>CM046430.1:34907669-36107669 GCA_025506505.1 Flaveria sonorensis | reverse complement strand
GTGTTTTTTGATATTAATAATGATTTTGATAATGATGATTGTTTTGAGTCATCTGTTCTAGCATGTGGGTCAAGAGACTCACCCTGTTTGTTGGTCATTGAATTAGGAAGTGGGATATAATTGTCATTATATGGTGGGTTAACCTTATTGTATCCCAAACCTGAAGGGCCTTTAATTGCCCTTTGTTGAGCAAGAAGTTCTTCAAACTTCTTGTTGCTCGGCTAAAATTTCTGAAGTTGCACTTTAGTTTCAGCTTGTAATGTTTTTGACTTAGTCAATGATTCAGAGAGTTGCTCCACTTGAGCTGCTAGTGATAATTTTTTAGATATTAATTTGTCTAAATCATTTTGTAGTGACAATATTTTAATCTCATATTATTTTTGTTTAGATTTTAGACTGTAATTTAAAATGTTTGTTTCATTTACTTTCTTAGAAAGTTTGTCTATGTGCTCTCTGTATCTAGTGACTTCGTCAATGCATGCTTGTGTATAGAGGTTTTCCCTTACCTCTTTTAGGATTTTTGAATTTTTTTCCTCTACATTTGCCACAAGAGCATGAACAGGAGATTGACTCTCTACTTCGTACATACTCCAGTCATATTCCCCAACTTGTTTGATAATCATTGCAGATGATTTTAAGTGTTGATTAGGGCTATACTGTGTGATTTGTGGTGGTGTTGGGGCAGCAGGAATGCTAATAGGAGGATGGATATGTCTGTTTGTGTGATAACTACTTGAGGTTTATGTTTGTTGATTGTTTCTGTCAACTCTAGGTTGTTGGCATTCTCTAGAGAAGTGTCCATAGAGTTGGCAGTTGTAGCACCTCACTTTTGTTTTATCAAAACCAATATTGGTTTTCTTATCCATGCTTAACCCCTTGTTCCTTTGTAGGAACTTCTTGGATCTGTATGCGATCATTGCCATTGACCATTGAAGATCCATTTCTTCAACCATATCAGGAGACAATTCATCCAAGTCTTGATGTATGATCTATGATAGTGTGAGGTTAGCCCCTAAGTAGGCTTCAAAGCTTGTTGAGAAGGCTACAAAAGCAGCCTTTTGTTCCTTACTTTGCAAGATGATTGTTAGTGCATCCATAGGTTTCTCAAATTTGTGAGTGTTTTGAGTCTTTGCTGGGTGTTGTTTGCTTGAGCTAGAAGTATGTATATGTTGTTTGCTTTGATGTGTTCCTTCATGAGAAGCATGAACACCAGTCTTCTTCGACTTTTGTTTGTTTTGTGAAGATTCAGGAGCAGAAAAGAATGAAGTTTCACTTGAATCAAGAAACTCCTCGTCTTCTTCTTCAACTGTGCAAGTTAAGAATGCACTGTCTATTTGTTGAATATCCTTAAACTTGTATGATTCCACATGTCTAACTATGTTGTTGTTTCTAGATCTATCATCTAGTTCTAGTGCCTCTACTTTGGCCACTAGTGCATCCAATGATAATGCTTCAATATTGCCTTCATCAGAGAGACTGATTGAGTCTAGCACTCTGGAAGTGTATGAAACATCTTCTTGTTGATCTCTGTAGATTCGTATTTAAGACCATAAACAATCATCTCATTTACCAGCTGAACAAATCTGTAAAGCTTTTATGGTATTGACTCTCCTTGAACATGATGGAAGGTTTCATACTGGGTCCTTAATTTTTGTTTATTTATTTCCTTGAACATGATAAGTTCTTCACCTGGATTTGTATATTGTACATCTGTATTTCTTTTTATGGATATACAAGTGTTGTCCACATTTCTTGTTGTTAGGAATATGTTTTTTTTTAGTTCACCCACATTAGTTCTTTACGGGTAGAAAAATGTTCATTCACATTTATCTTTGATCACCTGAAAAGACTAATGTGACCGAACAATACTATTGGATATAGGTTATGGATTAACAAGACTTTTCTATTTGATTAGTGCATACCAAATATAGAATCTAAGTTAACTAATTTCTAACAAACACAAATACTCTAAGTAAAGATAAATACACATATTTTTCTTTCAAAGTATTCACTTTATTAATTAAAACCAAGTATAAAGAGTGATATTCAATAGATACACAAGTGGCTTAAAACAAGCGTACCTCTAGTATACGAGTATAAGAGTTTTATACTATGAAATGTAAACAATAAGAATAAACTATTCTATGTTCAGAATGTACAACAAGACAGACAATTGGCACATAGGGTTTGCCAGCTTCAGTACTATGTTGTCTCTAAAAGACAACCATCAGTACAGACAATCTTGTCTTGTGTAACAGTTGATCGGCAGCTAATGGAGTTAAGTGCGGACAAGTAGTGATCGGTCAGCAACAGATAAGTATTGATTGGAAGTGCTTCAACATATGTTGATAGGCAGTCATTCAACACATGTTGTTCGACAGTCGATTTAGCACTTGGCAGAAATTGGCAGTTGGCAACCAATGCTGAATTCTTGATTTTTTAGTAAGTTCATCCTCTTCATAGATTAACAAATTCCCCCTATGATGATGCTACCAAAACTCTATCTTTATCCTTCTAACATCTTGATTAGCAATAGTTAATACATGTATCCTCCTCTATCTCTTGAGGGGTTTTCAAGAGGTAGATTGATCAAGTCTTTCATGTTGTGCCAAGATAGTTTAAAAAGATCATACTCCTTGACTTCAACTTTTTCAGCACCAACATAAGTCAAAAGAAACTCTTGGTTGAGGAATTGTAGCTCTAATGTATGATTGGGTCATGAATTCTCAATGGAGTCATATGCAAAACTACTTCTTCTTTGTCACCTCCTTGTTTAACCTTGTTTTTAAACTTTATTCTTAAAACGGTAGCCATGGATTTGTACTTTTCTAGCATGCCTTCATACTTTGAGATTAAAGTAAACATCTTTTTTAATTTTTCAAGGTTGAGATTTAGAACCTCCAGTTTAGTCAGAATTAAAGACTTATACTTATTCTTTCTTTTAATAAAGAATCTCTATAGTTTAAGATCACACCCCCATTTGATAATGTTTGTATAATCACCCTCTATGTCTTCCGCTTCCTTAGTTTCTGTGAGTTCTTTTTCTTGCTCTGGATTATCTAAGCCAAGTCTTATTCTTTTAGCAACACTTGTGATGATCACATTATCTACTAAATCATCATACTTGCTTTGGGTTGGATATTCAGCTATTTTAGGAGCTTGTTGGACTGTCGATGAACCATGCTTAGTAGTAGGTTGAAAAGTAGTAGGAGGTGACTGTGGTTGAGTGCTAGGGTAGGTTCCCTAGATGGGGTGCACTCAGAAGCTTTAGACTCTTACTTCTTTCTTCTTTGTTAGAATACTACCTTGATCTTTCTAGATAAGATTTATAAATTCTCATAAGCAACTTTTCCACTTTCGTTGCCTTAGAATCATTGTTGGGATTCCATAGTGTGTGTCTTGTTAGTCAGCTATCTCAAACCTACCGAACCACACGAGTTTGTTTCTTAAGTTAGCTACTATTTCAGCTGATGATCTGGTTATAAAGTAGGTATCTTTCTTCTAGTCATATTCCCACTCCATTATTGGATCATAAGCTGATACCGGAGTTTCTAGGATCTCTTCACCAGCATCAGTTTTGACTAAAAAAGTACTTTTTGCAGTAGAACTTTAGACTTCTCTTTTTTGCATCCAAAAATGCTGAAGTACTCAGCAATTTGCTTTAGAATATCAAGGGGCAAATCAAGTATTTCATTTTCATGGTCATACTATATTATGTCTCTATTTTCCCTCTTGATAACAAATTTCTTTATCTGAGAGATATACCAGTAGCCAAAACCTTGGTTCCTTTGATTATCTTCTTTTCTACTTTTGGGTCAACAACCATAGCCTTTACAACCTTTTAGGCATTATCTTTTTCTTAGCAAGGATTGAGGAGATTGGCTGATTGTCATTAGAGGTGTTGATTAAGAGTTGGGGGATGTTGGAGGATCAGTCGGCAGATGGGAAGACCTCTGAGTAGGTTTCTTTGTTCTGGTTTGCTGTCTTTGCTCTCTAGCTTCTTCAAACTTTAGGAGCTCTACAGTTGTAACCTTTTGTTTGATTCCACTAACATTCAGATCAAGAGTTGGCATACTCATTGGTCTTACTTTTTTACTAGAGAAACCATAGTATTTGAGGAAAATTGTCTTTTGCTTATCCCTAAACTCTAATTTGACCTTTTCTGCTTGCTTCATCTCTGATTTAGCTTTGTTTCTTCTAGTGAGCTAAGCTGATTTCTCCATCCTAGCATGAGTTGTAGCTATTAGTTTTGATTACATCTTAGCAATGTTCCATTCCATGACCTTACTGAAATTGAATCCTTTCAATCCAAGTTGAGCTGCTAGGAGACATTTCTATTGATCTTTCTTCTCTATCTTCTGAGTGGAGGCCATTAGTTCGGATTTGGTACTTGTGGATATTGGAGCTTGCTGAGTGGTTGTAATTTGAGTGCTTTCAGCAGTTGGCCTAGATAACTTAGATAGCACCCTTTTGAGAACTTTGGCCTTGGTTTAGGAGGAGCTTTTGGTATTGTTCTATTGGGTTCTCCATTAAGGTTTAATCCACTTATTTCAATTCTTGTAGCCCTTGATTACTTTGCACTTGTGTTTAAGGCAATGATGTTCCTCTTTATAGAAGATTCTTAAGCTTTGCCTGCCTTTAGTTCCATAATTTCTTTATCAACCTTGCTTCAAAATATCTTCACATTCTTAGTCATTAGAAACTTAGCATTTTTTTTCATGACTCTATTTCAACTACTTATTAAGTTGTCATTGGTCTCTTACCTTTGTTAGAGGTAGAGATTGTAGTAGCTCTGACTACTAAAGATCTAGTAGTTACACTTGATGCCTCACCATCTGACTTGGGATCATCGGTAGTTGTCTGATCTCTCTCAGCATTCATAGTGACTTCTAGGCCATCTGTTTTCACATTCACTTTAGAGTTAACTTGGGTTTTCTCTTCAACATCCGGTGACCAAATATCATTTTAGCTGATTTTCTAAGTTTAGACTCAGGTGTGTCCTTATGTTACTTATAAGGCTAGGCTGATTTAGCTTCAAGAGTCACCCCATACCTTTCCATGTCATCTTCCATAGTTTGGGTGCCTCTTTTGTAAACCACCATTTTGTATGAGAATTCACCTGCTGAATAGGCCTCTCGTTTGGTACTTTCGGTAGTTGCATCAATAGCTGATTTGTTTAGCACTTTGGTAGCTTCTCATAGCACCCTTAGTAATGGTATTCTTCTGTAGATGCCTTTGGAGAGGCTTCAACTCCTAGCGCAAGCTCTCTATTTAAAGATTCTTTATTAGTTCTTTTTCTTTTAAGAGAGAGCAAGTAAGAAGTGTTGGATATTTTCATTACCGCCATTCTTCTCTTCCGAAGTTGAACCTTTCGGTTCATCCTCCTCATCACCCTCCTAGCTTCCATCTTCCTCTTTTCTGTGCTGTCATAGCCATACCTATCAAGAAGCTCATTCAGTTTGACTTCTACTTTAGATAAAGGCTCATAATCTTTTGTCCACTTGGTAGAGAAAGAGATTGGCTATGTAGCATGTACAACTTGATTAGCCAATCCCTAGAGAATATCCTCAACATCTTTGGGCTCATCTTCCCCTTTTTGGTAGCATTATCCAAAATTCCATATGACACTAAGTGGGTAGAGGGAGGCGCATCCAAAGGTTCTTGTGGTCCCAAGAGTAGAAGACTATGGATGATATATTGTTAAAGGTCAATGGTCTCTTGAAGTGATTCAACTTTGTGTTCAAATCCATTGCTCTGGCTGTAGATTGATAAAGAGTTGTAAGTTTTTGCTCTAAGGAAGTAACTCTTGTAGCTTGATGTTGGAGAGTCTTGAGTTGATCTTCCACCTTAGTGAATCTATCTACTTAAGCCTTCAACAGACAGTTCTTAAACATGAAAATTATGGCTCGTTTAGCATAACCTTGAAGCCTTGCATTTTTAGCTTGTAAGGCATTCATTTTTGAGCAAGCTTAAGATTAGGGGTCGTCAATTCATGGATTTGTTCTTGACTTCCCTCATTCACAGGTGTGGAATCCTTGGGAGATGACGTCCTAGGCCGAGCCTCTGCACCCTCACCCACATGATGTGGTTTCTTGCTGCCTTGGATTCCTTTCCTCAAAGAATGACTCTAGAGAGACATTCTCAAGGTGAGTTGTCATGGTTGAGATCTCAAGTATGTTGTCTCTATCCTACATATCATATAATCAATCAGTAGTAGGGACAACCTCTTCCACATTGATACTTTCCTCCCTAAGATGAATCTTACTAAGATGTCTTGAACATACTTAGATTGATATATGAAAATGCCATTAGAGGTTTATCTCACTTGAAGCAGTAGAAAGAAAGTGAGTTCTCCCATCAAACTCATTTCAAACTTCAACTTCATGAGACTTTCATAGGCTATGTAGAAGCTCTCATTTTTAGACCATATATGATATTTTCAACATACCCATGTAACAAAATGATATCCAGATCAACTTTCTTGATGAAGAGAGTTCTACCTATAGATCCTCTGTTTTATTCATTCTTCAAGAGAAAGGTAAAGAGTGTCTCGTACTATTTACTCGGAGCTTGATGAAAACCATAAATCGCTTTATCAAGTTTACATACATGATTTGGATACTAGGGATCTTCAAACTAGGAGATTGGCAGACATGCAGGACCAGTGCTGGGGACCAATACAATAGTTTCACAATGTTTGGAGAGACTTCAACACTTGATAGATCAAATAGCAAACCGACAAAATGAAACATAGAAAAATTTAAAGAACACAAGTAGAACACAAGTAATTGGTTTTCAAGAATGATGTATATTTGTTGGTCCTTCTGATCGATATAATAGTGCACTTGATTGATAACACTAACAAATCCCACTGATAACACAGATATCAATAATATTTGTGTAAAATATAGATAAAACACTATAAAATATGGATGAACAATGATGAACACCTCAAGAACATTTAATAAAACCCTTGTTTGATCTGAATTGATTTGCATAAGAAATTGTTTACATGGAAACCCTCAAATCTAGCTCCTCCAAGCTTGTCAACACACTAATGACTCTAGTTATATATAGTCTAATGACAATTAGACTTAATGACAATTAGTCCCCTAGACTATCATTAAAACATGACATCTATGAAATTACAATTAAGACACAAACTAGACAAATAAAGATTAAATATATATTTTGTTGACAACAAAATATATATTAACTCTAAGACCTGTGTTCTTTGTATCTTCAACGTCTCACTATTAATCTTCGTTCCGAACGTGTCGTCTTGACTTTTGCATTGACTTTGACTGCTTTGATAAGTCTATTATTATCAACGTCTTTCATCGTGATCAGTACCGATAAGTCAACTATATAATGATCTTTAATCTCCCCCTAGATTGATGATCTGGTACCGATAATCTTTCATCTTATAGGCTCCCCCTTTTTGAATGCTCCCTCCTTTTGTGTGCATCATGAGAATGATCAGGAACAGCATCTAAAACTCTCTATTCTTAAGTGCTTCAGAAGATGTAAGAGAAGGAATCCTAGCTCGGTATCCTCTGCAAACTTGAGGAACAGGTTCTCTGGCATGGTACTTTGCTCAGTTGATGATTGGCCATCAATTGCAGCAGGAGTCTATAACACAATTACAAACATATTCTACACATTTCTCTTTTGATCATTTCAACAATACAAATAAACCCATGTTTATCTGAATATGCAATTTCTCGTGAAATTCTTGTGAAAATGATAAAATTTTAATAACATAATATGGAAGACTTGAAAATAATTTGAAATGAATATTTTATTTTATTTTGTTTTATCATATTACACTAAGAACTAATTTGATCATGAGATCACATCCTCAAGATATACGAAAGCACAAAGATGTATTTAAACATCGACAAGTTAGTGAGATCACACTGACACAGAGTCTGGTCACAATTTTAAGTTTTTGAAAGCCAAATAGTTCAAAAATGATTGTTGGTATATTTGTCCAATTTAAACCCATACCTTATCCTTTTCAACAAGTGATCTGCAACTGATTTTATCATGTTTTAGATTCAATTAGAGAAGTTCAGGTGATTTGGCTCCCATAGACATCCGTAAGAACTTATCCCATCATCAGGGCTTATTGAGTAATATGATTAACTCTGCTTGATTTTCTTTTAAGTTTTCAATGATGATCTTAATTTAAGAATCACTGTGCCTTTATTGGGGAACTAAAGATGAGATCTACAGGTCTATACTTACGTATAACAGAGGAGATGATCATCTGAGCATGCTGATGAGAGCTTCAGGTCTATACTCACGTATAACAGAGAAGATCATCACTCCAGGTCAATGCTTCCGCATAGCAGAGGAGATAAGCATGAAAAGGATTTTAAAGAGCTTACAAGAAGCATCAATTTAGAAACAAGGATGATGGAATTTGGGAATAGAAGTAATCAAGGCAGAAGTCAGATACTCTCAACCTATTTTTGACAAGACTTATAACTTTGTGCAGGCCAAAATGTCAGGAGAATAAACCTTTTCACCGAGTTCTAAAGCTATAGTTAGGCTACAGAATCACTGTTTACTTTGTTTTCAGGCTGAGCCTACCAAGCATATCATATAATCAAATGTCTTTTTTCAAATTTTAGAATTTTAAGTGATACAGACATCTACATCAGTTACTATCATTTCTCATAAGTACAAGTCATGCAAATAAGCATACCAAGAAGACATACTATCATTTCTCAGTCATCCCAAATAAAGTTCTTAGTTCCCATTTCAATTATACTAGAAAAGAAAGTCATCCAAATTATACTAGCAAAAAGATGAGAAATGAATTACCAGGAAAATGCAGTGATTGTGAAGTGTGAACTGTAATAGTGCAGATAAGTATCCAAAAAGGATGAGATACCAAAAGCATAACCTGTGTGTTCCGTATCAAATTTGACTGAGGAAGATTCTCTGTCGGTAAATGGATTACTAACAGTCCTCCTGAACTGTTCCTGCACTCATTAACAAATTAGTTAGAGAGGGGACCCAGGCCATCATGGTCCTGGGAGTTCTTTTTTCATCAGTGTACATAACCTGCTTTAGCACACACCCTTTTGAAAAATCATTTATTTCTTTACCTTTTTCATTTTGTTTTACTTTCCAAATTTGTTTCTATTCGATTACTTTTGATTTGAAAGAATTGAATTTGGAAATCATTTTCTTTTTAAGACCCGAAGGAAGAGATTTTAATTTTGAAACATTGGTCTTTTTCTTCTTTGAATCATGTGAAACCAGCTTCACATGAGAACTTTTGGATAGATTGTTCTTCATCCAACCATTCAAAGATATGTGCCTTTTATCTTTTGAACCCGAGAAGCAACCTGTGTTATCTTTACCTCCCGAAGCTTGCCTTTGAACCTGAGGGCACTTCTTTAGCACATGACCTTCTTTTTCACATCTAAAGCAAGCCTTGAAAGGCTTTTGGTTATTTGTAGTCCCGTGGATAGCAGGAGAGGGTGGAGCCTGCTTTGAGGTTGTTGTAGCTTTTTGACAACCTTGAAGCTCCTTCTTTCTGATATCAGAAGATTGAACTTTTTGAGGCTTTGTCGATGTGGATTTTGAACTGAGCTATGATTTGATGTGTGATGTTCCAGGAGATGAGATCTGAACCTTCTTATTAGAACCGTTTTGTATGACTGGTGACTTGGTAGACTTGGAGGTAGATTTGTGACGAGATTGATGGATAGCAGATGAAGATGGTAAGTGCTTCTGCTGAGTTTTGGAGAACTGCTGATTTGTTTAGCAGTTGGAGATGAGATCCATATAGATCTTGATTCAAGTTTTGGAAGCATTTGAGACTTGACAACTTTAGGTGACTTAATGTTTTTTGATTCATCAACTGATCTTGTCCAGTCTTGTATACACAAGTCTGCTTCCAACGGATCTTAATTGATACCACTTGTTGAGTTCTGATTGCCTAATGATTCCACAGTTGTTCTTTTTTGACAACCTAACAAGAACAAAAGAAGGGATGTTACCTATTTGAATTTGTTAAAGAAGTTATTAAAACCACTGATACTGGTTTTTGAAGCATCAGAGGTGGAATTATCATTTTGCAGATCAGATCCTTGCTTGATGAGCCCCAAACCTGTAGGAAAATCATATACATCTTGAACCTCTTTGTGATTAACGCTGCTTAAACCTGCATGTAAACTGTTAGTATTTGCAGCTTCAATTAATCATTAGATGGATGAGGTTGAGGCATAGGAGAGTAACAATGAGTGCTAGGAGGAGGATAACATATAAGTTTAACCACATCCCCACCTTTTTTTATTCTTGCACCCCTTTGTTTAGAGAATAGTTCTTCCTGTTTCATCCTAGATATCGTCATTTGTCAGTTTAGTTTTAAGCTTGCTAGTCTCAAATTCTGCTAAGTGACTCGTTCGCTCAAACATTAATCTCGACATTCTTTTCTGTAAAATTCTTTTAAAAGATCATTTTCTTTTAAGCTTCCCTTAGTTTTGATAGAATATTTTGACTTATTACTTTTAAGTTCTTTTTAGTTGATTTATTCTTTTTCATTTTCTAACAATACATGTTAGCTTTATAAACCCCAAATAAATGAATTTTGCAGGAGGAGAACACATGTCTTGAACAACCCATAAGGAAGTCTATAACTAGCTTTTCAGCAACTAGGGCTTTTTTCACATTGACAGACAGGAGTGGTTCTTTTTGGTATTCATCCTCTCAGCAGCTCTTTTCTTAGCTTCTTCTACTTCACTTTCCTCTTTGCTTTCCTTCATCCTGAACTTTACACCGGCTTTCCCAATCACCACCCACCAACACTCTCACCTTGAGTATCACACCTGAATTCTTTGAAAGGGTCAAAATCCTCAACATATCCTCATCGCTGTTTTCCACCTCAGCCATCAATGCATGGTTCACTTTTTCTTCAGACTCTATTTGATCTTAGTACTTGAAGATAACCTCCATACATGCATTGATTGTACTCTTTTCTTTTCATATTCATTCAAATAACTTCAACTTGTTGATACTTCTAAGAGTTGTAGTCAGCAAAATTTCTTTCTTGTTTTAACAACCTAACTTGTGGACTCCACTGTGGAGGAAGAGAGTCCAAAGTCATGTTCCCCAGCTGGTCATCATACTTCTTAGATTGCTTGCCACCATCATAATCGTAACAAAATCAGCTATCTTTTCATCTTTCATGTCTGCAAAAGAATCAAACCGACTTTGTGCTGATATTAGATTATCAGATTTATAGAATTAGCTACTTCTGAAGAAGACATTTTTAGAAATGATCAGAGGATAAATTCGCTGAAATTTCACTAAATTCGCTGCAAATTCGCTGAATTTTCACTAATTTCACTGGCAAGTTTGCTAGTAATTTCACTCGGATTACAGAAGCAGTTTCCCCCAGCAATGACACACAAATGCTAGTTTTGCAGGGTAATTTCTCCCGAAACTATTGAACTTTCGTTCAGAGAACAATTTGGCAGCAATTTCGCTGGGATTGGCACACAAACACTATGACTTTCGTTTCACAAACATGTACTTTTGCTGGAACGAGGAAACCAGATCCAAAACCAGAACAGCTTAGTTTCGCTAAAGAAACCCTAGTTTCGCCAGGCGAACTATGTAGTTTCACTGAAAGATGCTGTAATTTCGCTGGACAAGCTGTAAATTCGCCCGACGTATCTAAATTCAGCTCAAACTCATCCCTCATCTGATGATCTATGGCAATCCTCAACCAATTTCCATTCCAAAACACTTCAGATCGAAAATGAATGAAATCTTAGCTTGAAAACCAAACTCAAATAATCAAGAGCCATAGCTCTGATCATATTGTTGGTCCTTCTGATCGATATAACAGTGCACTTGATTGATAAACACAAACAAATCCCACTGATAAGACAGATATCAATAATATTTGTGTAAATTATAGATCAAACACTATAAAATATGGATGAATAATGATGAACACCTCAAGAACATTAAATAAAACCCTTGTTTGATCTGAATTGATTTGCATAAGATATTGTATACATGAAACCCGCAAATCTAGCTCCTCCAAGCTTCTCAACACACTAATGACTCTAGCTATATATAGTCTAATGACAATTAGACTTAATGACAATTAGCCCCCTAGACTATCATTAAAACATGACAATTATGAAATTACAATTAAGATACAAACTAGACAAATAAAGATTAAATATATATTTTGTTGACAACAAAATATATATTAACTCTAAGACCCGTGTTCTTTGTATCTTCAACGTCTCACTACTAATCTTCATTCTGAACGTGTCGTCTTGACGTTTGCATTGACTTTGACTGCGTTGATAATATTAGACTATTTTTCAGATCCAACAATATTGCTCTCAAATGTGATGGAATTCAAATATCAACGGGTTTTAGAACTTAGAATACTAAGAACAAATCAATGAATTCCCAAGGATCGATTTCGATCTCTCAAATATAACAACAGCTTGTTATATAATCAATACTCACTAATCAAAGTATGGAAACCCATCATTAATGATATGATATCTATGTGTGTGTATGATTGTGTGTTTCTATGCTTGAATGCTTGAATGATAATAAGAACTACTTGTTTGTATTGGCTGTTCAAAAGCTTACAAAGGATTAGGGTATTATTCTATTTATACAAATAGCTATATACAGTTACAAAAATACCCTTATGTAAATGAAAATTACATAAAATCCAAAGTCTAAGTCGTCCGCTGTGGATGATGGACTGTCCGCTTTGAAAATTAAGTCGTCCGCTATGGATTTAGAATAAGCTATCCGTAGTGTCTTGGATGTTGTTCGCTATGAACACTTGTGTGTGTGTCTTGATCATATCCGCTATGGAGTATTCATCCGCTGTGGATGAACATCTACTTTGGACTGCTCATCAGTTATGGACATTAGTCATCTGCTGCATGTGTGTTGGTCATCCATTGCAGAGATTTGAAATTTTTCTTCATCCGCTGGATAGACTTGATCATCCGCACTTCATCCGCTGGATAGACTTGATCATCCGCTGTGGATAGTTCCTCGTCCGCTGTCGACACTTTGCAAAATTTATTTTATCTACAAACCTGAAAAAGAAATTTAAATAATAATTAGTGTATGTAATGAATGTTAATAATGCTAATATGTTAGTTAATAATTGTTTGAATGTTAAAACATATTATGTTTGATTATGGCAAGCATTTTCCTTTAATGCACTTGTTGAGTCCAACAATACTCCCCCTAAGGATGATGTTGCCATCCTTTAATGTTTGCTTGTTAATGTTACATTTGTTAGTAATAATGTGTGTGTTTGTGTTTGATTTTAATGATTGCATATTTGTGTGTTTGACTTATAATGTTTGATTACATGATTAAATGATTTGCATGATTGAATGATTAACCAATGATGTTTGAATGATGTTGCCATTCTTTATCTTTGTTTGTTATTGTTATGTTTTTTGATAATGTTTTAATTTGAATAATTGTATGATTAACTGATTATGTATGATTGGTTGATTATTTGAATGATTGCCTGATTGTATGATTAATTGATTACATATGTGTAATCAGATTGCCTTTTATGTTCTGAATCATATATATTTGCTTGCATGGCTTGTTATTTTGGGATTGATGTTATGTTTGATTATATGTATAATATTGATGAATGATTGATGCTATATTGTGTTTTTTGTCTGTTATATATGGTTTGACGTTTTGGTTGTTTGATTGGTTAGATATGTATGATACGTTGTTTTTGTGTGTTTGTCTGTTAGAAACCTTTAAGTGTGTGATGGTCCAGCTTCATCAACACTCTTTTGAACTTTAGCTATGGACTTTAATGACTCTTCAGCATCCTTCTCATTAATCTGATCTTTTTCAGCTTCCTTGACTTGGTTAGTCAAAGGAGTGATCTTCATTGCATTCTGGCAGTTTATAAGATGTTCAGCAAAATATTGTACTGCACTATTTTGTTCATCATGCTTGCACTGGATGGAGAGGTGAACCATCTATTCTAGGGTTGATAAATCCAAGCTTTGCACATTAATATTACTAACCAATGTGGTTACAACATGATTCCCCTTAAGATCTTCCAGGTTGTTGTTTTTAGAGAATCTTAGGCTAGTGATTCCTTCTATATGTGTTAATGATTGCTGATTTGTCTCAATCCTTTGCTTTAGAGTAGCATTCATATATACTGCTCCCAGTATTCTCAGTATATGGATGAAATAGTAGCAGTCACCCTTGCATAAGATATATTCGATTGCCGGGAATGACTTGGTCTTCAAAAATGAGACATAGGAAGGATGTAGGAGTTTGATCTCAACAGGGTGGGTCAAACAACCTAATGTCTACAGCTTCTTTCCCTTCAAGCTTTCTATCCAATACCACTTCAAAGTGGTTTTCATCATAATACCACTTTGTTATTGGATGATTATATTGGTTTCCCTTAATTTTCTTTATTATGAGCTTGAGATCTGATAGCCTCAGAGGATATCCAACTTTTTTCAAAATTTCACTATCAATCTGAGTTGGGGGTTCATCAATTTGTTTCTTTTGCTTACTTGCCAGTTGTTGCTCTCTTCTTAATTTGGCTAAGTGAAGCTTGTCCTCTTTGCCTGCTTTGGTTTTCATCTCATGATGATGTCTATTCATGTAAGATCTCATAATGTGATAGAAATCTGCTCCCCTGGGATTAATGGTGTGATTGACCATCCTCAACAACATCAGGTCTAATCTATCTTCATATCTTAAAGATCCTAGTTGGGATATGAATGATAGGTATTGGACTAAGCTAGATACTCTCTTGATAAGTACTGTGTTGGTCAACTTGATCGTTATAACAGTGCACTTGATTGATAAACACAAACAAATCCCACTGATAATACAGATATCAATGATATTTGTGTGAAATCTAGGTCAAACAAATATAAAATGGATGAATATATGAAGAACACTCAAGAACAACAAATAAACCCTTGTTTGATCTGAATTTGATTGCTAAAGATATTACAAAGTGAAATCCCCTCAATCACAAAGCTTCAAAGTTGTCGACAAGCTGCAACAACCACAAAGCAGGCTCCACCCTTTCCTGCTTTCCACGAGACTACAAAGAACCAAAAGCCTTTCAAGGCTTGCTTTAGATGTGGAAAAGAAGGTCATGTGTGAAAGAAGTGCACTCAAGTTCAAAGACAGGCTTAGGGCATGGGTTGCTTCTCTGGTTCAAAAAGTAAAAAACACATATCTTTGAATGGTTGGATGCAAAACAATCTATCCAAACCTTCTCATGTGAAGCTGTTTCACATGATTCAAAGATGAAAAGGACTAATGTTTCAAAATCTAAATCTCAACCTATGGGTCTTAAAAAGAAAATGATTTCCAAATTCAATTCTTTCAAATCTAAAGTAATTGAACAAAAACAAATTTGGAAAGTAAAACAAAAGGTTAAAGAAATAAATGATTTTTCAAAAGGGTGTGTGCTAAAGCAGATTATGTATACTGATGAAAAGGAACTCCCAGGACTACGATGGCCTGGGTCCCCCTCTCTAATTAATCTATTCATCAGTGCAGGAACAGTTCAGGAGGATTGTTAGTAATCCGGTTTACCGATAGAGAATGTTCCTCATTCAAAATTGAAGCTGAACAAACAGGTTATGGTTTTGGTATCTCATCCATATTTTGAATACTTATCTGCACTTTTACAGTTCACACTTCACAATCACTGCACTTTTCTTGGTACTTCATTTCTCATCTTTTTGCTAGCATAAGTTGGAAGACTTTCTTTTCTAGTATAATTGAAATAGGAACTAAGAACTTGATTTGGGATGACTGAGAAATGATAGTGTGTTTTCTTTGTATGCTTGGTTGCGAGACTTCTACCTTTGTGAGAAATGATAGTAACTATTGTAGATGTCTGTATTACTAAAAATTCTAAAATCTAAAAGACATTTTCATTATATGATATGCATGGTATGCTCAGCCTGAAAACGAAGTAAACAGTGATTCTATAGCCTAACTAAACCTGTAGAACTCGGTGATAAGGATCATTTTCATGACATCTCGGACTGTACAATGTTACAAGTCTCATCAAAAATGGGTTGGGAGTATCTGACTTATGCTTTGATTCCTTCTATTCCCAAATCACCCTCTCCCTAGTTTCTGAATGTTGCTTCTTGTAACCTCTTCAGAATCCTTTTCGTGCTTATCTCCTCTACTATGCGGAAGCATTGACCTGGAGTGATGATCTTCTTTGTTATACGTAAGTATAGACCTGAAGCTCTCATCAGCACGCTCAGATGATCATCTCCTATGTTATACATAAGTATAGACCTCGAGCTCTCATCATTGGTTCTCCAAATATAAGCACAATGATTCTTAAATTAAGATCATTGTTGAAAACTCAAAAGAAAATCAAGCAGCGTTAATAATATTACTCAATAAGCCCTGATGATAGGATAAGTTCTTTGCCAGATGTCTGTGGGAAACAAGTTACCTGAGCTTCTCTAATCAAACGTAAAACATGATAAAATCAGTTGCAGATCACTCGTTGAAAAGAATAAAGCATGGGTTTAAATTAGACAACTACACCAACAATCATTCTTGAACTGCTTTTGACTATCAAATTTTTAAAATCGTGATCAGACTCTGCTTCAGTGTGATCTCACTAACTTGCCGATGTTTAAATACATCTTTGTGCTTAAGTATATCTTGAGGATGTGATCTCATGATCAAATTAGTTCTTGGTATAAAATAATATTATAAAAAATATAAAATAAAAATAAAAATTAATATATATATATATATATATATATATATATATATATATATATATATATATATATATATATATATATATTTCAAGTCTTCCATATTATGCTATTGAAATGATCTCATATTTTCATGCATTGCATGGGGAATTTCACACACAAACGAACATGGTTTCACGTGTTTATATTCATAGATAAACACGAGTTTATTTGTATTGTTGAAATGATCTAACGAGAAATTTGTAGAACATGTTTGTGATTGTATTGCAGATTTTTGCTTCATATGATAACTGATCATCAGCTAAGCAAAGTACCTGACCAGAGAACCTGTTCTTCAAGTATACAGAAGATACCTAGCTAGGATTCCTCCTCCTACATCTTCTGAAGCACTCAAGAATAGAGAGTTGGAAAAGCAATTGTTGATCATTCACAAAGAATGCACACGAAGAGGGGGGGCATACAAAAAGGGGGAGGCTGTAAATTGAAAGATCTTTAATATCAGATCATCAATCTAGGGGGAGATTGAAGATTATTATATGGTTGACTTATCGGTACTGATCATGATACACATTTTTGATAATGATAGACTAAGGGGGAGTATTGTTGGGTCTGATAAGGATAGTCTATATTATTAACACAGTCAAAGTCAACAAAGGTCAACGTCACTGTCAAAGTCATCGGAAAAGGCAAACAGACGCGTTCGACGCAAATAACCGAGACGAGACATTGATGATATAAATGACTAGGAGTTTATTGTTAATAAATATATTTTGTGTCAAAAAATATATTTATTTATGTTTAAGTCATTTTTATGTTTTATATGTAATTTCTCTAATTGTCTAACTCTAGGGGCTTGATATGTCATTAGTGAATATTATCATTATATATAGATTAGTGACAATTAGGTTTGGGTAGTTTTGAATGAGCCATTGATTGAGGGGCTTTCACTTTGTAATATCTTTAGCAATCAAATTCAGATCAAACAAGGGTTTATTTGATGTTCTTGAGTGTTCTTCATATATTCATCTATTTTATATTTGTTTGATCTAGATTTCACACAAATATAATTAATATTTTGTGTTATCAGTGGGATTTGTTTGTGTTTATCTATCAAGTGCACTGTATCAACGATCAAGTGGACCAACATACTGCATCCCAGATTTCACAATAATTCCAAGCAACAATCATTCTTTTATTTACAGATGCTATTAGTGTGATTTTGTCATACAACTTCACAAAGTTGGTGTTTTGGTACCTATTATTTGTGGGCGGGGGCGGTCCGGCGATACGTAGATGACTTACCTTTTGCCCAATGTCCATGAGGCATGAATTGTTTTGGTTCTTTAGTGGGGTGAAGCTCTAGTGGATGAGGTCTAGAGATCTGTGGTTTCAATGCATTGGTTAGCATGTTCTTATAAATTATTCTAGCCATCTCTTTCATCTGAGATAATGATTTTCCAGCATAAGATCAATAAGGCATCCTTGTATGACTCAACCAGCTTTTAACCTGGGAGTATGTCATTTTATCAGTCTGAGGATCCTTGGGCAGGTTCTTTAGGAATTCTTGCTCATCATTGATCTCTTTATACCTTCTATATGTTTGATCTTTTTCATTTCTTCATGACTTCTTGAAAGTCTTTAAGCAAGTCTTTAACCTCTGAAAGGTTAAGGTGAATGTAAGAATCATAAGGAAATCCTCTTGCCGCAAGCTCTATACCCATAAGGGTTACAGGATCATCAGACAGTAGGTTTTGAATGTTTTCCCTCTCATCTTCATCTTCTTCTTTAGAATCACTTAAAATGATAATGTGCTCTGTTTGCTGTTCATGTGTTTGATCAATCTCACCTTCTTCTAACACTACAGGTTCTGTTTCTTTCTTCCATGATTCACCTTCATCAATTGGTTCAGCTTTAAACTTGAGAAATTTAAGTACTGGAGATTCAGGTTCTTCCAACTCTTGAACCTTCTGTTTTCCTTTCTTCAAAGAAGCCAAATAGAGTCTCTTTCTTTTCCTCTCATAAGTTTTTTATTTGAGGCTAGGATGATGAAGCTTGATCTTTTGATGTTTCAATTTGAGCCTTCATTGATTCTACAAACTGTCTTATCAACTCCTTTTAGTTCTTTGATAGTGGGTTGACAGGTATGATGCTTGATTATGCTGTTTGAGTATCAGGAGTGTGGAAATGTTGTCTAAGTATAGGTACATAGTGAATATTTTCAAATGGATTAGCTTCTCCAAACAATTCATTGTGAATCCAAGGATCGAAACAGGAATTTATCAGTTTGATTGAATAAATAATGATCGCGGAATTATCACAACTCATTGTTTAATTAATTATTTAAGAAATTGTAATTGTAACGTAAATCAATGAAGCACAGATGTGAGAAATGGAAAACAAGCTAAAGTAATATGATAAACAAATTTGCATCAAATGATTTCCATTAATACTGAATTGGTTACAATCGGTTTTGATTTTTGCTGATATGATAATTGCTAGGTGATGTTCTTGGTGTTCTTGGTGTTTTAATTGCTATTCTGGTGTAATCAGAATTGTTGATTGTTATTCTATGTATTGTTTGTCTGTATTGTTGGTGTTTGTGATGCCCTAAAAGAGTGCACCCATGCCTTCTATTTATAGACAGAGGGATTCACTTTTACATGAGTAAAAGTAACTTTCTTATTATGGTAAGAAAGTTACAAAAATAAAATTCTTGACGTGACATGCAATATTCATTTCTAACAGAAGTGCAGTCTTCCGCAGATGTTGACTTGATGACATCACTCTAGAGAGTTTGACTTGTTGACTTCATAAGGCTTCCTTGATGAATGGAGTTCATGCAAGTACTTTGTTCTTTCGTAAGAGATAGCCTTCCGTAAGAGTTAGCCTTCCGTAAGAGTTGGTTCTTTGATCTTTATATTGAACTTCATCTGTAGGAGCAAGCTTTCTTCTTTTGCAGGAGCAGCAGTAACTTGATCTCACGAGCAGACTTGTTCTTCCGTAGATGTTACAACGCTTCCGCAGGAGATCCATGGATGCATATTCCTTGACTTATTCCTCCGTAGATGTTCTTGTACTTGGTCAAATTTCAAAATTGACCAAGTATGATGTTTTCCTACAATTACACATATAATCAACACAAATAATAATTTGGGTTATGTAACAGCCCAGCGTAAACGCACCATGATATTGTTCGCTTTGGACGGGACGAACCACCATCGCCTCACGGTTTTGTCTTCACCTGGACCGGCACATACCACCATCGCCCAGGCAAAACGCGTCACAGTGGGGAAGGTCTCAAGCCCCTTATAAAGAAGCCTTCTTTCACCTTCCCAACTAATATGGGATGTTACAATCCACCCCCTTAGGGAGCCCAGCGTCCTCGCTGGCACACCGGCCCGGCCCTGGCTCTGATACCATCTGTAACAGCCCAGCGTAATCGTACCATGATATTGTCCGCTTTGGCCGGGACGAACCACCATCGCCTCACGGTTTTGTCTTCACCTGGACCGGGAAGTACCACCATTGCCCAGGCAAAACGCATCACAGTGGGGAAGGTCTCAAGCCCCTAATAAAGAAGCCTTCATTCAGCTTCCCAACCAATGTGGGATGTTACAGGTTAACATATACATATCTATACAAAAAGACTCCTAACATTCAATTTAGACCTAATATTCATCCATTAAAAAAGTCTCCTCAGGGATTATAATGGCCTTTTCGGTTTTCCCCATGCTGGTTCTCTTCAGCTTGAGACATGATTTGATCAATAAACTCTTCACTCAGGTCTTGTTCTTGACCTTCTGAATGTTCATCCTCATTCAGATGAGTATTAGCATATTCCAATTCTTTGTTCAACCTTTTTAACTCTTCTTCTTGAGCATAGATCTTCTTCTTCAACTCATCTATCTCAGAATCTTTAGCATCTATCTGCTCAGTCAAATAGGCAACATCTAACCTTGTGTTGTTCAAATCTTGATCTTTTGCCTTCACTTCTTCCTTTGATTGTTCTAGTTGTTATTCTAGGAATTGAACAATCAACTTCTGTTCTTTTTAATTAGCTAAAAGTTTCTCAATTTCTTCATCTTTACTCTTTAATTTATCTTTCAACTTTCTTGCTCTATTGTTTGATTTCTCAGTCAGTTACTTATACTTAGTGAATAGAAAAACCTTTGAGTATTTATTTTCTTCCTTGGTTGGTATTTCACTTGTCTAATCATCACCTTGAGCTTGTTCAGCAGGTGTACTTTGTTCTTCTTGTTCAACCTTATGCATTGATGATGTACCAACCTCTTCTTGTTGAGTTGCTTGTTCTACTAGTGATGCATCAATGTCTCTTAAAAGAGATGACAGTGTTTGCTGATCTGAAAAGTGTGGGCTCTGAGGAGGATAAGGGAAGTGATGTTCAACATGGAGCTGTTCTTGTTCTTGTATCTCTTCTTGAGGTTGTTCTTCTTGAATGATTGGTTCTGGTATGGGTGCAGCTTGTCCTTACTGAATGATTGGTGTAGGTTGGATGATTGGTGCTTGATGAATGATATTCTGAAACATCATGTTTGGTTCTCCCAGACCTGGAATCCTCAGGAACACTTCAGGGACAGGTATGTCATGATCTATCATGTGTGGTGGAACAGGTACTTCATCTCCTTGATATAGGCTTAACTAGATTCTATTGAATACATGTTCATTAAAATGAATAGGCTGAAAGATAGCACCTTCTCTTGGGGTGTGTGGGAGTAGATCATCAATGATCATTTGGAGGAATGTTGGATACATCTGGAATTTATTCCTCACTTCTATCAAGTTGTATATCATCCTATTTAGAACTTGTGCTGCAAAGTTGAAAGGCCTCCTAGCAATGATACTTGCTATAGCTGAAGAGCTCCTCAAAGAAGGGGCATCCTAGCCAATCTTCTTGTTTTTCATTGTTTTCTAGCATGTATGCATTAGAAACCTGAATTGTGAACATATGTAAGATTTCTTGATCTGTTTTCTCTTAATAGTACCAGTATATCCAATTTGCCTAAATACATGCAGAACATAATCTTCAACAAATTCAACTGGTGCTTCTGAGTCTTCATCTCCAGGTTGTAAAACCATTTTGACGACTTCTTCTGATATGATAATATGATGGTCATGCACAATAGATACTACCACTTGTTGATCATTCATTTGCCCAAGATGAGCATGGGTCTAAAATTGGACAATATGATCTTTATAGATCTCTGGCCTTGCTGTCATAGGATGAACAAGCCTTGTTAGTCTAACGGCTTGTATGATGTCTCTATAATTTTCAGCCTTTGGAGCATCAGGATTGAGGAATGCACAGAGATTATGATCTCGGACAAACAGTAAGTTTGCCATATCTACAATGAAGAAGAATGCGTTAGTAACTTGTGTGATAATGATATATGATGTTTAATGTGATGACATGTTGATTATGTGTTCATTGGGTAGTTGTATGATATGAGATGATAACATATGTATGTTGAACACAATGAGTTTGTCAAAGTGAATGTTTGTTTAAAAATTTCCATTGGAACAGTTTGAATTTTAACAGGTCAATTTTGGTCAGTTTTAATCTTGTAAATCTTGTTGATTTCAAGTTATTTTGATCCAAATTGTTTCATATCATGTTCTAAATTTGTTTCATGACAACATCAACTATGAATTTCAGTTTGACTTTTAAAGTCAAAACCAACCATTCAATGCACATTGAATGCATAAGCATTTAATGTTATTATCGTCAAAGTTATGCCAAATTAACTGATTTTATATGTTTTTAACTGACTTTTGAACATATTTACAAAGTTATAACATATTTCAAGTCATTTTAAACATTTTTAAAGATCAAAATACAATTTCTAAATGATTTTGGCTTGAACATCATGACTGTTCATAAACCCGATGAACACTTAATCAAATTTTTTCACAATAACAGTCCTAATACATGCGACTAGGGTCATCTAACATATATTCAATGATTGATTCATGTTTATTCATAGTTCATTGTTCGACTTAGGTTTTGACAATGTCAGAATCACAATCAAAGAACTTGATGTTTTAATGATTGTTTGATGTTAAGAAACATGTTGTTATACCTATTTGATCAACAATCAGTAGTTAAATCAAACAGATATTAGGGTTCTGGTTGATCTGGGGTTTAAGGGTTTATCGCACTATGTAACATTTAACAATTTTGATTTTGCCTCTCACACTCTTGATGAGTGAAAAATTGATGAGTGTTGTTCTATATATACAATTGACAAAATGACCGTCCACTGTGTTTACAGTGTGTGCATGCTGTGTAAACAATTTAAAACTTAAAGTTTAATTTTAAGTCATGTGCTGTGAAATACATGTGCACTGTGGGAACAGTGCATCCGCTATACAACTTTGAGTTGTACGCTGTGGACCCTTGATTGTTTTAGTACTATGTGTACAACGGATGTCCATTTGGTCATGCACTGTAAGTTTGAACACTGTTTAAAAAACGGATAAACATTTTGTTCATGTGCTGTGTAAACTTGAATAATTGTTTGGTAGTTCACAGCGGATGACTCATTGGTCATACGTTGTGTACACTGTTTGTTCAAGAGATATTCACACTGGATGACTTATTTTCATGCGCTATGAACGTTTGTATGATAGTGTATTGCACATGCTTAACTGTGTACATACGCTGTTTACACCTTGTACTGTTTCAACAACGGATGACTAAAGTTAGTCATGCGCTGTGGAATGTCACTGTATTCACAGCAGATGCCTTACTCACATCATGCACTGTGAACACTTGTATGTTCAGTGATGCATAGCGGATGCATGTTTGTTTGTCCGCTATATACATTTAGTATATTTTGCATGATTTGATGGTTAACTGTAACTATGGTGGATCTATGTTTGTATGTCAGCTGTTACTACAGTTGTAAAAAATTTAAAATTTTTGTTTGTTTTGAAAATTTTGCTCATCAACTATGTAAATAAATACATACGCTATAGAGACTTTGAAAATTTTCTGTTTTGCTTGAAAATTATTTTGAAATATAATTTTAACATGATTAATATATGGATGTTAAAATATCACTCACAAGCAATATTGTGCATATGTATATTGATCCATTTGATCGTTAATCAATGCAAATGATTTAAGAAAAACACCCCAATCCTATTGTATTAGCAATAATCTATCAATATTCAAAAGATAAGTTTCAAAAGTTTTCTATAATTTTCAAACAAACACAATGAAAATGAAATGGCTCAAGTATGATAACAATAGACTTCCAGCCCACACACTACAATCACATAATCAAAATAATACAATCTCTATTAAGGTTTGCCAAAAAAGTGCCTTACAATGAATGAAACTTACAATATATAAGCGGAACTAAATTTCGCTAACAGTTTCGCTAGACAATAAAACTGTCTAGACCAACATCTAGTTTCACCCGATGACGAAACACAGTTTCGCCTGGTGACCTAGATAAGCTGACTACGAGCGAAACTCAGTTTCGCTTGTAGTTTTGTTGGGTACTATAACACAAAATACAAAATACAAATGAAGTAAACTAATATTCATCCTATTACATTGATAAAAATAATAAACATAATAAAAAATGGTGAGTCCAACCTATTCTAGATCATCAATACTCCCCCTAGGTTAGACCTCACCTACTTGATCTTCTGGATCAGCTCCGGCTTATTCTTCAGCTTGATGAGCATCCTCTGCAGCTTTATCTGATTTTTCCTCTTCAGCTCTGGCTGTACTCTCTTCCTCTCCCCGTGCACTGGCCTTTTCAAATTTCTTTGTCAAATCCTACACTTCCATTCTCAGTTCGTCAGCTTTAAATACTTTATCTGCTGGCTCCCTGACTTCAGCCATTACCCCGCGAGCCTTGTTTGTAACCCTAATGAACTGGCTTGCTTTATTCCTTATTTCAGCTCTGGCTCCAGCTTTTATGTGGTTTTCACACAGAACCACCAAATTCTCATCACAGAAAGAAAACACCTCCTTGTCATCCTTCACTCTAACCACCGCTTCTCCCGTGTTGTAATCATAGAACCACTTTTTAAACTTCTTAAACCTCGGAGGTTATGGGTTGGGTACCCTCGCTCTGTCCACAGTCTTTGCTGGTTTAAACTTCAATACAAATTTGCCTTTTCCGGTCACCCAATCCATGTCCTTCTTCAATCTTCTCCTTTTAGTCTTCATGTATCCAAATGTTTCAAAGTTATCATTAAGCCCCTTTTTAATTTCTTGTTCCAGCAACGTAGCCCTCTCACTTAGGTTCGAATTCCACAGATGAATCTCACCTAATCTTTGTAAATCCCATCTCGGCAAGGTTTTGAATGCCTTCCTTTTATGTAAGTATGAAATCCCCCCTCCTCTCCTTTTGATCATGAACATTTTCAATTCACTGTTGTACTTCCAGCCGATTATCTTCTTATCAGATTGCTTTCGGTTTTGTTCTTTAATATTTTGAAATAGAGGGGTTAGCTGTTCTGGCTCCTTTTCTTTGATGAACCATTCTTTCTTGTCCATTTCTATGATATCACCCTCAATGGAACTCATCTGAGCCACATATGTCATCGGTCGCTCGTCTACCTCATAGTATTTAGGCTCAAAGTCATAATCCACTAATTCTTCCTCAATGTCCTCTTCTTCGTCCATCAACTTCAACTCAACATCTTTCCTTCCTGTTCCATCTCTTTCTTCTATAATCACTTCATCACCGGTCAAATCGACATCTATGTCAAATCCAAAATCAACAAAACGAGCTTCTACAACTTCACTTTCATTTCCTTCAGCACCTCCTGCACCACTTTCTTTCACAACTCCTGCCTTTGTATCAATATCTTTAGCTCCAACTTTTTCTCTGTCAACTCCCGACTCATCGACACCCCTCACATGAACACCTGAGCCACCAACACCAGAACCACCGGCACCATTACCACTAGCATCCAATCCTGCTCCACTTGAGCCATCTCCTACCCCAGCTGAACTTCCTACTTACAGAAATGTAAACTTTGATGTATCAGTGAGATCATCTAACCCAGCTTGAGTTAACTTATTGGGTATGCCGAAATTGGCTTTCCACTCGTTCACTTCCTTGAGTATCCTTTTGATTAACTCTTGTTGGTCTAACATCAAACTCTTCGTGCTCTCTAACACCTTATCTTTCTCTTTTTCTCTTAGTTCTTGATTCACCAATTTAGTTTTGATCATCCCCAATTCATATGCCAAAGATGCATTCAAATTTCTAAGAACATCTTGGTCTAGCTCTGATCTAGCATCTCTTCTTTCAGGAGTTTCAAAAAATGCTTATTGTTTATGCTTTGTTCTCCTTTCGGTAACATTAGCTGGCTCTCCCTGACCTGCCTTCTTCTTTGTTCGTTTCTCCCTTTGCACCCTCAGTTCCTCTTCAACCTCATTAATCTCATCGACCAAATTGTACTCTTTTTCTTTAGCATACCTTTTCCTCTTCTTGATTGCTTCAGCCTATTTTTCTTGATTCTCTTCAGTATTTTTGTTTTCAGTCTCAATCAATCTCCTGATATAATTCCACTTATCAGCAGGGTACATGTTTTCCCATAGATGTGATATCTTCCCACTGCAGTCGTGCCTTACAACTGAGCAATCTACAAATATCCTGGTATTCATTTGAACCAGTCTCTTTATCTCTCCATGTATTGGCATATTTGGAATCAAATCATTTATCAACATCTGTACAAATCTTGATATAACAACCAATTATCCTTCTTTAATGCCATTATGTTTTCAGACATGCAATCAAATATCAGTTTAGCAATGTTGGCCTTTTGTCCTCTACAGAACATGATCATAGCCCTTGCCTAATGCAAGTTTAGCCCATCAGACCATCCTTTTCTATAGTCCCAACACATGATAAAGACGTGTGCTATGTATCTCCATTCCTTAGATAGGAAGGAGTTCTTGATCTTTTTTCTGGAACCAAAAGGAGGTCCTTCATAACCAATGCTCCTAAATGCATCTAGCACCTATGCATCAGACAACACCACCTCATCTCCATATTCATCCTCGAGCCTCAACACCCTGACTATAGTCTCAACAGTAATGGCTATGTCGTTGCCATGGACTCTAGATACAATCTGATATGGATTAGACCCAGGGTCATACTCAGCAGTTCTCCAAAAGTCTCTGACATGAAGATCATAGATAGTGGGCATATGAGATATGGCATAACATATAGGTGACTCCTTCAGCCATTTGATGCAGTCTCTAAAACCAACAGCTTTTGGGTTGCCATCATCCAGTAGTGCTACTATGTTGTTCCTCTCGTCAAATTTAAGTTTGCCATCTTAACTGAAAAATAAACAGAGGTGGGTTAGTTAAAGCATTAATATAAGAATTAACAATGAAATGAAACAAAACATAAGAAAATTTTGAAATTTCAATAGTTTCGCTGCTGGCGGTGAACCACAAAATCACAACAAAAATCAACAAAATAGCAGATCAAATGAAACGGTTCAGAACTAGGTCTAGTTTCGAAGGTGAGCGAAAGTGAGAAACTGGTCTCATATTGTTCTATGTATCCACCTTAGATTCGCTGGCAGCGAAACTATAGTTTCACTCGAAAATTGTTTGAAATCATGATGCACAGAACTAAGCGAATCTATAGATTCACTAAGCGAAAGAGCCAGCGAAACTTAGTTTCGCTTAGACCAAACACTTAAGTATTAAGCTTTCGAAAAAAACTTCTTCGCGCCAAAAAACCAACACACAAACAAAATAAAAATTAAAAATTAAAAAATAAAAATAAAAATAGAAATAAGAAATAAGATAAATTTAAGAATAAAAGGATATAGTCATTTTTTTAAGAAGTTTTTTTTCAGAGAGTCACAGATTGGCGGGATTGCTGATATGTTTGTCCTTTTAAACCCATGCCTTATTCTTTTCACCGCTTAATCTGCAGCTGCCTTTATCATGTTTTAGGTTAATTATAGAAACTCTAATGACTTGGTCCCCATAGACATTTGGCAAAAGACTTATCCTGTCATCATGGTTTATTGAGCAATATGATTAACTCTGCATGATTTTCTTTTAGGATTTCAATAATGATCTTAATGTAAGAATCATTGTGCCTTTATTTTAGGGAACCGATGATGAGAGCTCGAGGTCTATACTCACGTATAACAGAGGAGATGATCATCTGAGCGTGCTGATGAGAGCTCCAGGTCTATACTCACGTATAACAAAGGAGATCATCACTCTAGGTCAATGTTCACACATAGCAAAGGAGATAAGCACGAGATATACTTCTGAAGAGCGAAAGAGAAGATTCAACTTATAGACTTTTATAAAGAGATAGACTAGAAGCATTTAGTATGCTAACTACAAGCATCATTCAGGACTTGGGGATAGGGAGATTTTGGGAATTTTTTGGGAATATCAAAGCAGAGATTTGAAACTCTCATCCCGTTTTGACAAGGACTTGTAGCTTTGTGCAGGCCAAAATAGGAAGGGGATAATCCTTATCACCGAGTTCTTAGACTTTTATTTAGCTACACTATCACAGTCTACTTTGTTTTCAGGCTGAGCCTACCATGCATATCCCAACACAAGACTGTTGACCTCCTTCGAACTTCTTTTTTCGAGGTTCCTAAAGAGACAAAAATGAAAAACTTTAAGAGTTTAATCTGTAAGAGAAATTTATGTTTTTCATATTTTTTAAGGAACAAGAAGTGAAGGCATATGGGACAATGATGTTTTTCAGAAAGAGTTTATCAAAAAAATAGAAAAAGAACAAAAAGAGTTATTTACAGTATTTACACAATTTGTTTTGAAAAGTGTTTTCAAAAAGATAATAAACCCTTTTCATGTGCATCTTGGATTGCATGAACCCTTGTTTCAATGTGCTTGGTATGAGTGTGATGAATTGGATTTTTGGCGATTCCAATAGCTGCTTTATTATCACAAAAAAGTGGTGTATGAAGAAAATTAATTCCATAATCCATCATCTGTTGTTGAATCCAGAGCACTTGGCAACAGCAACTTGATGCAGTAACATATTCAGCTTCCCCTGTAGATAGAAATACTATTGTCTGCTTCTTGCTCTACCATGAAATAAGACAATCCCCGAGATATTGACATCCGCCAGTGACGAATTTCTGATTAATCCTGCAACCACCATGATCACTATGAGAGTAGTCATGTAAATCAAAGTTCCATCCTTTTGGATACCAAAGAACCAAACAAGAGGAACCCTTTAAGTAACGAAAGATACGTTTAATAGCTTTTTCATAGGATTCTTTTTGGTTGGTTTGATAACGGGCATAGTAGCACACGACGAATGTAATATCCGGATGGCTCGCCGTGAGATACATAAGAGATCCAATCATAGAATGATAGCAATGAGCATACATGGATTTCCCATTATCATCAGGAGTTAAGCAGGTTTTAACAGTGAATGGAGTGAGTTCTAGAGAAGCATCATCCATCTTGTACTTTTTGAGAATCTCTTGAATGTACTTTTCTTGGTGAATAAGAATACCATCAAGCTTTTGTTCAAACTTCAACACTAAGAAAAAGCACATCTCCCCCATCATGCTCATTTTAAAGCGATGCTTCATCACTTCTTCAAATTCTCTACACAGTTTCTCATTTGTTGATCAGAAGATAATATAATCAACATACACTTGAACAATCAACATCTCACCATCGATATCCTTCTTGAATAGTTTCATATCTATTGTACCACTAGAGAAACCTTTGTTGAGCAGATATTGTTTCGGTGTGTCATACCAGATACGGGGAGCTGATACAATCCATATAATGATTTATCAAGTTTATGCATTTTCTCTACAAAATCTGGATCCTCAAAACCTAGAGGCTGATAAATATAAATCTCCTCATCAATGTTCCCGTAGAGAAATGCACACTTCACGTCCATCTGAAAAATTGAAGTTTTTGTGAGCAGCGTGAGCAAGAAAGATTCTGATGGCTTTAGTGCGGGCAACTAGAGCAAACTTTTCAGTGTAGTCAATTTTCTCCTCCTGAGCAAATCCCTGAACAACTAGTCTTGCTTTGTTTCTTATTACCATACCTCGATCATCTGGCTTGTTCCTGAATACCCCTTTGGTACCAATAGGAATTTTGTTTGGAGGAAGATCAACTAACTCCCAAACTTTCAACTTCCTGAACTGCTGAAGTTCCAACTGCATAGATTCAACCCAACTGTGGTCTTGAAGTACTACTGAGATATTATTGGGAACAATTTGAGATAAGAAACATGCATAGGACACTCATTGATAAATCCAGACTGACTCTGAGTCCTGACACCATCTGTAATAGATCCAATGATATAATCATGTGGGTGATCTTTTAAGGTTTAGAAGGTAGTGGTAAGGGTTGATGGATTAGATTAAGATGAGGATGCAGTTTATGATGGTTATGATGGTGATGTTGGTTGTGATGTAGGAATTGGTTGAGGTGGAGGTGTAGGTGGAGGATCAAATAGAGGTGGGGGTGGAGGGTTAATTGGTGGTTATGGATAAGGTTCAGGTGGAGGAATGATTTGCACATTGGTTTGAGGAACGACATCATCATCAAATACTAGAAGGTTGAATGATTTGAAGACATTGTTGGAGTCATAAAACCATTCTGGGTCAGACCCTATGTTTGATGAATTTGACTCCTGCCAATCAACATAAAAGGATTCCTGCATAATACACATTCTTTTGTTCTACACCCTATACTCCTTTTGTGAGGTAGAATAACCAACGAAGAAGCATTCATCAGAAACTGCACCAAACTTTGACATCTGAGCTTGAGTATTCAGCAAAGTGCATGAGCAACCAAATGGACGGCAGAAGTCAATCAAGGGTTTCCTTTTACGAAGAAGCTCATAAGGAGTCTTCATCTTGTCTTTCACAATTAGAACTCTGTTCAGAACATATGATGCACAATTGACAGGTTCTGCCTAGAAAATAATTGGAAGCTTTGACTCAATCAGCATAGTTCTTGCTGCTTCATTAAGGGTTCGATTCTTCCTTTCAGCCACACCATTTTGTTAAGGTGTCCTAGCAGCACTGAACTGTCCGAGAATCCCTTTGCTTGCACAAAATGAGTCAAAGATATGGTTTCTGAATTCAGTTCCATTATCACTTCTGATCACCATAACCTTCCTTTTGTTGTTGGTTTCAATTGAGAGGATCAACTTTTGCATCTCTTCTGCGGTGTCTCCCTTGTGTGCTAGAAATCTTACCCAAGAATATATTGAATAATCATCTATAACAACCTAACAATAAGATTTCTTAGCAGTGGATTTAACACTAATAGGACCAAATAAGTCGGTATGTAACAATTCAAGGGGTTTTGAAATAGTATTTTCAAGCTTAAGCTTGTGTGGCCTTTTGTGTTATTTTCCTTGAGCACAAGCCATGCACTTTTCTACCACTAAAAAATCTTTAACTGGTAGCCCCCTCACAAAAATTTTCTTAACCAACTTATTAATATTATTAAAATTAACATGTCCTAATCATTTATACCACAAAAAGAATTCAAAATATGACGCTTTTGACAGGAGACATGTCATAGTTGAGGTGGATTCTTTTGATCCCATATCCAGCAGATAAGTATCATTCTGACAGGAGACATGTCATAGTTAAGGTGGATTCTTTTGATCCCATATCCAGCAGATAAGTATCATTCTTCCTTGGAGCACGCATGATCACTAAATCCTCTGAGATAATAAACTCGGGTTTATTAAAGAAGCATTTATTGGACATAAATAGCACTGGAATGTGTTTATCATAGATTTATGATACACTTAACAGATTGAATGCCAGCTCTGGAACATAGTTCACTTTCTCCAGAGTCAAGGAACCATTTGAGAGTTCTCCCTGACCGATCATCTTTCCACCTTTCTTTTCCCCAACAAAGGCAGCATATCCTCAATTTATTATGCGATAATTAGAAAGCAAGTCCTTCAACCCGGTCATATGCATGGAACATCCACTATTAACATGCCAATAGCTATTGACAGCCTTCCTGGAATGATCCTGGCATTAGAACAAAGATTATTAAGATTTGGAAATTGAGAACCAAGTTTTGACTAACTTAGGTCTCGGAACAGAAAATTCTTTACAGAAAAAATTATTTACAAAATGATTTAATCTGCTTCCTAAAAAACTATTACTTACATTTCTACCAATATTCTCAGGGCAATGTTTAATTACATGATCATCCTTCCCACATCTAAAACAATGAGATTTTAAACCTTTCTTATAATATTTTGAAACAGGAGTTTGATCTATTGATCTCTCTTCCTTACATTCAGACATGCATGAATCAGAATTGCTATAAGAGTCATATGATTCTTTTGATTTTTCTTTTGTGACCTTAATTTTAGCAGGTTTCGGTTCATTTTCATTAATGTTACTGACATTTAAGGAAGTTTTGTCCTTTTCTTTAGGTTTAGACATCCGAATTGGTGTAAAAGATGGAATTGGATGAGAAAAGAACTTTTCAAAACAATTTGATTATGTTTGTCTAATTGAAATTGTACTTGAACAAGCATCATTTTCATTAACATAAGCATTTGAAACATCATGATTTGAATCATAAACATCTGAAGATGAACACGCTGGACTAGAGCTAGAACTACACACACCATTGTCTATAATAGACTTTTGGGAAACAAATCTACTTAAGCTATTGTCTTATGAAGACTTTTTGGAATCAGAAATTCTAATGCTAGAGCTGCCAAGACCATTACTTGCAGCATAATCATACTCCTCTCGAATCTCCTTATGATTTACTCCATCCAAGCCTGCATATAAACTGTTAGTATCTTTCAAATTAATTCATTAGTTGGATGAGGTGTCGGCATAGGAAAATAACAATAAGTACCCGGAGGAGGATAAACATGAGTGGTTTCTTTGCTTCCCAAAGCAATCTTAATTATAGCCCCCCGTTGTGTCTTGCAAAGTTCCTCATGTTTCATCCCCAAAATAGTCCATCTTTCAAGTTTAGTTTTCAGCTTGCTTGTTTCAAATTCAGCAAGTGCCACATGTTCAGTTAAAGCATTTATTTTAACGTTTCTTTCCAAAAGATTTCCTTTTAAATGCTCATTTTCCTTTAAAGCTTCATTTAACTTAACAAACTATTTAGACTCATTTGTTTTAAGTTCTTTGTTAATCTATTTTAATTCCTTTTCATTTTCTAACAATAACCTGTTAGCTTTATAAACCCCAAATAATCAAATTTTGCAGGGATGAGAACACATTTCTTGGATTACCTCATAAGGAAGTCCCATAACTACTTTTTCAGCAGCTAGGGCTTTTTCACATTGACAAACTGGAGTGTTCCTTTTGTATTCTTCTTCCTCCTTTACATTCTTCTTTGTTTCCTCAGCTTCACTTACCTCTTTTTCTCCTTTATCACAAACCTCCAGCTTCACTTCACTTGCTTCAACTTCTTGTTGTTTCCTAAATTCAGCAGCTCCATAAACTGTTAACTTTTCTTTAACAGCTTCACAACATTCCAAACAGTGCCATTGTATCAGACAGAACTTGAGTACTGACTGATGCCTTTGAGTTTGAACTAACACTTGATGATCCACTACCAGACTTGTCTGAAAAACCATATCCAGAAGACCTACCATAAGCTACACCATACATTGAAGAGTTTGTAGTGGATGAAATCAATGCATCATTTTGTGGATAAACTATAACTGGCACCATTAATTGATTGTATTCTCTCCTTTTCATGTCCAAATCAAATGACTTTAGTTTATTAATCACGTCCATGATTTTATAATCAGTAAAATTTCTTTCTTGGTTCAATAGTCTAACTTGCAAGCTCCATTACGGTGGGAGAGAGTCCAAGAATTTTGTAACTTGTTCATTATTACCCAACTGTTCATCATATTTCTTTAAGTTGCTTGAAACAGAGAGAAATCGGTTGGTAAGATCAGTAAGGCTTTCAATTTTTTGTCCAACAAATGAATTAAACTCCTTTTCATCTTAGGCTTTCTTTTCTTTTTTTAAGTCTTCATTACCATCATAAAACTCGCACAAAGAATCATACAAGGATTTTGCGTTCTTGTGTTCAGTAAAATAATTTTAGATGTCTTGAGATAAACACAGATTTAAAGCCCCAAATGCTTTCTAATCACGGTCGATTAACTTAAGGTCTCTTTCTGTAAAGGTTGATGGATCAGTGTTTGGGGAGTAACTTGTCCGACAGTGATCGTAGGAGTATGTGGACCATTGACGATTGATTCCCACTAGTTGTGATCGGTGTAGTAGAAAAAGGCTTTCAAACAACGTTTCCAATCTTCAAAATTGTGACCATTGATAAGCCTCAGTGGCCTTTTGGGTGCTACACTCTCCAAATTAGAAATGGTGATATTTGTTGTCATTTATACAACAGAAGGTAATTTCGCTGGACACCTCTAATTTCGCTGCTACTTTCGCTGCTACTTTCGTTGATACTTTCGCTGAAAATTGGGCAGCAATTTCACTCGAATAGATGCTTAGAAACTCTAGTTTCGGCCACAGGTTCGCTTAAACTAGTAGAACTTTCGTTCTAAAGTCAATTTGGCAGCACTTTTGCTTGTCTATGGAATTAAGTGTCAAGAACTTTCGTTCAAAAGAGGTACTTTCACTGAGTAACAAAGATCAATTTCCAAGATCACAAATTCGGTAGTTTCGCTGGAGCAGTGATAGTTTCGTTGGATGAAAAATTTTCGAACACGAAAACAACCAGAACTCACCCAAATCATATTGGATTAAGGATTGGATGATTAGGATAGCTTCCCATGCAAATATCAAATGATTCTCAATCGATTTCCATACCAATGTCACACAAAATAAGAACCAAAATGAATGGAATAGTGTTTTTGGCTAAAAACCCTTCAAAACTCAACAAATCAAGAGCACTAAGGTTCTGACCCCATATTGTTGGTCCATCTGATCGTGAATCAGTTCAAATGATTTAAGAAAAGCATACCAATCCCATTGTTTTAGCAACAATCTATCAATAATCAAAAGATAACTTTCAAAAGTTTTGTTTAAATTCCAAACAAAGACAATGAAAATGAAACAAAGGCTCAAGTATGATAACAATAGACTTCCAGCCCATACACTACAATCACAGAATCAAAATAATACGATATCTATTAGGGTTTGCCAAACAATTGCCTTACAATGAATGAAACTTATAATATATAAGTTGAACTATAGTTTAGCGAAACTGTCTAGACCAATATCTAGTTTCACCTGGCGACGAAACACAGTTTTGCCGGGTGACCTAGATCAGCTGACTACTCTGTTTCGCTCGTAGTTTCGCTGGGTACTAAAACTACAAAATACAAACGAAATGAACTAACATTCATCCTACTACATTGAGAAACAAAATAAACATAATCAAAAATGATAAGTCCAACGTATTCTAGATCATTAATGTATATGTGTCAAACTGTTGTGTTTGAGTGCTGGCTTGACTTGGCTTTATTTAAAACTCAAAATTTTAAAATTTCAAATCTTAAAATGTATGATTATGCACAAATTCTGCTGCCTTTGATATCTCCATGTTCATTTTCTCCCCCTAAATTTTTGCATATTTATAAAAACTTTTTATAAAATGATAAAATTTGAATTTGTTTTAATGGAAATTATCAAAGTCCAATTTGATTGTTTGCATGATAAACATTTAGAAGGATAGCACTATATCCAAATAAAAAATGGATGATTTTCATGTTTGGACATGAGTCATTTGCACATAACATGAGATCATACTAGCAAAACTGTTTCACTTGGTGTATCGTAGTTACTTTACAAGCAACCTATATTGTTTAGACCAATACTTATCATAAACCAAGATGTGTGTTGCTGACCACATAATCATGAGAATTTAGTTCTTCATTGTTGTATGTGATGTTAGGTGTCCCATGTTGAGCCTATCCACATATCAAACAAAGCATTGTCACTCTTTATTAGTGGAAAATGACTCAAGTGAAGAAGTAATCTAGTGTACTATCATTTCTCATGAGTGGGTATGTGTGATTCAAGTTGTTTGTTAATTGAAAACATGAATGTTTGTTTGATGTCTTGATTTTGAAAGATGTTTGCTTGATGTTAAACTTGGACTTTGGCAAAATCAAGCTTGATTGAAATTAATGTTTTGAAAACATTAGTTGTTTGGTTCATAGTTGATCATACCAAGTGACTGAACAAGAATTTCAAATCTTGTTGAATCAAATGGTTTGGTAAATAGGCCAGCCAATTGATTGTCTGTATGGACCTTGATCAACTTTATCAGACCCTTTTCTGAGTAATCTCTCAGAAAGTGATATGTGATATCTATATGCTTTGTTTTTAATGTTGAACATGATTGTCAGTGATAAATATGGCAGCAGAATTGTCAATGTGTATGGGTGTTTTAAGAAAATTAAAGCCATAATCAAGCATTTGGTTTTGGATCCAAAGCACTTAAAAACAGCATGCAGAAGCAGCTATATATTCTGCTTTACCTGTTGACATAGAGACATTTGTTTGTTTTTTGCACTGCCAGGAGATCAATCTTGATCCATGAAACTAACATCCTCCTATCGTGGATTTTCTGTTGCTGTTACATCCACCATAATCACTGTTTGTGTATGGATATAAAGAGAAATCTCCATCTTTAGGATACCATGGGCCAAGTGCTAGTTTTCCCATTTAGTATCTAAAAATTCTCTTTACAACAATTATGTGTGATTCCTTTAGATCATCTTGGTATCTAGCACACATGCAAACTGCATACACGATGTTTGGTCTGCTTGCAGTTAGGTACATCAGGGAGCCTATCATGGATCTATAGAGCTTCTAATCAACTGATGTGCCTTCTGGATCAGGGCCAAACTTCAATCCAGTTGTAATTGGTGTTTTGCTAGATGTGCAATAAGACATATTGTATTTCTTCAATATCTGATTCATGTACTTCCTCTGATTGATAAAAATTCCTTTAGCAGATTGGTGAACTTGAAGACCAAGGAAGAAAGTAAGTTCTCCCATTGAGCTCATTTGGAATTTTGATTGCATAAGAATCTCAAACTCTCTGCAAAGTTGTATGTTGGTGAAGCCCAAAATAATTTCATCCACCTAGACTTGTACTACTAACAAGTCTTTTTCTTTCCTCTTTAAGAACAATGTTTGATCAATCTTCCCTCAGGTATATCCATTCTATAGTAGAAACTTAGATAAGGTTTCATACCACTTCCTAGGTTCTTGATAAAGACCAGACAGAGCTTTATCTAACTTGTAGACTCTATGAGGGAATTCTAGGCCTTTAAACCCTGATGGTTGAGCAACATATACCTCTTCATCTATCTTTCCATAGAGGAATGCACATTTCATATCCATTTGGAAGACACTGAAGTTCTTGGATGAGGCATATGCAAGGAAAACTCGGATGTCTTCTAGTCTAGCTACAGGAGCAAAGACATCGTCATAATCAATGCCTTCCTCTTGAGTATATCCTTGGGCAATAAAACTTTATTTATTTCTGATGACAATCCCTCTATCATAAGCTTTGTACCTGAATAGCCATTTTGTGCCAATAGCATAGTGACCTTCTGGGAGGTCAACTAACTACCATACCTCTTGCTTTCTAAATTGTTGTAATTCCTCTTTTATTGCTTCTATCCAACTATTGTCCTTGAGTGCTTCTATGATGTTTTTAGGTACAGTTAGATATAGAAAGCAGGAATACAAGCAAATATTTGATATATCAGATTGACTGAAAGTCAATCTGACATTGAGATCACCTATGATATTCTCTAATGGATGACATCTGTAGACTCTTATGGTTTCAATCTGATTAGCAGGGATGGTTGAATCAAGATTGGTGCTTGTTTGGTTAGGTGTTGATGGATGAGCAAGGGTATTTGATGTTGTTTGATTATCTGGCTGTATGGGTTCATTGAATGTTTGTGGTGAATCATGAAAGAAATCTAAGATTTTATCTTATGATAGGTATCAGGTAATGAATGATAGTCATCATCTTTTTCAGTTGTGTCTAGTTGACGTGACCTTGGTTGTTTCTTTGCTTGAGTGGTCATTGGAGTTGATGATGATGGTGTGTTTGGTGATGTTCCTTTTGATGTGTTTGTTTGTTCTGGAGGAGTTGAAACTATGGTACTGGAAGGAGTAATATTAGTTCTCCTTGTAGAATCCGCAGTTAATGAAACATCAATGGGTGTTGGAGGAACCATTGGATACTTATTGTCATCCTTCGTACCTGAAACATCATGTGTCAAATGATTTTGTTAATAACACAATATCAAAAAACCAGTCTAATGACTTTCTTAGTGAAAGAATGTTCATTAAAAACAACATCTGTTGTTTCTTCCACTATGTTCAGTCGTGGATTGTATACTCTGTAAGCTTTTGAGCTTTCGGAGTATCCAACAAAAAAACCGTCGTCTGCTTTTGGAGCAAACTTAGATAATTGTTCTTTGGTGTTTAATATTGAAACAGAACATCCAAAAGCTTTAAGAAATCCAATGAAAGGGTTTCTTTTAAACATTAATTCATATAGATTTTTGGAATTTTCTTTGATTTTTAATGTTCTATTTTGAATATAACAAGCTGTATTGATTGCTTCAACCCAAAAAGATATGGGTAATAGAGAGTCAGCTAGCATAGATCTAGTAGCTTCTATCAATGTTTTATTTCTCTTTTCAGCAACTCCATTCTACTGAGGAGTCCTTGCTACACTGAATTGATGACTGATTCCTTTCTCTGCCCAAAAAGAATAAATGAAGTCATTCTAAAATTCAGTACCATTATCACTTCTTAAAGATTTAACTTTAAGATCCAATTGATTTTTAATTTTAGTGATAAAGGATTTGATGATTTTTGATGTTTCTAACTTGTTTAGTAGAAAGAAAACCCAGGTAAATCTTGAGTAGTCATCTACTATAACAAGACAGTATTGCTTCATTCCTATGCCTAGGATGTTTGTAGGGCCAAAAAGGTCCATGTGAAGCAATTTGAGTGGTGTGTTGTTAGAGTTTACCAATTTTTACTTATGCGACACTCTGTGTTGTTTGCCTTTCAGACATGCAGTGTAGTGGTCTGTACAGAAGAATTCTTTTTATGGTAAACCTATTACTAAGTCACCTTTTACAAGTTGATTCATTCTGTTAAAATTTGAGTGTCCTAACCGTTTGTGCCATAATTGGGAAACATCTTCTGATGCTTTTGATTGTAAACATGTTTCAGGGGTTGAAGCTGAAATAGTGTTTATATCAACAATGTATGTGTTGTTATGACTAGGTGTTTTGAAAAGTATACAGTCTTCAGGTATTTGAAAACCCGTCTTGAGGATGTAGCAGTTGTTGGAGTCAACTAAGGTGCATATCCTTTATCGCAGATGTAGGATATGCTGAGAAGAATGAACTGGAGGTTAGAGCAGTAGTTGACATTTTCAAAGCTGATCAACCCATTTGATACTATTCTTTCACCAGTTATCTTTCCATATGTTTTGTCACCTCCAAAGGCTACATTTCCTCTATGTTTGCTTTTAAAATCCTAAAGGAGGGAACAATTTCTAGTCATGTGTCGGGAACATCCAATTTCAACACACCAGATATTGTCAGACCTTCTTTGATGTCCCTCCAAAAACAAAGAAATTTGATAGATGGTGCAACCCAAGCCAAGATGGTCTTGGGTTTTCCGTCATTTCCTATTAGGCAAATTTCTTCTAATTTGGCATTATCTGCTGGTTTAGGATTTCTAGGCACACTAGATTTCCTTTTTGTGTTTTTAGCTCTGTTTGGAGAAGCGCTTTGTGCTCTTCTCCTTTTAGTGCTAATGTCATATGTTTGTCAGTTCTGAGACTTATGTCTCCTATTTCGTTGTTTAAATTTGTCATAAAAGTTTTTGTATTTGTTTAAAACAACTTTTGTATGAGGAGTTTGTCGTGATACTCCTCCTTTGTTCCTGTTAGGAACAACAGTCTGTTTTGTAGTTGATTTCTCAACTTGAGGTTATTTGTTTTGTTTCTTGTTTTTCTTGTTGAAAAAGCAGTTTGCAGTACTGTGATTGTTTCTTTCACAAATAGAATAGTAATTGTGAAAATGACATGTTTTTGTGCTGTGATTGTTCATGTCATGGTACTTGCAATACTTACCATATTTGTATTTTTCTATGGTATGGGTGTATTGATCACAGCACTCGTAGTATGGTAAATATGCAGTGTTTTGTTTAGTAAAAACTTTTGATTTTGAACTGACTTTAATGGTACATCAAAAGTTATAGTTGTTTGTTTTGGCTAAATAGGGGTTTTGCCTTTCCATTTGTTTGTTTGTTTAGGAGTGGCAGTGGAAGATTTAGCTTTTCTTCCACCAGATCAGATATCAAAAACTTATGTCTGCTTTGCTTGTTTGGTTGTTGTATCAACCACACTTGAAACCTTTTTGGTTTCAGTAATTAGTTGATCGGACTCATCATAAAGTAGATCATAATCTTCATCTGTTGTTTGTTTATCAAACTCATTATTTTCTCCTTGATAAAAATCTGTTGATTTTATTTATGGAGGTGCTTGGCTCTTAACAAATTTTATCAAAGGTGTTTTTTGATATTAATAATGATTTTGATAATGATGATTGTTTTGAGTCATCTGTTCTAGCATGTGGGTCAAGAGACTCACCCTGTTTGTTGGTCATTGAATTAGGAAGTGGGATATAATTGTCATTATATGGTGGGTTAACCTTATTGTATCCCAAACCTGAAGGGCCTTTAAATGCCCTTTGTTGAGCAAGAAGTTCTTCAAACTTCTTGTTGCTCGGCTAAAATTTCTGAAGTTGCACTTTAGTTTCAGCTTGTAATGTTTTTGACTTAGTCAATGATTCAGAGAGTTGCTCCACTTGAGCTGCTAGTGATAATTTTTTAGATATTAATTTGTCTAAATCATTTTGTAGTGACAATATTTTAATCTCATATTATTTTTGTTCAGATTTTAGACTGTAATTTAAAATGTTTGTTTCATTTACTTTCTTAGAAAGTTTGTCTATGTGCTCTCTGTATCTAGTGACTTCGTCAATGCATGCTTGTGTATAGAGGTTTTCCCTTACCTCTTTTAGGATTTTTGAAATTTTTTCCTCTACATTTGCCACAAGAGCATGAACAGGAGATTGACTCTCTACTTCGTACATACTCCAGTCATATTCCCCAACTTGTTTGATAATCATTGCAGATGATTTTAAGTGTTGATTAGGGCTATACTGTGCGATTTGTGGTGGTGTTGGTGCAGCAGGAATGCTAATAGGAGGATGGATATGTCTGTTTGTGTGATAACTACTTGAGGTTTATGTTTGTTGATTGTTTCTGTCAACTCTAGGTTGTTGGCATTCTCTAGAGAAGTGTCCATAGAGTTGGCAGTTGTAGCACCTCACTTTTGTTTTATCAAAACCAATATTGGTTTTCTTATCCATGCTTAACCCCTTGTTCCTTTGTAGGAACTTCTTGGATCTGTATGCGATCATTGCCATTGACCATTGAAGATCCATTTCTTCAACCATATCAGGAGACAATTCATCCAAGTCTTGATGTATGATCTATGATAGTGTGAGGTTAGCCCCTAAGTAGGCTTCAAAGCTTGTTGAGAAGGCTACAAAAGCAGCCTTTTGTTCCTTACTTTGCAAGATGATTGTTAGTGCATCCATAGGTTTCTCAAATTTGTGAGTGTTTTGAGTCTTTGCTGGGTGTTGTTTGCTTGAGCTAGAAGTATGTATATGTTGTTTGCTTTGATGTGTTCCTTCATGAGAAGCATGAACACCAGTCTTCTTCGACTTTTGTTTGTTTTGTGAAGATTCAGGAGCAGAAAAGAATGAAGTTTCACTTGAATCAAGAAACTCCTCGTCTTCTTCTTCAACTGTGCAAGTTAAGAATGCACTGTCTATTTGTTGAATATCCTTAAACTTGTATGATTCCACATGTCTAACTATGTTGTTGTTTCTAGATCTATCATCTAGTTCTAGTGCCTCTACTTTGGCCACTAGTGCATCCAATGATAATGCTTCAATGTTGCCTTCATCAGAGAGACTGATTGAGTCTAGCACTCTGGAAGTGTATGAAACATCTTCTTGTTGATCTCTGTAGATTCGTATTTAAGACCATAAACAATCATCTCATTTACCAGCTGAACAAATCTGTAAAGCTGTTATGGTATTGACTCTCCTTGAACATGATGGAAGGTTTCATACTGGGTCCTTAATTTTTGTTTATTTATTTCCCTGATTTCCTCACTTCCTTCACACATGGTGTGAAGCACCTTCCACAGTGCATGTGATGTTTTGAAATTTTCCACTCTTGTCAGTATATCAGATGGCAGAGTCATTGCCAGAGTGCTGTAAGCCTTAATGTTTGTTTTGACCATTTTAAGGTCATTACCAGCTACCCTTTTCAAACTCACTGGTTTCTGACTTTTGTAATCTAGACCAAGAGTCATAGGTATGTATGGTCCCTCGGTTATGGATGTCCATAGGTCCGGGTCATGAAAAATAATCCAGTTTCGAAACATTATTCCATTGTTTGAAATCAGCTTTGTTCTTGAGTCTCGGTGGTTTAAGACCACTGTTTGAACCTGAAATTTCGTTGAACATGATTGTTAAATTTTTTGAACTTAACGATTTAAGTCAAATTTGTTTGATTAATTAGCTCGGAGCTAAAGTTGTTTTATGCTAAAGTCACTAGGATTTATTTGTAATGATTTTGTCACTTTTAACTTTACCGAATAAAGGAATTAATTAATTCAATTGTAATTTAATTAATGTCCAATGAAATATCACTGCAATTTCTTGGTACAATAAAGAATATTCCGTTTAAGGAATGTTTCTCAATCAATGATGTTAGTTAAGAAAAGTCAAAACCCTTAAAACAAGAATATGTTTCTAAAACTTAACTTTATCAAAAAGTGACTTTTTCAAAATAAAATCAAAGGAAGAATCGGGTTCTTCTTTGTTTTTGATGCTTCCAACAAAATCACCGTAGATTTTGAAGGCTGTGTATGAATGAAAACTAGGGTTTATCCTAGGTTTTGTTGCGAACGAAGTGGTCTTCACAGATATCAACAATTAGTTTGTTGATTGAAGATCAAAAACCCGATTCAAGTACGAAAATACTTGAATATGATGATTTTAAACACTTAAAATGATTCAAAATGTTTAAAAACAATGTATGTTTGAAGAAAACTTGATAAAACAGTAATCGACTACTGTTCTATCAAAAACCCTTGAACCGAAGAGGTTTTTGAGGTTTTGAGATGATGCTGTTTAGATAAATAGTGTATGAATGCTATTTAGATCTTCAACAACACAAAAACTTCTACACAATGCACAAAAACAGATTAATGAATCATGTTTTAAGCATTTGTTTGAATGTTTTGAGTAGAAGAGGGTTTTGTGATGATTTTTAGCACGAAAATGGTTGATATGAAGCTAATGAACCATAGATGTCATTGTGTTGATTGAGAGGATAAAAAATCAGTGAATGATTTGAGCCACGGCTCTGATACCACCTAATGGAATTCAAATATCAACGGGTTTTAGAACTTAAAACACAAAAAACAAAACAATGAGTTCCCCCAAGGATCGATTTCAATCTCTCAAATATAACAACAATTTGTTATATAATCAATACTCATTAATCATAGTGCGAAAACCCATGATTAATGATATGATACCTATGTGTGTGTATGATTGTTTGTTTGTATGCTTGAATGCTTGAATGGTAATAAGAAATGCTTATTTGTATTGATTGTTCAAAAGCTTACAAAGGATTAGAGTATTATGCTATTTATAGCCTATACAAATAGCTATATACAATTACAAAAATACCCTTATGTAAACAAAAATTACATTAAATACTAAGTCTAAGTCGTCCGTTGTGGATGATTGACTGTCCGCTGTGAATGTTAAGTCGTCTGCTGTGGGTGTAGAATAAGCTATCCATTATGAACACTTATATGTTTGTCTTGATCATGTCCGCTATGGAGTGTTCATCCGCTATGGATGAACATCCGCTTTGGACTGTCATCAGCTATGGACATTAGTCATCCGCTGCATGTGTGTTGGTCATCTGATGTAGACACTTGACCTTTTTCTTCATCCGCTGCATAGACTTGCTTATCCGCTGTGGATAGTTCCTCATCCGCTGCCGACACTTTGCAAAATTTCTTTATCTACAAACCTGAAAAAGAAATTTAGACAATAATTAGTGTATGTTATGAATGTTAATGATGCTAATGTGTTAGTTAAGGATTGTTTGAATGTTAGAACACATTATGTTTGATTATGGCAAGCATTATCCTTTAATGCACTTATTGAGTCTAACAAAGTGTTTTACAAATGTTACCAGGCTTAGTCCTAAGGACTGGTATCTAAGATGTTATATACTACATCCTACATCCGGCCATACTTTGAAGACTAGCTGGAACACTAATCTAGACGACAAGATCAATGTAAAGTCAAAAGACAGATTGCCTTTTGACTAGTGACTATGACATGCCATAGCTCACATCCTTATCTATTACAAAAAGGAAAAAGTATAAAGTAGAAAGTTATAGACTCTAGGACCTTAATCTATAGTTGACAAAAGTATGGACATATCACCAACTTGTATAAGTTGGTGAGTCTTCAAAGATGGCAGCAGAAAGTTGTTCAGCTTTTATCAAAAGTATGTTAGAGAAAGCATGTCTTCTCTGTCTTTGGAAGAAATGAGTCTCTTGGCTTCGGAAGACTTTGCCTTGAACCTTCAAAAGCTTCATCTTTGGCTTCGAAAGAAATGGTCTTTTGGCTTTGGAAGAGTTGACACTTAGAGAATTTCTTAGTACCTATATCAAATCTTCCAAAGTAACTTTCTCTGTACTTAAGTATACATGGTGAGAGAACTTTGGTTGCAGCAGCCTTTAAGTATAACTCTTACAAGACATAACTTACTTATCAATCTCACCATAAAGGAATGCACTCATAACATCCATCTGAAATACCTTGAAGTCTTTAGAGGTAGTAAATGCTAGAAAAATTCTGATTGCTTTAAGCCTAGCCATAAGAGCAAAGACTTCATCATAATTAATCCCTTTTTCTTGTGTGTACCTTTGTACCAAAAGTCTGGCTTTGTTCTTGATAACAATGCCTTTGTCGTCCTTCTTATTTCTAAAAACCCATTTGGTTACTATTACAGACCTCCACTTACGAAGTGCATATAGTTTCAAACCTTCTGTCTAGCAAACTGAAGAACCTACTCTTGCATAGTTTCTACCCAGCTATTATCTCTTAAGGCCTCATCAACTTTCATTGGTTCTAGTTGAGAAAATAACCATGAAAACAAATAGATGTTTGCTGCATTCACCCTACTTCTTGTCTTGACACCAGCATTAATATTGCCAATGACATTCTCAACTGGGTGCTCTTTATGAATTCTTAGTCTTGGGATCATTTGGAGTTATTGAGACAGATCCAAATTGGAGAAGTTTGTATCAAGAAGTTTCGTAGATGGATTGGCTAGTTTAACTGCCAAATTGACTTTTCCTTTAGCATTTGACACACTTAGTTCCTTTTTAAAAGATTTTCTAGTACCATAATGATCATAAGACTCTTCATCTGATAAGTCATCATGAGCAGGTGATGGTTGACCCACATTGTTTATGGTACTATCATCTGCTTTGGGTGAATGTAGGTGAACTAAATCAGTAGATGACTTGTTGTAATTAAGACCACGTGGTAGATTAGCACTGTAGTCTTTAGTACTTGGGACTTGTATGTCTTCTGATCTCTCGGGGGACTCTCCTGAAACATTCTCAATCAAATGGTTAAATGCATTTGTGAACTTATTTGGATCAAGCATCTAACTTGGGGGTTTTTCAAACATAATTTGAGGAATTTTCATTAAATATGACATTTTCAGATTCCTCCATAGTGTGATCAACTTTGTTGTACACTCTATAAGCCTTAGCTTGACATGAGTATCCTATAAAGAACCCATCTATTGATTTCTTATCAAATTTGGATAAATGAACTTTGGTATTTAGAAGGGTGCATGGACATCTAAAAAGTCTTAGGAACCCTATAAGTGTCTTCTCTTATGCCTCAATTCATAAGAGGTTTTTTCATGTGTCGTGACTATTAACACCCTGTTTTAAACATAGCACATACTGCTGGCCGCTTTAGCGTAGAATGTTATAAGAAGTTTGTTGTCAGATAACATAGTCCTTGCACCCTTAATAAGTATCCTATTTCTCATTTTAGCAACTCCATTTTGTTGAGGAGTTCTAGGAGTACTATATTGCCTTACAATACCTTTAGATTCATAAAAAGAATCAAGGTTGTGGTTTTTGAATTCAATGCCCTGTTCACATCTAATTATTTTAACCTTTTGATCAATTTGGTTCTCAATTTTGGTTATAAATGATTCTAATATTTCAGTAGTTTCATCTTTAGTTTCTAAAAAGAAAACCCAAGTGCAATCATTTGTTATTACATGGCAATATGATTTTCTTCCCAAACTTTTCACACCCATTGGCCCAAACAAGTCCATGTGTAATAGATGTAAAGGAGTTATGATTGAATTCTATTCTTGAGACTTATGAGAAATCTATGTTGCTTTCTTTTTTGACAGGCAACACAGTGGTCAGCACTTGCAAACTCCATGTTTGGCAGTCTTGTGACTAACCCATTCCAAACTAGTTTGTTCATGTTTTTAAGGTTTACATGCGCTAATGTTTTGTGCCAAAGGGAGGATTCATTTATTGAATCTTTGGAAATTAAACATAATATATTTCCTTAAGGTGATGCCTTTTGCATGTTGAGCATGTACATATTGTCCTTTTTGAGAGCTCTTAAACTTATTTTGTTATTTGGAATCTCAAACCCAGGAGATAGGATAATACATCATGCTCTATAAAATAAGCATTGGTTTTTGGTTACATTACTAAGACACACTCAGAAGATTATAATTTAACTCTTTCATATAGTTCACCTTGTGCTTACCTTACCATTACTAACTATCCCCCTTCCAGTAATGTATCCTCCTCTTATATCACTTCCAAAGGCACAAGATTCACTATCATATGGTTCTAGATTCAGCAGGCATGATCTATCACTTGTCATGTCCCAGGAGCATCCACTATCCACAATCCATAAGTTTGTTTTGGTCTGCAAATGATCCTACACATAAATGTTGGTTAGTGATGAATGGGGACCCAAGCACGTTTAGTCTTTGGTCTTTATGTTTTTAGTAGTTGTTTTTCAATGATAAATGTTGAGGGGTGGTTTTTGGTTTTGGGTCATCTTATAATTCAGCAGATGTCTTTGGCTTCTAAGCTTTTCTTTTGACTTTGCTTGATGTTTTGACATCATCCTTCTTGTGATGACCCTTTGAAGCTTTTGTAGATGGTGAAGGTTTCCTAAATGTCTTCTTCTTCTTCAAGTTTGCAACAACTGATTTGTTCGGCGATTCCTTCAGATGCACTGACTTTGTCTTGGAATCAGCACTTGAGTTCCGAACAGCTTTGTCAATGCCATCCTTTCTTTTAATGGTTGTTCGACAGCTATAGACATTTTTGAGTGTCTAGGCTGATTAGTATGGATGATGGAGTGTGCTAGGGGATTGTGTTGACAGTCTTTTCCTAAGTGATTGTCTTACCCGCACATTAGGCATGTGATCTTTATCTGCTTATCAGCTGACTTGATATTTGAAAGAGTTATCTTAGATGTTGATGTTAACCAAAGATCTTTCAGCATGCATTCCGAAGTAGAAGGAAGTTAATTCAGAAAATTTGACAATGCACAAAGAAATTCACTAAGTGTCAAATCTTCCAAAGCCAAAGACCGAATTCTTCCAAACCCAAAAGTGATGTCTTCCAAAGCTTCAAGACAAAGTCTTCCAAAGCCTGGAGATTGATTTCTTCTGAAGACAGAGAAGACATGCTTTCTCTTACTTACTTTTGACAAAAGCTGAAACACTTTCCGCTTCCATCTCTGAAGACTCACCAACTTATACAAGTTGGTGATTATCTCCATACGTTTGTCAACTATACATTATGGTCTTTGAGTCTGTAACTTTCCACTCTTGTACTTTTTTCCTTTTTGTAATAGATTAGGATGTGAACTATGGCATGTCATAGTCAGTTGTCAACAGGCAATCTGCCTTTTGACTATACATTGATCTTGTTGTTTAGATTAGTGTTCCAGTTGGCCTTCAAAGTATGGCCAACAGTAGGATGTAGTATAAAGTGTCTCATGTAACTTGTCCTTAGGACTAAGCCTTGTAACAATTGTAAAACACTTAAGAGAAATATACCTCATCCTTGAAAACCAATCTCTTTATTCTTGTGTTCTTACTTTTGTCATTTGTTTCATCTGTCGATTCCCTATTTGATCTTTTATGTGTTATACTTTCCACCTTTTGAAACTAATGCATAACGATTACCGAACCTGTGATCTTCCTCCTGAGCTCTTGTAGCTCTTTCTTAATCTCCTCTCTCTTGCCTCTTCTGATCAGCTCTAGATCAATGAAATCTTCAGGCTTTACATCTTTTCTGAATATTTCATCTGCTGATTTCCCTTAGTTCCACCCATCTTTTTGTTTATCTTGTGATCAGCATGGGTGGTTAGATCTATCTTTTTCTTTGGTAACCTCATTTTGTAGATCTTTACTACTTCGGAAGTAGTCCTTTGAATATACAGTTAGGGTCTCACTTCTGAAGAGTTTGAGGTTCCTTCACAGCAGCTTCTATTGTGAGTTTTCTTGTTACAGCTATGATTTGGTTAAAGCATTGTTTTGATAGAGGAGTTTAACTTAGTAGACATTTTGTTGACTTTGGAAGATGAATTTTCTTTGAGAAACTCCGTCTTCTAAATCACATCCTTCTTTTCCTTGGCCTTGATTCCTTCCCTTCCCTTCTCCCTTTCTCCCTCTTCCTTTTATCTTTTCTCTTCTTCTTCTCTCTTCTTCAACTACTCCCTCTTTCTCTTCCATCTCTACTAACTCAGCCTTTTCAATAGATGCCCTTGTATAAGTTGGTTCAGTAGATACTTGCTTCTTTACCTCCAGAGAGATATATGTGGGAGTGTATGTCATTGGTAGTTCCATAGGATTATACCTTAAAACTATCTTGGTTTGATAGAACTTTTGGTAGTTTTTGGTAAAAGCAAGCAATTTTTCAAACTTTTAAGTTTGAACATTGTATTTATTAGCATATGTTTAGCTATGGCTAAATCACATTGTACTGATTTCAATCTACTCAAGAGATCATCAATTTGGGTCTCCAAGGTGGTTTAATCATGTTTTAGTTACAAAACAATCTTTTCTAGCTCTAGTATCTTTTCCTTTTGAGCTTGATCATTTTTCTCAAAATTTGTTTTAAGAAGATTGATTAATTTAACATCCTTAATGAGATCCAAATTTTGATTTATATACAAGTTTACATTAGCAATGCATTCAGGTGCAAAATAGGGTTCAAATTTACATGAGGTGAGGAGGTTGAGCTTCCATCTATTAGTGCATTATTGATGGGAGTGACATCTACTTGAAAGCTTTGGTTAATCACCTCTTCTTTTGAGGCTACAGCTACTGTATGTCTTTGGCTTGTATATGTAGAGGAACTTTGATAGGTGTGGGGTTATTTGAAGTTTGATGAAGTTAAAGGAGATGGGTTTGACTTAGGTATTTTGCATGCTTTAGCAAAATGTCCCAACTTGCTATAGTTGAAACACTATAGTTTCCTATTGTCAAACCCAAAACCTGATTTTCTCTACCTTAAGAACTTTCTTCTAGTTCTTTGTTGAAACTGCTTAGCTCTAAAGGAGATCATGGCTATCTGATAGTTGATGTCCATCTTATCAAGATCATCTGGATGAATGCATCTAGATCTTCTTTAGAGAGTTGGAAGAAGTTGGCTTGTTCACTGATAAAGGCTAAGTTTGAACAGTAGGTTGGTGAAAAGGATGGTGAGATCTGCTGATTCCATCTGCTGAAAGATGGTGATGGCTATGATTTAGTAGTTGGAGATTCAAGATAAGTAATCATTGGTACTGGATAATTCACCATAGGAATTCGGTAGGCTTGTGATTGGGAGTAGAAGTGAAAAGGTTCATGAATAGGTACCATAAGAGCTTATGACTTTAAGGGGTTTGAGGGTATGCCAAGTGATTCTTCATTTGCATCCATCTCCATTTGTAAACACTTAGGATGCCATATAACTCCTTAAGAATTTTTGTCTTTAGACTCTTAGTTCTTTTCATGGACACATTAGAGTCATGCAACTTTAGTACTATGTCATCTCCAAAAGGCAAAACACAGCAACTGTCGATATAGACAGTCATTTCTTGTGTAACATTTGATCAGTAGCTCATGAAGTTCAGTGCTGATTAGCAGTAGATGAGTAGCATCACATTAGATAAGTGTTGATTGGTAGTGGTTCAGCATATTCGGATTGACAGTCATTCAGCACATGCTATTCGGCATTTGATTCAGCATTTGGCAGAAATTGGCAGTTGGCAGCCAGTACTGAATTCTTGAATTTTTGGTAGATTCATCCACTTCATAGATCAACAAATACTTAGCCTTTTTTTTATCCGCACTACTTCAAACTTCATCTGCATAAATCCACACTTGTGTTTTCCAAGCAGAACCTAATCCATCAAAATGTTAGGTCTAGATCATTTGTATAGGTTTAGATGATGAATCATTTCTTGTAATGAACTTTTGTAATTCTTTATTATTTTGCAATGCATGAAATATATGTTATCCCAAACATTATATGTGTTGATTTTATGTAATTTCAGAAAACATCATACTTGGTCAATTTGGAAAATTGACTAAGTGAAAGAACTCCTGCGGATAAACAAATTGTTCCTCCGTAGATGTTCTATGAAACAAAGAACAAGGAATACACATCCGTAGATCTCCTACGGAAGCTCAATATCTACTGAAGAACAAATTCTGAAGTCAAATTGTTGCTGCTTCGGAAGAAGAAAGTTTGCTGTTGAGGATGAATTTCAAGATCAAAGGATCAACTCCTACGAAAGACCAATTCCTACTGAAGAACAAAACACTTGTATAATCTCAAATCAACAAGTACAACATAAAGTCAACCTGTTACGTCATCAAGTCAACGACCACAGAAGACACTATTTATGTCAAGCAAATATTCCACATCATATCAATAATATTTCTTGTGTAAAGTAAATCCCTCTGCCGCTAAAAATAAGGCATGGATCCAAACTTTTAGGAGAGTTTGTTAGGTTATAGAGGGAGATCGATACAACTATAAAGAGACATATGCTTAGTATCGAAATCAATCAATCAATCACTCAAAAAAAATAGAAAAACAACATAAACATCAAAAACATCATTGGAGATCACAAGATGTAACACCCCGAATTTTATTAAAAAGAAGAGAAAATAAAGGTATAAAGAAAGAAATGAGGAATAACACAAGTTGAAGGATTAAAGTTATGAAAGATGCAAACTTTAATATAATTATGTTTAAAAAGAAGGGCATGGCCGACCATGCCCCCACTACCCACTTTTCTTGTCCTCGGTTGAAGAAGAAGTAAGAAGAAGAGAAGAAAAGTTCACGGTTTTAGAGGGAGAAGAAGCTGAAATCTTCTTGAAGGTGAGTTTTCTTGGGTTAATGTTCGGTTTCAACCGAATTTTCAGCTTCTAGGCCAATATTTGTTGTGCTAAGTGCTTGATATTATGGGTTTTAGGAGCTGAATTTGCAGGTGGAAGTGTGTTGCTTGAAGGTTGCTTCAGGTGAGTTCTTGAACCCTTCTTTTTACTGAGTTTTAAGTGTTTCGGGCTATTATTCATACCGAGCAAAATACTATTAAAGTACCCTTGGGTTTTCAAATTTGATGTTCAACCGTTGTTCTGTGGTCGTATGTTTTTAAGGCTGTTTTAAGGTTATGTTCAATTTTTAGCATGTTTATTGTTGGTAGCATATTAGATCTATGCTAGGATGTGCTAGGTCGATGTGTGGATGTTGTTTGTAGCATCGGTTATATTTTCAGATTGTAGGCCATGCGCCTAAATAGTGGCCCATGCGCCCAGAGTTACCCATGCGCCTAAGTGTAGGCCATGCACCTGAACAGTGGCCCATGCGCCCAGAGTTGCCCATGCACCTAAGTGTAGGCCATGCGCCTGAACAGTTGCCCATGCGCCCAGAGTTGCCCACGCCTAAATGTAGGCCATGCGCCTGAACAGTGGCCCATGCGCCTAGAGTTGCCCATGCACCTAAGTGTTGGCCATGTGCCCCAGTAGTGCCCATGCGCCCAGAGTTTCACATGCCCCTAAGTGTTAATGCGCCTAAGATGTTCAACTGTTCTTCATTTTGGACTTAGGGATTTCTGGGGATGTTATGAGGTAGTTGGTTGAGATAGGTTTTGTTGTGATATGATGGCTTGTGCTAGATGTGCTATGCATGATGATGTGATGATTATGAGGTGTGTGATGGATTATCTTTCCATGTTTAACGGTTTTCAAAATGTATGTATTATGTTATGTAATACGTTATGTATAATGTTATGACTTTACATGGTATGATGTATGAATGTACGTACGATGAGATCCTTGTTTACAGGCCCCGACACAGTATCAGTCTCCGGATATGAGTCGGGGGTATTGCATGAGACAGGATGGCATGTGAAGGAGATGAGGTCTTGTTGCTCGCTCTGGTACTGTGTCAGTCTTCGAAAATGAGTCGGGGGTTTGTTTACAGGCCCCCGCACAGTATCATTCTTCGGACATGAGCCGGGAGTGTTGCATACGAGATGGGATCCTTGTCGCGTACCCTAGTACTGTGTCAGTCTTCGGACATGAGTTGGGGTTTGTTTACAGGCCCCGGCACAGTATCAGTCTTCGGACATGCGTCGGGGGTATTGTATGAGGCAGGATTCGGATGATAGTATGTATGTATTGTTTGATGATGAACGATGATGAAGATAATAATAATTATTATCAATGTGTACGTATGATGTTTGATCACGAACGAACGTAAATGTTATGTTTTAACGAAAGTAAAGTATTTTATTTTTTAAACTAGAACTCACTCAACGTCGCTGACTTTCTGTATGCATAATAGTTGGCAGGTATTTTGTTGATGCTGAGGAGGTGTAGGCATGGATGCATAAGCTACTAGGGACGTTTTGAGGCTGGTATCCACATTTTGATGTAATGTTGTATTTTGAAATTCATACGAATGATGTAACGTAATGATATGTTTTAAACTATTAATAAAAGTTTTAAATTCTGCTACAAAAGTAATATATGTTTTTAAATATTTTATGCCATGATGGTCAAGCTGTAAGCGTCCCGGGAACGGGGCCTTACACAAGATCACCCGAGCATTATGGCAATTGTAATCGATTGTGTTTCAATGAAAAACAATTGAAACAAATCTTTTGTTGCATTATATTATTTTGCTTTCAATTTGTTTTATATTTTGTTTTTTTATTTCAATTTCACAAACAATTAAACTAAAAATCAAATATGGATAATTCCGCGATCTTTATTTGTTCAATCAAATTGACAATTCCTGATTCGATCCTTGGATTCACAGGTGGTATCAGAGCCTCGTGCTCATAGATCTAGATCAATTGATCTATTAGTTTGATTATTTTAATTGGTTGTTTGTTTCATCAAATCATCAAAAACTTGCTTTATTGATCATTATTCACTGTTCCATTGCTCGATTAATTTCGATTTGCTTAGAATCGCTTTTGATTCGTGGATTTGTGTTATTGTTCGATTGCTCAAGGCTGTTTTAAACAAAACCATCATTATCTAACATCATAATTTCACATTACCTGAGAATATATTAAGTGATTTGACTGATTTTGTCCACAACTTCTTATTTAATTAAGAGTGTGTTATGAATTAGTCCATTCACAACAAAAGTCATTAATTCCAAGGAATTATTGTCTTAGTTGATTTGATATCAATATTATTAGTGAATTGATATTGCCGTGTTAGTGTATTTGCATTGTCTTTACTCTGTCATAGGATATTAGATTAATTGATAATTTTGATAATTAACAGCTATAATCAACATGAGCAATTCAGTGGTTGGAGCTTATCAACCTCCGAAGTTGGATAACAAATCTGATTTCAAAACATGGAAAATCAGATTCAGGAATCATGTTAACTATACAGATTCTGATATATGGGTGTATATTACTGAAGGTCCTTACATTCCACCTGCTTTAGGACCTGATTATAAAGACAACAATCAGCCCATAAGTCTGAAAAATTTGTCACCTGATGTTGCCAAGAAAGTCAAAGTCAACATTAAGGCCTATAGTATGCTTATTATGGCTTTACCAGAAGACAACTGATCAGGTGTGAAGCATACAAGACAGTTAACTCATTATGGAAAATTCTTCACACTTTGTGTGAGGGAAGTGATGAGATTAGAAGCATCAAGAAGGATACCCTGTGTTCGCAATATGAGACATTCCATCATATTTAGGGTGAATCCGTCCCTCAACAACTCCATGGATTTATGCAACTCGTAACTGAAATGAATATACTTGAATTGAAGTACAGTAATGAGGAACTGAACAAAAAGATGTTACACACCTTGCCTGAAAGTTGGACACAAACTATGTCTATGTTCAAAAATACCATTGATCTAAAGGCAATTGGACTAGATACTTTGGTAGCCAAGGTAGAAGCAATTGAGTTATATGAGAAAACAAGGAACAAGAGTGTTAAAGCATTAATAGCACCATACAAATTCAAAGAAGATAAGGGTGTTGGAAGTGCTTTTATTTCCAATGAGGATGATGGAAGCTCTTGTGCTGAAAGTGATGATGAAGAAGAAGCTGGTTTCTATGAAGCAAAGACTTCTAAATCTAGCTTTCAAAGCAGTTCAAGCAAGAAAACAAAAGGGAAAGCTGATGATTCTAAAAGTTCAGCAGCAAAGGGATCATCAAACAATAAACGCAACAGCAAATCTGAACCAATCACTGTGGTTCTAGAAACAGAAGAACAAAAAGCAGCATTTGCAGCATTCAGTTCAAGCTTTCAAGCCCTTGGGTAGTACTCTGACTCATGCTCACATCTATCAACAAGATCAGGAAGAACTTCATCCTGATGAAGTGGAAGAGATGGATCTACAATGGCAAATGGCCATGATTGCTTACAGGGCCAAGATGTACATGAGAAGGAACAAAGGACTATCTGTTGTAGGAAGAACAACAAAGATTGGTGTTGACAAATCAAAAGTGAGGTGTCATAAATGTAATTTGTGTGGACACTTCTCAAGGAAATGCAACAGCAATCAACAATCCATAACAGACACAAGACAAGCAAATCAGAGAAGCTTCAAGCAACCTCAGCTAACAAACTCATCCCCACCAGCCATAGGTTCTTCAACAGGTACTAGTAACTCTAAAAAAACTAGTTTGATTATTTTGTAGGATGGAACTTATGATTGGAGCATGTATGAGAAGGAAATGCAAGAGGGAAATCAAACACTGATGGCAAACTTGAAAAATAAAATTCCACCCATGGCTAGAGAGGTAAGGGACATGTTTTATTCACCAACATGTGTTGAAGAGGTAGAGAGATACAGGGTCCATCCCCAACAATTGGCTAATAAAGTCAAAGAAACAATGATTTTCAATGAATCTCATGTAAGAGAACATAAACTATATCAGGTCAAAATCACTTCCTTGCAAAAGGATTTAGATAAACTTATGTCAGAAAATTATAATCTGAAAGCACAAGTTGAGCATCTGACCACCCCTTTAACCAAGTCCATGTCTGATCATGCATCTGCTGAAGTAAAACGTCAGAAATTCCAATTGACATTATAGCAATATAAGAAACTATTAAACTCTCATATTGAATCAAAGAATAGGTATGGGTTGGGATTTAATGCTGTTGCACCACTAGTAAATGATAATTACACCACACTACCTGAGTTAATGACAAACAGTTTATCAAATCATTTTGTGTCAAGCACCAAAAATAAATCAAAAGTTAAAAATAATGAAGTGATAAATGGTGAAGATACCAAAATTAGTGAAACTGATTCATCTGAATCAAAATTTTCAAAACAAAATGAATCAAAATTTGACTTTGATGACTTGATGATCTGGATGAGTTTGAAGAGCCTACTGAACATGAATGTGCTAGGTTGGGTAAGGGAAAGAATGTGGTAATTGAACCTATAATTCCTAAAGTTCTTAAGGAGAGCAAGCTACCTTATCCCCCAAAACAAAGAAATTTATTAAAGACCATCTACACAAGAATTGGTCAGCTTAATGAAGGAATTCAGGATCTCAACAAAATGCACAAAAGTCAGTTAGCAAAAAGAACTACAGAGGATGAAGAGAGAAACACTTCAGCAGAACACCTGCAGAAGAAGAAGAATGGTCCTCACACATTCATAGAAAAGCAAAGGAAAATTTATCCAAAGTCAACTTTCGTAGAAGATCTGCGGAAGAAGCATTCATCTGAATCAAAACAGTCATCCGTAGAAGATCTACGGAAGAAGAAAACATTTGCTAAATCACAAACTGTTAAGAAAGTAAAGAAACAACAAAGAGATGTGAATCCTAAGCAACAACAAGAAGATACTTTAGCTGCAATGATTGAAAGAATATTGAAAAAGAAGCAGAAGAAGACAGTGGAGTCTGATAGTGAAGCTGAAGAAAAATACTGCAAGTGGTGTGTCATGTATAATCACAACACAGAAGATTGTTATTTCAGCAGCTATTGTACCATATGTAATATGAACAATCATATGACTTCTGATTGCTACTTCAATAAGCACTGTGCTATTTGCAACAAGAAGAACCATTCTACTCAAGAATGCTACTTCAACAAGAAGAACAAATCTAAAATGCCAAAGAAGCAACTATCTAAGAATGATGATTCAGACTCACAATCTTCTGAGAATGAAGAATCAAAGGTCTTAAAGCAAAAGAAGCAACAACCAAAACAAATGGTGCCAAAGGTCAAGAAGCTAACATCTGCTGATGAACAAACAAAGAAGAAGAAGGAGAAGCAACACTATCAAAGCAAGACTCCTAATAAGAAAGTAGTGTTACAGGAAGATGAAGCCTTCTTTGATCACTTTAAATAGGGTAATCATCCACAGTAAAAAACAAAAGATGCTAACACTTTTTCTAACAAAATGTCATCTTCAAGTTTGAAGAAAAAGATACTCAAGGAAGAAGTGACAGAGAAGGTGAGCGTGAATCAAGATAAAAGTGCTTCAAATCCTTCTTCAACAGAATCATCCTCCTCGCAAACAGAACATAATGAATCAATTATGACTAAAAACAATCTTGAGTCATCTAGGCTCATTCATGATAGAGTAACTATTCTAGATAACAATGGTAAGCCCAAGACCATTAAGGCTTGGGCTCCACTTTCTAATTGATTTCATTATTTTTGCAGGAACATCCATGGAGGACTGACAACAAGTGGTATGTTGAAAGTGGTTGTTCCAGGCATATGACAGGAAATTGCTCACTCCTTCGTGATTTCAAACATAAAAATTTTTTATATGTGGCATTTGGTGGGGATAAGAAGGGAGGTAAAATTGTTGTTGACGGAATGGTAACAAATGGAGTACTCAAATTTGAGAAAGTTAATTTTTGTGAAAATGTACAATACAACTTACTTAGTGTATCTCAAATTTGTGATCAAAATTATACCACTTTATTTGATAACTCTTTCTGTTACATTCGTAAGCCAGGTTTTCAAGTCCCAGCAGATTGGATCATTCTTAAAGCACCAAGAAAAGGGAATACTTATGTTTTGGATATGAACAACACCTCTATGATAAGCAATGAAACCTGCCTGATTTTTAAGTCATCAGAAGATGAAGCTCAACTGTGGCATAGAAGGGTGGTTCATTCAAACATGAAGAACATGAATAAGTTGGTCAAACATGACTTAGTCATTGGCCTTCCCAAGAAAAATTTTTATTGTTCAAATCATTGCTCATCATGTTACAAAGGAAAACAACATAGGGTGTCACACAAGTCCAAAACAATAAACATAAACATAAACATAACACCTCTCAAAATACTACACATGAATCTTTTTGGTCCAACCAATGTTTTGAGCATCGGTAAAAGGAATACTGTTTGGTGATTGTTGATGATTTCACTAGATTCACATGGGTCTTTTTCTTAAAACATAAAAGTGAAACATCAAAAACATTAATGGAGTTTATCACTAAGATTGAAAACCAAGTTGATTTAAAGATCAAAATCTTAAGAAGTGATAATGGATCTGAATTTGTTAATCATTTTTTAGATTCCTTTTGCAGGAACAAAGGCATAGCAAGACAATTTAGTGCACCAAGAACTCCACAACAAAATAAAGTTGTTGAAAGAAGAAATAGGACTCTAATTGAAGCAGCAAGAACAATGCTAGCTGATTCATAGTTGCCTATCACATTTTGGGCAGAAGCAGTGAATACATCATGCACTGTTCAAAACAGAACTTTAATTGTCAAAGAACATAATAAAACAACTTATGAACTTTTGTTTAAAAGAAAACCTTTTATAGGCTATCTTAGAGCTTTTGGGTGTCATGTGTCAATTTTAAACACCAAAGATCAATTAGGAAAGTTTGATGAAAAAGCTTATTATGGTTTCTATGTTGGTTACTCATCAACATCTAAATCATATAGAGTATACATTCCTCATCACAATATTGTAAAGGAAACACCTAATGTATCTTTTGATGAATCCTTATTTCCAAAATCTATATAAGATTCATCTTGGTTGTTTGATATATATGCATTAACGAATTCATTTAACTCTGGTTATTTGAATGTTGCAGGTCCTACGGATACATGTTATCCTTATATACCTCCAAGTTTGAGCAAAGTGTCATTGTTAGCTGATCCTCCAAGATTACCCCACACACATACTTCAAATGTTGCTGATACAGGCCCTTCATCTCAAACAAGCAATGAAAACACTGATGGACATGGAATTTCAACTTCAGCAGAAGTCAACAATGCATCCGTAGAAGTTCCTTACACATGCATAGATGTTCCATCTACTTTCGGAGATGCTTCATTGCCTTCAAATGAAGTTCCAAACTCATCAGAAAACATTCTAACAATATTCACATCTACAGATCAACAAACTCCTATATCCGTAGTTGTTCCTGTAGCTGCTGCGGAAGTTGAAACTACATCTGCGGAAACACAAAATCATGAAGATGGAGTTAATTCAGCATCAGAAGGCCAAAATGATGAGAATCTTAATCACTATTGATTCTCCATCTTAGCTGGGTCTATCTGCATCAACCAACATTACCAACTTGGAATCATCCATTCCAGTTGAATCAGTACCAACAACAAGAATTCATTAGTATCATCCTATTGAAAACATTGTTGGTGATCTTACTAAAAGAACCACAAGAAGTCAAGGGGGAGCAGCCAATATCTGTCTGTTCTCATATTTTCTTTCACAAATGGTTCCATCCAACATAACTACAGCATTGAAAGACAACAGCAGGATTGAAGCAATTCAAGAAGAACTTTAGCAACTCAGAAAACAAAAAGTTTGGAATCTAGTTGATCTTCGTGAAGGCCAATATCCAATTGGCACAAGGTGGCTTTTCAAGAACAAACTAGATGACAGGGGTATCATTATGAGAAATAAAGCAAGGCTGGTAGCATAAGGCTATACTCAAGAAGAAGGGATAGACTATGATGAACTTTTTGCTCCTGTTGCTAGGATTGAAGTCATTAGAGTCTTTCTAGCCTATGCATCATATAAGAAGTTCATAGTTTACCAGATGGATGTAAAATGTGCATTCTTATATGGTAAAATTAATGAAGAAGTCTATGTTGCCCAAGCACCAGGCTTTGAAGATCTTGATTATCCACACACGGTATACAAGCTTGAAAAAGCTTTGTATGGTCTTCATCAAGCCCCAAGAAAATGGTATGAAACATTTTCATCCTTCTTACTCAAGAATGGTTACAAAAGGTGCACAATTGATCAGACTCTCTTCTTGAAACACGATCATCAAGATCTCTTAGTTGTCCAAGTCTATGTGGATGATATCATCTTTGGATCAACAAACAAGAGATTGTGTGAAAAGTTTGAATGTTTGATGAAATCTGAGTTTCAAATGAGTTCCATGGGAGAATTAACATTTTTCCTTAGTTTGCAAGTTCATCAGAAGCCAGATGGCATTTTCATCAATCAGAAAAAGTATGTGAATCAAGTCTTGAAGAAGTACAACCTTGCTGATTCATCTTCATGCAAAACACCAGCATCAACAATAGATAAGATTGTACCTGATCCTAAAGGGAAGTCAGTTGATCAAAGATTATATAGATCTATGATAGGATCTTTAATGTTCTTAACTGCCAGTAGACCTGACATAATGTTTGTTTTGTGTGTTTGTACTAGGTACCAATCAGACCCCAAGGAGTCACATATGAATGCAGTGATGAGGATATTTAGATACCTTAAAGGGAAGCCAGCTCTAGGATGTTGGTATCCCAAAGAAGGAGAATTCAACCTCTACTCATATTCTGATAATGACTTTGGAAGGTGTAACAACAACAAAAAATCCACAACTAGTTGATGCCAATTCATAGGACCAAGACTTGTTTCTTGGTAGTGCAAAAAGCAAACAAATGTATCAGTATCCACAGCTGAGGTTGAGTACATAGCTACTTCAACCGGTTGCTCTCAAGTTTTATGGCTGCAAAACTAATTACTTAATTATGGTTACAACTTTCTTCAAACACAAATACATATTGATAACTCAGCTGCTATGTTCATCACTGCTAATCCAGTACAACATAGTAAAACAAAACACATAGAAATCAGATATTATTTTTTGAGAGATTTTTCTGAAAAAGGTTTAATCAAATTGATTAAAGTGGACACAACAAATCAGCTTGCTGATTTATTCACTAAAGCCTTTGACTTAGTGAGATTTAATTTCTTAATTGAGTCCTTAGGCATGATCAATTTAGATTAAATAATCAACACAAAGAAAAGCATGATCTGTCCTTAAATTTTTTAATACGAAAAAGCCTAAAACATTCATAAAATATATAAAATTCCAAAAAATATTGTCTAAGTTTCAAGTTTTCTTGAATAAGCAGTTCATGTCATGGGAAATGATAGCACATTATGCCTTTGCTTAATTTCTTGAATTTTATCACACAATAAATACTGATCAGATGTGACTTGATATCTGAGTAGGTTCAGCTTGAGTAAAATCTATACAAGTTCATGCATAACGTAATGCCAAGGTGACAAATTGTGGAAAATTCCATTTTGAGGAACAAGCAAGTAAGTCTTACCCTGTTGTGATCAACTAATTCACCTAAGCGTACTATGTTGTGACACTTTATAACCTCTAACTTTGCATATCATGGACCCTTTGTTTTGTGTAAACAAAGACCTGGGTTCACAGGCACCTCTGTTTTACGTAAGTAAAGACCTGGTGTCTTGTTGATGATGATCAAACAGATTCCAAAAAGGAACAGCTCTAAAAGAATCCAATATGATCAACTGTATATCAATTTAGAGCTTACAAATCATATCAGCATTAATAAGATTTCAAAGAAATCTTAAGATAGAGCTTATAACTTAAAGAACATAGTTTTAAGTGTGAAAAAGTGATAGATTGACTCACTAACGGAGGACAAACTCTAATGTGAATTGAATGTGGAGTCCATATTTGTCTATCTTTAATCAGTACCAAAACATGATAAACAGCATGACAAGTTGAAACTACACTCTTGCTTGAATTTATGTGGATCATAATACTTGCAATCAACACTAGATATATGTATGCTATCATCAAACAAAAGTGGTTCAGGAAGTTTCTTAGTGTCATAGTATGATCCCATTGTATGATGTAAATGCTTGAAAATTAGTTTAAGCTTCTGCTTATAAGCAAAAATACAAAAAGATTTTGTTTTTTTTTTGTTCTTTTATTTACTAATAAGTTTGACAGATAATTGCTTTTCATGCTATTCTGTTAATAATTTTTGATAAATGCATAAGTTCATCATTAATCATAAAATTAGGGGGAGTAGTAATCAGTATGAAAATCTGAGTTTAATGTGTTTTATTTTTAAATGAAAAAGGTTGGATCTTGAGCACTAACTTGGCTGCAGGATATCTGAAGTTTTTATCTAAATATCTATTTTGCACTTTGCAATGAAACAGAGTTAACAAGGTCCAACAGCAAACAACAAATGATTTAACAATATGTTAGTATCATACATCAAAAACATTTGCTTCGGATGTAAACTTTTATCAAAATTAACTTTGGAAGAAAAACAAACATTTGCTTTGGAAGAAAATTTTTATCAAAATTAACTTCGGAAGAAAAATAATCATTGCTTTGGAAGAAACTTTTTATCAAAATTACCTTTGGAAGAATTAACAGAACATAAATTTTGTCTTTCGTAGATGTGCTGCGAAAGAATAAAATTAAAACAAATCAAAAAGGGAAGGTTTTGCCTTCCGTAGATGATCTATGGAAGAATAAACCTATAAATAACCACGGATGGGTAAAGAGGTATATGGGACCCATAACATTAAATAAGAGGTTTTTAAATTGTTTGAGAGAGTATAAAGGATACATTGACCGTTGGCATTTCTATTCACTTTTTCAGAACACTTTTGCAGACCTAGAAAAACACTCTTACCCATAAACCCCTTTCTCACCGAAACATTCAAAATTTTCATTCCACACAACAATCCTCACCTAAATCACCTCTCAAACAACATCAAAATGGCCAATCAATGCACCAAAGAGCATAATGTCTGTGCTTTTCTTAATCCAGAGGATTCAGCAGCCAATGGGTGTAGGGAAATTATCAGATATCTGAGAAGATCAAGATTGTTCTATGCTCTATCTGCAGACCCTATTTTCTATCAAGATCATATAATTGATTTCTGGAACCCAACATGAATTGAGGAGGAGCAGGATGAAAAAGGTAATCTATGCTACAATCAGAAACGAACAGCTGAGGGTAGATGAACGAACAATAAGGAAGGTGTTGGAGTTAGGAGAAGGTGAAGAAGGACACCCTGATGTATTCAACCATGAATACATTCAAAAAAAATTTCAACTAATGGGATATGATGATGATTATAGAAATGATGAAATCAAGAAAGGAAGGTTGTGTAAGCCGTATAGATTTCTATGCCACACTTATCTAAAGTGTATGTCTAACAAGAAGTCAGGGTTGGACAAATTTTCAAGGCATATCTCCTCCGGAATCATTGGTATATTTGAAGGGAGGACGTACAATTATGCTATTTACATTCTAGGATGTTTATGTGACCACATAAGAGTGGAGAAGGAAAATAAAATGTATAGGTTTCCAAGGTTTCTTCAGCTGATAATCAATGAAGCAATGCCCAATATTGAACAAGAAGACGAAGTGCTTGTTCAAGCTCACCTAGAACGATCTGTGCTCAACAAGGTCACTGGGAAATATCAAGGAGAAGAAACGGAGATGTTTGCTCATGTAGTTGATGATAATGCTCACATTCCTCAAGAACTTCTATACATTGATGATCAGCAACAACAAACATCATCAGCTGAATCTTTTGATCACTAACAACAATCTCCACCAGTTGAATCCCCTGAACCATAACATCAAGAACCCAATCCTCCTTCACCACCATCCTTTACCAACATACCGATATCACCACATGTCTATATCATCTCACTACCAAGTGAACACACACAACCACTATCTCCTTCACTTTCTCAAATATCAATGAACTCTGCTGAAACAAAAGTGTCCTCATTTGAAGACCCTCAACAATCTCCATCACACCCACCAACAGAACCAACTTCCTCACCCACAACTACTGAACCAATCTCATCCACTGATAGCCCTACACCTATTAAGATACTGAGCCTTGAGGAGGATGCTAAGAATGATGTGAAAGATGGTGCTACGGAGGAGATTTGTTTGGAAGTTAAGTAGGAAGATGATCAAATGGTTGAGCAAGAGGATGAGGAAAACTATGTTGACATCATTGCATATGATGAAGAAATAGATGTAAGCAAAAGCTTCCTTGTGGCAAAGTATAACAATCTTATCATCAAAAGCAACAAGAAGTTGGAAAAACTGAGGAGAATCAAGGGAGAGATGAGGAACAAAGATGAGACAATCTCAAAGCTTGAAGGAACAATCAAAAGGCTAAGAGAAGAGATTGAATCCAATAATGAAGTTATTGAGGCTATGGATCAGCTGCTAACTGAATAGTCAGAGATGTTGAAAGGCAAAGATGAGGAGATAGAAAGACTAAAAAAGAAAATGGCTGAAAAAGAAGCAATTACTCAATAAGAGCCAATTAAAGAAGTTGATGACCTTCCAATGATCAAATCAAAGGAACCAACAATCATTTATAGCAGGAAGAGAAAGTACTTGGGAAAAGTTTAAGAATATATGATTGAACTTGGAGACACCCCAAAAAGAACAAAAACAATATCTCCAGAGCACACACCACCAATTGAACACATTGAAGTAGATAGTGATGATGAGTGGGAAGAATTAACCAAAGAAGAGCTTGCTGAAGCTACTAAAGAAGCAAAGTCTAATGACTTGCTATCAACTGAAGACATCCTTAAAGAAAGAGCACAATCTGCCATGTTTATGGACTTGCTAAACAATGGCTTTCCTTATGATATGGTATAAATAATGAACATGACTGAAATGATTCATGTTTTGAAAGAGTTTGATGCTGCAAGGCTAATGCTGCCGGTATGCAACTATGAAACATTATCAAAATACAAAGCAATGGAAAAGATAAGGAATGAACTGGGCCATTGTGACATAAAGAAGCTGACTAGGTACAACATGACTTGTTGGTTACAAAGTCATAACTTTAAGCATCATGATCTTAAAGGAAGAACAATGAGTGAGCTAAGAGCAATGATGGAGCATGTAATAAAGGTTGAACTAGACACTAGTGTAAAATTCAGGACTGGGGCTCCCAATCCTGCTTACAAACAACAAGCAAAACAAACTCCTGCTGAGCCAATAGTAGTTGAGAGCAGAGACATGCATAAGGGAAAAGAAAAGTTGATTAGAGAGCCAAGGGATGTGATACACAACAAAATCTGGCCTCTAGGAGCTGCTGTAAGAGAAGTAATAGGGCAGAAATCTTCACTGATACAACTTTTTGACCATATGACTACTCCAAGATCAGCTAAAGAAAATAGGATAATTGCATGGAGATATGACCCTGATTGGGACTATGCTACCATCAAAAGAGCATCTGGGATGGTACAATACTTTCCATGGATAGAGTCCCTTCTTACTCTCCCAGATGCAGATCTTCACAGCCTTCAAAATATTCCCATCACCAACTATCCAATCAATCCAAGAGGAAGAGACTTCTCAAGAATTATTGCCAAGTTGAGACACAAATTCAAAGGAGATGTCTTAAAAGAAGCTAGAAGAGATCATGGAGAGCACAAAAGAAGGAGAAAAAAGCAGAAAAGGTCGTATTCCAGTTCTCCTCAAGCTGTAGATGATGAATTTTTAAGGAGAATTGGATATGAAGACAAGGCTGAAGCATCTATCAAAACAATTAAAGGCAATCAATACTCATTCCCTATCACAGAATGGGGATATATGGAGAGAACAAAAGAGCTTGTGCTATAAAGGAATGATCCTCAGAAGAAAGCTTCTAGCATAAGACTATTTGTCCCAATGGAGATCAAACTCCTTCATCCCAGCTACACATCCTATCTCCATGATAAGTATTTTCCAAAATTGAATGAAAAAGTAGCTCAAGATGAATTATGCTTATATGTCCATATCATCCAAGTGATTGACAAGCTGCATGCTAAAGATGACAAAAGAAGAAGATTTAAAGCAGGTCAACTTATGGAATCTGCCATTCCATCAATCACTGAGCTCAGAATATCAAAACAAGATGTACTGGAAGTGGTTTCAAACAACAGTGTAGTGGCAACACTAACCACTAAAGAGGAGATCCTTGGACTTAATTACAAAACATTAAATAAAATGAAGAGAATGAAGATCAAGCATTTATATGATGATCAAAAGAATGCAATTGATTACTTCTACACTAGAATTTTGAGAAGAGTTCAACAATTGAGAGCTCTGAACCGATGATTACAAGAATCTAAACCTAAGGGGGAGTATTGTTAAGTCTAGATCTTTTGTATAGGTTTAGATGATAAATCATTTCTTGTAATGAACTTCTGTAATTCTTTATTATTTTGTAATGCATGAAATATATGTTAAACCAAATACTATTTGTGTTGATTTTATGTAATTGCAGGAAAACATCATACTTGGACAATTTGGAAAATTGACTAAGTGAAAGAACTCTTGCGGATGAACAAATTGTTCCTCCGTAGATGTTTTGTGAAACAAAGAACAAGGAATACACATCCGTAGATCTCCTATGGAAGCTCAACATCTACTGAAGAACAAGTTCTGAAGTCAAGTTGCTGTTGCTGCGGAAGAAGAAAGTTTGCTGTTGAGGATGAAGTTCAAGATCAAAGGATCAACTCCTACGGAAGACCAACTCCTACGGAAGACCAATTCCTACGGAAGAACAAAACACTTTTATGATCTCAAATCATCAGGTACAACATAAAGTAAACCTGTTACGCCATCAAGTTAATGACCACTGAAGAAACTATTTATGTCAAGCAAATATTCCACATCATATCAATAATATTTCTTTTGTAAAGTAAATCCCTCTGCCGCTAAAAATAAGGCATGGATCCACACTTTTAGGAGAGTTTGTTAGGTTATTGAGGGAGATCGATATAACTATAAAGAGACATATTCTTAGTATCGAAATCAATCAATCAATCACTCAAGAAAAATATCAAAACAGCAAGAACAACAAAAACATCATTGGAGATCACAAGATCACCAGAGCATCATAGCAATTGTAATTGAGTGTGTTTTAATGAAAAACAGTTGAATCAAATCTTTTGTTGTATTATATTATTCTGCTTTCAATTTGTTTTATATTTTTTTTGTCGATTTCAGTTTCACAAACAATTAAATTAAAAATCAAATATTGATAATTCCACGATCTTTATTTGTTCAATCAAACTGATAATTCCTGATTCGATCCTTGGATTCACAAAGTACTTAAATTTTCATGCATGATCCTTTCAGGGTCCAACAAAGAGGGTTTACCCTAAATCAAACCTTTAACGCTAGTTTCCATCTTCCGCTCTCAACTTTACTAAGGCCGGACTTGGTTTTACCTTCGGCGACTATTGTAGTGAAAAGCGACATGAAAATCATGACCTGCTGCTAAGCAACTTGCTGCTCAACGACCTACTTCTCGGTGACCTGCTTCTCGACGACCTATTGTTTGCCTGTTCGGCTGTTCCACAATAACCTGTTGTTCCAAAAGTCCTATTTTTGTGATAAAATCTACTATAATTTTGATATCCTTGTTGTTGTATTATTAAAATTCTGGTATATTTTTTGAATTGAATATTACTTATGTATGTTCAAAATAAAACTTATTCTTTGTGTTTTAAATTGGTTTTTAATCATCTTTACTGAAAACTTTGGTTATTAATTGGTATTTACTACTATTTATTCAATATTTTTTATTATCTTTACTAGAATTTTGGTGTTCTACTTGCATTAGTTTATTTTGATGTTAAATGTATAAGGTTTTTCTTTAATAATAGTTAAATGAACATCGATATCGTTGACCCAAGTAGAAAATATGGAATGGTTGACCCCACAAACAAAATGCGATGGACGTGTAACTTTTATGGAAAACTATCAACCGAAGGGGTATACTGGTTAATGTAACACTTGATTGGTGGATTTAGAAATGTCCTTGGATGTAAGAAGTGTCCCGCACATGTACGTGAGGAGATCAAAAACTATCTGTTAAAAAAAAGCCAAAAATAAACAAGCAATGGACCCTATGGTTGATGATTTTGATTTAGTAAGTGAAGAGGAGGAGGAGGAGTAGTGTGTGATAACTAAGGTAAGAGAGTTGGTGGTTCATGCCAAGCATGTTCATCTAAAAAGCCAAGACAAAAAGGGTCTATCGATATGTTCTTCGCTCCTAAACATGAAGATATACTAAAAGGTAGAAAAGGAGGAAGACAACAAACAATCAAAGAAATTTGTAAAAAAGAATTAAGGGGCTAAGCTTGTAGGGAGGTAGGTAGGTGGTTCTATGATGCTGGAATTCCTTTTCATGCTGCCACTTATGATAGCTTTAAGATTATGTTGGAAGCGGTTGCACAATTTGGTCCGGGATTCCAAGCACCATTTATGCATGAACTGAGGGTGTCGTTACTTACAAAAGAAGTGGACAACACCAAGATGGATATGGATAATCATAAAAAAGAATAGGCTATCAAAGGATGTTCTATTTTATCTGATGGTTGGCATGATTCCACTATTCAAAAAGATATTATATTGTTTTTTGTAAGTTCTACAAAAGGCTTGGTGTTTGTGAAGTCAATAGACACGTCAGAGATTACAAAGGATTCTCCTACATTGCTTAAAATGCTTGAAGAAATGGTTGATTAAATAAGAAAGGAGAATATGGTGCAAGTGGTGACAAATAATGCATCAAATTATAATGCCGCGGGTAAGTAACTTATTAGTTATTACTAAGCATATGATAATTGATAACATTTAGTATGTTATAATTGTATTATGTTAATTTTCTAGTTATTACATAAAGTTAAATACTTGGAAGCTTCAAGACCTCACTTATATCGGACATCATGTGCTGCTTATTGTATTGATCTCATGTTTAAGGACATAGGCAAGATTCAAAAGATCAAGGTGTAAGGACTATACTTAGAGGCTGATGCAACCAAAGAACTCTCTGCATGCACATGTGAAGTACAGAAAGTTACTTCGGAAGATTTGATAGAACTCACTGAAATATGCTAAGTATCAACTCTTCCGAAGCTAAAAGACCAAATCTTTCAAAGCCAAAGATGAAGTCTTCTGAAGCTTCAAAGAAGAAGTCTTCCAAAGCTTCAAAGAAGAAGTCTTCCGAAGCTTCAAAGAAGAAGTCTTTCGAAGCCAAGAGAATGATTTCTTCTAAAGACAGAGAAGACATGCTTTTTCTGAATCACCTTTTGACAAAAGCTGAACCACTTTTTGCTGCCATCTCTAAAGACTCGCAAATTTATATGAGTTGGTGAAAAGTCCATATTTTTGTCAAACTATAGATTAAGGTCTTGAATCTTTAACTTTCTACTTTTGTACTTTTATCCTTTTTGTATTAGATAAGGATGTGAGCTGGCATGTCATACTCACCAGTCAAAAGACAATCTGCCTTTTGACTCTACATTGATCTTGTTGTCTAAATTAGTGTTTTCAGTTGGCCCTTAAAGTATGGCTGCTTGTAGGATGTAGTATAAAGTGTTTCATGTACTTGTCATTTTCTTTAAGCTTAGTAGCAATTTGTAAGAACTTAAGAGCAATATACAACATTATTGAAAACCATATTATCTTATTCTTGTTCTTGTTCTGTTCTTTACTTGTGTTCTTTGTTTCATCATAAGCCGGTTCCCTATTTGATCTGTTAAGTGTTCTAACACTCTCCTAACACTGTAAAACTATTGCGTTGACTCTCTGCCTTGGTCCTGCACAAGGATTTTTTGAAAAATTGTGATGTTTGTTAGTGAAAGAACTCCTGTGGATAAACAAATTTTTCCTCCGTAGATGTTCTATGAAACAAAGAACAAGGAATACACATCCGTAGATCTCCTACGAAAGCTCAACATCTACTGAAGAACAAATTTTGAAGTCAAGTTGCTGCTGCTGCAGAAGAAGAAAGTTTGCTGTTGAGGATGAATTTCATGATCAAAGGATCAACTCCTACGGAGGACCAATTCCTACGGAAGAACAAAACACTTGTATGATCTCAAATCAACAAGTACAACATAAAGTCAACCTGTTACTTCATCAAGTCAACAACCACAGAAGACACTATTTATGTCAAGCAAATATTCCACATCATATCAATAATATTTCTTTTGTAAAGTAAATCCCTCTGCCGCTAAAAATAAGGCATGGATCCAAACTTTTAGGAGAGTTTGTTAGGTTATTGAGGGAGATCGATACAACTATAAAGAGACATATGCTTAGTATCGAAATCAATCAATCAATCACTCAAAAAAATAGAAAAACAACATAAACATCAAAAACATCATTGGAGATCACAAGATGTAACACCCCAAATTTTATTAAAAAGAAGTGAAAATAAAGGTATAAAGAAAGAAATGAGGAATAACACAAGTTGAAGGATTAAAGTTATGAAAGATGCAAACTTTAATATAATTATGTTTAAAATGAAGGGCATCGCCGCCCATGCCCCCACTACCCACTTTTCTTGTCCTCGGTTGAAGAAGAAGTAAGAAGAAGAGAAGAAAAGTTCACAGTTTTAGAGGGAGAAGAAGCTGAAATCTTCTTGAAGGTGAGTTTTCTTGGGTTAATGTTCGGTTTCAACCGAATTTTCAGCTTCTAGGCCACAATTTGTTGTGCTAAGTGCTTGATATTGTGGGTTTTGGGAGCTGAATTTGCAGGTGGAAGTGTGTTGCTTGAAGGTTGCTTCAGGTGAGTTCTTGAACCCCTCTTTTTACTGATTTTTAAGTGTTTGGGGCTATTATGCATACCGAGGAAAATACTTTTAAAGTACCCGTGGGTTTTCAAATTTGATGTTCAACCGTTGTTCTGTGGTCGTATGTTTTTATGGCTGTTTTAAGGTTATGTTCGATGTTTAGCATGTTTAGTGTTGGTAGCATATTAGATCTATGCTAGGATGTGCTAGGTCGATCTGTGGATGTTGTTTGTAGCATCGGTTATATTTTCATATTATAGGCCATGCGCCTAAATAGTGGCCCATGCGCCCAGAGTTGCCCATGCGCCTAAGTGTAGGCCATGCACCTAAACAGTGGCCCATTCGTCCAGAGTTGCCCATGCACCTAAGTGTAGGCCATGCGCCTGAATAGTGGCCAATGCGCCCAGAGTTGCCCATGCGCCTAAATGTAGTCCATGCACCAGAACAGTGGCCCATATGCCTAAGTGTTAATGCGCCTAAGCAGGGCTCATGCGCTTGCATAGTGGTAATGCGCCTAGGCTGTTTTCCTTAGAATTTTTATGCTCATGCGCCTGAGATGTTAAACTGTTCTTCATTTTGACTTAGGGATTTCTGGGGATGTTATGAGGTAGTTGGTTGAGATAGGTTCTATTGTGATGTGATGGCTTGTGCTTGATGTGCTATGCATGATGATATGATGATTATGAGGTGTGTGATAGGTTATCTTTCCATGTTTAACTGTTTCAAAATGTATGTATTATGTTATGTAATACGTTATGTATAATGTTATGACTTTACGTGGTATGATGTATGAATGTACGTAAAGTATTATCTAATGAAAGTGAAAGATAACGAATGATGAGAATGGTAGTAACATACGATGAGATCCTTGTCGCGTACCCCAGTACTGTGTCAGTCTTCGAACATGAGTCGGGGGTATTGCATGAGATAGGATGGAATGTGAAGAAGGTAAGGTCTTGTTGCTCGCCCCGATACAGTGTAAGTCTTCGGACATGTGTCGGGGGTTTGTTTACAGGCCCCGGCACAATATCAGTCTTCAGACATGAGCCGAGGGTGTTGCATACAAGATGGGATCCTTTTCGTGTACTCCGGTACTGTGTCAGTCTTCGGACATGAGTTGGGGATTTGTTTACAGGCCCCGGCACGGTATCAGTCTTTCGACATGAGTCAAGGGTATTGCATGAGGTAGGATTCGGATGAAAGTAAGTATGTATTGTTTGATGATGAACCATGACGAAGATAATAATAATTATTATCAATGTGTACGTATGATGTTTGATCACGAACGAACGTAAAGGTTATGTTTTAATGAAAGTAAAGTATTTTATTTATAAAACTAGAACTCACTCAGCGTCGCTGACTTTTTGTATGCATAATAGTTGGCAGGTATTTTGTTGATGCTGAAGAGGTGCGGGCATGGATGCATAAGCTACTGGGGACATTTTGAGGCTAGCATCCACATTTTGATGTAATGTTGTATTTTGAAATTCATACAAATGATGTAACGTAATGATATGTTTTAAACTATTAATGAAAGTTTTAAATTCTGCTGCAAAAGTAATATATGTTTTTAAATATTCTATACGATGACGGTCCAGCTGTAAGTGTCCCGGGAACAGGGCCTTACAACTTGGTATCAGAGCCAAAGTTTAAGAGAAATGGGTAAATTATTTCAAAAGAACCTAAACTTAAACTGAGAATGGGTAGAAAAGAAAGGGACGCCAGTCCTAGTAGCTACATGGCTGCAGGTAAAGGTTTTATGTAAACGTTTTGTGTAAGTTAATGAAAAAGGGGGATTTTATGCGCGTGTTATGTGGTTTATGTGCTTTTGTATAGATTTAGATACTGATGTAGTCAGGATAGGCAATGCTTGGGGGATGAAGAGTAAAGTAAGTGGCTAATCATAACTGGCCACTGTAATTAGGGACTTACTATACTTGACATAATCCGAGCTATTACCTTGAATGACCGCGTTGGTGTTTGAATCTTGTAGTGTTTAGATGGCTGGTGGTCGGTCTTCTAAGGCTTCACGAGGTGGAGGTCGGGGTGGACGTGGTATTAGACCACGTGTCATAAGGAGCAAAGCTAAGACTGTTGAGATGGCTCCTGAAGAGCTTGAGCTTCATCACCAGGGCGGTGAGGATGAAAGTGCTAATCCTAAGGCCTCAATGAGGGAGGCAGTAGCAGAGGAAGTTCATCAGGTCATATAGACGATTCTGCCGACTGTAGTGACCGAGGTTATTAGAGCAGTGAAGGAGGATGAGAAGAAGGAGGCTGAGAAGAGGAAGACTGCTAGACGAGGAGGCGAGGAAGGAGGTTTAAAGGGAAGGGAGCAACCAGAGACTGATATGGTTGTCTCTAGTGATGATGAGGAGGAGGAGGAAGCTGTGCAGGAAACTGTGAAGGGATGCGGCTACGGGGCATTCCAGAGATGCAAGCCCCTAACTTTTGATGGGAATAGAAGTGCTACTGCTGCTCATCGTTAGGTGAGGGAGATGGAGGCGGTATTGGACATTAGCAAGTGCCGTGAGGATCAGAAGGTGAAGTTCGCTACTCACTCATTTGTGGACTCGGCCTTGTGCTGGTGGGACAACATTGTCCAAGCCGAGGGTACCAGGGAAATCAGGAGGATGAGGTGGAAGCAGCAAAAGAGGTTGGTAATTAAGGAGTTTTGCCCTCATAGGGAGCGTGACAAAGTTAAAAGAGAGTTCCTGCAGTTGGAGGTGGGAACGATGACACACCAACAGTATATAACAAAGGTCAACGAGATGACAAGGCTGGTGCCAGATCAGGTGACGCCTGTGTCACGAAAGATTAAGAGGTACATTCAAGGTCTGCTGGCAGATATCCACAAACATCTGATCGCTGCTTGACCAGGTATGTTTAGGTCGGTGGTCTACCTAGTGGGGGGGCTGTATGACGAGCGAGAGGCGGTGGTGATAGTGGATGAAGAGAAGGAGCGGGGCTATGTTAGGAATGGGAATAGAATACGGGGTAACGATGGTGGATTTGTGGTTGGAGGTAAGATGTTAAGGGTCGATGATCAGAGGATGGTAACATGGAGGGAAGAAGCACGCAAGAAGTATGGTAGAGGCCACGAGGGGGAGTGCAGGTGGGGACTGAACATCTGCTTCCACTGTGGGAAAGAGGGCCACAGGGCGAGGGATTGTCACATGGCTAAATGTTACGACTGTGGCGAGACTGGACATATGAGCAGAGACTGCAAGAAGTCGAGGGCAGGAAGTTCTGGTGCATGGAAGGGGAACAGAGGATGAAGGTCAAAGCATTCGCTATGACTGGGGGGAGGCTAGAGCGGACTTTGACATGACATCAGGTACATTTCTGGTAAATTAAATTGTGCATCTGTGCTTTGATTGTGGTGCTAGTAGTAGTTTCATTCCTGCTACCTTCTGTGATAAGTTGCACGTTAGGAGTAGGAAGGTCGTTAAGCCCTTCGATGTATAAATTGCTATTGGTAAGTCCACTAGGTTGCCTGATGCCCTAGAGGATTGTGCGATAGAATTGGAAGAGAATGTGTTTCCTACTAGACTGTTCAGGACGAATGTAGGTAGTATTGATACGTGCCTTGGATAGAATTGGCTAGTAGCCTATGAGGCAAACACCGAGTATTGCAAGAAGGTGGTTTGATCAATCGCACCCAACTAGAGTTAGGTTCCGACCTACAGCGATGGAGTAATGATGAAGACCTCGACTTGGAAAGGGGATCATCCGATTCCGAAAGCAAGGAAAGCAATTACCGAGGTATATAGGGCCATTCTAAATTGTTGCTCAGGTGGGAGAAGTGGCCTATCTTCTGGAGCTACCCAATAAGTTAAGTGGTATTCACCCGACGTTCCATGTATCTCGTTTGAGGAAGTGCTAAATCAAGGAGGATATGGTAGTGCCACTAGAGGATACTGAGGTGGACGAACAACTCAACCGCGTGGAACTACCTATGGCCATTACTGGAAGAAGCGAGAGAAGGGATAAGAAGAAGGGGTGGTTTCACGTGTGGGAGTACAGTGGAGCCCAGAAGGGGTCTATGCCTACATATAAGATCAGGGAAGAGATGAGACAACATTACCCACAACTGTTCAAAGAATAACAGGTTTCGGGGACAAAACCTCTATAAGGGGGCTGGACTTGTAACACCCCAAATTTTATTAAAAAGAAGAGAAAATAAAGGTATAAAGAAAGAAATAAGGAATACAAAGGGTGAAGGACTAAAGTTGTGCAAGATGCAAACTTTAATATAATTATGTTTAAAAAGAAGGGCATGGCCGCCCATGCCCCCACTACCCACTTTTTTTGTCCTTGGTTGAAGAAGAAGAAAAAAGAAAAGAAGAAAAGTTCATAGTTTTAGAGGGAGAAGAAGTTGAAATCTTCTTGAAGGTGAGTTTTCTTGGGTTAATGTTTGGTTTCAATCGAATTTTCAGCTTCTAGGCTGAGATTTGTGTTACTAAGTGCTTGATTTCGTGGGTTTTAAGAGCTGAATTTGCAAATGGAAGTGTGTTGCTCGAAGGTTGCTTCAGGTGAGTTCTCGAACCCCTCTTTTTACTGATTTTTAAGTGTTTGGGGCTATTATACATACCAAGCAAAATATTTTTAAACTACCCGTGGGTTTTCAGCTTTGATGTTCGATCGTTGTTCTGTGGTCGTATGTCTTTAAGGTTGTTTTGAGGTTATGTTTGATGTTAAGCATGTTTAGTGTTGGTAGCATGTTAGATCTGTGTTAGGATGTGCTAGGTTGATATCTGGGTGTTGTTTGTAGCATCAGTTATATTTTCAGATTGTAGGCCATGCGCCTGAACAGTGGCCCATGCGCCCAGAGTTGCCCATGCGCCTATGTGTAGGCCATGCGCCTGAACAGTGGCCCATGCTCCCAGAGTTGCCCATGCGCCTAAGTGTAGGCCATGTGCCTGAATAGTGGCCCATGCACCTAGAGTTGCCCATGCGCCTAAGTGTAGGCCATGCGCCTAAACAGTGGCCCATGCGCCTAGAGTTACCCATGCACCTAAGTGTTGGCCATGCGCCCTAGCAGTGCCCATGCGCCCAGAGTTGCACATACGCCTAAGTGTTAGTGCACCTAAGCAGGGCTCATGCGCCTGCATAGTGGTAATGTGCCTAGGCTGTTTTCCTTAGAATTTTTATGCTCATGCGCCTGAGATGTTCAACTGTTCTTCATTTTGGACTTAGGGATTTCTGGGGATGTTATGAGGTAGTTGGTTGAGATAGGTTCTGTTGTGATGTGATGGCTTGTGCTTGATGTGCTATGCATGATGATGTGATGATTATGAGGTGTGTGATGGATTATCTTTCCATGTTTAACGGTTTTCAAAATGTATGAATTATGTTATGTAATACGTTATGTATAATGTTATGACTTTACATGGTATGATGTATGAATGTACGCAAAGTACTATGTAATGAAAGTGAAAGATAATGAATGATCAGAATGGAAGTAACGTACGATGAGATCCTTGTTGCGTACCCTGGTCAGTCTTCGGACATGAGTCGGGGGTTTGTTTACAGGCCCCGACACAGTATCAGTCTTTCGACATGAGTCGGGGGTATTGCATGAGACAGGATGGCATGTGAAGGAGATGAGGTCTTGTTGCTCGCTCCGGTACTGTGTCAGTCTTCGGAAATGAGTCGGGAGTTTGTTTACAGGCCCCGGTACAGTATCAGTCTTCGGACATGAGCCAGGGGTGTTGCATACGAGATGGGATCCTTGTCGCGTACCATAGTACTGTGTCCTTCGGACATGAGTTGGGGGTTTGTTTATAGGCCCCGGCACATTATCAGTCTTCAGACATGAGTCGGGGGTATTGTATGAGGCAGGATTCAGATGATAGTATGTATGTATTGTTTGATGATGAACGATGATGAAGATAATAATAATTATTATCAATGTGTACGTATGATGTTTGATCACGAACGAACGTAAATGTTATGTTTTAACGAAAGTAAAGTATTTTATTTTTGAAACTAGAACTCACTCAACGTCGCTGACTTTCTGTATGCATAATAGTTGGCATGTATTTTGTTGATGCTGAGGAGGTGTAGGCATGGATGCATAAGCTACTAGGGACGTTTTGAGGCTGGTATCCACATTTTGATGTAATGTTGTATTTTGAAATTCATACGAATGATGTAACGTAATGATATGTTTTAAACTATTAATAAAAGTTTTAAATTCTGCTGCAAAAGTAATATATGTTTTTAAATATTTTATGCGATGATGGTCAAGCTGTAAGCGTCCCGGGAACGGGGCGTTACACAAGATCACCAGAGCATTATGGCAATTGGAATCGATTGTGTTTCAATGAAAAACAATTGAAACAAATCTTTTGTTGCATTATATTATTCTACTTTCAATTTGTTTTATATTTTGTTTTTTATTTCAATTTCACAAACAATTAAACTAAAAATCAAATATGGATAATTCCGCGATCTTTATTTGTTCAATCAAATTGATAATTCCTGATTCGATCCTTGGATTCACAGGTTGTATCAGAGCCTCATGCTCATTGATCTAGATCAATTGATCTATTAGTTTGATTATTTTAATTGGTTGTTTGTTTCATCAAATCATCAAAAACTTGCTTTATTGATCATTATTCACTGTTCCATTACTCGATTAATTTCGATTTGCTTACAATCGCTTTTGGTTTGTGGATTTGTGTTATTTTTCGATTGCTCAAGGCTGTTTTAAACAAAACCATCATTATCTAACATCATAATTTCACATTAACTGAGAATATATTAAGTGATTTGACTGATTTTGACCACAACTTTTTATTTAATTAAGAGTGTGTTATGAATTAGTCCATTCACAACAGAAGTCATTTATTCCAAGGAATTATTGTCTTAGTTGTTTTGATATTAATATTATCAGTGATTTGATATTGCCGTGTTAGTGTATTTGCATTGTCTTTACTCTGTCATAGGATATTAGATTAATTGATAATTTTGATAATTAACAGCTATAATCAACATGAGCAATTCAGTGATTGGAGCTTATCAACCTCCAAAGTTGGATAACAAATCTGATTTCAAAACATGGAAAATCAGATTCAGGAATCATGTTAACTATACCGATTCTGATATATGGGTGTCTATTACTAAAGGTCCTTACATTCCACCTGCTTTAGGACCTGATTATAAAGACAACAATCAGCCCATAAGTCTGAAAAATCTATCACCTGATGTTGCCAAGAAAGTCAAAGTCGACATTAAGGCCTATAGTATGCTTATTATGGCTTTACCAGAAGACGTACTGATCAGGTGTGAAGCATACAAGACAGTTAACTCATTATGGAAAATTCTTCACACTTTGTGTGAGGGAAGTGATGAGATTAGAAGCATCAGGAAGGATACCATGTGTTCGCAATATGAGACATTCCATCATATTTAGGGTGAATCCGTCCCTCAACAACTCCATGGATTTATGCAACTCGTTACTGAAATGAATATACTTGAATTGAAGTACAATAATGAGGAACTGAACAAAAAGATGTTACACACCTTGCCTGAAAGTTGGACACAAACTATGTCTATGTTCAAAAATACCATTGATCTAAAGGTAATTGGACTAGATACTTTGGTAGCCAAGGTAGAAGCATTGGAGTTAGATGAGAAAACAAGGAACAAGAGTGTTAAAGCATCAATAGCACCATACCAATTCAAAGAAGCTAAGGGTGTTGGAAGTGCTTTTATTTCCAATGAGGATGATGGAAGCTCTTGTGCTGAAAGTGATGATGAAAAAGAAGCTGGTTTCTATGCAGCAAAGACTTCTAAATCTACCTTTCAAAGCAGTTCAAGCAAGAAAGCAAAAGGGAAAGCTGATGATTCTAAAAGTTCAGCAGCAAAGGGATTATCAAACAATAAAAGAAACCGCAAATCTGAACCAATCACTGTGGTTCTAGAAACAGAAGAACAAAAAGCAGCGTTTGTAGCATTCAGTTCAAGCTTTCAAGCTTACTCGGGTAGTACTCTGACTCATGCTCACATCTGTCAACAAGATCAGGAAGAACTTCATCCTGATGAAGTGGAAGAGATGGATCTACAATGGCAAATGGCCATGATTGCTTACAGAGCCAAGATGTACATGAGAAGGAACAAAGGACTATCTGTTGCAGGAAGAACAACAAAGATTGGTGTTGACAAATCAAAAGTGAGGTGTCATAAATGTAATTTGTGTGGACTCTTCTCAAGGGAATGCAACAGCAATCAACAATCCATAACAGACACAAGACAAGCAAATCAGAGAAGCTTCAAGCAACCTCAGCTCACAAACTCATCCCCACCAGCCATAGGTTCTTCAACAGGTACTAGTAACTCTAAAGAAACTAGTTTGATTATTTTGCAGGATGGAACTTGTGATTGGAGCATGTATGAGAAGGAAGTGCAAGAGGGAAATCAAACACTGATGGCAAACTTGAAAAACAAAATTCCACCCATGGCTGGAGAGGTAAGGGACATGTTTTGTTCACCAACATGTGTTGAAGAGGTAGAGAGATACAGGGTCCATGCTCAACAATTGGCTAATAAAGTCAAAGAAACAATGATTTTAAATGAATCTCATGTAAGAGAACATAAATTGTATACGGTCAAAATCACTTCCTTGCAAAAGGATTTAGATAAACTTGTGTCAGAAAATTATAATCTGAAAGCACAAGTTGAGCATCTGACCACCTCTTTAGCCAAGTCCATGTCTGATCATGCATCTACTGAAGTAAAACTTCAGAAGTTCCAATTATCATTATAGTAATATAAGAAACTATTAAACTCTCATACTGAATCAAAGAATAGGTATGGGTTGGGATTTAATGCTGTTGCACCACTAGTAAATGATAATTACACCACACTACCTGAGTTAATGACAAACAGTTTATCAAATCATTTTGCGTCAAGCACCCAAACTGAATCAAAAGTTGAAAATAATGAAGTGATAAATGGTGAAGATACCAAAATCAGTGAAACTGATTCATCTGAATCAAAATTTTCAAAACAAAATGAATCAAAATTTGACTTTGATGACTGTGATGATCTGGATGAGTTTGAAGAGCCTAATGAACATGAATGTGCTAGGTTGGGTAAGGGAAAGAATGTGGTAATTGAACCTATAATTCCCAAAGTTCTTAAAGAGAGCAAGCTACCTTATCCCCCAAAACAAAGAAATTTATTAGAGACCATCTACACAAGAATTGGTCAGCTTAATGAAGGAATTCAGGAGCTCAACAAAATGCACAAAAGTCAGTCAGCAAAAAGAACTACAGAGGAAGAAAAGAGAAACACTTTTGCAGAACACCTGCGGAAGAAGAAGAATGGTCCTCACACATCCGTAGAAAAGCAAAGGAAAATTGCTCCAAAGTCAACTTTCGTAGAAGATCTACGGAAGAAGCATTCATCTGAATCAAAACAGTCATCCGTAGAAGATCTACGGAAGAAGAAAACATTTGCTAAATCACAAACTGTTAAGAATGTAAAGAAACAACAAAGAGATGTGAATCCTAAGCAACAACAAGAAGATACTTTAGCTGCAATGATTGAAAGAATATTGAAAAAGAAGTAGAAGAAGACAGTGGAGTCTGATAGTGAAGCTGAAGAAAAATACTGCAAGTGGTGTGTCATGTATAATCACAACACAGAAGATTGTTATTTCAGCAGCTATTGTTCCATATGTAATATGAACAATCATATGACTTCTGATTGCTACTTCAATAAGCACTGTGCTATTTGCAACAAGAAGAACCATTCTACTCAAGAATGCTACTTCAACAAGAAGAACAAATCTAAAATGCCAAAGAAGCAACTATCTGAGAATGATGATTCAGACTCACAATCTTCTGAGAATGAAGAATCAAAGGTCTTAAAACAAAAGAAGCAACAACCAAAACAAATGGTGCCAAAGGTCAAGAAGCTAACATCTGCTGATGATCAAACAAAGAAGAAGAAGGAGAAGAAACACTATCAAAGCAAGACTCCCAATAAGAAGGTAGTGTTACAGGAAGATGAAGCCTTCTTTGATCACTTTAAATAGGGTAATCATCCACAGTCAAAAACAAAAGATGCTAACACTTTTTCTAACAAAATGTCATCTTTAAGTTTGAAGAAAAAGATACTCAAGGAAGAAGTGACAGAGAAGGTGACTGTGAATCAAGATAAAAGTGCTTCAAATCCTTCTTCAACAGAATCATCCTCATCGCAAAACAGAACATAATGAATCAATTAAGACTAAAAACAATCTTGAGTCATCTAGGCTCATTCATGATAGAGTAACTATTCTAGATAACAATGGTAAGCCCAAGACCATTAAGGCTTGGGCTCCACTTTATAATTGATTTCATTATTTTTGCAGGAACATCCATGAAGGACTGACAACAAGTGGTATGTTGAAAGTGGTTGTTCCAGGCATATGACAGGAAACTGCTCACTCCTTCATGATTTCTAACATAAAAATGCTTTATATGTGGCATTTGGTGGGGATAAGAAGGGAGGTAAAATTGTTGTTGACGGAATGGTAACAAATGGAGTACTCAAATTTGAGAAAGCTAATTTTTGTGAAAATATACAATACAACTTACTTAGTGTATCTCAAATTTGTGATCAAAATTATACCACTTTATTTGATAACTCTTTCTGTTACATTCGTAAGCCAGGTTTTCAAGTCCCAGCAGATTGGATCATTCTTAAAGCACCAAGAAAAGGGAATACTTATGTTTTGGATATGAACAACACCTCTATGATAAGTAATGAAACCTGCCTGATTTTTAAGTCATCAGAAGATGAAGCTCAACTGTGGCATAGAAGGGTGGTTCATTCAAACATGAAGAACATGAATAAGTTGGTCAAACATGACTTAGTCATTGGCCTTCCCAAGAAAAATTTTTATTGTTCAAATCATTATTCATCATGTTACAAAGGAAAACAACATAGGGTGTCACACAAGTCCAAAACAATAAACATAAACATAAACATAACACCTCTCAAAATACTACACATGAATCTTTTTTGTCCAACCAATGTTTTGAGCATTGGTAAAAGGAATACTGTTTGGTGATTGTTGATGATTTCACTAGATTCACATGGGTCTTTTTCTTAAAACATAAAAGTGAAACATCAAAAACATTAATGGAGTTTATCACTAAGATTGAAAACCAAGTTGATTTAAAGATCAAAATCTTAAGAAGTGATAATAGATCTGAATTTGTTAATCATTTTTTAGATTCCTTTTGCAGGAACAAAGGCATAGCAAGACAATTTAGTGCACCAAGAACTCCACAACAAAATAAAGTTGTTGAAAGAAGAAACAGGACTCTAATTGAAGCAGCAAGAACAATGCTAGCTGATTCATAGTTGCCTATCACATTTTGGGCAGAAGCAGTGAATACATCATGCAATGTTCAAAACAGAACTTTAATTGTCAAAGAACATAATAAAACAACTTATGAACTTTTGTTTAAAAGAAAACCTTTTATAGGCTATCTTAGAGCTTTTGGGTGTCATGTGTCAATTTTAAACACCAAAGATCAATTAGGAAAGTTTGATGAAAAAGCTTATGATGGTTTCTATGTTGGTTACTCATCAACATCTAAATCATATAAAGTATACATTCCTCATCACAATATTGTAAAGGAAACACCTAATGTATCTTTTGATGAATCCTTATTTCCAAAATCTATATAAGATTCATCTTGGTTGTTTGATATATATGCATTAACGAATTCATTTAACTCTGGTTATTTGAATGTTGCAGGTCCTACGGATACATGTTATCCTTATATACCTCCAAGTTTGAGCAAAGTGTCATTGTTAGCTGATCCTCCAAGATTACCCCACACACATACTTCAAATGTTGCTAATACAGGCCGTTCATCTCAAACAAGCAATGAAAACACTGATGGACATGGAATTTCAACTTCAGCAGAAGTCAACAATGCATCCGTAGAAGTTCCTTACACATGCATAGATGTTCCATCTACTTCCGGAGATGCTTCATTGCCTTCAAATGAAGTTCCAAACTCATCAGAAAACATTCTAACAATATTCACATCTGCAGATCAACAAACTCCTATATCCGTAGTTGTTCCTGTAGCTGCTGCGGAAGTTGAAACTACATCTGCGGAAACACAAAATCATGAAGATGGAGTTAATTCAGCATCAGAAGGCCAAAATGATGAGAATCTTAATCACTATTGATTCTCCATCTTAGCTGGGTCTATCTGCATCAACCAACATTACCAACTTGGAATCATCCATTCCAGTTGAATCAGTACCAACAACAAGAATTCATTAGTATCATCCTATTGAAAACATTGTTGGTGATCTTACTAAAAGAACCACAAGAAGTCAAGGGGGAGCAGCCAATATCTGTCTGTTCTTATGTTTTCTTTCACAAATGGTTCCATCCAACATAACTGCAGCATTGAAAGACAACAGCAGGATTGAAGCAATGCAAGAAGAACTTTAGCAACTCAGAAAACAAAAAGTTTAGAATCTAGTTGATCTTCGTGAAGGCCAATATCCAATTGGCACAAGGTGGCTTTTCAAGAACAAACTAGATGACAGGGGTATCATTGTAAGAAATAAATCAAGGCTGGTAGCATAAGGCTATTCTCAAGAAGAAGGAATAGACTATGATGAACTTTTTGCTCTTGTTGCTAGGATTGAAGTCATTAGAGTCTTTCTAGCCTATGCATCATATAAGAAGTTCATAGTTTACCAGATGGATGTAAAATGTGCATTCTTATATGGTAAAATTGATGAAGAAGTCTATGTTGCCCAACCACCAGGCTTTGAAGATCTTGATTATCCACACAGGGTATACAAGCTTGACAAAGCTTTGTATGGTCTTCATCAAGCCCCAAGAAAATGGTATGAAACATTTTCATCCTTCTTACTCAAGAATGGTTACAAAAGGGGCACAATTGATCAGACTCTCTTCTTGAAACACGATCATCAAGATCTCTTAGTTGTCCAAGTATATGTGGATGATGTCATCTTTGGATCAACAAACAAGATCTCTTTAACTTTCTACATTTGTACTTTTATCTTTTTTGTATTAGATAAGGATGTGAGCTGGCATGTCATACTCACCAATCAAAAGACAATCTGCCTTTTGACTCTACATTGATTTTGTTGTCTAAATTAGTGTTTTCAGTTGGCCCTTAAAGTATAGCTGCTTGTAGGATGTAGTATAAAGTGTTTCATGTACTTGTCATTTTCTTTAAGCTTAGTAGCAATTTGTAAGAACTTAAGAGCAATATACAACATTATTGAAAACCATATTATCTTATTGTTGTTCTTTTTCTGTTCTTTACTTGTGTTCTTTGTTTCATCATAAGCCGGTTCCCTATTTGATCTGTTAAGTGTTCTAACACTCTCCTAACACTGTGAAACTGTTGCGTTGACTCTCTGCCTTGGTCCTGCACAAGGATTGTTTGAAAAAATGTGATGTTTGTTAATGCATATATATATAATCATGTTAGTCTTGTGAACATAAAGAGAAGGTTCACAAATCAAAAAAAAAATTGCATAGACCCGTGGTGACTCCTTTTGCAACATCATTCATCACTCTAGCACAAATGCACAAACAAACATAAGCAACTTGCGAAAGAAGATTGTTTCTGATGCTTGGGAAAATAGCAAGTGGGCAAAGCTAGCGGGTGGGAAGAAAGTAACATGTACTTTTCTTCGAGAAAGATTTTGGAGGAATATTATATATCCTCTTAAGTTGAGTGGACCACTTGTTAAAGTCCTTAGAATTGTTGATGGAGATAAAAGGCCAGCCATGATATATATATATATATATATATATATATATATATATATATATATATATATATATATATATATATATACATATACATGTGTGTGTATGTGTATATATATGTGTATATACATATATACGTGCATATATATATATATACACATATATATATACATATATATATATATATGTATATATATATACATATATGTATCTATGTAAAGAGCTAAGAATGCTATTGCAACTTGTTTTTTGAACAAAAAGGAAAGGTATTCAAAAGCGTTGAGATTATTGACAGAAAGTGGGAATGTTAGCTTCGTAGGCCTCTACATGCTGCTGATTTTTTTTAAATCCTAAAATGTACTATGATAATGAACAAAGAGCAAAGAGTGGAGAGATTATAAAAGGTTTGATAGATTGCATTGGAAGATTAGTTCCTAATGAAAATACTCAATACATTATCAATGGACAGTTGGAGTTATATAAAAATGAAGTAGGTCTTTTTTGGCAATCCAATGGCCATAAGACAAAGGAAGAGACGATCTCCTGGTAAAAATAAATTCTAAGACTTTTGATTATACCAAATTAGTATACTTGGTACATTAATTTGATGTTTTATACTTTTATTTGTTAACAGCGGATTGGTTATCTAGCTTCAGGGGCAATGCTCTTGAATTACAAAAGTTAGCCACTCGGATTCTTAGTCTCACATATAGTGCAACAGATTGTGAGAGGAATTGGAGTGTCTTTCAATGAGTAACTTTTCAATTAAAACACCATACTAAGTAGTAATAATCTTAATAAGAAGAGAGGAAACCGATAACCCATAAACGATTAAAAGCGTTGGTGTATGTTATGTTTAATAGTGCATTGAAGCGTTGACAACAAAGAAATAACATCACTGATCTTATAATTCTAATATAAATTGATGAAAATAATAAGGGGGTCATGGGTGTTATGGATGAGAATGATAAGGATGAAGATCATACAGAGGATGTGTTTCATGATGATGATCATTTTACATGGTGTGTTGTAGATAAAGATTCTGGGACATTTAATCACTTTTATTTTAATAAACTTATCTTTTTTACAATATCCACTTTGCCATTAGCCTCTAAATTTACGAGATGTGATATTACAAATCTTTTATTTTCTTTCTTTATGTTTTTTATTTTATTTTCTTTTTTTCAGCTACTTTCGTTTAAAAAATATCATAATATAAAAATAGTTTTGTTTTAATTTTTTTATAAAATGTAATTTTATTTATAGATTTTTATTTTTTATAAATTTATTTTTATTTATTTATTTCGTTCATTACCTTTCTAATAAAATCAATAGAAAGTAGACAACTCGGTTTTTAACTTTTCTACGTTTCAAATTATATGTTTTAGGTTTTATATTCAAAATCGGTTAGAAAAAGTAAAATTTTGGTTTATGATATGAATTTTTAATTTTTTGCATTCAATCAAATGTAAATATAGTGTGATAGCGTGTAACTTTAGTTTAAAATAAAATATACTAAAAGATTTATAAACAACTACGTTGTAGTTTTAAAAAAAATATATCATTCAAACTTTTTTAGTTAAATGTATTTTTATTCAGGGTTTTATTTAAACTATTAATAATGAGTTTTTATCTATGTATATCAAAACCAATTTTCTTATAATTAAAATCAAACCGAACCAATCAATTACAAAGGGTTTTGCTTGGTTTGGTTTTATGATTAAGCTTATTGAATATTTTACCGTAAGAACACTTAAAATACTCCATGTATTAATCAAAGCTTAATTATATATTAGCTTAACTTAAAATAATTATAACCAAATAAAACATAAAAAGTCACATCTCAAAATCATACGGTCTATAATAGGGTTCTAATATAAACCGTAAGCTAAAAGTGTTTAACATAGTTGAAAATTCTCATACCAAAAAGGTAATAAAAAATGATGATGAAACAAAACTGATTACTAATTTAAATTTTAGAACATAAAAAATATATTTTGAACTTTCTAATTTATTCTTGTACGATTAGAAAGGTTAAACTTTCGAATTTGAACTCTCGTCCGAACCGATTTGTTATACAAGAACAAATACATCGAACCAATCTAAATAAAAGAGTGTTGCTTGTTTCACCACTACTAATACCAAAGTACAACCTCAAAATTGCATGAATTAATTGATAAAGACTATGAAGATGAATTGATGGAGGAGGATCTTTGAGAGAGTGAAGATGACGGGGAAGATGTGGTACTTTGTGTTGATGTTGATGATGAAGAGAGTGAAGAGGATTTCTAGTTTTGTTATTATTAGTTCCTTGATCTTTTGGAAACACTTGAACAGTGTTTTTTTTATTAGCTTTCACTTTTCACAATTCCACTTAATTAGTAGTTACTCAATTGTTTTTTGCTATTTAAGGTAATCTTTAATATTTACATGATGGTGTTTAGTTGTTATATAATGTGTTATATGTGTTATAAGTTGTTATATAATGTGTTATATGTGTTATAAGTATACTATAAATAATTTACGTTGTTTTAAACATGCACGCTTCATGAACTAGTCACTTTTGAGAGCTTGTTGCTTTTGTGCACTTCTCGCTTTATAAAACCAAGGCTGCGAGCTTGTATGATTGACTTTGCACAAATTGGGAAATCCGTTTACCTTTGGTGGAGTTTTTCTATATTAACAGTTTTCATACTAGCATTAAAGTGGCACAATTTAAAGCGTTGTATTAGCGAAAATGTAGATAACCTGTCTGCTGGGCAAAAGTTGGTGATAGTCAAATTCTTGGTCCAGGACTAGTTCATGAGACCACAAAAAAGATCGTGTATATACATAATCGTATGGTAGCAGCTCAATATCATCAGAAGAGTTATGCTGACAAACGAAGAAAACCCTTGGAATTTAAAGTTAATGATAAAGTTCTCCTGAAAGTCCCACCTTGAAAAGGCGCAATTCGCTTTAGAAAACAAGGCAAGCTTAACCCAATGTTTGTTGGACCATTTGAAATTTTAGAAAGAACAGGTCCAGTGGTGTACATGCTACAATTACGAGAGTCGCTAAGTGGAGTTCATAATGTTTATCACGTGTCGAACTTAAGGAAATGTATATCGGATGAGACATTGGTCTAACCGCTTGAGGAAATCTAATTTGACGAGCAACTACGGTTTAGTGAAGAACCCATGGAGGTTATGTATCGCGAGATCAAGACTTTTAAGTAAATCAAAATTCCCATAGTCAAGGATCGCTAGAACTCAAAACATGGACCAAAATTCATGTGGGAACCTGAGGATTAGATGAAGCCTAAGTCCATGCCTATTCAAAACGACAACGACTACCGGTGAAGGTATTAGTCAAATTTCGGGGCGAAATTTCTTTCAACAAGGGAGCTGTGACAACTCACTTCAAATCTTTGTTTCATTTTAGTGAATTTGAGACATAATGAAATTTTCGGGATGAAAACTCTTATAGTAAGGGGATTATGTGATATCCGGTAATTTTCAGGTTAACTCCGTTTACAAAACTCCGTTATTTTTATCGAGTCTTGCATACATGTCGTGTAATCACACATAAGTTGTCCTTGAACATTGGTCACTTAAAAAATGATTAATATCAATTTAAACAATCTCAACCTGATTAATAGTTATGTGGTTATTATGTGATTATGTGAAAGCAACGTGTTACATGTTATTTTTATGATTTATGCATTGTTACGAGATTTATATATTATTACAGATTTTGTGGAATGGTTGATAATTTATTTAATAGTTTATGAAACTCAAAGTTTTAAAAAAATGATTTATAAACATTTAAGGGAAAATTTTACAAATTATAAAAACATGGAGGATTTAATAGAAAGTTTAAATAAATATAAAAACCCAAAACAAAACCCTAATCCTTCACTCCCCCCTCCGACACCACGGCCGAGAACCACCCCCCCCCTGCATAAATCGGCTACCACACACATTCAAATCACCATCATTTTTGCTTGATCTAATCTATACAACGTGTTAAGGAGTCTTGTTTGGGATACATTACATGAACTAGGTAACAATCATCACTAAACTTCCATCTTTTTTTATGAACTTTGACCATGAACAAACCCTAGTACATCCATTCAATCAAAAACTTGTAATTGATGAAGTGAGATGTTGAAGTTGGATTAGATTGATGTTATTGTTGATAATTTATCCAAAGAGGAAACTTTAGTTTCCAAGAACTTTGGATTTTGATATCTAGTAATGTTTCTTATGTTATGATGGTGATTATATGTTAGGTGAATCATATAATAGATGAATTATTGGTTAGTTTGGTGAAATGTGGATTATTAGATCACATCCTTCTATTAAGGAAACTTTGTAATTATGGTTATGAAGTTGAATAGTCTCAGTATGCATGATATGCTAGGATTATGCTAGAATGGCTATTGACAATGATGATACATGTTAGTTATGTTAAATGTGTTGGATGTATAAGTTAGATCATGTTGTTAGAAACTTGAATATGTTAAATTTAGAAATTAGATGTTTGAGTGTACATGTATACTAGATGATAATGTGGTGTTAGTAACTAGAGTTACATGATAGAACCTTGTTGTCAATATGTGATTGTTTGATCGATATGGCAAAACTATAAATATTGTTGGGTTAAGTTATACTTTGAATACTATGATGTGATGGTGAATAATATACACACATGCGGATCTAAGGCCCCTACTTAGTAGGACTGACAGGGTTTGGTGTGTGAGATAGCAAGTTTACTTCACATGGCATGTAATTAGTGGTCTAAAACCTATATTTACCTATGTTGCATTGTAATAACATAGGTAGATATCACATGGGAAAATCTAAAGTAATTGGTTAATTTATGATTGAAATTTACAAGTTGGTTATTATTGTGAATTCGTATGTGTTGTATGGTAGGTTTTGCTAGTATGGAAAACTTGTTAGAGTTTGGAACACATTACATGCGATATGTGAATGTATTTGACTAAACTTATGAATGTTTGGTTTGTTAATTATAATCAAATATAATTTCACTTAATATGTCACCAATAGGTCAAACGGGTCAACTAGGTCAAATTGGGTTAACGTTTCTAAAATGCATGAATAAATAGGATTGATTGGACACTTAGTGTTTTATGAACCAACCCCTCATGTGTACTTATGTAGTCATATGTTTTACGTAACCTATGATGAGTTGTCTCTTGGTTTAGCATTTATCTAATTGTTTCTCCATACGCTTAAGGTGAGTTAACTGCCCACTTTTATTTACTCCTTTTGCGGAAGAAAGCATACTTAAAATGCTTTACTTTATAAGTTGTCTATTGCATGTTAAATAGTGTAATTTTACCATTGAAAGACCTTACTCTTACGGATCATTATGTCACTCCCCGCCTCGGCAGAAATGTGAAGGAAACTTTCATAGATTTCATAACACATGGTTAAAGGAAACACTTAACGATTAAATTGAAAATAAATAAATTTTTACAAACCAAAATGTTGTTTGAAAACAAAAGATTTATAACTATAACTTAAGTAATTAACTAATAAATGAAAATTCTCAAAAGTTGTTATCTCAAAACATGCAATATTTGCTAAAACCCTTTTTTCATGACTTGAATTAAATACTTGAACAGTGTGTCAGTAAACGTTAATAATAATGTTGGTGAGATCACATGTTTTATTGACATAATTGAAATCATTTTCCTTTGGAAACCACACGATCACAAAACATGTTCCGCACATATGAAAATCCAAATCAACAAATAAGAAAACCTTACATTTGTTGTAAAATATATACCTATATATTTATGGAAATAATACGTAACTTAGGATTTGTTTATATAATGGTTTTAAAATACAAAACCTTTTAAAGTCAGCATATCATATACTAAGTTTACATGTTTCACCATTGTGTTAAACTTGAATCTTTTTTCATCAAACTAAGGTTTATGATTTTTAAGCAATATTTTTATACAAAAGAACATCATCAGATATAGATATAGATATAGATATAGATACTTTTGTTAATAGGCACACACATTTTAATTTTTCATCAACTCACATAAGTCACCTACATTTACAGAACAAATTACTAAGATCACCAATAAAAAACATATAAAAGTTCACTTGATTTCATGAGTTACGATGATACACATGTTGCATCCTTTTAAAGTTTCAAGATAAAGTTGTTTCTTTTGATCAAGGTTACCAACTGCTACATATATCATCAAGTTGAGTTACTCGAAACAATTTTGATGACCAATAAAATATAGTGTCTTGTGTTTTAAATAAAACAAAACATCTTTTAGAGATTGTGGGCTTCTTTTTTTTGCAAGATCTTACTAAAATCATACCATTCTTGTGTGTTCTTTCAACAACTTGCTAAAATGGAAGAAACTAGAATTTAGTAGGAAAAGGACCTCCCTTAGAGCAAGCAAAATAAGCTTTAACACTTGAAAATCACTTGAAATAATTTACAAAACCACTTAAACACTTGAATCTTGAGATTTAATTAAAACTATGGATGGTGTGTGTGGTTGGTTTGTGAGTTTTGGGAGCAAGGAAGAAAGAAATGAGTTATGGTGGTTTAGATGAAGAGGCAAAAAATAATTATTATATAGTCAAACTTAAAATCTTTGCACCATGCTTTACTCATTAAAAAAATAAGATATGAAAACATGACTTTGAAAATTAAAGGGAAAAATTTTGTAGGTATGGCTATATGGTGGTGGTAGTGTATGTAAAGAATGGAGGTTAAATCTAAGGTAGTAAGGTGGTCATGATTTGTTTAGATTTTCTTGAATGATTTTCTTATTATTATTAACTTTTTGGTTTTTTTTTACTTGATAATTCACCATAAATTAATTGTATCTTTAGTAATGTAGGACACACTCAACTGTTACTTTTAATTTCGTAATACCAATAAATACGTGAATATGCCCATTAAAGTATCTATTGTTTCAAGTACATACACATAAATACATACATACATACATATAAATATATAAGTACCTTTTTATCAAACATACTGTACCTCCTTAAAATGTTTGTTCCAAAATTTTAAATTAATTATCACCAACGTACGTGTATCGGGTTAGATCCTTTGACTAGGTAATTTCTACAATTACTAATGCATGGCATGTGAGGGAAACAAACTTTGTTGTGAATGTAATAACCTAATTAATCAAAATTAAGTCTAATATCAAAATGCTTCATTTAAGTGCAATTACTATATGAGTGAATGTTGACCTGAAATTGTCGGTTGTTACATTATTCCCCCGTTAAAAGAATTTCATCCCAAAATTCAACTTGTGTTATTCGTAACGGGTGCATTCCTGAATAACTAATGGTATTTGTGTCTCATCTAGTCTTTCTATTTCAAGGTAAATTTTTAGTCCTCATTCCGTCATCCATAGATTGAAGCTTGTTGTCAATTTGAATTTGCTCAAGTGGTACAACAAGGGTTTCATCTGATAATCACTTCTTTGATATTGATATAGAAATATGTCATGTGCATTCCTGAGTTTCGGCGGTGATTTGAGTCGGTAAGTCATAGGACCAATTCTTGCAAGAATTTCAAATGGTTCAATGTAACAAGGATTGAGCTTCCTACTCTTTCCAAATCTGATAACCCATTTTCAAGGAGAGACTATTAATAAAACTTTATCTGATTGAAATTCCAAGGGTTTGCGTCTTACGACAACATAGATTTTCAGACGATCTCACGCTACTTTCAGTCTATCTCAAATATTAAAAATTTATCTTTCGTTTCTTGAATAATTTCAGGTCTAGTGAGTTGTCTGTCACCAATTTATGTCCAACATAAGGGTAATCAACATTGGAGACCACATAGCGCCTCAAAAGATGCGGTTTTGATGCTAGTGTATTAACTATTATTGTACGAAAATTCAGCCAATGGTAGCTGAAGATCCCACTTATTTCCAAGGTCTATCACACAAGTTCGAAGCATGTCTTCCAGGTTTGGATAGTCCATTCACTTTGACCAATTATTTGTGGGTGATATGCGGTACTCATATCTAACCAGGTACCCATTGCCTTCTATAACGGTTGCTAAAATTTGGAAGTAAATTGACTATCTATATTGGAAATGATAGAAATCAATACTCCATGTTTTGAGACAACTTCTTTCAAATTGACCCTAGTCAACTGAAAGGCCCCATTCCCGAAAACCCCACAGTTGGTCATTCATAGCACTTCTCATATTAAGCACATTCAGATTCATCAAAACAAGAGAACTTTGCAGCAGAATAATTTAATAAAAACCATAGCATTCATCAACCATTACTTTTGCCAAGAAATACATTGTTGTTGCAAGTTACAAAAAGAACATCTAGTTGCATTTCAAAACAAAATAACTTTTCAGCATTCCATGGATGTCAGTCTTTATTTGCCAAGTTGCTTCAACCTCGTGCCATTTCCAGTAACACCAATACCTGCCAACTAATATGCATATAAAAGTCAGCGTTGCTGAGTGAGTTCTAGTTTAATAATATAAACAAAATATACTTTTGTAAACTTCACTGGTGATCATTTATCATTATATATAATCAATCATTAATATATTCTATATCTTTCTTTTTTTATTATCTTTCACTTTTATTGTCTAGGTTTGCATAAAGCAAGAGCCTATATGGTTGGTTGGCAATAAATGCCAAACCCCTGTCGGCAAATGATTTTTGGTAGCTAACCCATTTGACAGTTGACCCGCACTACTAGGCACGAAGCCTACTCATGAATACGGGTCCCATTGGTTTGGTCAATCCCTAGGATTAGACCCCAGATGTGCATCCTGAATCAGTCACAAGTCAGTTGAGCTAACGACAATAAGGTCGTGCACCTCATTCCATTGTGCTTGCAAGGCTTTCCATTGTTTATAAAGGCCCGGGGTAACATTCATTAAGTTTCACTATCCTCTTTTATTTCTATATGTCCACTTGGTTATGAATAATACTTTTAAAATATTCACTGTTTAATCAAACATTAGAAACTTTAAACAAGCAGCCCATAAGAAGAGAATCAAACATTAGAAACTTTAAACAAGCATAATCTTTCCTTATACATCAGTACTTAACACCTAAATTCTATTTCCAAAATTTCAGAATAATTCTAAGTCCCCAAAGAAATGCTGATGAACAGATGCAGATGAGCATAAACAAATGCGGATGAACTGTAGCAAATGCAGATAAAAGTCCTCAGAAAATATTCTAAGTGTCCAAAGAAATGCTAGTAGAACAAATGCGAATGAGCATAAACAAATTCGGATGAACTGTAGCAAATGCGGATGAAAGTCCTAAGAAAATATTCTAAGTGTCCAAAGAAATGTTGTTATAACAAATGCGGTTAAGCATAAACAAATGCAGAGGAACTGTAGCAAATACGGATGAAACTATAGCAAATGCAGATGAACAATTAGCAACTACGGATGAACACTTAGCAAATGCGGATGAACACCTAACAAATGCGGATGAACAAGCCCAGTACCTGTGATGTAACTTACGAAATTTTCCAGTCCTAAACGTCATCTTAACATGAACTTAGCTTAGATCTATCAGTCTAACACTTAGAACATCTAAAGCATTATACAATCATCATGAAAATCATATAGCATAACTATATTATCATAAACAACCGTACCATACATGGAAAATCATAATTTGCTTTAAAAACCTTAGTTAAATATGCATACCAGCCCAAAATAAGTAGAGAACATTTAAATGAGGGGATATAGAAGTCACCTCTACTGCCTTTGAGTAAAACTCCTCCAAACCCAAGAGCAACCTGGAGTTCTCACACCTAAACACACGAAAACACACAAGCAAACACATAGAAAACTTAAGAATCGGTCCAGAAGCTGAAAACTCAACTGAAACCGAGAAGAACACCATAGAATCTTACCTTCTGAAGACTTTCTCTCTCTAAAACCGTGTGAAACTTCTGCCTCTTGCTTCAGCCGAGATTTCTTGCAAGAGAGAGAGGAGTATGGGCAGCCTTAACACCTTTTTGAACCCATTATGGGCAAGTTTGGCCATTGCCCGCTTTTAACCCCTTGTTTTACAATAATTCTCTTTTTCTCCCTTGCTTTCTTTTCTTTTATTCATGTTGAAATTTTCCGGGTGTTACAAGTCCACCCCCCTTATATAGGTTTCGTCCCCGAAACCTGTCACTCCTCAAACAGCTGTGGGTAATGCTGTCTCATTTCCTCCTCAGTCTCCCACATAGACTCGGACCCCTTCCTGTGTCTCCACTGTACTGGCACAAGTGGAACCACTTTATTTCTTAGCCTCTTCTCTTTTCAGTCAATGATGGCCACTGCTGCTCCATATAATTGAGCCGTTCATCCACCTCGATATCCTCTAGTGGCATGATCATATCTTCGTCGGCTAAGCACTTTCTTGGATGAGATACATGAAATGTCGGATGAATCCCACTTAACTCATCGGGTAGCTCCCGTCGATAGGCCACCTCTCCTACTCGGGCAATGATTCGGAAAGGCCCTATGTAACTCGGACTTAACTTTCCTCGTTTCCTAAATGGGATAATCCCTTTCCAAGGCGAGACCTTCAGCATGACTCTATCACCCACCTTGAATTCAATTGGTCTACGTCTCCTGTCGGCATACGACTTCTGTCTATCTTTTGCCGCCTTCATAAAAGCCTTAATATTTTCCAACTTTTCGGTCATAGCCTAGATTACCTCAATGCTTCCTATCTCCTTCTACTCAATGTCATCCCAACATACAGGCGTTCTACACTTCCTACCATATAGCTTCACATATAGAGGCATACCAGTGGTGGCATGATAACTGTTGTTATATGAGAATTCGGCTAACGGTAGGTGTTTGTCCCAACTTCATCCAAAATCAATGACTCATGCTCGTAGCATATCCTCCAGCATCTGAATTGTCCTCTCCGACTGACCGTCTGTCTGAGGATGGTAAGCCGTACTGATATGTAACCTCATCCCTATCGCGTCATGAAATCTTTTCCATAACTTAGATGTAAACCGAGTGTCACGGTCAGACACGATAGACACCGGTACACCATGATGTGTCACTATCTCTTTGATGAATAGATCTGCCAACTTCTCAGATTAATACGTCTCGTGAATCGGTAGAAAGTGGGCACTCTTCGTCAGACGATCAACTGTCACCCATATGGCATCGTATCCCCTTGCGGATAAACTGTAGCAAATGCGGATGAAAGTCCTCAGAAAATATTTTTAGTGTCCAAAGAAATGCTGGTAGAACAAATACGGATGTGCATAAACAAATGCGGATGAATTGTAGCAAATGCGGATGAAAGTCCTCAGAAAATATTCTAAGTGTCCAATGAAATGCTGGTAGAACAAATGCGGATGAGCATAAACAAATGCGGATGAATTGTAGCAAATGCGGATGAAAGTCCTCAGAAAATATTCTAAGGGTCCAAAGAAATGCTGGTAGAACAAATACGGATGAGCATAAACAAATGCGGATGAATTGTAGCAAATGCGGATGAAAGTCCTCAGAAAATATTCTAAGTGTCCAATGAAATGCTGGTAGAACAAATGCGGATGAGCATAAACAAATGCGGATGAACTGTAGCAAATGCGGATGAAAGTCCTCAGAAAATATTCTAAGTGTCCAAAGAAATGCTGGTAGAACAAATACGGATGAGCATAAAAAAATGCGGATGACTTGTAGCAAATGCGGATGAAAGTCCTCAGAAAATATTCTAAGTGTCCAATGAAATGCTGGTAAAACAAATGCGGATGAGCATAAACAAATGCGGATGAACTGTAGCAAATGCGGATGAAACTATAGCAAATGCAGATGAACACTTAGCAACTGCGGATGAACACTTAGCAAATGCGGATGAACACCTAACAAATGCGGATGAACAAGCCCAGTACCTGTGATGTAACTTACGAAATTTTCCAGTCCCAAACGTCATCTTAACATGAACTTAGCTTAGATCTATCAGTCTAACACTTAGAACATCTGAAGCATTATACAATCATCATGAAAATCACATAGCATAACTATATTATCATAAACAACCGTACCATACATGGAAAATCATAATTTGCTTCAAAAACATTAGTTAAATATGCATACGAGCCCAAAATAAGTAGAGAACATTTAAATGAGGGGATATAGAAGTCACCTCTACTGCCTTTGAGTAAAACTCCTCCAAACACAAGAGCAACCAGGAGTTCTGACACCTAAACACACGAAAACACACAAGCAAACACATAGAAAACTTAAGAATCGGTCCAGAAGCTGAAAACTCAACTGAAACCGAGAAGAACACCATAGAATCTTACCTTTTGAAGACTTTCTCTCTCTAAAACCGTGTGAAACTTCTGCCTCTTGCTTCAGCCGAGATTTCTTGCAAGAGAGAGAGGAGTATGGGCAGCCTTAACACCTTTTTGAACCCATTATGGGCATGTTTGGCCATTGCCCGCTTTTATCCCCTTGTTTTATAATAATTCTCTTTTTCTCCCTTGCTTTCTTTTCTTTTCTTCATGTTGAAATTTTCCGGGTGTTACAAGTCCACCCCTCTTATATAGGTTTCGTCCCCGAAACCTGTCACTCCTCGAACAGCTGTGGGTAATGCTGTCTCATTTCCTCCTCAGTCTCCCACATAGACTCGGACCCCTTCCTGTGTCTCCACTGTACTCGCACAAGTGGAACCACTTTATTTCTTAGCCTCTTCTCTTTTCTGTCAATGATGGCCACTACTGCTCCATATAATTGAGCCGTTCATCCACCTCGATATCCTCTAGTGGCATGATCATATCTTCGTTGGCTAAGCACTTTCTTGGGTGAGATACATGGAATGTCGGATGAATCCCACTTAACTCATCGGGTAGCTCTCGTTGATAGGCCACCTCTCCTACTCAGGCAATGATTCGGAAAGGCCCTATGTAACTCGGACTTAACTTTCCTCGTTTCCTAAACGGGATGATCCCTTTCCAAGGCGAGACCTTCAGCATGACTCTATCACCCACCTTGAATTCAATCGGTCTACGTATCCTGTCGGCATACGACTTCTTTCTATCTTTTGCCGCCTTCATAAAAGCCTTAATATTTTCCAACTTTTCGGTCGTAGCCTATATTACCTCAATGCTTCCTATCTCCTTCTACTCAATGTCATCCCAACATACAGGCGTTCTACACTTCCTACCATATAGCATCACATATAGAGGCATACCAACGGTGGCATGATAACTGTTGTTATATGAGAATTCGGCTAACGGTAGGTGTTCGTCCCAACTTCATCCAAAATCAATGACGCATGCTCGTAGCATATCCTCCAGCATCTGAATTGTCCTCTCCGACTGACCGTCTGTCTGAGGATGGTAAGTCGTACTGATATGTAACCTCATCCCTATCGCGTCATGAAATCTTTTCCATAACTTAGATGTAAACCGAGTGTCACGGTCAGACACGATAGACACCGGTACACCATGATGTGTCACTATCTCTTTGATGAATAGATCTGCCAACTTCTCAGATTAATTCGTCTCACGGATCGGTAGAAAGTGGGCACTCTTCGTCAGACGATCAACTGTCACCCATATGGCATCGTTTCCCTTTGCGGTACGTGGTAACTTCGTAATGAAGTCCTTGATGTGCTCCCATTTCCACTCGGGTATATCCAAGGGTTGGATCTTCCTGTATGGCTTCTAGTGCTCCGCCTTCACTTGTAAATACGTAAGGCACTTACTCACATACCCCGCCACATCGCGCTTCATTCCTGGCCACCAGGTATCTTTCTTCATATCATGATACATCTTTGTAGCACCGGGATGAATTGAGTTTCGAGTCTTGTGAGCCTCATCAATGATCTTCTCAAGCAAACCCCCATAACAAGGAATCCATATCCGCCCTGACCGAGTCCGGACACCAAGAGTGTTCTCCCCCAACTCGGCGACCAGACCTTTCATCCTTTCGGAGTTAATCTTATCTTCTTTCAGCACTTCATCCTGAAATTCCTTAATCCGCTTCATCACATCGGAGGTCATAACCAACTAATAAGCTTTCACCCAAATCGGCTCGGGTTTCTCTTTTCGGCTAAGGGCATCTGCTACCACGTTGGCCTTGCCCGGATGGTAATGGATCTCACAATCATAGTCTTTGATCAACTCTAACCATCTCCTTTGCCTCATGTTGAGAATCTTCTGCTAGAAGAAGTACTTCAAACTTTTGTGATCAGTGAAGATGGTCCACTTCGTCCCGTACAGGTAGTGCCTCCAAATCTTCAATGCAAAGACCTCAACCGCCAACTCCAAGTCATGAGTAGGGTAGTTAGCCTCATGGATCTTCAACTGTCGGGACGCATAGGCTATAACCCTTCCTCGTTGCATCAGTATGCAACCCAATCCCTAATAAGAAGCATCTGAATAGACCACCAAGTCTTCATTCCCTTCGGGTAATATCAAGAAAGGAGCTTGAGTCAATGTTGTCTTTAACTCTTCTAAAGCATTCTCCTACTCTTGACCCCATACGAAAATCACATCCTTACGGGTCAATTTGGTCAATGGTGAAGCTATCTTGGAGAAGTCTTGGATGAACCTTCTGTAGTAGCCCGCCACCCCAAGAAATTGCGGATCTCGGATGGCATCTTTAGAGTCTTCCATTGCATAACCGCCTCCACCTTTGCCAGGTCCACCATAATCCCTTCAGAATTAAGCACATGACTCTAAAACTAAACATCCCGCAACCAGAACGCGCATTTAGAGAACTTAGCATACAACTTCTCTCTTCTAAGCTTCTCCAATACCTCGCGAATGTGACCGGCATACTCTTCTTCAATCTTCAAATAAATCAAGATATCATCGATGAACACAATCACTGATTTATCCAACATCGGCTGACACACCCGATTCATCAAATCCATAAAAGCAGCTGGCGCGTTGGTTAAACCGAAAGACATAACGAGGAATTCGTAATGCCCATATCATGTTCGAAACGCGGTCTTCAGATTATCCTGATCTTTAACTTTTAGTTAATGATAAACAGATCGAAGATCTATCCTTGAGAACCAGCTGGCGCCTTGGAGCTGATCAAACAAGTCATCAATCCTCGGTAGTGGGTACCGGTTCTTCACCTCAACTTGTTCAACTCACAGTAGTCGATGCACATCCTCATGCTACCGTCTTTCTTCTTTACAAATAAGACCGGAGCATCCCAGGGAGAGATACTCAGTCGGATGAACCCCTTATCTAACAACTTTGCAGCTGGGTCATCAATTCCTTCATCTCAGAGGAAACGAGACGTTAAGATGCCATCGCAACAGGTTGGGCACCAGGTATCAGATCAATCTGGAACTCGATCTCACAGTCAGGTGGTACCCCTGGTAGGTCTTCGGGAAACATATCGGGGAAATCACATACTACTGGAACGCTTGACAGCTGAGGCATGGTAGCATCCACATCCTTCACATAGGCTAGGTAAGCACCACACCCTCGTCTCATAAACTTCTCCATTGCGATAATCAAGATCACTCGTGGTGTAATGCACTCCTTGTCTCCATGTACCGTAACCAAGCTGCCATCAGGCGCAGTCAAATGAATCGTCTTCTTTCGGCACACGATGTTTGCTTTGTAGGCCGCCAACCAATCTATCCCTAACACCACATCAAAACCTCCTAGGGCCATCACATACAATCTAGTTGGAAACTTATGACCGTCTAACTCTACGAGACAATAGTCTATCACATCACTCTGGTAGACTTTCCTATCGCTGTCTCTACATAGAAGGCCAAGTTTATCTTCTTATTCTTACCATGCATTTCATGAAAAAAGGTAGCAGATACAAAACTTCTACCAAAACCAGAATCGAAGAGCACGGAAGCATACAATTGGTTTACCAAAAACATACCTGAAACTACTTCAGGGTCCACTCTGGTTCTTCCCGGGTCATGTTGAATGACCTTGCCTTGGCTTTGGTGCTCTTACTTCTCCCTTTCTCACCCATATTCTGGGTCCCTGAGCTTCCTGCTCCACCTTTCTTGTAATCTTGGCCTGAGTGGCCTACTTCCCCGCATTGATAACATCGCGGTACCCTGCACTCCTTAGCATAATGGCCGTCGCCTCCACACTTAAAACATCGGTTCGTCCCCACTCTACACTCACCCATGTGAAGTTTCCCACACTTCTTACATTCCCTCTTGTTATTCCCCTTACTCAACCCTGGGTGGTGATCGTCAATCCTCATCTTCTTTTCCTTGATCCCATAGTGGTCACCCCTGAACCTCTTCCTATTACCATTCTTGTTCCAACTCTTCTCGACCTTCCTCTGAATTGGCACCGAGTCCCTCTCATCATACAACCTTCTGGCCAAATCTACCGCAGACCTGAAAGTGCTCAGTCTAGTGACTATCATGTTCCTCGTAATATCCACAGGCAAACCCTGCATGTACCTCTTAATCTTCTTGGACTTTGGAGCTACTAGATCTGGCACAAGTCTTGCAAGTTCATTGGATTTAGAGGTATACTCTTGATGAGTCATGTTTCCAGCCTCCAAATGCAAGAACTCCTTCTCTTTTTTGTCCAACTCCCGATGTGGACAATACTCCTTCGGTACCAGTTCCTTCAAATCCGACCACATCATCCTTGCAATAGACCGTTTCCCCTCGGCTTGGACAATGTTGTCCCACCAGCATAATGCCTAGTCAATGAAAGAATGTGAGGCAAACTTCACCTTTTGATCCTCCCGGCACTCACTAATGTCTAGGACTGCCTCCATCTCTCGAACCAAATGATGAGTAGCAGTAGCATTGCCGTTACTATTAAAGGTTGGGGGTTTGCACCTCTGAAACGCCCTATAGGTGCACCCCTTAGCGGTCTCCTTCTCCCCCTCACTATCATCATCATGAATTACCACCCTTGGGCTAGATGGCTCTTCCTTTGTTTTCTCCTTCTTCCCAGCATCATCAGTTCTTTCACCCTCCTTTACAGCCCTTAACACTTCGGTCACTACTGAGGGCAACACATATTGTATGACGTTGTAGACCTCGTCAGCAATAGTTTCCTTTACCATAGACTTGAGAGGTCTATGTCCTCATGAATCATCTCAGAGGCCTTAGCCTTGCTTCGGGTGACACGTGGCCCAGTACTACGCCCGCCACGAGCATCACCTCGGGTTGCCTTCCCAGATTTCCTACCAGCCATAAGATCTACCACCAATAAGATTCAAACACTAACAAGGTCATTCAAGGTAATAGCTTAGATTATGTCAAGTATAGTAAGTCCCAAATTACAGTGGCCAGTTATGATTAGCCACTTACTTTACTCTTCATCCCCCAAGCCTTCCCTATCCAGACTATATCAGTATCCAAATCTACTAAGCACATAAATCAAATAGCAAACACACGTAATACCGGTTAACTATAAGAAAAATTACCTAATCGTACGTAGCTACTTGGGCTGGCATCCCTCCATTTGGTCCTATTTTCAGTTTAAGTTTAGGTTTTGAAAATAATTTACCCAATTCTCATAATCTTTGGCTCTGATACCAACTTGTAAGGCACCATTCCTGGAAACCCCACTGTTGGTCATTCATAGCACTTTTCATATTAGAGCACACTTAGATTCATCAAAACAAGAGAACTTTGCAGTAAAATAATTTAATAAAAACCATAGCATTCATTAACCATTACTTTTGCCAAGAAATACATTGTTGTTGCAAGTTACAAAAAGAACATCTAGTTGTATTTCGAAACAAAATAACTTTTCAGTGTGCCATGGATACTAGTCTTTATTTGCCAGGTAGCTTCAACCTCGTGCCATTCCCAGCAACACCATTATCTGCCAACTAATATGCATATAAAAATCAACGTTACTGAGTGTGTTCTAGTTTAATAATATAGAAAAAATATACTTTTGTAAACTTCACTTGGTGATCATTCATCATTATACATAATCAATCATTAAGAGATTCTTTTTCTTTCTTTCTGTCATTATCTTTCACTTTCATTGTCTAGGTTTCCACAAAACAAGAGCCTATATGGTTGGTTGGCAACAAATGCCGAACCCCTATCGGCAAACAATTTTTGGTGGCTAACCCATTCGACAGTTGACCCACACTGCTAGGCACGAAGCTTGCTCATGAATACAGGTCCTATTGGTTTGGTCAATCCCCAGGATTAGACCCCAGATGTGCATCCTGAATCAGTCACACATCAGTTGAGCTAACGTCAACAAGGTCATGCACCTCATTCCATTGTGCTTGCAAGGCATTCCATTGTTTATAAGGGCCTGGGGTAACATTCATTAAGTTCCACTGTCCTCTTTTATTTCTTTGTGTCCACTTGGTTATGAATAATACTTTTAAAATATTCACTATTTTAATAATCACATACCATGAAGTATAATAATAACTATCCATAACAAACAACCCATAAGAAGAGAATCAAACATTAGAAACATTAAACAAGCATAATCTTTCCTTATACATCAGTACATAACACTTAATTTCTATTCCCAAATTTTTAGAATAGTTCTAAGTCCCCAATGAAATGTGGATGAACAAATGCGGATGAGCATAAACAAATGCGGATGAACTGTAGCAAATGCGGATGAAAGTCCTCAGAAAATATTCTAAGTGTCCAAAGAAATGCTGGTAGAACAAATACGGATGAGCATAAACAAATGCGGATGAATTGTAGCAAATGCGGATGAAAGTCCTCAGAAAATATTCTAAGTGTCCAATGAAATGCTGGTAGAACAAATGCGGATGAGCATAAACAAATGTGGATGAACTGTAGCAAATGCGGATGAAACTGTAGCAAATAAGGATAAACACTTAGCAAATGCGGATGAACACTTAGCAAATGCGGATGAACACTTAACAAATGCGGATGAATAAGTCCAGTACCTATGATGCAACTTATGAAATTTTCCAGTCCCAAACATTATCTTAACATGAACTTAGCTTAGATATATCAGTCTAACACTTAGAATATCTTAAACATTATACAATCATCATGAAAATCACATAACGTAACTATATCATCATAAACAACCGTACCATACATGAAAATCATAATTTGCTTCAAAAACATCAGTTAAATATGTATACCAGCCCCAAATAAGTATAGAAAATTTAAAAGAGGGGATCTAAAACTCACCTCTACTGCTTTCAAGTAAAACTCCTCCAATCCCGAGAGTAACCTGGAGTTCTAACACCTAAACACATGAAAACACATAGCCAAACACATAGAAACACATAAGAATCGGTCCAGAAGCTCTGAAACTGAGAAGAACACCATAGAATCTTACCTTTTAAAGACTTTGTCTCTCTAAAACTAGGTGAAACTTTTGCTTCTTGCTTCAGCCGATAGTTTTTGCATGAGAGAGAGGAGTATGGGCGGCCTTAACACCTTTTTGAACCCATTACGGGCAAGTTTGGCCCTTGCCTGCTTTTAACCCTTGTTTTACAATAATTCTCTTTTTCTCCCTTGCTTTCTTTTCTTTTCTTCATGCCGAAATTTTCCAGAAGCTGAAAACTCAACTGAGACCGAGAAGAACACCATAGAATCTTACCTTTTGAATACTTTCTCTCTCTAAAACTGGATGAAACTTCTGCTTCTTGCTTCAGTCGAGATTTCTTGCATGAGAGAGAGGAGTATGGGCGGCCTTAACACCTTTTTGAACCCATTATGGGCAAGTTTGGCCCTTTCCCGCTTTTACCCCTTCTTTTCTTTTCTTCATTTGTGGGTGATATGCGGTACTAATATCTAACCAGGTACCCATTGCCTTGTATAACGGTTGCCAAAATCTGGAAGTAAATTGACTATCTATATTGAAAATTATAGAAGTCAATACTCCATGTTTTGAGACAACTTCTTTCAAATTGTCCCTAGGCAAGTTTTTGATTTTATTAGCCTTTCCGATCGGTAGGAAATGTGCAGATGTTGCCAACCGGTCAATAATTACCTATATTGTGCATACTTGTTCGGAAGGAAAACAAACAAACACGATCAACTTCGATCGTGAAAGCACTATTATTTATGTTTTTGTTATAGATTAGCTGTCTATATCATTACACGTTACTCATGTTACTACAACTCCATATTTTGCTTATTATTTATGTGTGGTTATGAACAATTTTTGTAGTATATCTTCCATTGTAGACCCTACACCATCTAGGATAATATTATTTATACCTTGGTATTGTGGTTTTTTGCTAATGGTTGGGTGGTCTTCTTTTGAACCTAGAGGGTTGTTGGCTATTGCCACCTTCCCTATCGCTAGTGTTGTTTCTCCAATTTAAGTTGTTATTGTATGTGTGATTAAGTGTATATATTTTATAGAAAAATTCACTCAAATTCATTTGTAAAAGGCTTTCACTTATACTAAACTGCACATACAAAAGGCAAGTGTACCTATCAAGGGGTAATGTACTAATGGTGAGAAACGAATATCAATCCATGAACGCAAACATGGTCATACGCACAATCTTCATAATTGACTATATGGTTGGTAGAGGGAATTGATGCATTTGTTTCAACTTTACTAATTTTTAAGTTTTTAAAACATAGTTTTTAAATTAACTAAAAAGCATGTAAACGATGGAGACTTATGGTGATTTTTTAGTGAAAGATGGCTATCATTGTAATTTAAACTCTACTTTGGTAATTGTGATGTATTTTTGGTGTGGTAAAAAGATATTGATTAATGAAATTATTTTGATGTTTATAAACATGAGTCTGCGTAGGGTTATCGTAAACCGACTCCGTAGTGATTGTTCCATTTCACCAGTGATTTCATATCTATCTTCTATGTTGTTTGTTGTAATGTTCAACCTCATTATGAGCTAAACTCTCACTATCATTCTAATTGGATGAAACTTATGTAATTTGTGATGAACTAATGATGTAATTTATGTTATGTTAATATTATGGTAATCTTGGGTAAACTTTTGATAGGTAACATCTACATTTGAACGGGAAGTTATAAACTTATGGTTTGTAATTGTGAATGTCATACAAGGTTGAAAAATGAATGAACTAGGTTTTATTCATGGAATCGGTCTTCATAACACATCCATGGCTAATGAACTAGAAATGGTTATTAGAAATCAAATAACTTTAGCTTTTTGATCATTTGCGGGTTCCATTTTATTAGTCTGAGAAATCTATAATAATTGTTATGGTTTTCTAAAATTAATGGTATGTTAAAAAGGAACTTGATCAACTCTCTTTCTAACATTAAGTTCTGTTTTCAAATTTCGTATGTTGAAAGGTTACACGAGACTTACCTATATTACTCGTGGCTTGGAGTTTCAATATTGTAAGTTACTAGATATTGGTGTCCTTGTAATTAGTAATTACACAGCTGGCAGACATGAAATCCATTTTGGCTCATATTTATAAGCATTGACATAACTATTTAAACTTATATCTATAATCACACCATCATAGTTACATAAGTGTAATCTAATTAGGATGATAGCTTTAATTTCCAATTTTAAAATCAAGAAGTCTTAATTTTACTTTTACTTTTATTTTTAATTATTGTTTTAAAAACCCTAAATAATTGGATACATCAATGCAGCTTATCATTTTCTCAAAACAAAACCAAATCTGATAGTCAATTATAAAGGTTGTTGAGTAGGCTCGGTGTGTCCATGGATTGATATTCGGTTCTTATAACAGTATATACCACACGACAGGTACACTTGCCTTACGTCTATGCAGTTTAGTATAAGTAAAAACCATTTAAAACTAAATCTGTGCGAAAAGTTCTTATCGAAAATATATACACCTTTCACACGCATCAAGTTTTTGGGGCCATTGTCAGGGACACACGATGGTTTTAAAAGAAAATTAAAATTTTGACTATCTTTTTTATGTCATGTTATTATTTTCTTGTTCAAATTTGTTTTATCTTATTAGTTAGATTAGTTCTACTTATTTTGCCTTAGTTAGTTAGTTTGGTTATAGTTTCCTGATTCATTCTAAGCCTAGTTAGTATATGCTTTTTTAAGTTAGTGTATGTCCGACTCGTCTACTCCTGAACTTGTTTCGCCTCTTTCAGAACCCAAAGATGTTTTAGAAGGAACACCATCTGAAGAAGACATAGCTAACCAAGAAGGGGAAATGTAGATGACATACTATGCCACACCGTCAATCGATGGTTATGAGTCAAGCGTTGTCCAACCAGAAATAGCGGCTAGAATTCTGAGAATAAGTCTAGTATTATCTAACTTGTAAAAAACTATGTTTACTCCCATGGATTGTAAGATGAAGATTAGAATGCTCACTTCTCTTGATTCCTTCGCATCTTTGCAAATTTCAAAATCAGGAACTGTTCAGATGATGCAATTAGACTAATAATTTTTCCATTCTCACTTTGAGGATGAGCCATTGACTAGCTTGATACTCTACTGCATGGTTCCTCCACCAAATGGGTAGAAATTATTGGACTCAACAAGTGCATAAGAGGATAATGTTTGCCATAATCAAACATAATGAGTTCTAATATTCAAACAACTATCAACTAACATTTAAACATCATTAACATTCATATCAAACACTAATTAAGTTTGAATTTCTTTTTTAGGTTTGTAGATAAAAATGATTTTTTTCTTAAGTGTCCACAGTGGATGAGGACTTGTCCATAGCGGATGAACAAGAAGATGCAGCGGATGAGTGCCCACAACGGATGAACAAACACACACAACGGATGCCCAAATCCACAGCTGATGAATAGTCCACAGCGGATGTACATCCACATTGGATGCACACTCCATAGCGGACAACTACAAAGCAAACACCAAGTGTTCACAGCGGGCAACATCCAAGGCACAGCGACAAGTAATTCAACATTCACAGTGGACATCTTATCATCCACAGCTGATAACTAATCATCCACAGCGGATGACTTATAGACTTAGGATTATATGTACTTTGTTAACGTAAGGGTATTTTTGTAACTGTACATAAATCATTGTATAGGTTATAAATAACAGTATACCCTAATCCTTTGTAAGCTTTTGAACAATCAATCAAACAATAAGTTATTATTATTCAAGCATACAAACAAACACACACAATCAAACACACACATACATCTCATATCATTGATCATGAGTTTCCGCACTATGATTAATAAGTATTGAATCAATAACAACTTGTTGTTATCTTTGAGAGATTGAAATCGATCCTTGGGGGAATTCATGGTTTTGTTCTTGTGTTCAAAAGTTCAAAACCCAAATTTGAATTCCATCAGGTGCTATTAGAGCCTTGGCTCAAATCAATCAACTGATTTTAGATCCTTTAGATCAATACAATGACATCTATGGTTCATTAGCTTCACATCAACCATTTTTCGAGCTAAAAACCATCACAAAAAACCCTCTTCTACATCAAACATTCATCAAATGTTCAAAACATTATTCAATAATCTGTTTTGGTACATTGTGAAGAAGATTTTTGTTTTTTTAAAGCTCTAAACATCATTCATACCCTGTTTCATAAAACAGAAACATCTCAAAACCTCTATAACGTCATCGGTTCAAGGGTTTTTGATAAAACAGTAATCCAGTACTATTTAATCAAGTTTTCATCAAACAAACATTATTTTTAAACATATTGAATCAGTTCATGTGTTTAAAATCATCATATTCGAGTATATTCATACTTGAATTAGGTTTTTTTTTGTTCTTCAAACAACAAATTGATTGTTGTTTTCTTCGAAGATCATCACGGCCGCAACTATACAAGGATAAACCCTAGTTTTTCATTCATACACAACCTTCAAAATCATCGACGATTTTGTTGGTTTTTCATCAAAAACAAAGAAGAAACTGATTCTTCTTTTAAATTTTTGAAAAAGTTGGTTTTTGATCCAAAAAATTAACTTTTAAAACATATTATTTGTTTTTAGGGTTTGGACTTTTTGACTAACATCATTAAAAGGGGTTTTGACTTATTTTAACCTTTCTTAAACAGATTATTCCCTTTTATTCCATCGAGAATTGATAGTTTTTTAACATAGGACATTAATTAAATTGAAATTGAATTAATTAATTCCTTTATTCGGTAAACAAAATTTAAAAGCGACAAAAGTTAACCAACAAATCCTAGTTACCTTAGGATGAATCAAATTTAGCACTAAGCTAAATAATCAAACAATATTTGACTTAAATCGTTAAGTTCAAAAGTTAACAATCGCGTCAGATGAAATTCTAGGTTCAAACAGTGGCCTGAAACCACCTAGACTCAAGAACAAAGCTGACTTTAAACAGTGAAAAATAATGTTCAGAAGCTAGATTATTTTTCAAGACTCGGATCTTTGGACTTCCATAATTGAGGGACCATACATACCTGTGACTCTTGGTCCAGATTATAACAATCAGAAACTAGTGAGTTTAAAGAGTGTAGCTAGAGATGACCTGAAAAAGGTCAAAACAGACATGAAGGCTTACAGTATTCTGGCAATGACTCTCCCGTTTGAGATATTGGCTAGAGTTGAAAACTTCAAAATAGCACATGAACTGTGGAAAGTACTTCACACAATATGTGAAGGAAGTGAGGAAATTAGGGAAATCATGAAAGAAAAATTGAGGACCCAATATGAAACTTTCCATCATGTTCAAGGAGAATCAATACCATAATAGCCCTATAGATTTGTTCAGCTGGTAAATGAGATGATTGTTTATGGTCACAAATATGAATCTGTGGAGATCAACAAGAAAATGTTGCATACTCTTCCAGAGAGTTGGACTCAATCAGTCTCTCTTATAAAAGCAACGTTGGATCTTAAAGCATTATTATTGAATGCACTAGTGGCCAAAGTAGAGGCACTAGAATTAGATGAGAGATCCAGAAACAATAGCACATTCAGACATGTGGAATTATACAAATTCAAGGACATGCAAACGACAGACAGTCTAGAGAGCTGGACTCAATCAGTCTCTCTAATGAAAACAAACAGAAGTCCAAGAAAACTGGTGTTCATGCTTCACATGAAGTAACACCTCAAAGTAAACAACACCCATATGATTCCAGCTCCAGCAAACAACATAACACAAAGCCACAAAACATACATAAGTTTGAGAAAACCATGGATGCTCTCACAATCATTCTGCAAAGTGAGGAGCAGAAGGCAACTTTTACAGCCTTCTCCACAAGCATTGAAGCTTATTTGGGTTCAAATCTCACTCCATCACAAATCATCTAGCAAGATTTGGATGAATTGCCTCCTAACATGGTTGAAGAAATATATCTTTAGTGGTCAATGGCAATGATAGCATACGGATCAAAGAAGTTTCTGCAAAGGAACAGTGGGTTGAGTTTAGACAAGAAAACAAAGATTTGCTTGATAAAACCAAAGTGAGATGCTACAACTGCCAGCTCTATGGTCACTTCGCAAGAGAATGTCAACAACCCAGAGCTGACAGAAACAACCAACAATCACAAACTTCAAGTGGTTACCATACAAACAGACAAGTTCCACCTCCCATTAGTATTGCATCTGCACCAACACTAGCACAAATCACACAGTACAACCCTAATCAACACTCCAAGTCCTCTGCAATGATAATCAAATAGGATAGTGAGTGTAACTGGAGTATGTATGAGGCAGAGATACAATCTCCTAACCATGCCCTCATGGCATATGTAGATGATAAAATTGCTGAAATCTCAAAAGAGGTAAAGGAGAATCTTTGTTCTCAAGCATGCATTGACGAAGTCACAAGATACAAAGAACATGCAAACTAACTTTCCAAAAAATTTATTGAAATAAACATTTTGAATGACAACTTAAAATCAGAACAAAAACAATGTGAGATAAAAATTCTATCACTTAAAAATGATTTGGACAAACTATTGTCTGAAAAACTAACACTAGCAGCTCAAGTTGAGCAACTCTTTGAATCTTTGACTAAGTCAAAAACACTACAAGCTAAAAGTGAAATGAAAATTCAATAGCTTCAGGTGAGCAATAAGAAGTTTGAAGAACTTCTTGGTCAACAAAGGGCATTGAAAGACCCTTCAGGTTTGGGCTATAATAAGGTCAACCCACCTTATAAGGATAACTACTTCGCACTACCTGATTCAATGACCAACAAACAGGGTGAATCACTTGACCCTCATGACAGGACAAATGACTCGAAACCATCATCATCATCATTATCTAAATCATCATTAATATTATAATCACCTCTGTTAAATTTTGTTAAAAGTCAAGCACCACCACAAATAAAATCACACAATGAATTTGATGTACACACAATAGATGAAGAATGATAAGTTAGATCAACCAATTACTGAAACTTAAAAGGTTTCAAGTGTGGTTGATACAACACCAAAACAACCAAAGAAGACACAAGTTTTTGATATTCCATTAAAGTCAAACTTAAAATCAAAAGTTTTCAACAAACAAAGTACTGCAAATTTTCCTTACTATGAGTGGTGTGATCAATACACCCACACCATAGAAAAGTGAAAATATGGTAAGTACTGTAAATACTATGATATGAACAATCATAGTACATAAACTTGTCATTTTCATAACTATTGTTCAATTTATGAAAGAAACATCATAGTATAGGAAATTCCTTTTTCAATAAGAAAAACAAGAAGTAAAACAAATAACCTCATGTTGAGAAATCAACTAAGAAATAGACAATTGTTCCTACCAAGAACAATGGAGGAGTACCATGATAAACTCCTCGTACAAAAGTTGTTTTAAAAAACAAGCTGTTATGAGACACAATCAGTGTATGATTATAACAAAATAACTTATTGTTATGAATCAAACATGATCCAAATAAATTTGACTTTTTGACCAAAATTGACTTCTTAAAAGTCAAATTGATCAAATTGGTAATTATCAACTAACAAACACTTTGACATAATCAATGTGTTAAACATACATGATTCATCATACCATATCATACAAATGCCCAGTGAACACATAAACAACATGTCATCATATTAACAACATGCATTACAATCATACAAGTTATTAACACACTCTTCTTATTTGCAGATATGGCAAACCTTGTGCTTGCCAGAGATCACAATCTTTATGCATATCTCAACCCTGATTCACCGAAGGCTGAGAAGTACAAAGACATTATACAAGCTATTAGACAACCCGTGCTTGTACATGCTATGACAGCTAGACCTGAGATTATAGAAGATCATATTTCTAGTTTTGGACCCATGCATATCTGGAGCAAGATCAAGGTCAACAAGTAGTGGTGTCTACCATCTATGATCAACAGATCATCATCAGTGAAAAAGTGATCAGAAGAGTATTACATCTTGGAGATGAGGATGCTTAAGGCCTAGTAGAATTTGATGAGAACTATCTTCTCCATATGTTTAGACAGATAGGCCACATTGGTACCATTGACAGGAAGCAATCAAGAAGTCTTATACATGTGCCCAATTTAGATTCCTTATGCCCACATATCAGAAGACCATGAGCAACAGGAAGACTGGCTAGGATGCCACTTCATTAAGGAGTTCTTTTGCAATTGCAAGTATCATTGCAAGAAGACCATTTAACTTTGCTGCTCAAGTGTTGAGTTGAATGATCTACAATCTAACTGAAGTGAGGAACAAGTTTCAGATGTATCCCAGATTCCTACAGATGATCATTGATGATCATTTTACCAAATATACCAAATAGAGGGAGCAATATTTTAGCCTGTTCACTTCAATGAAGATTTAAGGACTATAGTTAGAGGCTCATGCAACCAAAGATCAACAAAGGCTCTCAGCATGCAAAAATGAAGTACAAGGAAGTTACTTCGGAAGATTTGATAAAACTCAATGAATTATGCTAAGTGTTAAATATTCCAAAGCCAAAAGACCATATCTTCCAAAGCCAAAGATGAAGTCTTCCTAAGCTTTAAGGATAAATTCTTCCAAAGCCAAACACTGATTTCTTCCGAAGATAGAGAAGACATGCTTTCTCTGAATCACCATTTGACAAAAGATGAACCACTTTCCGTTGCCATTCTGAAAACTCATCAACTTATAGAAGTTGGTTAAAAGTCCATGCTTTTGTCAACTGTAGATTAAGGTCTTTTGTCTATAAGTTTCCAGTTATGTACTTTTATCCTTTTTGTAATATATTAGTATGTGAGCTATGGCATGTCATAGTCACTAGTCAAAAGGCAATCTGCCTTTTGGCTCTACATTGATCTTGTTGTCTAGATTAGTGTATCCAGCTGGCCTTCAAAGTATGGCTGGCTGTAGGATGTAGTATAAAGTGTCTCACGTACTTGATCTTTTAATGTATGCTTTGTTATACATGTAAGAACTTGAGAGAAATATACATCATTATTGAAAACTATATTTAAGCATTCTTGTTCCTGTTCTTGTTCTTTTACTTGTGTTCTTTGTATCATCACTAACAGGTTCCTTATTTGATCTGTTAAGTGTTTCATATCTCTCCATCCTTGTGAAACTGTTGTATTGACCACCCTTCATCGGTCCTACAATCGGTATCAGAGCATTTCACGCTCTTGATTGTAAGATCTCACCATCTTTGATCACTTTAGTTTCACAGAACACTTAACAACTCAAATGGCACCTCTTGCTAAAGCTGATATGGAAAGTGGTACTATGACAAAGTCTCCACCGATCACTCCTGATGACTTTGATACTTGGTGCCAACGTATGGAAGGGTTCATCAACTCTCAAGACAGTAGGATGTGGAGATCTGTTGTTAAAGGACCCCACATCCCATGCACCCTTTCAGCCACTGCTGGAGGTGGCATGATACCAAAGGAAATGGTGACTATTCTGAACAAGAGTGGAAAAGAATAGATACAGATCAGAAGGCCATGACCACTCTTCAAACTGCTCTTCCTAACTCCATATATAGAGGCTTTAAGAAAGTGTAAGACTGCTAAATAGCTCTAGGATGCACTAAAGCTGATGTATGAGGGGTCTGATGAAGCCAAAGAGAACAAGAAGGATATCATGAAGCAGCAGTTAGAAAACTTCACCTACAAGATAGGTGAAACCATGACTCAACAATACTTCAAGTATGTTAAGATTATGATTACTTTGATTGGTGTTGGAGTAAAGCTTGAGAAAAGGGACATAGTGAGGAAGTTCATGTTCTATCTTCCAATACAATGGACTCACTACTGTGTGACCATTAAGAGAACTAGAAACCTCTCTATTCTTACTCACACAGAACTGTATGGTATCCTTAGTGGGTACCAGATGGAGATGAACTTGCAAAATCCATCAGTAGCTCTTCCAACAACCAGCAGAGTTCAACAGATGGCTCTTCTCACTCAAAGGGCCAAGAAGTTCTACAAGAGAACATGGAGAAAGTTTCCCAGCATTATGACCAGTGGAAAGTTTAGACTGGACAAAAGCAAAGTGAAGTATTACAACTGTAACCAAATGAGCCACTTTGCTAGAGAGTGCAAGGCACTAAGGACTAATGGTGGCCAAGCACAAACCAAACCAAGCTATACTGATACAGCTCCAAGAACTTAGAAGCCAAGCCAGCCCAAACAACATGTCGCTATTGTTGTTGAAGAAGGAGGCTTTGACTGGAGCTTTCAGGTGGAAGATGCTTCTCCAAACCAAGCACTAATGGCTGATCATGAAGAAGCTAAGGTATTGGAACATCTTTGTACCCCTGATTGCATTGCTAAAGTTAACATGTACAGGTCCTATAATTTGGAAGTGATATCTGATCTTGATTCCTTGAATATTTTAAAAGCTGATTTTAAAAGAGCTAAAATGACAGTAAACTTAAAATAAAAGACTTAGAGAAAACCATTTCAACTCTTAAGAATGAGCACACAAATTACAGGACTTCAAGATCCAATGCAAAGATCAGAACAAGCAAGGATTGGGTTCAAGTGAGATAGCTTCCACACAATTATTAACTGTAAGATCTCCAATGGCTTGTCAAGAAGCCCTCTAGAACTTTCAAGATGATCCATAGAGGATTCAAGAAGAGGATAAAGATGAAGAGGAGGTAGTGAACGATGAACCTGAGGTGAGTTACAAGGGTTATCCTAAGAAGGGACACTATTCTCGTGGAGAGAAGAATGAATCCAAGATAACCAAGTCTACAAGAAAGAACTTGATCAGGGCAGCCAAGTGAAAATCCAAGAAAGCCAACTGATCAAGGCCACATTCAACTCCAAGCAAAAGCAAACTTTCATCTCTACTAGATTTGAAGTGGTAAAGACTGGGGACACAACTATGGACTCTAGTACCAGGAGTTCTAGTTTATGTCAAAGTCATCTTGATTCAAAGAAGAAGACTGATAAAATGTGCATCACTGCTGCACAGCTTGAACCATCTAGTTCCAAGAGTAAGCCTCATCCCAAGAAGCTGCTATATCATCTATGAAGATGAAGAAGGAAGAAAAATTGATCAAGCTCAGCCTCCCTCTCAAAAGAAGACTCTCAGAAGTATGCCAACTGAATGCATCATATGTGGTAGTACTTCTCACTTTGCCAAGGATTGCATCTACAATCCTAAAAGTACTATCCATATGAACAAGAAGAAAACTTATGAGAAGAAGAAAAAGAAAACAGCTTCGGAAGGAAAATCTCTTCCTTTCGAAAGCTCCAAAGTGAAGAAGAAGATAAGTGAAAACTTACCTTCAGAAGAAATTTTTCTCATGAAAGAAAGGAATGATCCGAAGTACTGAAGTCTGCTGTAGTGGATGCAAAAACTTCTGAATGTCTAGTCTCCAAAACTTCCGAAGTTATCAAGACTTCCAAAGTGTTGAAGGCCAAGTCTAGTCATCCAAGGATGGTGTGGAAGATGAAAGAAGGGCATATGACTAAAAGTTCTTCATCGACAACAACAAATGATCCTCAGAACTTGCAAATAGGATCAATTATTGTTGCATTATCTTCTATCCACTTTGACAATCCCAAGACCAATGAGGCTTGGGTTTCCAAATGTACCACCATCTTTTTTTGTGCAGCAATAGCTAAAGACTAAAGGAAATGTATGGATCATTGACAGTGGCTGTTCCAGGAAAATGAAAGGCAATGCTCTTTGCTTCAAAACTTTGAAAGAATTGATGGAGGGCCAGTTGCTTTTGGAGGAGAATTTGGTGGTTACATTACTGGAAGGGGCAGAGTCATAAATGGTAAGCTCAGCATTGAAAAGGTACACTTTGTCAAGGAGCTTGGGTACAATCTTCTGCGTGTATCCCAGTTTTGTGATCAGAGACATAACATACTCTTTACTGAGCATGAGTGCATTGTTCTCAAGCCCGGCGTAATAATTCCTCAAGAGCATATCCTGCTCAGAAACCCTAGGAAAGGGAACATGTACAAGATGGTTTCGCAGGAAACATTCCCTTCAGGAGAAGTTTCTTGCTTTCTATCTAAGGCCAATAGTGATGAGTCTTTCCTTTGGCATAAAAGAATATGCCATGTAAACTTTAAAAACATGAATAAATTAATTAAGAATGATTTGGTAACTAGAATGCCAAAGAAAGAGTTTACAATTGATGATCATTGTGTTGCATGCCTGAAAGGGAAGCAACACAAGGTATCTCACAAGCCAAAGGAAATGAACTCCATCACTACACCCCTACACATATTACATATGGATCTCTTTAGCCCAAATAGTGTAATGAGTTTAGGAAGGACCTCTTATTTCTTGGTGATCACAGATGTCATAAAAAGATATACTTGGGTGTCCTTCCTTAGAACTAAGGATGAGACCCCTAAGATCTTGAAAAGTTTCATTTTGAAAATTAAGAATCAATATGATCACAAGATCACAAGATTCTTCCTTAGAACTAAGGAATCGAATTTAAAAACCAAATCCTTAATTCATTTTGTGATAAAAAGGGTATTACAAGACAATATAGTGCTCCCGGGACTCCTCAGCAAAATGTTGTTGCTGAGAGGAGAAAGGGGACACTTATTGAAGCCGCAAGGACCATGTTGTCTGACTCTAAACTGCCCATCACCTTCTGGGCAGAGGCAGTCAACCCTGCCTGCTATGTGCATAACAGAGTTTTAGTAGTTAAGACTCATGGTAAGACTCTTTATAAGCTGTGGCACAAAAGGAGACCTTTTATTGGTTTCCTCAGATCATTCGAATGTCCTTGCACCATCTTGAATACCAAAGATCAAATAGCCAAATTTGACAAGAAATCAAATGACGGACACTTCATTGGATACTTTTCCCAAGCCAAAGCTTAAATAGTATACAATCTTAGAATAAGAGTAGTTAAGGATCAGCCAATGTAACCTTCAATGAGCACCCACCAGTGTGAAAGGTTCTGCTCCTGATTGGCTGTTTGATCTTGATTTAGTTACCGACTATTTTAACAAATCTTGTCAGAATGTTTCAGGATCTCCAGGTATCTTATCAACAGGAGATTCTGATCCAAGATTTAAGCTGAGAAGACCAAGTGTACAAACTACTTCAGCTCCAGTGGTAACTAGCCCTGTAGTTGGAAATCCTGTCAGCACAACCATGACAAATTCTTCAGGTGACACATCTGAGGTGCCTATCAATTCTAGCACAGACGCACAAAAATTAGATTAAGGCATTTCCAATGTAGGAGGACATAGAGGTGGTGATAGTGATAAAGTGTTCCTTGATGTTGATAACCATTCAATATAAGACAACATCAATGATGTAACACACTCATTGGATCAAGTTTCACTTGATAAGTGTGTTAATGTGGTGGATGATTCTTAAGAACCAGATCTGAATTTCAAAAATTTAGATCTATCCAAACAACTTGTTGTGATTCCTCAACTAAGAATCCACAAGTCTCATCCCACCACAAACATTATTGGAGATGTTGAAACTAGGGTAAGAACAAGAAGACAAATCCATGACAAAAATGTTTGTCTTCGCTCTTGTTTCTTGTCCCAGATAGAGCTTGAGAAGATTGAAGAGGCTTTGAAAGATGGAAAATGGGTTGAAGCAATGAAGGAGGAGCTGCTTCAGTTCAAGAGGCAGAAGGCTTGGAATCTATGTCCTCTTCCTCAAAAGAAGACTACAAAAGGTACCAAATGGGTATTTAGAAACAAGAAGGATGATAAAGGACTTGTCATCAAGAACAAGGCAAGACTAGTTGTTCAAGGATGCACATAAGAAGAAGGGATTGACTACACAGATGTTTTAGCTTCTGTAGCAAGACTTGAAGCTGTTAGGATATTCCTGACTTTTGCTGTATCAAAGGATTTCAAGGTCTACCAACTTGATGTCAAGTGTGCCTTTTTATATGAGATGATTTATGAGGAGGTGTATGTCAAACAACCACCTGGATTTGCAGACCCAGATCATCCTAATTATGTATGCAAGCTTGACAAAGCTCTCTATAGGCTGCATCAGGCTCCAAGGAAGTGGTATGAGACACTATCACAGTATCTCTATAAGCATGGATACAAGAGAGGTACTATTGATGGAACACTCTTCATCAAAGGAACAGGAAATGACTTGGTGTTGGTTCAAGTTTTTATAGATGACATTATCTTTAAGTCTACTAATTTGAAGCTCTGCAAAGACATTGAGAAGCTGATGAAGAATAGATTTGAAATGAGTGCCATTGGGGAACTCAATTTCCTTCTAGGAATTCAACTAAAGCAGGTTGACAATGGCATCTTCATATATCATTCCAAGTATGTGCAAGACATACTTAACTGGTTTCACATGACTTAGTGCAAGGTTGGTAAGACACCCATAGCTAGAAACCACTCTCTTAGGCCAAATCTTGAGGGGGAGTGTGTTGATGAACATCTCTACAGGGCTATGATTGGGTCTCTTGTTTACCTCACTGCCAGTAGGCTAGATATCATGTTTGCTACATGTATTTATGCAAGATATCAAGCCAAGCCTAGGATGTCACACCTAGTTGCTGTCAAGAGAATTCTTAAATATCTCAAAGGTGCTCCCAAATCGGGACTTTGGTATTCAAAGAATTCTAACTTCAATCTATATGCATATACAGATAGTGACTATGGTGGTTGCAATATGACTGCAAAGTCAACATCTGGGGGATGTCAATTTCTTGGTGGAAGGATAGTCTCATGGCAATGCAAGAAACAATCTTGTGTATCTGTATCAACTGCTGACGCTGAATACATTGCTGCTGCAAGCTGCTGTGCTCAAGTGGTTTGGATTCAAAATCAGATGCTAGACTATGGATGACAAAGCACATCAAGATCAGGTATCATTTAATTAGAGATAATTTGGAAAAGGGATTGATAAAACTAGTCAAAGTTAACACAAATGAACAATATGATGATCTGTTTACAAAAGCTTTTGATGAGCAGAGATTTAAGTATCTGGTATCAGCAATTGGATGATTAACTTTGAGTAGATTTTTGTTAAACTAAAGTTAAGATTATTTTAATAATATGTGTGTCTTAAGTTGCCTATATCATCACCATATATGCCCAATTTACTTTGGAAGAAACTTTACGAAATGATATCTCTTAGAATGGTGAGAATTTTGGATGTATTTTCCTTCAGAAGACATCAAGTTGTCTTTGAAAGAAAATTATGTCTTCAAAACAAATAAATACTTTTGAGAAGTTAACCTTTGGAAGAAATTTGAATATAACTTCCGAAGCTTATATTTGTCACTAAGTACTTATATGTATTGAATGACTATTTTCTTCCGAAAGCAATTAAGTCTTGGAAAACTTATTCTCTTATTGAATATGATTTCTGATATTTGATGTCTTCCGAAGCAAAATCTATCTAGGAAGTAAAAATAATCTAAGTACTTTTCTTTCGAAGCAAAATTCTTAGAAAACTAAGGAATATTTTCCGAAGCTAATTTGGCTTCAAATGTTTTTCTAAAACCTTCCGAAGACAAATTACCTTCTGAAAATTTAGACTTCCAAGAAAACTAACTTTTTGGGCACTTTTTCAGAGGTGGGATCGATATTCGGATTTCAAAGTTTATCCGTTTACATTAACTTTGTCTCAAATCCATACCATATATATTTGTACAATGGTTCCCCATCTTTCACTATTCTTCTTCATCTGCGAGATTCAAACCCTAAATTCACCCACAAACTGACCTTGTTCTTACCTTCCTTCATCACAAAGCTACTCAAAATGGCCAACCCTAATTCCCGAAACCAATTGGATTTTGCCATGCACTTACACAGGCAACAAAATCAAGTTGCTCTGTTCTCGTCTAAGATAGATCCTGGTTTCTCAGACGTTTTCTACTTCTTATCTCTAACCAACTACCTCACTGCCCTCACAATCAACCCTCCATTATATGAAGATCAACTTTCAGAGTTCTGGAGGTCCTGCCAAGAGGTAATCTTAGACGGTGGGAAGGAACTGTCTACCACAGTGTAGGGGAGGACAATATATATCACTCCGGCCACCATCAACACCTATCTAAGGCTGGATGATAAAGAGGGTGATTTGTTTTTTCCTAAGTTTGCTTTTAGTGACTCATTCTGGCAGATGGGCTATGAAGGGGACTACTCCGTAAGAACCATCAGGAAAAGGAAGGTGTCATACTAGTGGAAGTACCTCCTCCATGTGGCCATTCACTCCCTTTCTAACAAGCATGGAGGATGTAAGGTTATATTAGAAGGCTGATGCAACCAAAGAAGCCAAAACAACCAAAGAGCTTCCTGCATGCATGCATTGATGTACAAGGTAGAAGTTACTTTGGAAGTTTTACACTCATCACAGAAATTATTCCAAGTGTAAAATCTTCCGAAGCCAAAGACCAAATCTTCCAAAGCCAAAGATGAAGTCTTCTGAAGCTTCAAGAACAAAGTCTTCCAAAGCCAATGAAGTGATTACTGATTTTTTCCGAAGACAAAGACGACATGCTTTCTCTGATCTACTTTTCTATAAAGCTGACTTATTTTTCGCTGCAACTCTGAAGACTCACTAACTTATACAAGTTGGTGAAAAGGTCCATGCTTTAGTAAACTGTAGATTATGTGAGCTATGACATGTCATAATCATTAGTCAAAAGGCAATCTGCCTTTTGACTTTACATTGATCTTGTTGTCTAGATTAGTGTTTCTAGCTGGCATTCAAAGTATGGCTGGCTGTAGGATGTAGTATAAAGTATCTTAGGTCCTTGTATTTCTTTTTATGCTTTGTAACACTTGTAAAACAACTTGGGAGCAATATACAACATTCTTGAAAACCATAATAGTTTGTTCTTGTTTTTAGTTCTATCTTCTTTAATTGTGTTCTTAGTATCATTTACATAAACCTGATTTCCCATTTGATCTGTTAAGTGTTCTAACACTCTCCTCATTATAAGACTGATTATACAATTAGTATCAGAGCTTTTTAGGATCTTGATTGTAAGATCTCACCATCTTAAATCCCTTTAGTTTCACAAAACACTTAACATCTCAAATGGTAGCTATCACAAAGGCTGACATGGAAACTGGTACTATAACAAAGTCTCCACTGATCACTCCTGATGACTTTGATACTTGGTGCCAAAGAATGGATGGCTTCATCAAGTCTCAAGACTTCAGGATGTGGGGATCTGTTGTCTATGGACCTCATGTACCATCCACCTCTTCAGCTGCTGTTGGTGGTGGTATGATACCAAAGGAAGTGGCTGATTATTCTGAAGAAGACTGGAAGAAGATAGACGACATAGATCAGAAGGTCATGACCGCCCTCCAAACTGCTCTTCCAAACTGTATCTACAAAGGCTTTAAGAAGTGCATGACTGTCAAGCAACTATGGGATGCATCGAAGCTGATGTATGAAGGGTCAAATGAAGCAAAAGAGAACAAGAAGGACCTCTCGAAGTAGTAGTTTAAGAACTTCACCTTCAAGATGTGGGGATCTGTTGTCTATGGACCTCATGTACCATCCACCTCTTCAGCTGCTATTGGTAGTGGTATGATACCAAAGGAAGTGGCTGATTATTCTAAAGAAGACTGGAAGAAGATAGACATAGATCAGAAGGTCAAGATCACCCTCCAAACAGCTCTTCCAAACTCTATCTATAGAGGCTTTAAGAAGTGCAAGACTACCAAGCAACTATGGGATGCACTGAAGCTGATGTATGAAGGGTCAAATGAAGCAAAAAAGAACAAGAAGGACCTCTTGAAGAAGTAGTTTAAGAACTTCACCTTCAAGACAGGTGAAACCATGACTCAATAATACTTCAGGTATGTTGAGATTGTGAATACTCTAATGGATGTTGGAGTAACTCTTGAGAATAGGGACATTATCAGGAAGTTCATGTCCTCTCTTCCCAGACAATGGACACACTATTGTGTGGTCATTAAGAGGACTGTGAACCTCAAGATCCTTTCTCTCACTGATTGTATGGTATCCTCAGTGGCTACCAGATAGAGATGACCATGCAAAATCCATCTGGTTACTCCAACAATCAGTAGAGTTCAGCCCTTCATGTGGTTGAAAGGTATTGCAGAGAACCACAACATCATCTCAGCTGCTATCCTGACAACTCATAAAAGGGTCCTTTCATCACCTTTCTGGAGACACCAAGAGAGAGCTATATCCAAGGAAGCCTATTCCAAGAGACAAGCTCTTCACAAGCCTTTATGTCTACTAATAAAAGCACAGGCAACATTCTCTTTACCCTTAAAGACCTGGACTGTATCCATTCAGATGATCTGGAGTACATTGAAATAGTACAGCAGATGGCTCTTCTCACTCACAGAGCCAAGAAGTTTTACAAGAGGATAGGGAGGAATTTTCCTAGCAATGCACCAGTGGAAAGTTTGGGCTGGACAAAAGCAAAGTGAAGTGATACAGCTTGAGCCAAATAGGACACTTTGCAAGAGAGTGCAAGACACCAAGAACATGTGGTGGCCAAGCAGAAACTAGACCAAACTACACTGATGGAGCTCCCTTGAATAAGAAGCCCAAGTAGCAAGCTGCAGTTGCTTTTGAAGAAGGAGGCTTTGACTAGAGCTTTCAGGTTGAGGATGCATCTCCAAACCAAGCACTGATGGCAGATCATGAAGAAGCCAAGGTATTAGAACATCTATGTACACCTAAATGTATTGCTAATGTTAACATATATATGTCTTATAACTTAGAGATGAGGTCTGATCTTAAGTCCTTAAACCTTTTAAAAGTTGATTTCAAAAGAGATGAAAATGATTACAAACTTAAAATAGAAGACTTCAAGTTGTTTTCGGAAGAACAATATGTCTTCAAGTCAAATAACTACTTATAAGAAATTTACCTTTGGAAGAAATTTTGAAATATCTTCCGAAGCTTAAATATGCTTCTAAGTACTTACATGTATTTCAAGGACAATTTTCTTCCGAAAGCAACTAAGTCTCTGAAGATTTAGAGAAAACCATTTCAACTTTTAAGAATGAACATACCACAGCAGGACTCAGATGGAATATCTCATCACTAAGTTAACTGAATGCCAGGCTGAGCTTGTGATCAGCAAAGCCAGAGCAAAAAAATGTGTTCTTGAAGAGGAGACCTTCAAGAACATGATATCCTCATCCTCATATGCAAAAGTTTGTTATTAGAATAAGCAGGGAATGGATCTATTGAGATAGCTCCTCCACACACTCTATTGTCTGTAAGATCTCCAAGGTGTGGAACTTGTGAATATGAGCTTCCCTTCATAGACCCCATAGATGAAGAGGATGAAGAGGAGATAGTGAAGGATGATTCTGAGAAGAGTGAAGAAGATCATCTTAAGAAGGATCACTATTCTCCTAAGGAGAGAAAAGAATTTAGGAAGACCAAGTCTATGAGGAAGAACTTATCAGAAAAGCCAAAAGGAAATCAAAGAAGGCTCAAGGGATCAAGGCCACTTTCAACTCTAAGCAAAAACAAGTGTTTATCTCTTTAGGATTTGAAGTGGTGAAGGCTGAAGACTCAACTATGAACTCTAGAACCAGGAGTTTTAGTTCATGTCCAACTCATTCTTGCAAAGAGAAGAAGGCTGATCAGTTGTGTACCACTGCTACATAGCTTGAACCATCCAGTTCCAAAAGCAAGCCTTACCCTAAGAAGCTTGATGCATCATCTGTAAAGATGAAGATGGAAGTCAAAAGTGTTCAAGTTCAGTCTTTCTCTCAAAAGAAGACTCTCAGAAGGAAGAAAATGGATTGCATCATGTGTGGTAGTACTTCTTATCTTGCTAAGGATTGCTTCTACAATCCTAAAAGAACTATTCACATGATCAAAGAAAAAACTTCTGAGAAGAAGAAAGAAAAACTAGCTTCGGATGGAAAATCTTTTCCCTTTGAAAGCTCCAAGGTGAAAAAGAAGACAAGTGAAAACTTGCCTTCAAAAGAAAACCTGGTCTCGGATGAAAGGAATGCTTCCGAAGTACTGAAGCCTGCTGCAGTGAAAGCAAGATCTTTCGAAGGTCTAGTCTCCAAAGCTTTCGAAGTTGTTAAAACTTCCAAGGTGTTGAAGGTCAAGTCTAATCTTTCAAAGATGGATGGAAGATGAAGGAAAACCAAGTGACTAAAAGTTCTTCATCAACAACAGCTAGTGATCCTCAAAGCTTGAACATAAGATCACTTACTATTACATTGTCTTTAAATCATTTTGTTAAGACCAAGACCATTATGGCTTGGGTTTCCAAATGGGACAGATGAAGCTTGGCATCTTCAAGACTATAAGGAAGCCAACTGTTGGCTTCTCAGGGGTAGAAACAGCCCTTGTCCCAAAAATGTTAGAGCTCATTGCTCAAGGTGACAACCTAGCAGCACCAGCTAGTGTTGAACCCACACCTTCTACTTCTCAACCACCAATACAACCAAAAATAACCATCACCTACCAAAGAAAATCCAAACAAAGCCTTGCACATGCTACTCAGTTTGTGCAGGCCCCTATATCATCACCCATATAGGAGAAAGTGGACACTGGAGCTCCCACTTCTCTGGAGGAGCAAACCACTCCCATCTCACCAATGATCAGTGCTGAGGTTCCTCATGCTCAGCCTGATGAGCTCACAACCCCCACAGCCTTAAGCCTTTAATCAGAGTCTCAAAACTCTAGTGAACAACCTTCAGGGGACAGTTACCATCTCTAGCCTCTTGATCTAAACAAACCGATCCCAAACCTTGAATTCTATGATGATGAAGACATGGGCTTTAGTGAGTATCATGAGTATCTCTTCTCCACCCGTGCTCAAAGAGAGATGAGAACTCATGTTTCTCCCATGTCTAGCCCACATCATCCACCTACTACTAAGGTGGATCTTCTTGAGTCTACTTAGGAGGTCCATATGGGAGAGGCTCTCACTTCAGCAAGTGACTACATCATTAAGACCTCAACTATGGCAACCCAGCCCATTGACACTTCACTTGAAGCTGTCATGGTGCAGGGGAAATCCAGCAGCCAAGAACAAAGTGTTGGTGATGAGAAAGAAGACATTAGTCCTATTCTCTCATCCCCTATGATTCTTTTAATGAAGATGAGAAGAGTCTGAAACTAAAGGTGCAAAAACTAACAAAAACATTCACCTATTTAGTCTCAAAGATAAGTCACCTGGAATCTTAGGTGACTATCTTACAAAGGAGGGTCAATGACCAGCAACTTGAGATCACCGATCTCAAGGGCAAGTTAGCTGAGAGACCACTCAGGAGAACTCAACCAAGTCCACAAGAACCTGGGGATGTGACAGACCTAACCCGAAGCTCACCTATGCAAGAAGGTGATTCTACAAAATAAGGGGAGAAAGTCCAAACAATCACAAAACCTGAGAGTTCTTCACAGAGTATGGACTTTGAGGATTCACCACCCTCAGTTGCAATGGTCCATACTCAGTAACCTCCTCAAGTCTATATGGATGTGGACTCACTAATACAAAGTTTGTTTGATGAGGGTATTCCCAGAGCTACACCTACCCCATCTCATCACTCTGAGAATCCAATCATGGGATGGAGGTATGACACTGATAGAAGAGCTCTTGTCATCTCTAGATCTCAGGGTCAACAGTAAATTTTCAACTTTTTCAACCTGAGCTTCTATGAGAGCATCCATCTTATTGATCTTCCACTTGTCAACCTAAGTCAAAATAGACAAGCTACAAGATAAGCAGATAGGATTCAAGAAAGGGTGTTTGAAGAATACAAGCTGAGGTCAAGACTATATAGACAAAGGCTAGCAGGTAAGACTTTTAGTCAACTGGATGTTGAGGTGGATCCTAAGATTAGCTTTGAAGGGGAAGCCTTGACTGAAGGCCCAAAAGTTGAACCTGTGAAGACTGGAATTTCATCAGCACCCATTACCCTTAGTGAGGCACCGGCTGGTGAAGGTGCTTCATAACATCTCTCTAGCCAGAGCTTGACTACTGAATCAAGCAATGAAGGCCAAAGCTCTCTCCACCTTGAGTCACCAAGGCCTGTGAGTGACAAAGAGAAAAGGAAAATGACTTCAGAGGAGATTGAGGAGGAGGAAAGAGAGAGAAAGAGGAAGCTAAGGGGAGAAAGTTCAAGAGGGTCTCTAGGCTTCATGGAAGCTGCATTAGGGTTGCCCCTAGGCCAAATACTAAGGATGATGAGTTGAGGGCAGCCAAGATAAACTACTTGGGGATCAGAAACTACAATGTGGATGAACTACTCTCTCTCCCCTTAGATGAACTATATGAACTGGCTGACAAGGAGTTGTCCAAGGAGAGAAAGGTGGCAGAGGATGCAGCATTGCTCCTCAAAAACATGGCAGAAAGGAGACAGAAAAGGTTTTACAAGCATGCTCCTACCCTTTCCCCAGTTCAAGAAAGTCATGAGCCAGAGACTGTGGCAACTGCACAACCTCAGGTAGACAAGGAAGCTGATAGACTGAACAAGATCAACTAGCTGAGTGTCATAAGACTCTATCAGGCATCTTCACTTCTTCCCTTATCATATGAGTATGTTGAATTTGAGTATCTCAAGCAGTTGGAGCAATACGTCATCAAGTAAAAAAAGGCTGCTAAGAGAAAACTAAAGGAAGAAGCTACAAGGTCAAGATCCATCATCCAAAAGAGCCAAAAGAAGTTTGGTGACATACAAAGGATGATCGGCTTTTTGAAGTTGTATGGATTTTCCGGAAGGAGGCTTGGTCCAATTTCTCTATCCACTATGGATGAGCATATCAGGGTGATCAAGCAGAAGATTAGGAAGGGAGAACTTGTTGACTTGTATTCTCTACCAAGTCCAGCTCAAACTAAAGTGGAGGTCAAGTTGAACCCCCTGAGACAACACAACCTGGACCTAGAGCTGAATCTCAGCCAACTTTATCTTCTGATCCATAGCAGGGTCCTCTTCACTCTCCTTCTGAACCTATAAGAGAAAAGAACCCAACTGAGAGAGACATAGTAGAACAACCTGGTGCTGAAGACCAGTCCTCTGAGTTAAAGACTTCAAAGAGGAGGAAAAGGATGGCCATGAAGAGTATTTCTAAGAAGAAGACCAAGGCATCCCCCTTTACATCTCAGAATAAGTCAGAGCATCCTGAGATAGTGTAAGAAGAGGCTGCTCAACCAACTCCAACTCAATTAGAGCCTCTTGCAACTGGAAGACCCATCTTGTCCTGGACTTTTTCTGCTAATCTAGATAGGTGGTATGTCATCAGAGATCAAAGAGGTCAAGATGTTTGTTTCTGGCAAGACATGTTTGATCTTCCTCTACATGATCTCCATGACATGAGAAGATTATGAGAGTCTGAGGGATCCTAACCAGATGATGAAGAAAGGTATTGTCTTAATCCTAATAAGGAGTGACAAAATCTGAATAACTTCTCTGTTTTGGTAGCACCAGCCTAGGGGGAGTTTGTAAGGTTATATTAGAAGGTTGGTGCAACCAACGAATCCAAAACAACAGATGAGCTTCTTGCATGCATGCACTGATGTACAAGTTAGAGGTTACTTCGAAAGCTTTACACACATCGTAGAAATTATTCCAAGTGTAAAATCTTCCGAAGCCAAAGACCAAATCTTCCAAAGCCAAAGAGGAAGTCTTCCGAATCTTCAAAGAGAAAATCTTCCAAAGCCAATGAAGTGAAGACTGATTTCTTCCGAAGACAAAGACGACATGCTTTCTCTGTTCTACTTTTCCATAAAGCTGACTTACTTTCTGCTGCAACTCTGAAGACTCGCCAACTTATACAAGTTGGTGAAAAGGTCCATGCTTTAGTAAACTGTAGATTATGATCTTGAGTCTGTAACTTCCTACTTTGTACATTTTATCCTTTTTTTAATATATTAGGATGTGAGCTATGGTGTGTCATAGTCACTAGTCAAAAGGCAATCTGCCTTTTGACTTTAAATTGATCTTGTTGTTTAGATTAGTGCTTCTAGCTGGCCTTCAAAGTATGGCCGACTATAGGATGTAGTATAAAGTATTCCAGGTCCTTGTATTTCTTTTTATGCTTTGTAACACTTGTAAAAGAACTTAAGAGCAATATACAACATTCTTGAAAACCATATTAGTTTGTTCTTGTTCTTAGTTCTGTCTCATTTATTTGTGTTCTTAGTATTATTTACATAAACCCGGTTCTCTATTTGATCTGATAAGTGTTCTAACACTCTCCTTATTATCAGACTGATTGTATTGACCATCCCTTAACCGGTCCTGTAGAGGATGGGACAAAATTCCTGAAGACCTTTCCTATATAGTCCATGGAATGGTGCAAGGGGTCAAGTTCACCAATTTGTATATACAAATTTGCTTGCTAACTTGGACTCCTTAGAATATACATGTTCCCTAGATATGTTCAGTACATTCCGAACTGTGAACTGGGCACACAATTAAGGGGAATAGGTAATGTTCTTAAATTGGGACAGATGAAGCCCGGCATCTTCAAGACAATGAGAAAGCCAACCATTGGCTTCTCAGGGGTAGAAATAGCGCTAGTCCTAAAAATGTTTGAGCTCATTGCTCAAGGTGACAACTTGGCAACACCAGCCAATGTTGAACCCACACCTTCTACATCTGCAAGCCCTATACAGCCACAAATCACCATCACCTACCAAAGAAAGTCCAAACAAACCCATGCTCAGTCTACTCATGTTAAGTAGGCCCCCAAATCACCAACCATGCAGGTAGAAGTGGACACTAGAGCTCCCACTTCTCTTGAGGAGCAAACCACTCCCATTCTTTCTATGATTAGTACTGAGGTTCCTCATGCTCAGCGTGATGAGCTCAAAACCCCAGCCTTAAGCCTTTAATCAGAGTCTCAAAACTCTAGTGATCAACCTTCAGGGGAAAGTTACCGTCCCCAGCCGCTTGATCTTAACCAACCAATTCCTAACCTTGAATTCTATGATGATGAAGCTATAGGATTCAGTGAGTACCATGAATCTCTCTTTTCCACCCTACTCAAGAAGAGATGAGTGCTATTGCATCACCTATATCTAGCCCACATCATCCACCCCACAACTGAGGTGGACCTCCCTGAACCTGTTAAGGAGGCCCATATGGAAGAGGATCTCACTTTTGCAAGTGATTACGTCATTCAGACCTCAACCATTGCAACCCATCCCCTTAACACTTCTTTTGAAGCTGTTAATATGTAGGGGAAAACAAACAGCCAAGAATCTAAAGCTGGTATGAGGAAGAAAACCTTGGTCCTATCCTCTCATCCCCTAGTTATTCTTCTGATGAAGATAATGGGAGTATGAAACTAAAGGTGCACAAACTGACCAATCTCTACACTTATTTAGTTTCCAAGATCATTCACTTAGAATCTCTGGTGACTACCTTACAAAGAAGGGTCAATGACCAGTAACTTGAGATCACTGATCTCAAGGGCATGTTAGCTGAGAGACCCATCCAGAGGACTCAACCAGGCCCACAAAAACCTATGGATGTGGTGGACCTAATTCCTAGCTCCCCTATTCAAGAGGGTTATGCTACCAAAAAGGGGGAGAAAGTCCTACTTACAATCACAGAACCTGGGAGTTCCTCTCAGAGTATGGACATAGAGGACTCACCACCCTCACTTGTAGTTGTCCATAATCAACAACCTCCTTAAGTACACATTGATGTGGAATCTCTCATTCAAAGTCTGTTTGAGGAGGGTATACCTAAAGCAATGCCTACTCCATCTCACCCAGCTGAAAACCCAATAATGGGATGGAGTTATGATGATCAAAGTAGAGCCCTCGTAATCTCTAGGTCTCAGGGTCAGCAAGAGATTTTCAACTTCTTTAACCTGAGATACTATGAGAGCGCCTATCTAGTTAACCTCCTACTTGCCAACCCAAGTTAAAATAGACAAGTTGTAAGGTTGGCTGATAGGAGTCAACAAAAGCTGCTTGAAGAGTTCAAGCTGAGAATAGACTATATAGATAGAGGCTAGCAGGCAAGAATGTAGGTCAAATGGATGTTGGGATGGACCCTAAGATTAGCTTTGAAGGGAAAATCTTGGTTGAAGGCCCAACAGTTGAGCCTGTGAAACTTGAGAGAAGAGCGGCTTCAGCACCCTCAGCACCTACTACCCTTTGTGAGGCACCAACTGGTGAAGGTGTCTCACAGGCTCTCTGTTGGACTCAACAAGTGCTTTAATGGAATAATGCTTAAAAGGATAATGCTTGCCATAAACAAACGTAATATGTTCTAACATTCAAACAATCATTAACTAACACATTAGCATCATTAACAATCATAACATTCACTAATCAGTGTTTAAGTTTCTTTTCCAAGATTGTAGATAAAAGAAATTTTGACCAAGTGTCGGCAGCGGATGAAGAACTTCCCACAGCGGCTGTACAAGAGGATGCAGTGGATGAAGATCAAGTCTAAGTGCTCGCAGCAGATGAAGACATCCCACAGCAGATGAGTAACATACAGCGGATGCCTGTCCACAGGGGATGTTCATCCACAGTGGATGAACACTCCACAGTGGATGTTCATCCACAGCGGATGAACCTCCTACAGCGCACAACAACCAATGCAAACACTTCACAGCGGACAACATCCAATGCACGACAGACAAGTGATCTGACTTCCACAGCGAACATCTCAACATCCACAGCGGATAGCTAATCATCCAAAGCGGATAGCTTATAGACTTAGGATTTTTATGTAATTTTTGTTTACATAAAGGTAGTTTAGTAATTGTATATAGCTCTTTGTATAGGCTATAAATAGCATACTACCCTAATCCTTTGTAAGCTTTTGACCATTCAATACAATCAAGCATTTATTATCATCCAAGCACTAGCAATCATACAATCACACACAAACATACACACACTGATATCATAGCATCTATCATGGGTTTTCGCACCATGATTGATGTTTGTTGAATACAAAATATAACAATCTGTTGTTATATCTTGTTTGAGAGATTAGAAAAGATCCTTGGGGAATCAACCTGTGTATGTTCTTATTGTTTAAATAAGTTCATATTCAACCTTCATCTGTTGATTTCATCAGGTGATATCAAAGCTTTGGCTCAAATCAAACATTGATTTTTGATCCTCTTAATCAACATTATGATATCCATGGTTCATTAGCTTCAAAACATATATTTTGAGCTGAAAATCATCACAACAACCTTCTTCTAAACCAAACATTCATTGAATGCTTAAAACATGATTTCTTAATCTGTTTTTGTGCATTGTGAAGAAGAATCTGTGGTTTTAAAGCTCAAACCATCATTCAAACACTGTTTTTCAAAACAGAATCATCACAAGACCTAAAAAACCTAATTAGTTCTAAGGGTTTTTGATAAAACAGTCAATCGAATACTATCTCATCAAGTTTTCAGCAAACACATATCGTTTTGAACATTTGAATCGTACAAAGTGCTTAAAATCATCATATTCTAGTGAAACTCACTTGAATCAGGTTTTTGCTCTTCAATCAACAAACAGATTGTTGATTTTGTGAAGAACATTACAGCCGCCATCAAAACCCTAGGATAAACCCTAGTTTTGATCATTCATAAACCTTCACAATCTCCAGTGATTGTGTTGGTTCCTCAACAAAATCAAAGAAGATCCGAATTCTTCTTTTGAATTTTTCAAAAAGTCACTTTTTGATCTAAAAAGTTAACTTTAAAAAATGAAATATTTGTTTTGTTAGGTTTTTGACTTTTGTTGACTGATATCATTAAGGGGTTTGACCGATTGACATCCTCAAACAGAATTTTCCTGTTTCACCGAGATATAACAGTGACATCACCTAGGACATTAATTAATTTCAATTAATTAATTCCTGTATTTGGTAAGTCAATTTAAAAAGTGTCTCAATTAGCAAACAAATCCTAGATACTTTAGGATTAAACAAGTTTTTCATCAAGCTAAAATCATCTAACAAATTTAACTTAAAAACGTTAAGTTAAAATTCAACAATCATGGCTGATGAAATGACGGGATCAAACAGTGGTCTAAAACCACCAAGACTAAAGAACAAATCAGACTTTAAGCAATGGAAAATCATGTTCAGAAATTGGATAATTTTTCAAGACCCAAATTTGTGGACTTCCATAACCGAAGGTCCTTATATTCCTCTAACTCTTGGACCTGATTACAACATACAAAAGCAAGTTAGCTTGAAAAGCGTAGCTGGTGACGACCTAAAAAGGGTCAAAACAGACATGAAGGCTTATAGTATACTTGCTATGACTTTGCCTTTTGAAATTTTAACACAGGTTGAAAATTTCAAAACAGCCCATGAATTGTGGAAGGTACTTCAAACAATATGTGAAGGGACTAAAGAAATTCGTGAAATCAAAAAGGAAAAGTTAAGGACACAATATGAAACCTTCCATCATATTCAAGGAGAGTCAATTCCACAACAGCTCCATAGATTTGTTTAGTTAGTGAATGAGATGATTGTTTATGGATTAAAGTATGAAGCTATGGAAATAAACAGGAAGATGTTGCATACATTGCCTGAGAGCTGGACTCAATCAGTGTCATTGATAAAAGCAACCTTGGATCTTGAGGCACTATCTCTCAACACTCTAATGGCTAAAGTTGAAGCTCTAGAGCTAGACGAAAGATCCAGAAACAACAACCATATCAGACATGTGGAAGCCTACAAATTCAAAGAACAACAACAGATAGACAGTGCATTTTTAACATGCACTGGAGAAGAAGAAGATGAAGAATTCTTAGACTTAAGTGATACATCCTTCTTCTCAGCTCCTGAAACATCCAGTAACAAATAGAAGTCCAAAAAGACTGGTGTGCATGCTTCCCATGAAGTAGCACCTCAAAGCAAGCATAATCCACACTCGTCTAGCTCAAACAAACAGCAGACACCAAACCACAACATACATAGTCTTGAGAAGCCCATGGATGCTCTTACCATTATATTTTAAAGTGAAGAGCAAAAGGCAGCATATGCAGCCTTCTCAACAAGCTTTGAAGCTTATCTGGGTGCAAGTCTAACACCATCCCAACTCATTCAACAAGACTTGGATGAGTTACCACCAGACATGGTTGAAGAGATGGATCTTCAGTGATCTATGGCAATGATTGCCTATAGATCAAAACGATTTCTGCAAAGAAATCATGGGTTGAGCATGGATAAGAAAACTAGAATTAGTTTTGATAAATCCAAAGTGAGATGCTACAACTGTTAACTATATGGTCATTTCTCTAGAGAATGCCAGCAACCAAGGGTTGACAGAAACACCAATCAATCACAAGCATCCAGTAGTTATCACATAAACAGACAAGTCCCACCATCAATCAGTATCCCTGCTGCACCAACCCCACCACACATCATACAATACAGCGCAAATTAACACTCCAAATCATCAGCAATGATTATAAAAAAAGATGGTGAGTGTGATTGGAGCCTATATGAGGCTAAAATTCAATCTCCGGATCATGCCCTCATGGCAGACATTGAAGATAAAATTTCAGAAATCCTAAAAGAGGTAAGGGAAAACCTCTACACACAAGCATGCATTGATGAAGTCAATAGATATAGAGAGCATGCAGACAAACTTTCAAAGAAAGCTATTGAAACAAACATTTTGAATGAAAGCTTAAAAACATAACAAAAACAATATAGTGCAAAAATCCTTTCATTACAAATTGATTTAGACAAACTATTGTCTGAAAAATTAACACTAGCAGCTCAAGTTGAGCAACTCTCTGTATCATTGATTGAGTCAAAAATATTGCAGGCTAAAACTGAAGTGAAACTTTAGAAGTTTCAGGTAAGCAACAAGAAGTTTGAAGAACTTCATGCATAACAAACGGCCTTCAAAGACCCGTCAGGTTTAGGATATAATAAGGTCAACCCACCTTATAATGACAATAATATTCCTTTACCTGACTCAATGACAAACAAATTGGGTGAGTCTCTTGACCCACATGACAAGACTGATGATTCAAAACAATCATCATCATTATCAACAAAATCACTATTAACATAAAAAACACCTTAGATAAAATTTGTTAAAAGTCAAGCACCACCACAAATTAAATCAACAGATTTTTATCAAGGAGAGAATAATGAATTTGATGAACAGACAACTGATGAAGATGTTGATCTATTGGATGATGAGCCAACTCAACCAATTACTGAGACTCAAAGAGTTTCAAGTGTGGTTGAGGCACCAACCAAACAAAGAAAGCAGACTCAAGGGTTTGATATCTGCGCTGGTGGAGGAAAAGCTGGATCTCTCACTTCCTCTCCTAAACAAACAAATAAAGGGAAAGGCAAAGCTCCAATTCAGAAAAAACAACAAACAGTAAATTTTGATGTACCTTTAAAATCAAATTTAAAGGCAAAAGTTATTAACAAACAAGACAATGCAACTTTACCATACTATGAGTGGTGTGATCAATACACACACACCACTGAGAAGTGCAAATATGGTAAATATTGCAAGTACTATCACATGAACAATCACAGTACAGAATCATGTCATTATCATAACTTTTGATTAATCTGTGAGAGAAACAATCATAGTACTGCAAATTGATTTTTCAATAAGAAATATAAAAAACAAAATAAACAGCCTCAAGTTGAGAAATCAACTGACAAATAAACAATTGTTCCCAATAAGAACAAGGGAGGAGTACCAAGACAAACTCCACATCAAAAAGTTATTTTAAAAAATGAAAAAACATTTTATGATAACTTTAAACAATCAAACAGGAGACATAAGTCTCAAAACAGACAGCCGACAGACATTAGCACTCAAAGGAGAAGAGCTCAAAGTACTTCTCCTGATAGAGCCAAAAACAACCAAAGGAAAACTAGTGTACCTAGAGTTCCTAAACCATCAGACAACTCCATTTTAGAAGAAATTTGTGTTATGGGGAAAGACGGAAAACCCCAGACCATCTTGGCTTGGGTTGCACCAACTAACTAATTTCGTTTCTCTTATAGGGACATCAAAGAAGGCCTGACAACATCTGGTATGTTGACAGTGGATGTTCCCGACATATGACTGGCAATTGTTCCCCTCCTTCGGGATTTTAAAAGCAAACATGGAGGAAATGTAGCTTTTGGAGGAGACAAGACAGGTGGAAATATAACTGGCGAAGGAACAGCTTCAAATGGGTTGATTAGCTTTGAAAATGTCTACTACTGCTCCAACCACTAGTTTAATCTTCTAAGCGTATTTCAAATCTGTGATAAAGGATATGCAACCTTATTTGACTTCAACAACTGCTACATGCTCAAGAAGGGTTGTTGGACCAAAAGAACCAATGAGCCTGATCAGAAAAACCTTTAAGTCCCACGGACATTACAACAACTGAAGTAGTCTGCAACAGCTGAAGACATCAGCTGATAACAAAGTCTAAAGTGAAAGAGCTGAAGACAAAGTCTGAAGACAAGAGCTGAAGACAAAGTCTGAAGCTAAAAGAGCTGAAGACAAAGTCTTAAGTGAAAGAGCTGAAGACAAAGACTGAAGACCAAGTTTCAGATGATTGTCACAACAGCTGAAGAAGACCTCTTCAGTAGTTGTGATGGTTTCCTTTCAGTAGTTGTATTTTCTTTTCTGTACTTGTAGTTTCAGTAGTTTTATGTTTCTTCGTGTACTTAGAATACTCTGAGATGTTCTCAGTTGTTGTGAACATTCTCAGTAGTTTGCTTACTTTCAGTAGTTTGTAATAATTCTGTTAGACGTCACTATCAAGTGACATCAGCAGACGTCACATTCCTATATATAAGGAATGCTGACCTAATTGTAATCGGTGCAGCTTAGAAAAACCTAGCAGCCGCCATACCGAAGCATGTGTGCATGAATGTTATTATCCCTTTGCAGAAAACCCTATTTCTATATAACCGTGTACTGTTCCATTGAATATTTATTGTGTTCTTGCTATATTTGTTTAATTCTTGCTCTAATTCCGCTGTGATTCAACTCTAATTGATCAAACTTAGATCACTGATCCTGACAAATGGTATCAGAGCAGGTTAATCATTGATCGGTTTAACAATTGATCATTGAAACTGCTATTTTGATATCTATAGTTTGATCGAATTAGCATATGTGCAAGAATTGGTTATAAAGATTGATTTTCTGCTGCTTCTGGTTATTTAATTTGAGTTTCTTCTTGGTTCTTATTGAGTTTGTTGTGTTTTTGTGCTAAATCTTTTGAAACTTGATTGATTTGGTTTGAATCTGAGAATGACTACTCCATCTAATGATCCTCACAATACTGGCTCCTCAACCAAGCCTCCGATGCTGGTTAGGAGTGAGTATAACATATGGCAACGAAGAATGCTCCATCACCTGTCTGTTAACAGTTCAGGTTGTTGGACATCTGTGGTTCACGGTCCACACAAGCCTATGGTGAACAATCCGGAGACCAATCAAATGGTTCCGAAGAAGAAGGAGCAATACTCAGATGAAGATCGTAAACTGTTTGAGATTGATGCTAAAGCCCATGGAATTCTGGCCATGGCACTGCCGAATGAAATCTATTCTGGGCTTATGCATCATGAAACTGCTCATGACCTCTGGAATGCTTTGAAGGAACAATTCGGAGGAACTGATGAGGTCTTAGCAAACAACAGAGAAATCCTCGCCCAACAATATGAGACATTCTCTCATAGGAAGGGTGAGACACTGACTCAACAGTTTGAGCGTTTCTCCTGCTTGATCTCTGAGCTGAAAATGGTCAAGCATGAGTATACTAACAGCCAGATGAACAACAGATTCCTCAGATCACTGCCTGAGAGATGGGACACATACACCATTGTCCTACGCTCCAGTGCAAATCTGGATAGCCTATCTCTCACCCAACTCCATGGGAAACTGCTTACATTTGAAAGAGAGATAGAGCAGAAAAGGAAACTGGCATCATCAGGAAAGCTCTCTGATGACTTTGTACCAGGTAACACTGCCTTGGTCGGTCATGAGTCAGAATATGCTGGATCAGAAAGTCATTATGATGAGCATATAGATTTCTCTTCAAACAGTTCTGATCATGCATTTGTTGGTGTTGACAGTCATTCTGGGTGTAATAGTGATAATTTATGCTTTATCATGGATGATTTGCAGGGTATTGCTGATGATGATTTAGAAGAGATGGATATTTTGAGCCAAATGGCCCTGATCAATATCAGATCTCAAAAGTTCTACAAGAGAACTGGTAGGAAATTTCCAGGACTCTCTGGCAAAACCAAAGTTGGTTTTGACAAGAGTAAGTTGAGGTGTCACAAATGCCACAGGCTTGGGCACTTTGCAAGAGAGTGTAGATCAACTGGATCTAACTCCTCTGCACCCTTTGTGACCTTTCCAAGCAATAGTTCACAAAACAAAGGGCAACATCCTGCTAGTTCTGGTCATCACTCACAACCTCAATCTCCTGCATACTTTGTCCCTCAGGGTCCAATGCCATATCCTTATCCCTGCTATTACATGCCACAGCCAAATCCAGTTCATGTCCCTATAGCACAACAACCTCAAGCCCTACCTGAGCCTCAACCATCTCCATCACAATCTCAACCTCATCACAGCTTCTTCACACCAGGAGTTGTTGACTGGAGCAGCTTACCAGATGATCTTTCTGGTTTCAATGAGCAATTATCTGCTGGTGCTGGTCAACATGGTGGTGAACATCCTTTTGGGAATCTTGCTCTCATGGCCCTGGAGTCTACTGAGGGTTCCTGCTCAGATGCTTCATCTTCACAGGTAACCCAGATATCTTCTGAGGCTAAAGCCAAGTTATGTTCTGAATCATGCATAGCTGCCTTTGTCTCTATTAGAGAGGCAAATGTAGCTTTAATCAATCAAAATCTTGAGCTTGAGAAAACTATTTCCAAAAGAAAAGATGAGTATGTGTCTGCTCTTAATGACAAAGATGATGAGATTTACAAGCTTAAATGCCAACTTAATGATGAAAAGGCTAAGGTAGAGGTCATACTCGAGAACCAGAGAAGTCTCAAAGAGACACTTGCAGCTACCCAAGTTGAGTGTGACCGATGGGTAACATCCTGCAAGGGATTTGAAATGCTTCTCAGCAAGCAAACAGCTTCAAATGTGAAGTTTGGAATAGGTTACAATCATACTGCACCACCTACTGATTCTACTTCAAAATCAATAGTAAAATCTGAAGGTGAAAGTAATTTCAAAACCACATCATCATGTGATTCATCCTCAAATGATAATACAAAATTAGAGGATGAAGTCAGTGTTAAGATCTCAGCAAATCAATTGCCTGATGGTTTAAATGCTGATAAACACATGAAGCTGAGAAATTCAGATGTTCCTCAAAGTACTCCAAGTACTGAAGGGCAAGTCACAACATCTGAAAAGCATTTCAAATCTGATGAAATAAAAGGATTAACAACTGCTGAGGAATCTATCATACGGTCTTTCAGGACGGATAGAGAACAGCTGAAGAACAAGTCTTCAGTTGTTACCGATCCTTCAGTACTTAACACAAGTACTGAAAGGAGGAAAGTACTGAAGATCACACCTTCAGTAGTTTCCACTTCAGCAGTTGATCAATCCAAGATGAAGAATAAGCCATGTGAAATATGTGGTAAATTCAATCATCTATCTGATGAATGCTGGTACAAAAAGGGTTCCAAACTCAACAGAGATAAGCTCATTAAAGAAGAGATAAATAAAATGAAAAATGAGTTTGAAACCAAGTTTGTACCACAGTCATCTCAAACTGATAAACCCAAGGCCTCACCAAAATCCAAAAAGAAGGATGGGGTTTATCAGAAAACAGCTGATAGTGTTCCTCATGATAAACATCAGACGAAGTCTGTGAATTTCAAGAAGGAGGAAATGGTGGGTCACAGGAACTCATCAAAAACAAGTACTGATGTGTCAAATGAGCTGAAGGCTTTAGCAACAAATCAGACACAACTTGTTATGATGGTTCAGCATTTGTTGGGGAGAGTTAACCAACTAGATGCACCTGTGATCAAACCACTGAAAAGGAAATCCAAGCCCAAATCTAAGAATTCCATTTCAGCACCATCTCCACCTTCATCAGCTGTTAATCATGAGAAACAAGTTATGGTTAAATCTGTTGATGAAAACAGACCCAAAACCAAAAAGGTTTGGGTCTCTAAAGCTAACTAGTTTCTTATGATAAATGCAGGGTTCTTCAGCATGCCAAAGAAGCATCTGGTATGTAGACAGTGGAGGATCTATGCATATGACTGGGAGCAGTTCTCTTCTTAATGACTACTCTCAAGGAAAGAAGGGATTTGTCTCATTTGGAAATGATGCTAAGGGTTACATCATCGGGAAAGGATTTGTGTCAAATGGAGAAATCAGATTTGATGATGTTAACCATGTGGAGAATCTCAAGTATAATCTACTGAGTGTCAGTCAGATGTGTGATAAAGGGCATGTTGCACTTTTCACAAGCCAGAACTGCCGGATTCTGTCTTCCAAAGTTCTGAGGCTGATTGACAAGGTATTGGATGAACATACTCTCCTGAAGGCCAACAGGATAGGAAGAGTATATGCCTTGGATTTGTCAAAGAAGATTGCGTTAAAAGGTCATCCTTGCCTGTTCTCCAAGGCCTCTCCTCAGGAATCTAAACTGTGGCATAGAAGGCTGGGTCATGTTAATCTCAAAAACATGAATCAGCTGATCCACAATAGTTTAGTAAGAGGTCTACCAATAAAGGAGTTCCTCTGTGATGAAACCTGCACTGCTTGTTTAAAAGGAAAACAACACAAAGTCTCATTCCCTCCTATAGAAGAACCAAAGTCCACTGCCTGCTTGCAATTACTGCACATGGATCTCTTTGGTCCTGTGAGAGTAATGAGCATGGCAAAGAAGAAATACTGTCTGGTAATTGTGGATGATTACTCCAGATTTGTATGGACCTTCTTCTTGCATTCAAAGGATGAGGCTGCTCAGACAATTATTAACTTTGTGTTGTATGTTGAGAAGCAGTATTCCCTATCAGTCAAGTGTATAAGAAGTGATAATGGAACTGAATTTAGAAACCATACACTTGATGATTTCTACCTTTCAAAAGGAATCAAGAGGCAGTATAGCATCCCAAGGACTCCAGAACAAAATGGAGTAGTGGAGAGAAAGAACAGGACCCTAATTGAAGCTGCAAGGTCCATGTTGGCTGACTCTGGTTTGCCACTGACCTTTTGGGCTGAAGCTGTCAACACAGCATGCTATGTGCAAAATAGAGCTTTAGTGAATCAGAGGTTGATGAAGACTCCTTATGAAGTTCTACATCATTTGGCTCCTCTAATTTCATTCTTCAGAGCATTTGGGTGTCCTTGTTACATTCTCAACACAAAGGATCAACTCCAAAAGTTTGATTCTAAGGTGGATGCAGGGTATTTTGTTGGGTATTCATCCACTTGCAAGGCTTACAGAGTGTTCAACTGCAGAACAAAGATGGTTGAAGAAACCTTGCATGTGAAGTTCAATGAATCTCCTAAGGACAAAATCCACAAAACCCTGTGGAGTTGTTTGATCTGGACATACTGCAATATGTTCCTTATCAGCCTCCAGCTGTTGCAGATCATGTGAATTCATCACCTTCTGCAGCTAGTCATCCATCTGGTGGTACTGATGTTGATGATGATCCCAGTACTCACCTATTCAAGTTTAGTGATCAACTGCCTGAGTCTACTAAACTTGATGTTCCTGTAGCTTCAGTAGCACCATCCACAACAAATGCTGATGAGATTTTTGAATCCTCTACTTCATTTGACTTGCCATCTAATACTTGGTTTCAAGAATCTGGATCAACATCTGTTGCTGCTGAGCGTGCTACAAACACTTGCACAGATCTCATAGTGTACCAAGAGCTGAAGAATCACCCAATGTCTCAAATCATTGGTGATATCAATGCTGGTGTCTCAACTAGAAGTCAATTGTCCAACTTCTGCTTCTATGCTCTCTTCATCAGTCAGCAAGAGCCAAAGAACTATCATATTGCATTAAGAGACAATGGATGGGTTGATGCCATGCAGCTTGAGCTTCTTCAGTTCAAAAAGCAGCAAGTGTGGGAACTGGTTCCTCTACCCCCAGGTAAGTGTGCAATAGGCACTAAATGGGTGTTTAGGAATAAAACAGATGAAAATGGGCAAATTGTCAAGAACAAGGCCAGACTGGTTGTCCAGGGGTTTTCACAAGAAGAAGGTATTGATTATGATGAAACCTTTGCCCCTGTAGCCAGACTGGAGGCAATTAGATTGTTCTTAGCCTATGCTGCATTCCACAATCTTAAAGTTTTTCAAATGGATGTCAAAAGTGCATTTTTATATGGTAAAATAAAAGAAGAGGTTTATGTGTGTCAACCACCAGGTTTTGAGGATAATAAACATCCTGATTGGGTGTATAAACTTGATAAGGCTCTTTATGGGTTGAAACAAGCTCCTAGAGCCTGGTATGAAACACTGTCAAATTTTCTTCTTCAGAATAATTTCACTAGAGGCTCCATAGATAAAACTTTGTTCATTAAGAAAGTGGGTCAGCATAAGCTCCTTGTTCAAATTTATGTTGATGATATTATTTTTGCATCCTCTGATCCACAGTTGTGTGATGCATTTACAAAGTTGATGCAACAAAAATTCGAAATGAGTGCCATGGGAGAATTACAGTTCTTTCTAGGTTTGCAAATCAAACAAAAGGCTGATGGAACTTTCATTCATCAGTCAAAATACACAAAGAGTCTTTTGGAAAAGTTTGATTTACAAAACTGTAAGCCCTGTTCTACTCCCATGTGCAGCACCACACAACTGGATGCAGATCAGAAAGGTAAAGCTGTTGATGAAACACTTTACAGATGTATGATTGGGTCCTTGATGTACTTAACAGCTTCTAGACCAGATATTATGTTTGCAACTTGTGTTTGTGCTAGATTTCAGGCTGCTCCTAAAGAGTCTCATTTGATTGCAGTCAAGAGGATCTTTAGATATCTGCAAGGTACTCAATCTCTAGGTCTTTGGTATTCCACTGGGCACTCTTGCAAATTAGTTGCTTTTTCTGATAGTGACTATGCAGGGTGTAAATTAACTAGAAAATCAACTTCTGGTGGATGTCAATTCCTAGGCAACTGTTTGGTTTCTTGGCAGAGTAAGAAACAAACATCTGTTGCTACATCCACTGCTGAAGCCGAGTACATTGCTGCTGCAAGTTGTACATCTCAGGTACTCTGGCTTCAGAATCAATTATTGGATTATGGCATTACAGAGACTAAGACTCCATTACTAATGGATAGTGCTTCAGCTCTTTGTATTGTCAAGAATCCAGTCCAGCACTCTAGGACCAAACATATTGAGATCAGACACCATTTTATTAGGGATTGTTTTGAAAAAGGTCTGATTGATCCAAAGTTTGTTCCTAGTGCTGATGAGCTTGCAGACATATTTACTAAGCCTTTGGACAGTTCAACTTTCCAAAACCTAGTGTTAAGGCTTGGTATGCTGCAGCTAGAATAAGTGACAACTACTGATGATCTCAGTCAACAAGTACTGATGAGCATTCGTATACTACTGTCACAAATAAGTACTGAAGTTCTTTTATCCTCAGTAGTTTTCATAACTACTGAAGACTAAATTACTTAAAAGTACTGAAGTACTCATCTGTTGAAAAGAACTGATGTGGTTACAACTACTGCTGTAGTTACAACTGCTGATGTCAGAATAACAGATAAGTACTGATGACCTATGAAACATCTGAAACTCAGACAAAGTCTGATGAAGTGTTGAGGTCAGAATGAAACAGCTGATGAGCTAAGAATTGACGACAACAGCTGATGAGAAATTTTTCTCTTCAGTTGTTTCTACAACTGCTGCTTCACTTCAAACAACTGAAGCCAAAACCATGTCTTCAGTAGTTTCACAACTACTGATGACTAACACCAAGTCTTCAGTTGTTACAACACCTGAAGCCAAAACCATGTCTTCAGTAGTTTCACAACTACTGATGACTAATACCAAGTCTTCAGTTGTTACAACTTCTGAAAGTTAAAACCAGGTCTTCAGTTGTTTTCAAACAACTGATGACAGCACCAACACTTTCAGTCGTTTTATATCAGCCTTTTCTTACCCTATAAATACCTAAACCTACTTTCAAACGTTTCATTAGCCGTTTTCCGTCCTTCACTCTCTCAACAATGGCGACCATGAAACTCAAACCCAGACACAACTGTGTTGCCTACCTCTCGAAATCGGCCTTCTGGAACAAATTTGATAACGCCATCGATCTTATGGTAGATTCCCAGTACCGAACCGCGTTTCTTCTGAATCCTACCATATACCCCGATTCCCTAAGCCAGTTCTGGACCAACGTCTCTGTGCAAACTAGTGAGAATGATAGCCAAATCACTCTCCAGTCGTTGGTCAACCAGAAACAGGTGGTCATCACTCCAGACATCATTCGACAAACCCTAGATCTACATGATGCCACCTGTGTCACAGAATACCCGAAAGGCACAACCGATATGTCTTTCATCAACAACGGGTATGAAGGAGACTTAAGTGCTACCACCATTCTGAAGAAGCACTTCCATGATGCTGAACGTCTTATATTCCACATGGTGAATGTCTGCCTTGCACCAAAAACCTCCTCATGGGATCAGATGTCCTCCCGATGGCAACAGGTATTATACTCTATCTTTGAACGACAAACTTTAAATTTTTCTGAGATAGTTTTTATGGAACTAAAGGATCTGGCCTTGAAACCTGTGGCAAACAGATGGATATTATATCCCAGGTTTCTCATGGCCATAATTTTAACACAGCTAAAATCAGACGGCCTTGTTGGCCTTGGAGTCCCTGCTCCGGCTGTATTGCCTGAAGTATACTCCAGGCACAACTCTGACCCTACAATGAAAGGGGCTGCCCGGCTGCTCAAACCCAAGCAGCGGGAACCCACAGCCTCCACTTCCAGATCCAAAGTCCCCACCAAACCCAACACCAAAAAGCCCAAAAAGGCTACTCAGGGAGATGAGTCCCCTGAGGATGCCCCTGTACCACCAATACAGGAAACACTTACTGGTTCTAACCCCCCAGTAGTGTCAAAGACTCCACCAGCCCTAGCCGCTCAGGCATCCTCTCAACAGGATCCTGATGCAACCATAATTGGGGATACCACAATGCTGGAACCTATCTCAATTGAGAAGGTTACCATTGAAGAGCACCAGTCACCCCGGGTGCAATCTGCTTCAAACCTATCTCCAAATGCAACCGCCCCTCAAAGCCCAACATTTATTGTTGCACAAGTGTTGAGTCAGCTGCATTCCTCTCCTCCTCCCCAGACACCAATTACAATGGGGAGAACCTCAACAGCTGAGGAAGAGGACCAAAATGCTGCTGATAACCCACAGCACAGGGGTTATAATGTTCAATCTCCCCGTGTAGAGGAGGAGGTTAGAACATCTGGTGAGGCTGCCACTTCTACTGATTCAGCAAATGAACAGGATGAAGTTGGTAACATCTCTAAGACCTCACCAGAGGCAACTGCCGATGAAGGACTCAGTCCTGAGGCAGGAAGTCCCCAGAACCAAGAACAAGGGGCACATGCTACACTGATCTACACTCAGGGCATGTACATCCTGATTCAATCAGGAGGTCAGGTGATTCAGCAAAAACTGATGATGACCTGGGCTTTTTCTACGATGTCTTAGCCCATAACACAATCCTTGAGGCTGAGGTGAGCAGACTCAAAGAACTGCTTGCCAAAATGTCTCAGGATCAAAGTCCATCTGCCCCAATAAACCCACAGATGGCACCTTCATCTGAAGGTTCCCCAAACACTCTGCCACTTCACTCAACTGAGCCACCAGCCACTGTTATTGGCACCACCTCTCAGGGACAGAACCCCTCTGAGCAGATGGTTGCTACATTTCAAAATTCCTTACCTCTCATCACTCCCATCATCAATGAGATTGTGCATAAAGCCATTGATGAGAGGATCTCCTCGAATCTAAAAACACTTGTTGATGATGCTGTGCAAAAGAAGCTTTCTGCCATTCAAACCCCTGAACCCAATGCACCCAAAAAGGGGGAGTCTAAGGCAGTGAAAGAAAGAAAGAGAAAAGAGTGGAAGAGGAGAAACAACAAGAAAAAGAAAGGAAAAACAGCTGATCACATACAAGAGAAAGAAAAGTGCTGAAACTCAAAAGCCTGATGAAGAGAAATCATTGGAAGATCTGATTAAAGAAGCTGATGAAGCTCACAGCAGATCAATGGACAGAATAATAGATCAACTCTTCAGACAGGGCTTTGATACAGCCACATTAGACACTGAGATCAGAAGGCTGGAGATTGAGATACAAGAAAGATGGGCCAGTTATAGTGTGATGGAAAGGGAGAGGTTGGAGATAATGATCAGGTTTATTGCAAAATACTTGGGAAGATCATTAATTGAGATTAAATCATGGACCAGAGACAGTATTCTGGCAATAACCACCAGAATCTGTGCTTCTGAAGAATTCAATAAGGGGTTGATTATAGAAGCCTTAGACGAAGCAGGTGCTGGGAAGAGAACTGATATGGCCAAGCTTTCCAAAGCCAAACTCACCATAAAAATGCTAGATCAGCCTTCCCAAACTCCCTCTCAAAAACAACCAACCCCACAACTCTCCAAATCAACTCAACCCTCAAAACCAACTCCCTTACCCCAAAAACCACCTCAAACCACATCCAGTGATGCACCCAGAAGGAGGAGAAGGGTGTTGAGGATGGTAGAAGAAGAAGAAGAAGATGATGAAGAAGATAGTCTGCCAATCTCTGCTGTTCTAAAATTACCTGAGCCCAGAAGTCAACAAATGATCACACCAGACTTTCAGAGGCAAATGGTGAAAGTTAAGATTGAAGAAGAAGAACAGCAGAAACAGCACGATGAGCAACTTTTGAAGATGATTGACAAAGAGTTTCCTCAGTCATCATCTATACAAGCCATGAAGAAACACGCTCAAAGGCTGTATGCTCTCAGGTATACCTTTCAATATCAAAAGGAGAGAGTAAGGATTTGGCCAGACCCCAGGGTTAGTTCTAGAATTCATAAGAAATCCATACCAAGTAGATACAATGGCCAAGTGAGAAAGACCATAGATGCTGCTATTATGTTGGCCATTGTAGTCTCACCCTGGGAAATACTTGAAGACTTCAAGAGAGCCTACAAGTCAAAGATGACCCCTCAAACTCTAATGGAGAACAAAATGGTCAAGAAGGGGTTGTTATACAAGAGGCTTGAAGAGATCAAGAAAAATGAACTCCAGTTGTTATTAGAAGGGACTCACCCAGATGAATTTGCTTACAGAGAGATAACAACTGTTGAGTTGAAAAATGGAAAGACGATAAAGTACTTATCAGAGTACTATGGCCCAGAGTTCTTCTTCGAAGGAGAAGCAGAAGAACTCACTAAGGAGGAACAAGTTGTTCTCCTTGAGGCCTACGTCAGAGAGTCTTATAGACTCATCAATGGGAAGTAGGTTTCATGGTTGGGATAACGGCTCTGTGTCCAGTTCCCCAAGACAGAGTTCCCTTCCATCCTTTGACATTCACATCTACTGAAACCTGTTCCCTGGCCTGTGCTTATCCGATATCTCTAAAGCTGATCAAGAGAGTATTTCTGCCAAGAATAAGTGGGACCTTAATAAGCTTAAAGGTTTTGGCTGCATTGGTTCAGGGGGAGTTTGTTGGACCAAAAGAACCAATGAGCCTGATCAGAAAAACCTTTAAGTCCCACGGACATTACAACAACTGAAGTAGTCTGCAACAGCTGAAGACATCAGCTGATAACAAAGTCTGAAGTGAAAGAGCTGAAGACAAAGTCTGAAGATAAGAGCTGAAGACAATGTCTAAAGCTAAAGAGCTGAAGACAAAGTCTGAAGTGAAAGAGCTAAAGACAAAGACTGAAGACCAAGTTTTAGATGATTGTCATAACAGCTGAAGAAGACCTCTTCAGTAGTTGTGATGGTTTCCTTTCAGTAGTTGTATTTTCTTTTCTGTACTTGTAGTTTCAGTAGTTTTATGTTTCTTCGTGTACTTAGAATACTCTGAGATGTTCTCAGTTGTTGTGAACATTCTCAGTAGTTTGCTTACTTTCAGTAGTTTGTAATAATTCTGTTAGACGTCACTATCAAGTGACATCAGCAGACGTCACATTCCTATATATAAGGAATGCTGACCTAATTGTAATCGGTGCAGCTTAGAAAAACCTAGCAGCCGCCATACCGAAGCATGTGTGCATGAATGTTATTATCCTTTTGTAGAAAACCCTATTTCTATATAACCGTGTACTGTTCCATTGAATATTTATTATGGTCTTGCTATATTTGTTTAATTCTTGCTTTAATTCCGCTGTGATTCAACTCTAATTGATCAAACTTAGATCACTGATCCTGACAAGGGTTTTCAAATACCAGAAGATTGTATGCTATTAAAAACACCTTGTCATAACCACACATACATTGTTGATATGAACACTGTTTCAGCATCAACCCTTGAAACATGTTTGTTATCAAAAGCATCAGAAGATGTTTCCCAATTATGGCACAGATGTTTGGGACACTCTAATTTTAACAAAATGAATCAACTTGTAAAAGGTTATCTAGTCATAGGTTTACCACAAAACGAATTTTTCCTGTACAGACTACTGCAATGCATGTTTGAAAGGAAAACAACATAGAGTGTCTCATAAGTCCAAATTGGTAAACTCTAACAACACACCACTCAATTTGATTCACATGGACCTTTTCGGCCCAACTAACATCCTAAGCATAGGAAAGAAGCAATATTGTCTTGTTATAGTAGATGATTACACTATATTCACCTGGGTTTTCTTTCTACTACACAAGTCAAAAACAACAGAAATCATCAAATCCTTTATCACTAAGATTGAGAATCAATTGAATCTTAAAGTTAAATCTTTAAGAAGTGATAATGGTATTGAATTTTAGAATGACTTCATTTCCTCTTTTTGTGCAGAGAAAGGAATCAGACATCAATTTAGTGTAGCAAGAACTCCTTAGTAAAATAGAGTAGCTGAAAGGAGGAACAGAACATTGATAGAAGCAGCTAGATCAATGCTAGCTGACTCTCTATTACCCATATTCTTTTGGGCTGAAAGCAATCAATACAACTTGCTACATACAAAACAGAACACTAATAACCAAAGAACATTCCAAAACACATTATGAATTAATGTTTAAAAGAAAACCTTTCATTTGATTTCTTAAAGCTTTTGGATGTTCTGTTTTAATATTAAACTCCAAAGAGCATTTATCTAAGTTTGCTCCAAAAGCAGATGATGGATTTTTTGTTGGATACTCCGGAAGCTCAAAAGCTTACCGAGTATACAATCCAAGACTAAACAAAGTGGAAGAAACAACAGATGTTGTTTTTAATGAACATTCTTTCACTAAGAAAGTCATTGGATCAGACTGGTTGTTTGATATTGATGCATTAACAAAATCATTTGACCCATCTTATTTTGATGTTTCAGGTACCAAGGATAACAATGAGTATCCAATGGTTCCACTAACAACCATAGATGTTCCTTTAACTGTGGATCCTCCAAGGAGAACAATCATCACTCCTTCCAGTACCACAGTTTCAACTCCTCTAGAACAAACAAACACATCAAAAGGAACATCATCAGACACCTTCTTCATTAACTCCTTCTTCATTAACTCCTATGACTACCCAACCATAACCAAATAACCAAACCAAGTCAAATCAACCAATCACTATTGAAGAAGATGATGATTATCATTCACCACCAGACACACATCATGAAGATGAAATCTTAGATTTCTTTCATGATTCACCACAAACATTCAATGAACCCTCACAGCCAGATAAACAAACAACCAAAAATACCCTTGCCCAGCCATCAACATCCAACCAAACAATCACCAATCTTGATTCAACCATTCTTGTTGATCAAATTACAACAACCAGAATTCATAAAGACCATCCACTAGAAAACATCATAGGTGACCTCAATACCAGATTCACATGAAGTCAATCTGACACAGCAAACATTTTCTTGTATTCCTGCTTCCTATCTCTAACTGTACCCAAAAACATAAGAGAAGCACTCAAAGACAATAGTTGGATAGAAGCCATGCAAGAGGAATTACAGCAATTCAGAAAGCAAGAGGTATGGAAATTGGTTGATCTACCTGAAGGTCAATATATCATTAGCACTAGGTGGCTCTTTAGAAACAAAGCAGATGATAGAGGGATTGTCGTAAGAAACAATGCAAGGCTAATTTCCCAAGGATATACTCAAGAGGAAGGCATTAATTATGATGATGTCTTTGCTCCTGTAGCTAGATTAGAAGCTATCCAAGTGTTCCTTGCATATGCCTCATCCAAAAACTTCACTGTCTACCAAATGGATGTTAAGTGTGCATTCCTCTATGGAAAGATAGATGAAGAGGTATATGTTGCTCAACCACCAGGGTTTGAAGACCCAAAATTCCCTCACAAAGTCTACAAGTTAGATAAAGCTCTGTATGGTCTTCATCAAGCACCTAGGAAGTGGTATGAAACTTTATCTAAGTTTCTACTACAGAATGGGTACACACGAGGGAAAATAGATCAAACATTGTTCTGAAAATGAAAAGAACAAGACTTGTTAGTGGTTCAAGTCTTTGTGGATGACATAATTTTTGGCTCCACAAACACACAAGTTTGCAAAGAGTTTGAAACTCTTATGCAATCGAAATTCCAAATGAGCTCAATAGGAGAACTTACATTCTTCCTTGGTCTTCAAGTTCCATAATCTGTTGAAGGAATTTTCATCAACCAGAGCAAGTATGTGAATCAGATATTAAAGAAATACAACATGATTGATTGCACATCCAGCAAAACACCATTTGCAACTGGATTGATGTTTGGACCCGATCCAGAAGGAACATTAGTTGATCAGAAACTATAGAGATCAATGATAGGCTCACTGATGTACCTAACAACAAGCCGTCCAGACATCATGTATGCAGTTTGCATGTGTGCCAGATACCAGGTACATCCAAAAGAATCACACATCAATGCAATAAAGCGAATCTTTAGATACCTAAAAGGCAAATCAGCACTTGGTTTGTGGTATCCAAAAGATGGAGATTTCTCTTTATTTGCATACACAGACAGTGATTATGGTGGATGCAATAACAACAAAAAATCCACTACTAGAGGTTGTCAGTTTCTTGGATCAAGATTGATCTCCTGGCAGTGCAAGAAACAAACAAATGTCTCTTTGTCAACAGCTGAAGCAGAATACATAGCTTCCTATGCATGCTGTTCTCAAGTGCTTTGGATTCAAAACCAAATGCTTGATTATGGCTTTAATTTTCTTAAAAGACCCATACATATTGACCACTCTGCTGCCATGTTTATCATTAACAATCAAGTTCAACATTCAAAAACAAAACACATAGATATCCGATATCACTTTCTAAGAGATTGTTCAGAAAAGGGTCTGATAAAGTTGATTAAAGTCCATACCGACAATCAATTGGCTAACCTGTTTACCAAACCATTTGATTCAACGCGTTTTCAATTTTTGGTTCAGTCACTTGGTATGATCAACTATGAATTAAAAAGTAATGTTTTCAAAACATTAAAATCATACAAACTTGATTTTGCCTTTTTCAAAATCAAGATATCAAACAAACATTCATGTTTTCTAATATCAAAACACATTGAATCATTCATACCACTCATAAGAAATGATAGTACACTAGCTTAGTTCTTCACTTGAGTCATTCTCCACTAATAAAGAATGATAATATTTTGTTTGATATGTGGATAGGCTTAGCATGGGCACCTAACATCACATACAACAGTGAAGCACTAAATTCTCATGACTGTGTGGTCATCAACACCTCTTGGTTTATGGTGAGTATTATTCTATCCAACATAGGTTTCTTGTAAAGTACGTACAATACACCAAGTGAACAGTTTATAAATTGCTCAATTATACAAGTGTCTCTTCTATTATGATTTTCATAGACCTAGAGTACACCAAGGAATTCTTTGTTGTGCTAAGCACAGACCTGAATGACCTAAATCATGATCCAAAAGATTCCCAATAAGGAACACATCCATTTTGGATGAACAATCAATAAAATCTTTTAGACTACATTCCTTGTGAATGAATCAAAAGAATCCCAAAGAGGATCACCTTCCAAAGTGAAGTGAAAAAGAATTCCAATGACGATCAAACAACATGGATCAAATTGAGCATTTATACTCCTAATTAGCTAGGTCTTAAGTATTTAAAGGGCTTTCTAGCTTATCTTGAGGGGGTTATACTAATCATACAATCAGATGTGGGGAACAGACAAATCATTTCAATCAACTCAAAACATGATAATCACTCACTGTTTCAATCAATCATTAATACCATGCATGAGTTTAAGTGGATCAAAATATCTGCAATCAACATTGTACTTGTCTATGTCTATTCTCAAAATCATTCAAACAACTCAGTGAGAAATTTAGACTAGTATGATCTCATGGTATGTGCAAATGATTCATGTCAAAACATGAAAAACATTTATTTGTAAGTAAGATAACGTGTTATCTTACAAAGTGTTTATCAAACAAGCAATAAAATTGGACTTTGATAATTTCCTCTCAAACACACACAAATTTTTTCTATTTTTATAAAAGGTTTTTATAACTATTAAAAAAATTTGGGGGAGAAATTGAATATGAAATTATCAAAGACAGCAGAATTATGCATATTCATGCATTTTTAAAATTCGAAATTTTCAAAATTTTGAGTTTTTAAATAAAGCCAAGTCAAGCCAGCACCCAAACACAGCAGGTTGACACACATATATATATGTACAATATTGCATACTATTGCTTGTGAGTAATATATTAACATCCATATATTGATCATGTTAAAATTTTAGCATTTTAACATACATTTTAAATCAAATATAAACAAAAATTTTGATTTAAACAAGTTTCATCAAACAAATGTTCTTTCGGAAGAAAATTTTATCAAACATATGCTTCAGAAGACAGTAGTTCAAAACAAACAAAAATCTAAAATTTTTGAAAACTGTTATCACAGCGGAAATACAATCATACATCCGATGCAGCTACAGTACATCATAACAGGCAAAATACACCAATTGTATATAGCGGACAAAGCAAACATACATCGGCTATGCACTAGTGAACATACAAGTGTTCACAGCGCATGATATCAAAATAACATCCTCTATGAATACAATAACATCCCACAGCACATGACTAGCATTAGTCATCCGTTGTAGAAACAGTACGAGTGTATACAGCGTATGCACACATGTAATCATACGCTGTAAAGATTCACACATCACATCCAACTATCCACAGTGCATGAACAAATGTTTATCCGCTGTGAACAATCAAAAATCATTCAAGGGTCCATAGCGCATGAACAAATGTTCATTAGCTGTGAACAACCAAACAAAAAAAATTTTTTAAGGGGTCCATAGCGCATGAGCAAATGTTTATCCACTGTGAACAAACAAACCATTTCAAGAGTACAACGCATGAACAATTGTTCATCCGCTTTGAAAACAGTGGTCAAAACACAGCATATGACTTTTCAAGTATACACAGCGCATGACCAAATGACCATCCGCTGCGAACACAGTACAACATCAAAGGGTTCCATAACGTACAATCTAAAAATTGTACAGCGTACGCACTGTTCACACAACGCATGTGTAATTCACAGCGCATGGCTTAAAATTAAATTTTTAAGTTACTATTCATACAGCGTACAAACACAATGTACCTACAGCAGATAGTCATTTTGTCCGCTATATATATATGCAACCCTTGTAAATTTTTCTCTCATCACGAATGGGAGAGAGAAAATCAAAATTTTTAAACGTTACTCACAGTGCGATAAACCTTTAAACCCTGAAACCCCTGTTCGATTGTGAACCAAAATCTATTTGATTTCTCGTCTGATTCACAATCAACTAGGTATAGCAACATGTTTCTAATCATCAAACATCCTTTAAAACATCTTGTTCATCGGTTCAGATTTAAACATTGTTTGTCCTAGTCGAACATTGAACCAAAATCAAACATGAATCTTTTGAAGTTTTAAACCAAATCAAACACTGAATAAGTGTTAGATGGCCTTAGCCGAATGTATTAATCCTGTTGTTTTGATGTAATTTGATTAAGTGTTCGTCGGGTTTATGAACAGTCATGATGTTCTTGCCAAAATCATAATAAAACTGAGGTTTAATCTTCGAAAATATTTAAAATGACTCTAAATTCGTTATAACTAAGTAAACATGTTCAAAATTCATTAACAACACATAAAGACATTTAATTTGGCATGGCCTTAAACACACAAACATTAAATGCATATTCATTCAATATGCATTAAATGGTTATTTTGATTTAGAAGGTCAAACTAAAGTTCATAAACAAGTTGTTATAGGTTGTAATTTTTGTATGAATTGAACAAAATAACTTTTTATAACAAACACATTGCAAAACCAATTTGGATCAAAACAAATTGAATCAAACAAGTTTTTCATGACCAAAATGTCTTAGATATTTATATCAATCAAACATATATTTTAAACAAGTCACAAGTGTTAAAAATTACATAATAAATCATCTCATAACAATCACAAGACAATGAACACTTGATCAACATTTCATCATCTCAAACAGCAAAAATTTATATTATACAAGCTACTAACACATTCATTTTCATATGGAAGATATGGCAAACCTAGTGTTTGTCAGAGATCACAACATCTGTGCATTCCTTAATGCTGATTCTCCTAAGGCAAAGAATTACAGAGACATTATTCATTCAATAAGGGAAACAAGGTTGGTTCATGCAATGACTGCAAGTCCAGAAATTTATGAGGATCATATAGTTCAATTTTGGACTCATGCACATCTAGAACAAATCAATGATCAGCAAGTAGTGATAACTACTATGCATAATCAGCAGATCATTATCTCTGAGGAAGTTATCCGGAGAGTACTTTAACAGGGAGAAGAGGATGCAGATGGTCTAGTAGAATTCGATGAGACCTAGGTTCTACATGTTTTCAGGCAAATAGGCTATACTGGTACCATTGATAGAAAACAAATTAAGAAATCATACATGTGTGCACAGTTCAGATTCTTAATGCACACATATCAAAAGACAATGACCAACAGGAAGACTAGCTGGGATGCCACTTCTTTGAGAAGCTCTTCTATAATAGCAAGTATCATTGCCAGAAGACCATTCAACTTTATAGCTCAAATCCTTAATGGAATGATTTATAACTTTACTGAAGTAAGGAACCAGTTTCAGATGTTCCCTAGATTTCTTCAGATGAACATTAATGATCTTCTGCCTAACATACCAAGAGAAGGAGCTGTATTTCATCCTGTTCATTTCAATAAATATGTGTTCAATAGAATCTAGTCAAGCCTCTATCAAGGAGATAAGGTTCCTATTCCACGTCATATGATAGACCATGACCTTCCTGTTCCTGATGTATTTTTGAGGATACCCGTCAAGGTGACCCTCACATGCTCTTCCAAAATGTGATTCACCAAGATCCAATAATACAGCATGCTCCTATCATTCAAGAAGAAGAAGTTGCACCCTTACAAGAGCAAATAGTTCAGGAAGAACAAGTTGCACCCATCCCAGAGCCATTCAATGAACAAGAGGAAGCACAAGAACATGAGCGGATCCAGTTTGAGCATCATTTGCCATCACCACCTCAAAGACTAACTTTCATTGATCAACAAACACTATCATCTTTATTAAGAGATATTGATGCTTATTAGAAGAACAAGCAATTGAGGAAGAAGTGGTTGGCACTTCCTCAGTACAGAACACCAAATCACAATAGATCCTGTTGAAAGTGATGAATAGGGTAGTGAAATTCGAACTGAAGAAGAAATAAAGTACTCAAAAGTGTTTCTATTTACTGAGTACAATAAGCTCATAGAAAAGTCAAACAACAGAGCTAAGAGATTAAAAGAAAAGCTAAAAATCAAAGACATGGAAATCAAAAAGCTTGAAGCAGATCAAACAGCCCAAAAGTTGATTGTTCAGTTTTTGGAACAACATCTCAAACAATCAAATAAAGAGGTAAAGATGAAAGAACATGACCTCAGTAGTGCAAGGCTAGATATTGCCTACTTAACTGAGCAATCTGATTCAAAAGATGCTGAAATGGATGAATTGAAAAGGATTATTGCAGCTCAGAATGAAGAGATCAAAAGGCTAAACAAAGAGTTGGAAGATGTGGATCAACATAGAATGAATGAGGAAGAACATTCATATGATCATGAACATGACTTGAATGAAGAGTTCATTGATCAAGCATTATCAAATATTGGAGAAAGAAGCTCGAATGATCAACAAACAGAACTAGCCCTTGTCATTCCAGAAGAGTCATATTCAATGGATCAATTTTTCAATGAATCTAATCCCTTTGAAAACATCCATTACTCTATAATTTTAAGGCAACACTTCCACTCTCCTGACCTACATACAATAGAAACAAGCATTATGCCATTCAATCCATTAACAGACAAATAAAAGGAACTGATCAAACAGTTTGCTGAGTCAGTAAATGAGCAAATAGAATCACCTAACAAACAAGCATCATCATCTCAACCTCAAAAGAAAACCTATGAAAGAAAGAGGAAAAGGTTGTACTTGGCGTCCTTAGTGAAGGAAAAACGGACAGTTGAAGACGTTGATGAGCCTCAATCTCCTTCTTTAAAGTTTCTAAAAGTCAAAACAGAACAAGTGGAGGATGAACCACAACAAACAAGCTCGAAGGCTGCTCTTGAAAAGGGTGAAATTGATAAAACACTTGAGCAACAACCTATTATTATCTTAACTGATTCTGATGAAGAAGAAGAAGGAGATGACAATGAGATCATTCAAAACACACAAGAACTCTTCCCAAATGATCCTAAAACATTGATGGGTATTGAGTTAGTCACCAGAGGATTTCCTTATAACTCATTTATTCAGCTTAACCTCTCTGAGGTTAAAGATTTGCACAAAGACTTTCAAGAAGTCATGAAGAATGAAACAGAGCAAACATACAGAATGTATAAGGAAATTAAGGATCAAGTTTGTAAAAGAATCTACCTAAGGATCCTCATATTGAAAAGATGACCTACTCCCAGGTTAAAAGCTGATTGAGTCACACAAGAGTACCATACAGGTCATATGCAGGAAGATCTCTATCTCAAATGAAAGAAATGGCTAGAGAGATCTACAAGAACATGCTTGCAATGCATTAAAACCACAAGTCTTCAGGCCTCATCCTGCATCTTCTCTATCAACTTATCATCAAGCTCCACCTGAGCTTTACCCAATCGAGGAACCAAGGTAGTTCATGCCACACAGGCTATGGCCTGAAGGTAATGAAGTAAGTGAAATGATCAATAAGAAGACAAATTTTATTAAACTATATGACAGAATAACTCTTTCTATTGGTACAAATGAAAAAAAGATAGTGGCTTGGAAGTATGATGAAACATGAGATGTTGTGCTGATCAAGAGGGTATCTGGACTTGTCTAGTACTTATCATAAATATCCCAACTGGGATCCTTGAGCTATGAAGATAGATTAGACCTGATGCAACTAAGGATGGTCAATCATACAAATAATCCCAGTGGAGCAGCTTTCTTTCATATATTAAAATCATACATGAACAACATCATCATCAAATGAAACAAAAGACAGACAAAGAAGATATGCTTCACATTGCTAAGCTATAAAAAGAACAACAAGAAGCTAGCAAGAGGAAACAGACAAGTGAAGAACCACCCTCTGAGATTGATAAAAAACTGTAAGAAAGGGTTGGTTACCCTATGAGGCCATCTGATTTAAAGCTGATTATGAAGAAAATTGATGGTAACCAGTACAACCACTCAATCATAAAATGATATTATGATGAAACTCATTTTGAGGAGGTACTGGAAAGAAAACTTGAGGGAAAACAAGCATCAGACATAAGGTTGTTTGACCCTGTGGAAATCAAACTCCTTCATCCATCATATGTCTTATTTTTGAATACCAAGACATTCCCTGTAATTGAATATGTGTTATGCAAGGGAGATTGCTGTTATTTCATTCACATGTTGAGAATTCTGGGGACAGTGTATGTAAATACTGCACTAAAACAGAGACTGGAAACCAAACAACAACCATTAACACACATAGAAGGCATAACAGGAATGAGGATATCAGACAACAACAATCTTGAGATCATTAAGGGAAATCATGTTATGACTACACTATTCAACAATATTGATATGCAAAGCCTAGACCAATCCATACTGGAACAGCTAGTTCATCTCACTATTGAAAGCAAATATGATGATCAGAAAAGTGCAGTGAACTATTTTGTTGAGCATATTGTGAACTGCAGAAATGCATTGAGGATCACACCCTTATCAGATCCAGTTAAAGAAGCTTAAAAAGAGCAAGCAACTGAAAAGGATGTAGAAGAATCCTTGAAGGCAACTGCAGATGTGCAGAAGAGTGTAGAAGAAGCTTGCCCTTCTCATTCTTAAAGGTTCCTAACATACAAACAGACAAAACAAGCAAACAATCATGTCTAACCTTTCAAACAAACATAACAAATTTGTCCAGCAAACATATATCAAACAATTAATCAATCGTACATATAATCATACATACCTACATATAACCAAGCAATCATACAAGTAAACAGACAATCATACAATAATTCAAGTAAAACGGATAAACAGACAATCATGCAATCAAACAAACAATCAATCAAGTCAATCATGCATTCATCAACAGAAGAGATGGCAACATCATTAACAAGCACCAACACACACATTGTTTCAAACAAACAAAATATTAACAAGCAAACATTAAAAAGATGGTAACATCATCCTTAGGGGGAGTATTGTTGGACTTAACAAGTGCTTTAATGGTATAATGCTTAAAAGGATAATGCTTTCCATAAACAAACATAATGTGTTCTAACATTCAAACAATCATTAAGTAACACATTAGCATCATTAACAATTATAACATTCACTAATCGGTGTTTAAGTTTCTTTTTTAGGATTGTAGATAAAAGAAATTTTGACTAAGTGTCGGCATCGGATGAAGAACTGCCCACAGCGGATGTACCAGAGGATGCAGTGGATGAAGATCAAGTCCAAGTGCTCGCAGTGGCTGAAGACATCCTACAGCAGATGAGTAACATACAACGGATGCCTGTCGACAGCGGATGTTCATCCACAGCGGATGAACACTCCACAGTGGATGTTCATCCACAGCGAATGAACATCCAATAGCACACAACAAACGATGCAAACACTTCACAGCGAACAACATCCAATGCACAGCGGAAAAGTGATCTGACTTCCACAGCGGACATCTTAACATCAACAGCGGATAGTTAGTCATCCACAGTGGACAGCTTATAGGCTTAGGATTTTTATGTAATTTTCGTTTACCTAAGGGTAGTTTAGTAATTGTATATAGCTCTGTGTATAGGCTATAAATAGCATACTACCCTAATCCTTTGTAAGCTTTTGAACATTCAATACAATCAAGCAGTTATTATCATCCAAGCACTAGCAATCATACAATCATACACAAACATACACACACTGATATCATAGCATCTATCATGGGTTTTCGCACCATGATTGATGTTTGTTGAATACAAAATATAACAATCTGTTGTTATAACTTGTTTGATAGATTAGAAAAGATCCATAGGGAAATCAACCTATGTTTGTTCTTATAGTTCAAATAAGTTCATATTCTGCCTTTATCTGTTGATTTCATCACTCTCTCTGGCAAGAGCTTTAGTGAAAAACCAAGCAAATAAGGCCAAAGCTCTCTCCAACCAGAGTCACATAGGCCAGTGAGTGACAAAGGTTAAGGAAGAGGAAGGCAAGGGGAGAGAGTTCAAGTGGGACCCTGGCTTCATGGAAGATTCAACCAGGGCTGCCCCCAGGCCAAGCACTCAAGATGATGAGTTAAGTGTAGCTAGATTAAACTACTTGGGGTCCAGGAACTACAACATTGATGAACTCGTCTCTCTTCCCTTGGAGGAATTAAATGAACTAGCTGACAAAGAATTGTCAAAGGATAGGAAGGAAGCCGAGGATGTAGAACTACTCCTCAAGATCAAAGAGGAAAGAAGAAGAAAAAGTCTTTACAAAGCTCCTTCCCTCTCCCCAGTTCAGGAAAGTCCTGAGATAGAGGTATTGGCTACTGAACAACAAACTCAGGAAGGTAGGGAACAAGACAGACAAAACATGATCACCTACCTGAGTGCCATATGCCTCTATCAGGCAGCAGACCTTCTTCCCTTGCCATATGACTACATTGAGTTCGAATACCTCAAGAAGCTTGAGTAACAAGTGAAAAAAGGGCAAGAAGCTACAAAGAGGAAGATGAGGGAAGAGGCTGCAAAGTCAAGTGTCACCATCAGAGCAAAATTGAAGAAATCTACTGATAGATAGAAGATGGTGATCTTCTTGAAGCTGTATGGATTCTCCGAAAGGAGACTTGGTCCAATCTCTATCCATAATGGATGAGAAAATTAGAGTGATCAAGTAGAAGATCAAGAGGGTAAGCTGGTTGACTTGCATTCTCTACCAAGTTAGGCTACACCTAAAGCTGAGGTCAAGGTTGAACCACAAGAGACAACACAACCTTGACCTAGTGCTGTAACATAGCCAGCTTCATCTTCAGATCCACAGCAGGGTCCTGATCCGTCTCCTTCTAAACCTGTGATGGACAAGGACCCAACTTAGGAAGACAAGCAAGAACAATCTGGTACTACAGGCCAGTCTTCTCAGTTGAAATACAGAAAGAGGAATAGGATGGCCATTATAAGGGACAAGAAGAAGAAGAAAGAAGAAGAAGAAGAGAAGAAGAGAAGAAGAGAAGAAGAAGAAGAAGAAGAAAAAGTACAAGGCATCCATCTCTACACCTCAGGATGGGTTAAAACATCCTGAGGGTGATAAAGAAGTGGTTGCTCATCCAACTCCTATTCAAGTAAAGTCTCTTGGTGCTGAGAGACCCATTGTGTCTTGGATGTTTGCCACTAATCCAGACAGATGATATGTCACTAGGGATCTAGGAGGTCAAGACTTATACTTCTGGCATGTTAAGGCTCTTAGAAGATTAACATTTGTCTTTTGCGTTTTGTCATAGTATAGGGACTTATTTTGTAAATACATGTTCCTTGTTTTTCTTTGATAGTATATATAGGATAGTTTATGTATTGTGTAGGGTACCGAACAAAACCATGAACCGGATAGAACAAAATAGTTAGAACAGACTAAACAGCTGTAACTAACTCTTACACTTTGTATCCTAAGCATTTACTATCAATGAAATCTATGAATTTTTTAAGTAATTGCTTGTGTTTGATTACTTAATGTTTGAATTGATCATTGCATTACAATATCATCATAGATCGATCCATTTTGAACCTATCAAATGGTATCAGAGCTTTCAGTTCAACTATTAGAGCTTATCAACACTATTAAGCTCTTTGAATCACTTGAAATCTGTGTTGATTGCAATTTGATCGATTAATTATTGTTTTCAGTTGTATTAAATCCATAGAAACATGATTTGAATCACAACTGTTTAGGTGTTTTAGCATTGTTGAGGCATCTTCAGACAGGTGTTTTTCAACTGTTGGGATGTCTTGTGACTGTTTGGTCGCATTGAGGCTTTGTTCAAACTAAGCAATTCTAGATGTTTGAGAACTGTTTGGGCGTATTTACCTCAGGCCTTTCTTCACTGTTTGGACGTTTGAGAACTGTTCGGACGTATCATCAGTCAGGCGTTTTAGAATTCATCTAAGGCATTCCCTTAGACGTTTCTTGTTCAAAGTCAGGCGTTTTAGAAGTTTCAGGCGCATCAGTATTCAGACTTATCAGTAAACACTTCAAAATTTTTCAAAAACTAATATCCAAAAATATTTTCATTTCATAGTTTTTTTTTTAATTTAAAAAAAAACAATAACAAGTCATTTTTATTAATTCAAAAATACAAATGGTTAAGTCAGAAGATTCTGAGAACAGGGTTCCCAAGCTCAAAAATAGAGCTGATTTCAAAAATTAGTCTCTTAGATTGAAGCATCATCTAAACTCCATTGACACTGATTTGTGAAAGTCAATAGAGAAAGGACCACATATCGTAGTTACATCTGATGGTCCTGACAGAGGATTGGTTTATACAACGACTCTCCAGAACCTTATCCAGAGGATAGTCTATAAGGTGATGACTTAGGAAGGTAAGAATGACATCAAAGCTTATGCAGATGGCAAGGGGTTACCATTGGAAGTCTTGACTAGACTTGAAGGTTTTCAAACAGGTTACACCATGTACAAAGCTTTGAAGATTATTTGTAAAGTAAAGGTGGTAAAGAGATGAACTTAAGAGGACATTGGAGTTATTTGAGCATCTTTCTAGTGAAACAATCAATCAAATGAGAACAGATTGATGCAATAACTACTGAAATATTCAATTGCTGGTATCAAAAATGATCTAAAAGATCTAAATTACAGACTTCTAAATGCTCTTCTATCTTCATGGAAACAGACAGTCACTCTATTGAAGCATACTAAAAAGTTTCTGATGGATCTGGATCTTTGATTGCCAAAATGAATCAGTTGAAATTGTTGAGAGCTCCAGAAACAATGATAGAGCTGCATCAATGTCTCAATATAAGTACGTTCTTCTCTAGCTAACACAGTGGAGATGCTTTTCTGGCAAACGATGATAATTCTCCAGAAGACGAGGGGTTTGTTCGTTGGAGCTAGTTTCTTCACAGAGTATTATGTAAGTGCTCCTATTTATACAACTCAACCTCAGTCTCCTCCTAAAACTCAAACTCCTAAACCTCAAACTTAGACGTAATCTTCTAATTCTGTTAATTAGCAAAGTTAAAGATATTATTAATATCCTGTTACAGGATGATGAGTCAAAATCTGCTTTTACTGCTTTATGGCAAGTTTCTTGCTTATCAAGGTAGTCATCTAAACCCAGTTAGATCTTGTTTGCAGGATTGTTTGAGATGGATCCTGATGATGTGAAGAGAGATGGACTTGAATTGGAAGATGGTAATGATGGTCAGAACAAAGAAACACTCATATGTTAACAGGATTAAAGCCAGTGCGAACAAAACTGTTGGCTTGACAAATCAAAGTCAAGGGATTTCACCTGCACAGTTATGGTATTCTCAAGGGAATGAAAAGCTCCTAGAAATCAAGGTGAAAATGGTCAAGCAGGTTCTAGCCGTCAAAGATACCAACAACAGTCTCACAGAAAACCTTTCAAAAGCCTTATCAAGTCTTCCCATGCCAGAACTCAAAGATGAATCAAAATCATCTGAAGAGCCAAAGAAAGCTCTTGTTGTTAGCATCAAAGATGGCTATGACTGGAATGCTTATGCTGAACAATTCACAGCTGATCTAACATCTAGTTTAGCTCTTGTTGCTGAAGTTAAAAATGAAGATTGGTTTGAAGAAAATGATCCTAAGGCAGATGGTTATTCTGAAAATGATGATGAAGATTATGATTGGAGTGACAAATCTGATCCAAAAGAGGATTCAAAGAAATTGCACTCATGGGTCAGTCTAAACAACCAAAGGTTGAGCATCCATCATCTGACTTTAAGACTTCTTCTTCAAGTTATCCTGAAATTCCTATTAAAGTCATAGAGAAAATATGCACAAAAGCATGTTTTGATCAAGTTGAGCATTACAGAACAATTCATTTAAAATATGTGACAAACTTAAACAAGAAGAAGTATGCATACAAACTGAAAAAGATCACAAAGTCTCTGAGGAGATGACTAAAATTTAGAAGAAGAAAAAAAGTTCATGCTGCAACACAGGTGGATCTTGCTAAAGTTAAAAGTTCTAAAACAATTGTAGAACAGTTGGCAAGTGAGAGGAAAAGAAACAAAAAAAACAGGTCTAGGTTTCACACATGAAACCCATGCCTGAATCTATCACAAACACACTTTACCAGAAAACTTTAACACACATGATCACTCACCTGAAAACCAAGCTAAGCTAAAAGCCTTTCAAAATAAGAAAAAAGAATCTGAAGTGAAGTGATGAAGAAAAAACTAGTTTTGAGATATTTGAGGAACAAGATTCCAAAAAGATTAAAAATGATCATCTAGTGAAAGTTAAATATTACAAACCATGACCAAAGAATAAGAAAATGTTTGTTCCCAAAGAGTATGTTGTTAAAGAAGTCATTGTAAAGAATGACATACAAAATCCAGTGAATAAAGAGAAAGCAAAACAAGATGAAGTAGCATCTGAGGATTCATTTTCAAACGGATTAAACAACAGACTTCATCAAATGGAAAAAAGGCAAAAAAGATAAAGAAAATGAAAAAGAGTCTTCTACTGAAGATGTTCAATCACAAAGCAAGCAGAGATCATCAAGATCAAGAAACCAGAGAAGAAGAAGGAAAAATGCTAAAGCTAAATTCTCTCAGAATAAAAATCAAAGAACAAATCAATCTAATCAATTTTGAAACAGTGAAGTTTGTGTCTGCGGGTACTTTTGATATGAACACAATTCCAGAAATCAAATCAAATTCAAAGAACAAATCTAACTCTGATCTGAAACAGGTTCAGGTCCAAAGTCTTCCACTGTTAACAAAAGATTTGTATTAAGGTGTTTAGGAATGGTGTTAATGAACAAAAGTCAAAAAAACCAAATTTCAAAAGAACAACCTCTCAAAAATCAAAACAAAAGATTAACTTTGTAACTCCTAAATCAAAACAAGGATCAAATGTGGCTTCCACATCCCAAGGTTAATCAACAGTTGTTAAAATTTCAACAAAGGTACTGTGAAATATGGATATGTACAATCATAAGACTGATAAATGCTTTTTTTTTAATAGTACTGTCACATTTGTGATATGAAAAAATTCAAGAGCTGATTTTTATTTCAACAAAGTTTTGTACCATTTGTGATGAAAGAAATCACAAAACTGAGAATTGCACTTCCGAAGGAACTCGCCAGGAATGGATTTATAAGTCAATCCACAATTTAAAAGGAATAAAAAGTGTTGGTTTTCAAAGCTTGACAAAACAACCCTTCCTTAGGCTTGAGATCTTTTCGAAGGATGATTCTAATTGTGATGATTCTTATGCTGTGAAAACAAAAGCATTATAATCAAGGAAAATTCATTCCACGACCTATGAGAATGAACAATGCAAAGTTTGGTGATCAAAATTTTTCTAAAAATATTTCTTCTGATGGTTTGAATTACTTAACGATGATCTTCAAAAACGTTACCATGCTTTAAGGACTATGCAAATAAAAGTTAATCAAAAATTTGTTAGAAACGGAATTGGTAAATTTAAATAGCAAAAGAAGCCTGATTTGAATAAGCTTCATTTTTAACAGTTTACTATTGTTGATAAATTTGGCAAGCCCAAGACCATATCGGCTTGGGTTGATAACTCAACTTAAATCTCTTTGAAATGCAGGTATGCCCAAGAAGACCTATTAACATGTGGTATGTTGATAGTGGGTATAGCTGGTATATGACAGGCAACCATGCCTTGCTTCAAGATATTAAGTTAAAAGATGGTACTCACGTTGCATTCGGAGGAGATGCAGGTGGTAAAATAACAGGCGAAGAAACAGTGTCCAATAGGATTAGTAGGTTTGATAAAGTCAACTATTGTTCATAGTTGAACTTTAATCTTTTAAGTGTTTCCTAAATTTGTGTCAAATCTTACTCTGTTTTATTTGATGATTCTTTTTGTTATGTTTTGAAGCCAGGTTTTCAGATAAGCAAAGAATGGGTAATTGTTAAAGTTGTTTGAGATCGAGATGTATACAAGTTAGATATGTCTCAAGTAGATCCATCTACAGAAACAACATGCCTAATTGCTCAAGCATCAAATGTCAAAAGCCAATTATGACATAGACGTCTCGGGCATTCAAATTTAAAGAACATGAACAAGCTTGTAGTAGTAAATCATGTAGTAGGTCTTACAACAAAGAAGTTTGCTACAACAGATCACTACACAACATGTTTCAAAGGAAAGCAACACAGAGCTTCTTATAAGCCCAAGCTGAAAACTCAAATTCCAAGACTCTCGGATGTTGCACATGCCTATTCAGACCAACAAATGTGTAGAGTATTTGAAGATATATTATTTTTAGTTATCATTGATGACTTTACAAGATTTTCATGGGTTTCTTTTTGCATGCTAAATCTGAAACTGCTGAATTGTTAAAAGAATTCATCATTAAAGTAGAAAATCAATTAGAACAAAAGGTAAAAATTATGAGAAGTGATAATGGAACTGAATTTAAAAATTCTAATGTTGACATGTTTTGTGCAGAAAAATGAATTACTCGTCAGTTCAGTGCTCCTAGAACTCCACAACAAAATGATGTTGCTGAAAGGAAAAACAAAACTTTTATTGGGGCCGCACGTTCTATGTTAGCAGATGCAAAGATTCCAATTACTTTCTGGGATGAAGCCATATCCACTGCATGCTTTGTACAAAATTGTACATTGCTTGTGAAAGATAAATAGAAAACTCCTTATGAGTTGATGTTTGGCAGAAAACCTAATATAGATTTTCTTAAATCTTTTGGTTGTCTAGTTTTGATTTTAAATTCAAGTGACCAGCCAGGAAAATTTGATGTAAAATCTGATGATGGATTTTTTGTTGGATATTCATCGGTTTCAAAAGCCTTCAGAGTTTATAACTCAAGGACGAATGTTATTCTTGAATGAGAGAATGACGAGAAGTCAAGCAGAACAAGCAAACCTCTGCTTATACTCGTGTTTTCTATCTCAAATTGTTCCTAAAAACATCACCAAAGCATTAAAGGACAATAGTTGGATTAAGGCAATGCAAGAAGAGTTATTGCAATTTCGCAAACAGGAAGTGTGGAAGGTTGTGGATTTACCTGAAGGAGATAATGTCATAGGCACAAAATGGTTATTCAGAAACAAGTCTGGCGATCAGGGAATTGTTCTTCGCAACAAAGCGAGACTCGTTGCACAAGGTTACACCCAAGAAGAAGGAATAGATTATGATGAAGTATTTGCTCCAGTTGCTTGACTTGATTCAATTCGTGTCTTCCTGAATTATGCATCATACATGAAATTCAAGGTGTATCAGATGGACGTTAAAGGTGCTTTCTTGTATGGACCAATCACTGATGACTTGTATGTCAAGCAACCTCCAGGTTTCGAAGATTCAAAATATCCTCATCGTGTGAACAAGCTTAGTAAAGCATTGTATGGTCTCCATCAAGCTCCTAGAATTTGGTATGAAACGTTATCATAACATTTGAACCAGCATGGATACACGCGAGGGAAAATTGATCCAACTTTGTTTACAAAGAAGGATGCTGATGATCTCTTATGTGTTCAAGTGCATGTTGATGATATCATATTTGGTTCTACAAGTCCAAAATTGTGTAATGAATTTGAAGAAATCATGAAGTCTCATTTCCAAAGGAGTTCTATAGAAGAAATTAACTTTTTCCTTGGTCTTCAAGTGAAGCAGTCTGCAGATGGTATTTTTATTAATCAGGATAAATTTGTTGAAAAACTCTTGAAGAAATTTAAACTGCAAGATTGTCAATCCATCAAAACTCCAGCTGACGTAAATACCAAGATTGAACCTGATCCGAAAGGAAAATCAGTTGACCAAACTCTATACAGATCTATGATTGGATCTTTGATATATCTTACTGCATCTAGACCTGATATAATGTATGTTGTTTGTGTTTGTGCCAGGTACCAATCTAACCTGAAGAAATCTCACCTAATCACTGTTAAACGAATATTCAGATATCTCAAAGGAAAATCAGCCTAAGGGTTGTGGTATCCTTATAAAGGAAACTTCGAGTTACATGGATATACAGATAGTGATTATGGAGGATGTTACCAAGATCGTAAATCTACGATGGGTGGTTGTCAGTTTTTAGGTCCCAGATTAGTCTCGTGGCAATGTAAGAAACAAACAAATGTCTCTGTTTCAACCACAAAAGCTGAGTACATAGCTGCTTCAGCAGGATGTTCTCAAATCCTTTAGTTACAAAACCAACTGCTGGATTATGGGTTCAATTTTCTTAAAACTCCTATTTACATTGATAACACTGCTGCTATGATTATTACAGCTAATCCTATTTAGCATTCAAAAACAAAGCATATCGAAATTCGATATCAGTTTCTCAGAGATAACTTTGAATATAATTATTTTGATTCAAATTACAACTGAAAAATAGTTGGCTGACCTATTTACAAAAGCCTTTTTACTAGGTCATTTTGAGTATTTGGTTGAGTCAATTAGACTTATTAACCATGTTTAAAACTGGTTTTGAGTAATTGAGTTGTCAGGTTCATAAAAATGAAAAGAACACTCCCTTAGCTGAATATGAAGATTTATAAAGAAAACTATCAAAGTTAACTGCCTGATTGTATATATCGTGTGTGTATGTTCAATAGAAAATGAAAAAGAAAATACAAAAATAGAAAACTGCAAAATCAAAAGAGAAAATTATAAAACAAAAACCCATAAAAATAGAGTTTATATGTTAGTTAATTATTTAGGACTGAATCTATCTTTGCAATTTATGAGAAATGATAGATACATTAGTTCTGATCAGTTGCATAATTCGCTCGCTACTAAAGTCTAACATGATCAGATATGATGTGCAGGTTAGTTCATGCAATTATACTGAAAAAGTAAATTCTTGTGATTAAACTAAATCAATCATGTATTCATGTTTGTCCATTTTAGTACCAATGAGTAGTGTTGACTTCTCAAATTAATTGCTTGTAAAGTCACAAACTCACACCTGATGGCGATATGAATAACCATGAGCTCTAATTATTTAAAGCATGACAAGATATCCTTTATTGTAAGTCATTACAGACCTGGATATTTTCACTTGATGCAAAAGATGCCAATATGCACAACCTAAACATGAGATCTGGTAATAACTATATGTCAGGTTAATAACTTGAGAAAAGTGCTTTCTTGCATATCTTGACGAGAGTTGAGCTCTCTAAGTCTAAGTGTGACTTACATAATTTCCTATCTAATTGTACCTTAATCAATCCAAGAATTGAAAAAGTAAGTGTGCTGATTATCTTGCCAAAAGCACTCATTTTCTGTCCATAGATCTCGTGTCTCCTCTGCTGCTGGAACGCTGACCTAGAACACACTTGATCAGGATTTAATCACTGTCTATGACTATCCACCATTTTATTTTTTTTAATGTGCTGATCTTAACTGATATGATCTCACTACAGGCATGTGATTCAATTGTGTATGGTAGATTTTTCTTCTGCTTTAATTTTGATTTTTGCATGATTTTCTGTGTGTAGGCATGTTGATAATGATTAGTTTGCTCTACTTGCAAAATAAAAAAAACTTCTAAGTTTGTGAACTTAAAGTTTAGGGGGAGTAAAAATGTAAAAAAGAAAATCAATGAAAAGTGTCAAAATGTGAAAAAGAATAAAAAAAGTTAAGTGCTTTAGATGGAAAGGATGAAGCTGAAATTCAAGCATGTGTGTGTTTGATATGATGTAAAAATGAACCTGAAAAGAATTCAAAATAAGTGGAAAGGCTTCTTGCAAACAAAACAAGACTATTTGTGTTGTAAAAGTTTTAAAATAAAGACTAAAATGACATGAAAGTGTTTGAAAAATTAAAACATTGATTCAAAGTGTTTTTCAAAATGTGCTTGGTGGTGTTTGAATTGAAAATTCATGTTTAAAGATGAAAATATATGTTTCAAATGATTTGTGGTGATTTTAAACAAAAACAATTTGATATTGTTAAAATTTGAGGGTAATTAATGTATATTTTGGGTGATAGTCAATATTTGACTAAGTATTGAGACAATGTGTGTGAACAATGCTAATATACTTAAATAGTGTTCAGATGGATGTGGTAAAAATTTCAAAGTGTCAGACTCATGGAAGGTTTCTCATGTGCCTGAATAGTGCTCGGAAGTCTAGATCAGGAGTATGATGAATTTCAGCAATTTGTACAAGTGTTAAGCATTTTGTTCATGTACATACGCCTAAACAGTTGTCATGTTACTGAAAATGGTTAAGTGTTGGGCGTATCAACTTATGCTCATGTTCCTGAACAATTTTAGAATTTCCAATGTGGTTAGACATTTGAAGGTGATGTTTACTCTAAGTGTTAGGCGCTTCATCAAGTCTCATGCGCCTAAACAGTGCCCAAGCGCCTGAATAGTGCCCAAGCGCCTGAATAGTGCCCAAGCTTCTAAACAGTGCTCATGCGTCTGAAGATTTAGTGTGAAACTTAGCCTCATGTGCCTTCACAGTGCTCATGCGCCTAAGAATTTTTACACTTATATATATTCAACACTTGTAGTTTTCATTCACTCAGTCACAAACTCAAACACTCTTATTCACACATTCTCACACCTGATACATTCTTTAACTCAACATAATAATTCTTATCTGTTAATCCATATGATATATAGATATAAGAGAATGTGATTGCCAATGAGTCTTCTATCAAGGTTATCAAAGCTATTGTTGAGTCATCTATTCATGTATTAGATGAAGGTGGAAGCATAACAAAACATGATACAGTCCTTTTTGAGAGCTTTAACACTGAGCAGATCATAGAATCTTTGAAAGATGTCAAGTCTGCGATCAAGAAGGCTTTGCGAGAGATGGAACTCTACAAAGAGAAGCATGTGTTCACGATTAAAGAAGAACCAGAAGAGTTCAATGAAGACTGAAGACAATGTAAATCTTAGGGGGAGTATTGTTAAAGCTCTTAAAAGATTAACATTTGTCTTTTGCGTTTTTCCATAGTATAGGGACTTATTTTGAAAATATATGTTCCTTGTTTTTCTTTGATAGTATAAATAGGATAGTTTATGTATTGTGTAGGATAGTCTATGACATGAGGAGATACTTTGAGAGTCTGAGGAATCCTGACCAGATGATGATCAAAGGAATGGTCTTGATTCTGATGCGGACTATCAATAGATGAAGATCAAGAATCAAAGATCTCTTCAGTTTTGGTACCATCAGCCTAGGGGGACTTTGTAAGGACTACACTTAGAGGCTGATGCAACCAAAGATCAACCAAGGCTCTCAGCATGTAGAAATAAAGTATAAGGAAGTTACTTACAAAGATTTGATACAACTCAGTGAATTATACTAAGTGTCAAATCTTTTGAAGCCAAAAGACGATATCTTCCGAAGCCAAAGATGAAGTCTTCCGAAGCATCAAGGACAAAGTCTTCCGAAGCCAAAGACTGATTTCTTCCAAAGACACAGAGGACATTTTTTCTCTAAATCACCTTTTGACAAAAGCTAAACCACTTTTAGCTTCCATTCTGAAGACTCACCAACTTATATAAGTTGCTGAAAAGTCCATGCTTTTGTCAATTGTAGATTAAGGCCTTTTGTCTATAACTTTCCAACTATGTACTTTTATCCTTTTTGTAATATATTAGGACGTGAGCTATTGCATGTCATAGTCGCTAGTCAAAAGGCAATCTTCCTTTTGACTCTACATTGATCTTGTTGTCTAGATTAGTGTATCCAGCTGGCCTTCAAAGTATAGCTGGTTGTAGGATGTAGTATAAAGTGTCTCAAGTACTTGTATCTTTTAATGTATTCTTTGTAATACTTGTAAGAACTTGAGAGCAACATACATCATTCTTGAAAACCATATTTGAGTTTTCTTGTTCTTGTTCTTGTTCTTGTTCTTTTACTTGTGTTCTTTGTATCATCACTAACCGGTTCTCTATTTGATCTGTTAAGTGTTTCATATCTCTTTATCCTTGTGAAACTTTTGTATTGACCACACTTCACCAGTCTTGCAAAACATGTGTTTAATAGGATCAAGTCAAGTTTATACCAAGGTAAGGAAGTTGGTGTGCCTCCTTATATGATCAACCATGATCTGCCTATACCTGAAGTACTTTTGAGGGTTCCTGGAAAGGTGAACCTCACATGCTCTTCCAAAATATGATTCACCAAGATCCTATCATTCAGCTTGTACCAATCATTCATCAAGAAGATCCAATTGCTCCTGACCCAGAACCGGTGATCCAACAAAAAGCTCAAGAAGAAGAGCAATTCCATTTTGAGCGAAACATTCCATCACCACCTCACAGCCCTAATCTCTCTAATCAACAAACTCTTTCATCTCTGTTAAGAGATATTGATGCAACTATGGCAGAACAAGAAACTCATCATAAAGAAGTAGGAACATCTTCTACACATAAGACTAAGCAAGAAGAGCAAAGTACTCATGTTGAGCATAAAGAACCAGATGAACAAGCAAGTGAAGTGCCTGATGAAGAAGAAATTGAGTACTTAAAGGTGTTTTTATTCACTAGGTACAACAAGCTGATAGAGAAGTCAAACAACAGATCCAAAAAGATAAAAGAGAAACTCAAAAGAAAAGATGAAGGGATAGAGAAGCTCAAAGCTGATCAAAAGGCTCAGAAGTTGATTGTTCAATTTTTGGAACAACAACTTGAACAATCATATGTAGAAATAAAGGTGAAAGACCAAGATCTGAGCAGTACAAGACTTGACATTGCTTACTTAACTGAGCAGACAGATGCTAAAGATAATGTGATTGATGAGCTAAAGAAGATAATCTCTGATCAAATTGAAAAATTTAAGAGATTGAATAGAGAGTTGGAGCATGTATACATATAACTAAATAAGGAAAAACATTCAAAAGGTCAAGACGAAGCAATGAGTGAAGAATTTGTTGATCAGACAATGTCTCATGTTGAAGAATTTGTGGATCAGCTATTTGGAGAAGCTAATCGATTTGAGAACATTCACTATTCATCCATTCTAAGACAACATTTCCATACACCAGATACCCAAACATCTCAATCAAGCATCATTCCGGTAAATCCCTTAACTGAAAAGCAAAAGGAATTAATTAGACAATTTGCTGAATCATTTAAATTACAACCCAAACCATCCAAACATCAAGCATCATCATCATCACAGCCTTAATTGAAAACCTATTAAAGAAAGAGGAAGAGACTATGTCTGGCTTCATTGAGGGAAGGCAAACAAAAGGTACAAGAATAAGAAGAACCTCAGTCTTCACCTCTAAAGCTTCTGAAAGTTAAAGCAGAGCCTGTTGATGAAGATGAGTTTAAAAAGAAAGAATCAGAAGCTGCTCATTTAGAAGAAGGAGAGATTCATTAATCTCATGACAAACAGCAAGAGCCAATCATTATCCTTACTGATTCTGATGAAAAAGAAGAAGAAGATTAGTATGAAGAGGAGATTGTGAACATTCAAGACTTATTCATAGATGATCAAGAAACACTTATGGGAATAGAGTTAACATCTAGAGGTTTTCCTTATGATACATTCATGCATCTTAACCTATCTGAGGTTAAAGACTTGCTCAAGGACTTTCAAGAAGTCATGAAGAATGAGTCTGAGCAAACATACAGAAGGTACAAAGATATCAAAGATTAGAAATAATTTCAAAAGAACTTGCCTAAGGATCATCAAATAGAGAAAATGACATACTCCAAGGTGAAAAGCTTGTTGAGTCATACCAGGATGCCTTATAGGTAATATGCTGGTAGATCTTTATCCAAGATGAAAGACCTTACAAGAGAAATATACAAGAACATGCTCACAAGTGCTTTGAAGCCACAAGTCACCAAACCTCATCGAGCAGCTTCATTATCCACCTATCATCAAGCTCCGCCTGAGCTTCATCCCATAGAAGAGCCTAGGAAATTCATGCCTCAAAGGCTATGGCCTAAAGGAAATGACGTGAGGGAGATGATTAATGAGATAACTAATTTGTGAAGCTCTATGATAGGATAACACTCACAACATCAGTAGATGAAAGAAAGATTATGGCATGGAAATATAATGAAGTATGGGATGGAGTGCTGATTAAGATAGTATCTAGACGTGTCTAATACTTATCATACATATCCTTACTAGGATCATTGTCTGATGAAGATAGATTAGATCTAATGCAGTTAAGAATGGCGAACCACACCAACAATCCTAGAGGTGTTGATTTTTAAAATATCATGAGATAATACATGAATAGATAGCATCATGAGTTGAAGGTGAAAGCAAACAGAGAAGATAAGCTTCACTTAGCCAAGCTTAAAAGAGAGCAACAATTGGCTGGTAAAAAAAACCTAAGAGTGAAGAACAGACAGCATATCTTGACAGTGATCTAATAAAGAGAGTTGGATATCCTTTAAGACCATTAGACTTAAAACTGATCATGAAAAAGATTGATGGTAATCAATACAACCATCCAATCACTAGATGGTTTTATGATGAAACACACTTTGAAGTGGTGTTAGAAAAGAAGTTGGAAGGGAAAGAAGCAGCAAACGTCAGATTATTTGATCCGGTTGAGATTAAGCTGCTACATCCATCATATGTATCATTTTGAAGACAAAGTCATTTCCGACCATTGAAGATGTCTTGTGCAAGGGTGACTGTTGTTACTTTATACATATGCTAAGAATCTTAGGTAATGTGTATGTGAATGCTGCTTGAATCAAAGGTTAGAGACAAACCAATAGTCACTGACACATATTGAAGGAATAACAAGCCTTAGGATCTCAGAACACAACAGTCTTGAAGTTCTAAAGGGTGATCATGTTGTAACCACTCCGATGAGAAACATTGAAGTACAAAGCCTTTATCAAACCACCCTGGAATAGATGATGCAACTCCTAATCAAGTTCAAGTATGATGATCAGAAGAGTGTAGTTCAATACTTCACTAAACACATAGTGAACTGTCTCAATGCTTTGAAGATTACTCCCTTAGCTGATCAAAGGAAGCTGAAAAGGACCTAATCATTGAGAAAGATGTTGAAGAGTCTCTAAAAGCTACCTCTGAAGTAAAAAAGAGTGTAGATGAAGTTGGTCCATCTCATTCTTGAAGGTTTCTAACAATCAAATAGTCAAAACAACAATCATGCATATCTAACCACTCAAACAATTAAAACATACACCATGCATAACAAACATAACACATATATCAAAACATCAATCATTCATGTATATCATACATATTATCAAACATAACAACAATCATGCAAGTAACAAGTCATACAAACGAGAACATACAAGGCAATCTGATCACATCTATGTAATCAGTTAAACAGTTAATCATGCAATCATACATGAAATTAACAAATCAATCATCATAAGTAAATCATGCAATCACTCAAGTCAAACATAAACAAACACATTATCACTAACAAACAAAACAGTAACAAGCAAACATTAAAGGTTGGCAACATCATCCTTAGGGGGAGTGTTGTTGGACTCAACAAGTGCATAAAGGATAGTGCTTGTCATAAGCAAACATAATGAGTTCTAACATTCAAACAACCATTTACTAAAATTTAAACATCATTAACATTCATATCAAACACTAATTAAGTTTAAATTTCTTTTTCAGGTTTGTAGATAAAAAGGAATTTTTGCTTAAGTGTCCAGCGGATGAGGACTTATCCACAGCAGATGAACAAGAAGATGTAGCAGATGAAGAACAAAGTCTAAGTGCCCACAGCGGATGAACAAACACACGCAATGGATGCCCAAGTCCACAGCTGATGAATAGTCCATAATGGATGTACATCCATAGTGGATGCACACTGCACAGTTGACAACTACAAAGTAAACACCAAGTGTTCACAACGGACAGCATCCATGGCACAATGGACAAGTAATTCAACATTCACTACAGACATCTTATCATCCATAACAGACAGCTAATCATCCACAGCAGACGAATTATAGACTAGGATTATATGTATTTTGTTTTCATAAGGGTATTTTTGTAATTGAACATAGATCATTGTATAGGTTATAAATAGCAGTATACACTAATCCTTTGTAAGCTTTTGAACAATCAATCAAACAAGCAGTTATTATTATTCAAGCATACAAACAAACACATATAATCATACACACACATAGATATCATATCATTGATCAGGGGTTTCCGAACTATGATTAATGAGTATTGCTTCAATAAAAACTTGTTGTTATCTTTGAGAGATTGAAATCGATCCTTGGGGGAATTCATTGTTTTGTTCTTGTGTTCAAAAGTTCAAAACCCAAATTTGAATTCCATCAGAAATGGCTAAAAAATTCCTTTTGAAATACTTTCCACCCCGTCGTACTACCAAACTAAGAAGCAGCATCACAAGCTTTCGCCAAGACGATGATGAATCATTACACGAAGCATGAGAGAGATTCAAAGGTCTCCATTGGTGGAAGCCTTAGCTGAAATGCGAAATTACGCTAAGTTCTTGAAGGGTGTGTTGTCAAACAGAAAGAAACTAGAAGAGTTATCACATGTAGTTTTGAATAAGGAATGTTCTTCAATTCTTCAAAAAATACTACCTCAAAAGATGACAGATCTAGTGAGCTTTACCATACCTGGCCTAGTAGGAAATCTGTCTGTTAGTAATGCCTTAGCTAACTTAGGTGCCTTATGTGGTTTTTGAAAAGTTAAACGTCCCGTATGAGCATCCAGTTAGTTGATCATTTCGTCAAATATCCAAGGGTTATCATTGAAAATCTTTTACTTAAAATCGATAAATTTGTATTTTTTGTTGATTTTGTGATCCTTGATATGGATGACGACAAGAATGTCCCTCTTGTCCTAGGTTAACATTTCTTAGCAACCGCTCGAGCTCTCATTGATGTTTGCACCAACAGACTTATGCTTCGAGTGATGAGGAGGAAGAAACATTCGACATAAGATGATCCATGAAGCATCCTCAATATCATGATGACTCATGCTATTACACTTCTGTATGCGATTCAATCATAAGTTTTCATTTAAGTGAAACCCTTGAAATGAAGCTTGCAACACTTAATTAATAGAAGTCCAAACAACCAAACTCATCTGTGAAGATCAAACCATTCTAGACCCAGAAGTTGATGAAACATCATCTCACCGAGAAGCATTCGAGATCATTGAACAAGAACTAGAACCTAAAGCTAAACCATTTAACGAAGATCCTCTGGTTCTAGAACTCAAAGAAATTTCATCTTATCTCAAATACGCCTTTCTTGAAAACACATCTTAACTTCTTATCATTATCTCATCCACCTTATCGAATGACGGGAAGAATAAGCTGCTCAATGTGCTCAAGGCATATAAACAAGCAATTGCTTGGAAAATCATGGACATCAAGGGAATCAATCCATCCTTTTGCACCCATAAAATTCTAATGGAGGAAAACTTCTAATCCTTCATTCAGCCTCAAAGATGTTTAAATCTGAGCATGCAAGAGGTTGTAAAAAAAGAAGAAATCAAACTGCTAGATGTTGGCTTGATTTACCCTATTTCTAATTCTCCGTGGCTCAGGCCCCTCCAAGTTATTCCAAAGAAAGGAAGAATGACTATTGTAACCAATGAGAAAAATAAGCTCATTTTGACGCTTACAGTTATAGGATGGAGAGTTTGCATCAACTATCGTAAACTCAATGATGCCACAAGGAAATATCACTTCCCTCTTCCATTCATCAATCAAATGCTTGAAATATTATCAGGGTAAATGTTCTTTTGTTTCCTTGATAGCTTCTCAGGTTATTTCCGAATTCCAATTACTCCCGAAGATCAAGATAAACAACATTCACATGTCCATATGGTACATTTGCTTATAGACAAATGCCTTTTGGATTATGTAATGCCCCTACTACATTTCAAAGATGCATGGTAGCAATCTTTCATGACATGATCGAACATTCCATAGAAGTTTTCATGGATGACTTTTCCATCTTCGGAAACTTGTTTGAACAATGTATTGAAAATCTGGAAAAGATGTTGCTTAGATGTAAAGATTCTAACCTTGTCTTAAATTGAGAAAAGTGCCATTTTATTGTTACAGAAGGAATAGTGTTAGGACACAAAATCTCTCGAGCAGGACTTGAGATCGATCAAGCCAAAGTCGATACTATTTCCATGCTTCCGCATCCCACAACCATGAAAGCAATCAGAAGCTTCCTAGGTCATGCAGGATTCTATCGATGTTTAATCAAAGATTTCTTAAAAATTGCATAACCAATGACTCAAATCCTCGAGAAAGACGTGCAATTCGTATTTTCTAGAATGATGCATTAGTGCATTTAATCTACTGAAAGAGATGCTAGTAACAGCTCTAATCATGATTTCCCATGATTGGACATTACCATTCGAACTCATGTGTTATGCAAGCGATTTGCGGTAGGATCTGTGTTATGCCAACAGAACAAGCAATTCCACCCAATTTACAATGCGAGCAACCCTAAACAAAGCACAAGAAAATAACATCACGACCGAAATAGAACTTCTTGTGATAGTTTTCGCATTTCAAAAATTTCGCTAGTATCTCACCCTTTCGAAAACAATCTTTTACACTAATCATTCAACCCTTCATTATCTGTTTAACAAGCAAGATGCAAAGCCGAGAATAATATGTTGGATACTTCTACTCTAAGAATTTGACATTGAAATTCTCGATAAGAAAGGAGCTGAAAATCTGGCGGCTGATCATCTCTACAGTCTTGAAAATTCAAACCCTTCACAATGTGAGTAATCCAAGATAAAGAACAATTTTTCTCACGAATTCCTTATGCACATCTAATCCTCAATCGATGAACATCCTTGGTTTGTCGATTTCATGAATAACTTGGCAAGCAGAATTCTTCTCAAAGGAATTGCCTATCAGCAAACGAATAAATTCTTTGCTGATATCAAGCATTACTATTAGGAAGATTTGTATCTGTTCAAAATCAGTGCAGACCTGCTTTTCTGAATATGCGTATACGAAAGTGAAGTACAACAGATTCTAAGGCACTATCATGAAGGACCCACAAGAGGATGCCATGGATAACAGCTAAGAAAGTCTTTGACTCAAGACTCTACTGGCCCACGATCTTTAAAGATGCTCATAACATGGTACGCACCTATGATTCATGTAAAAGAGCAACCAATATCTCAACACGGGATGAGATGCCTCAGAAACCTATTCAAGTATGCAAGGTATTAGATATATGGGGTATTGATTTCGTTGGCCCATTCCCGGTGTCTTTTGGCAATCATACATCTTGGTAGCAGTTTATTATGTCTCCAAATGGGCTGAAGCTCAAGCCTTACCTACCAACGATGTAAGAAACATTGTCAAATTCCTAAAGAAACTATCATCTCATTTTGGTGCTCCTAAAGCTTTAATTAGTGATCACGGAACACATTTCTCTAACAACCAACTCGAATGAGCAATAGCTCTTTACGGTGTTCACAATCGGTTTACCACTGGTTATCATCCATATCAAATAGGCATGTTGATACATCAAATGAATCCTTGAGAAAATCATAGGTTAAAACCGTAAGGATTGGTCTACCAAGTTAGATGATGCATTATGGGCTTTTCACACAGCCTATAAGACTCCTATCGGCACTACATCGTTCGAACTGGTTTATGGGAAGTCATGTCATATACCTGTGAAACTCGAACAAAAAGCCTATTAGGCACTCAAGGCAGCAAATCTGGATCAAAACGTTGTGGGTAAAAATCGATTTCAATAAATCAACAAACTCGAGGAACTGAGAGAACAAGCGTATAACAATTCTTGGGTTTACAAAGAAAAAACAAGGAAATTTGATGATTCTCGATTAAAGAACACTAAATGGTTTCATGTGGGAGAATGTGTCTTACTATATAATTCTTGTCTACATTTGTTTTCTAGAAAGCTGAAATCACGATGGTTTGGACCTTATATGACTAAAGACGTTTTTCCAAATGGGGCCATCGAAAATGAAAACCATGATGGTTTAAGTTTCAAGATAAATGTTCATCATTTGATACAATATACCAGTGGACCGACCAAGATCCCGACCCAACTAAAACTAAGTGTGGGGAAAGGTCACGCTGACGATGCGAAACTAAAAACCGGCACCTGTACATAGGTTTTTCATTAAAATTTTAACTTTTTGTAGTACTCCATAAGCCAATCACGGGGTCGTGCCCCATGAAGCACGCCCCCATCACTCTGACAAAAAATTCATCGCGATCGCTACTGATGGCTCATGCACGTTGCAAGTTGAGTTTATGTCGAATTCTGAGAAGCACGGTGCCCTACCAGGCAAAGCACACCCCCGTGCATTCCTGGCCTATATATAAATACCATAATTTTTCTAGGCTTTCAACACACCAAATCCTGATCAAAAACGTTAAAAGGAGACAAATCCAATCACAAAAGCTCAAGTTGGAACCCTACAAAAAAACCATGTTCTGAAATGCAAGAAGCGACAATGCATGAATACTTCTTTAAGTTACACAAACTAATCAAGCACTTGACTAAAATAAACTTAGTGGCAAACTAACACCTAGCTGAACTTATCTAAAAAGTTCATGAAATGGGTGAAGAAGTCGTTTCCATCAACCATCAGCTTGTGAAATTAAGCAACTGCACTTCGGGTTATCCCATCCCAAACCTTCCACACGAAATGTGTGGAGGTTTCTTCTAGAATTATTTCATGATGTGTTATGTGTGCTAGTGCACCTTTAAGAGTCTAATTTTGAAGTCTTAGACTCTCGGCTTTAACGTATCATGTAACCGTAGGTTATTAGGAAATGTAATTGTCATTTGGCTTGTTTAAATTAACTTAAGGACTATTATCATATCTTTTCTGGTGATTTGGAAGTGACAAAACATAACTGGGAAAATTACGCAACACGCAACACAGAAAAACAGAACAACAAAAACTGAAAACCGGGACTATAGGGGAGTCACGCCCCCGTGACTGACATGTCATAACACCATCTGACTTTTTTCAGCATTTTGTCTTGTTCCCCATCAATCATGCATGCTTTAAATTGAAGTTAAATCAGTAGCATCCCAAATTCACTCCATTTTTCACCATTTTCACAATTTTCTTTTGCATTTTCAAGAGTTTTTTCATTTTCCTTTTAAGCTTGTTTATCCAAGAGTTTAGTGTTACTAATTTCATGATCTAATGATGTTTATTCCATATAGTTAGCTGATTAGGTCTCTAAGTAACCGAAATGCTAGCCATTATATGAGAATTCCTGTAACTAATGTTATATGGAATGATTAATGCTAGTAGTTTTTAGTTAGTTTTCTTGCGTTATGTTTTATCTTAGGTTGTTAACATGAATATCTTCATAAACCATGGCTGGATCATTGTTAATTATATTCATGTTACAAGGGTTAAATTTGTTAAACAATTGGTTTTAACACTTATATTTTTAAGTACCATGAATTATTAACAAGTATTTAAAATGTTACATATGCAATCTTTGATTAATCAAGCATAAAAATGTTAAAACCTTAGTAAGTCAAATATTTACCAACAAAACAACGCATGCTTGAGTCAAAATTTCACACCTCAAAATGTTTAACACACCCCCATGTTCCACAAGGCATACTCCCATGTCTAATATCTCTTTATTGAAAATCAAAATTTTAATTTTTTTAAATATGAATCAACCATATCTGTGATGATATCTCATCAAACTCGTGTCTGATTTACTGTCAAAATTAAACTTTTCAAGAATTCACTTTGTATAGTTTACTTATTTGTTTATAATTTCAAGAACATGAATTATCCTATTTATAATTTCACTAGAGCCGTGATAGATGGTATCATGACAGGATATAGAGACTGTTACAAAGAGCTAAAAAATCACATCTGCTAGCTGACGAATACACTTTGGTAGCCGTTTGACAACTAGAAAGATACAATGTTATCTTGAGTATTTAGTGGAAACGTCTACTTTCATAAAACAGACCTTTTGTTTATGAATTAACTCTGAATTTTTGGCATCTTTTAAATTCAGCACGAAAGACTCTGACCCATGAGATGATTACGCAGTTTAATTTATACTCGGTAGAAGTTAGCGGAAAACATCCATTTCCTTGTTCGGCGTCTATCTAGGAACCTATACGGAACAAGAAATGGAAGAAAAAGAGATAACGGGAATGCTAGCATATCACACATGTCTAGACGAGGAAGGTAAGGATATAGACAGTGATGCAATATGCAACGCATTCTGGGACCAAATTGGAATGGAAAATTTTAACTCAAGCAAAATCAAAAGCAGGCGCGAGACCCATTGTTGCGATACATCCAGCGTCTCTTTAGCCATTCGATAAATGAACGTTGTCAAAGCAAGGGAGTTGTTAGTTTTAGGGATTTGTTTATTTTATATTTTATGGTTAATCATCAACCATGCAAGATTAGCTATTTGTTTTGTCAATTGTTTTCTAGGAATGCAACTTTAGGTGCTCCAACACTAATGTTTGGAGGAAGCTAGATTCTCAACATCTATGAAAGTTAGAGATGTAACACGGAGGGAACTGAAGGAATGATGTCGGGACTACTGAATTTGAGCATCTGTACAAGCATGCACATGGTCATAAATCTACCGAATGGACAGCTGAGGCTTATGGACAAAAGGGGACAAATTTGGGATCCGGCGGATAACGAATAAATCATTATGGACCTTGATATGCTGGCACAACATGAAGATGCCATGGCTTTCAGTTCACATGATGGTGAATTCCGAATATGTTAGATCTTTATGAAGCTTTCCAAAGCACCAGCAACCATGCCCAGCGATATTCTGAATATGCACAACAAGCATTCAACTAGGTCAAAAATCTACATTCCCGAGTCAATGATTTGAGCAACAATGTCACTTACATCAGAAACTGGATGTATCATGAATGGGGGGGATATCCCGCCACAAAGCCCTTGAAAATCGTATCTCTTTTAGGGGTCAGGGCACATCTGTTTCGTGCCACTCTATCCTTTTAATTTATGTTGTTTTATTTTATTTTGTGTGCTTAGAATTTTAATGCTTTCAATAAATTTATTATATTTCAGGTGATCCCGAGGATTCTTATAATTCAAGGCGGCTGTGGGTACCAACCACAAGTGTTCAATTCGTCATTTTTAGGGGAGTTACGTCTTTACCATCTTTGTTATAAATTGTTAATCACATTGAGTACAATGTGAATTTTAAGTGTGCAAATGGGTTTATACGGGATATATTATGCATACTTGACACTTTACTAAAAATAGTCCAAATTAAAATTTAATAAAAATCAATTAATCTTTAATTTTTGTGACAAACCACCAAAAATTGAAACAATTTTTTATAAAACAAGTTATAAATATACATCTTCGGGAAATAAATAAGTAAATAAGTGAAACCCAAATAAAATTGAAAAATGTTTTTTGTGGTATACTTAAAACCAATTATTTAGTAAAAATATTTAAACATACAAAATTAAACATTTTTACTCGATTCCATCCGTATGTCAGTTTATTTTTAAGCGTTTAAACAACTTTTGCATTTATGCAATTTTACTTTCATTCTTGATTTAATTGACGGTGCCTTATAATACGTGTGATTAGAACTTTCTTTGAGTATATATTTCAATACCTTAATTAGTATTTATTGCATAAAATGACTTATGCATTAGGAAACCTAACCATCAAGGCTCAACAATTTTTCTTTTAATTATCCTTACGCGAAGTTAACCTAGTTAGCCCCGTTAAGCTTAAACGTTTTATTTCTGGATCACTTGAACCACTAAGTCACTTAACCAAAAGGCCATAAACAAAACCCATTTTTTGCTAAAGACACATTTCTGGTTTCTTTTAGAAAAAATAAAAGAAAACGAAAAAAAAAAGAAAATTTTGGTCTTTTACTGATCAGACAAAAAAAACTAGAATGTATTCCTTTGATTTTAATTTACTTTGTTGCCTTCACCATGCAAAATGGGGACTTCCCCTAGAAATCCATGAACAAAATTTCAAACGCATGTCCAATGCAAGAAAGAAATGGAGAAAAAAGAAACAAGTTCCGCCATTTTGTAGAATGTCAAAAAGCACTATAAAAATACGAACAAAAGATATGAAAGATTCTCGAACTGTGAGAACTGGTCCCACGATTGGGTGCTATTAGGCTTCAAGCCGAAAGATCCTTACGAAAGGAGAGTTTCATGTGTCTTCGGGTGAAAGACAAAGTAAGGTTTTTGAAAGCAAAGTATGGTCTTGACAATCTAACCTTAAACGAGTCCTCGACTTAGCATATCCCTTCTAGCTTGAAGTATTGTATAGGGAACCTTTTACTGCTTTCCTTGTAGTTTATGTTAAAAAAAAAAAAAAAAAAAGCCAAGATCTTCATCTTTATCATTTAGCCACTTTTTCCAAATAATCCATACCCAAGCTAGAGCCAAGTTATAACCCATCAAAGACCTAATGAGTTATGCAAGTAAATAACTAAATAGGCATAGATTTGATCCCTTAACATGCATATGATTTCACACATATTCATACTAGGAAATTGAGCATATTAGTCATACTTAACCTTGATTATAACTCCATATATTTAGCCGAGTGTGAGTGCACCTTGGGAGGAGTGTCGATTCTATATGTTAATAATCTTTACCAACTAATCTATTCCTTGCTAGGATATCATTCTACATATGCTTAAAGTTCTTACATTTTGGTAGAATAAGTTTACTTGCATATTTCCCAAAAGACATATTTATCATTTGATTTATTTGGTTTTTGATGGTATTGTCATTTTAAGTGATTTTGCTTGAGTACAATCAAAGTTTAAGTGTAGGGATGTTTGATATGCTCTAAAATATACATAGAAAACTTATCCGAAGCACATCAATTAGTCCTAAATATCTTCCTTAAAATGATGAAAATAAACTTAAAAATATTAAATTATGTTTTTAGGTGCTCTAAAGGTCAAGATGGACAAAAGAAGCACACTTAGCATGAATTTGAAGAAAACCGAGCTTTGAAGTCCAAGCATGGGGTCGTGCGTCAATAAGCACACCGCATGACAAGCCTAAAACATGCCCTGTGCTTAAATTATCGCACCCCCAAGACAAAAAGTATTGTCTCCCAAAAGTAGTCAAGGGGCCGTGACCCACCCCAATCACATGGTTGTGCCCCATGAGTCACGGGGTCATGCCCGACACACTCTGCACGTACAAACTGACCAACTTTCGTAAGCATTGTACTAGCACGGGCTCGTGCCTTTTAGGCACATGGCCGTGCTTAAACACTCCAAAAAGCCTATAAATAAAGGCCTAAGTCCATCATTCAGATAAGCTTTTGGTGGAGGGTTACCCTGCTGATTTCTCTTAGGAATCAAGTCTTGCAGACCCTAGGGAGGCTCAGGAGGTGCATACAACACTTGCAAGAAGCTTGGGATTGGTTAAACATCATCCATTGTGGATCAACGGTTGGATTGTTCCATTTCACCAATGATTTCATATCTATCTTCTATGTTGTTTGTTGTTATGTTTAAGCTCATTATGAGCTAAACTCTTATTATCATCCTAATTTGATGAAACTTATGTAATTTATGATGAACTAATGGTGTGATTTATGTTATGTTAATTTTATAGTCATCTTGGGTAAACTTTTGATGGGTAGCATCTACCTTTGAATGGGAAGTTATAAACTTATGGTTTGTAATCGTAAATGTCATACAAGGTTGAAAAACATATGAACTTGCTTTTATTCGTGAAACCGGTCTTCATAAAACATCCATGGCTAATAAACTAGAAATGGTTATTAGAAATCAGATAACTTTAGCTTTATGATCATTTGCGGCTTCCCTTTTATTAGTCTGAGAAATCTACAGTAATTGTTATAGTTTTCTAAATTTAATGGTATGTTAAAAAGGAACTTGATCAACTTTCTTTCTAATAATAAGTTATGTTTTCAGATTTCATATGTTGAAAGGTTACACGAGACTTACCTACATTACTAGTGGCTTGGAGGATTAGCATTGTAACTCGATGTTGATGTTTGTGTCATTTCGGAGCTTGCAGACGAGAAATCCACATTGGCTCACGTTTATAAGCATTAAGATAACTACTTAAACTTATATCTTTAATCACACCATGATATTCATCATAGTTACATATGTGTAATCTAATTAGGATGATAGACTTAATTTCTTTTTTTAAAACCCAGAAGTTTCAATGTTACTTTTACTTTAATTTTAATTATTGTTTTAGAAAGCCTAAAAATTTGGTTACATCAATGCAACTTATCATTTTCTCAAAACAAAACCCAATCTGATAGTTAATTATAAAGTCTGTTAAGTAGGCTCGGTGTGTTCACAGATTGATACTCAGTTCTTATCAACACTATAATACCACACAACAGGTATACTTGCCTTTTGTGTGTGTAGTTTAGTAAAAGTAAAAATCATTTAAAATTGAATTTATGCAAAAAGTTCTTATCGAAAATATATACACCTTTCACATGTATCATTTACTTAGATCAAAAGAGCCCAATAACTACAAGACCACTAGTATAGACCAGAAACTGAAAAATGGCTTGATATGACTGGCATTGAGATACAATCTGATGATTAAGTCTAGGATATTATTGATTGGCCACATAAAAAGAGGCGTGTGGTGGTGAATAATTAAGTTAAAAACAGACATGAATGGAAAGATACATACAAAAGCAAGTTCGGTAATAAAAGGATTAACTTCGTATTAAGGAATTAGTTATGAGGAAACCTTTTCCCTGATGGCAATGCCTAATTTTATTAGGATACTGATTGCTATAATCACGTACTCTGACTATGAAATTTGGTAGATGGATGTCAGAAGGATTTTCCTAGATAAACATCTAAGTGAAGATGTTGGCTCACCCAGAAAGGTTTGTTAATCCTAAGCATCAAAATAAAGTGTGTAAGCTAAATAGATCCATATACGGACCGAAAGAGGTATCTCGTACCTACAATCTTCGATTCGATGAGAAAATCAAGGAGCTTGGTTTTATAAAGAATGAAGATGAGTCTTCTATCTATAACCAGACTTGTGGGAGGGTAGTCGTATTCATAATCTGGTGTGTGAATAACAACTACTCATTTGGAACAACACTCCCAAATTGCAAACTGTTGACGATTAGCCGAGAAATTATTTCACAAATAAAGATTAGGGTGTACCTACTTATATTCTTTGAGTAAATATCACTAGAGACTATCAAAGTGATTTATTGTCTTGAGATAAAGTGCATATGTTAATATGCAAGATTCCAAGCGAGCAATCTTACCTACGACACATCGAAGGATCCTAGAGAAATTGTAGTGTTCGATGATAGATATAGAGATTAAGAATATAGAAAGAGTTACATATACTTTAACACCGGGATCAAATGAGTTAAGGTGTTGTACACTAGAGTTGATGTGTTGTTTGCGTTGAGCATCGTGAACAGATATTAGGAAAAACATAGCAGACCACCATGAGATCACAGTCAAGAATATTCCAAAGTATGAAAGATGGACTAAGGATATATCCTTGATATATGGTGGATTGAAAGAAGACCTAACTATAAGATGTTGCACATATGCAAGCTTCTAAATCCAACTAATTTACTCTTGGTCCAAGACTGGATATCATTTCACCATCAAAAGATGAAAAGTTACTTGGAAGAGTACCAAGCATTATATGGTTGCTCACCCATATCGAGCCTAAATATATTACAACCTTAAAGATAGCTGAGGGAGCAGTTTAGATAAAGATATTAATTGATAAGTATGGAGTGATAACGAGCATTGAGAATCTATCAAGATATGTAGTGACAACACAAGTGAAATTACATAAAGGAATCAAGGTCACATCATAAAACCATGCATATCTTGAGGAAATTCCACTATATGGGAAGTAGTAGAATGGAAAGACTTTACAAGTAATAAAGTTAACACATATCTAAATCTAGCAGACCAGCTCGCAAAGTCAATATCTTATACTAAACATGAGAAGCATGCCATTTCAATTAGGCTTTTTTACACTAGAGATTAGTTATGATCTTTAATTAGTATTTTGATACTCTAAAGTGTTAAACATTGTATACTATATGCCTAGCTTGACAAGAAACATTATTTTAGATTCCCATTTACATGAACAAGGTTTTTATTAAATTTAACTTATATGAATGACAAAATTTATATTAAAGCAAGACCCCATATTGGTATATATGAGATTTTCATAAGCATACCACAAGCGAGTTCTAATTACAAAACCAATGCTAAGTGATTGAAGACAGATTTTAATCTGACATATCTATTGTAATGTCAACTTGGTTAGATAAGCAAAAAATTTGTTACAACCCCACTAGTAGTGGAAACACGAGGATGCGATGGCGGGATCGTCATAACACATTAAGGGTTTAAAAAAATCACTAAAGGCATTCTTCATCAATGGATCATAATGTCGCCCGACACATATGAACAAGTGCTAAGCACAGTCAAACCTATAACATCATACCGTAATGAGCAAAACAATCTGAGGTTCTAAACCAAAACAAACATGCCCAAATGCAAACCAAAATAAGTAGATATCCAACAAAGTATAATCCCAACCACATAAATATAATTCGTATCCAACATCCAAGTATTCCATAAATTGTCTAATGCTCTAACGGGAGTGATCTCGTCTAAAGTCCACATTTCGAGCACATGAGCATTATTATCTGAAATGAGATGCTCTAAAAAGTCAACAAACATTGGTGAGTTCATGAGTTTATAAGTACACAAAACATTATCATGTGAGTCATGTACAAAATAAGTGTGTGTGTGTGTGTGTGTGTGTGTGTGTGTGTGTAAGAGAGCAAAGTAGTCATAGAAATCAATGTAAGTTCATGATCCATCCAACTCAAAATAACAAAATAATATTCACCCCAAGGGCACACATAGGCCATGCCAGTCTTTGCTAGCATACCGACAACAGGGGTGGGGTGTTAGCTCGTTACTACTAACAATCCCTTTCCATGATAGTCCAAGCAATTGTACATACTTATGAAGGAAAATCTAGATTCGATCCTATGAGTTAAACCACACAAAATAAATTTTAAGTCATGGAATAGTCCAAAACCAATGAGCAAGCTTTTCCCCCAAGTAAAACATATTAAAAAGGTTTTTTAAACTTACCTTCATGATAGCACAATTCAAAGTACACAAAACGGATAGCAAGTAACTATAGAAAACAAAACAAAGTAAGATTACTTAAAGTCGAGAAGACCTAATTGGGTGTAATCCTCGTAGTCCAATCCTTAATGTCCAACCATGTACTTATTTTAGTGAAAATGTTGTTCATTTATTATTTTGGGTCTAATGTCATTCCTTAAGTTTCCAAATCCCTTTTTATTATAGTTTCAAGTACTTATTGTGTACATTTGTTATTTACACCTGTGTGTAACATGCATGATCCCAAGTTTAATGATTAATTAACCTAACATTACCTTATCTTTATACGTCTTAGAATCCTTCTTTGGACCCAATTCTTAACTTATTTTAGTTAAACAGTCCCAAATATTAATATTTAAGTTTCATAAAAATATTTCAACTTGTAGAGCCGATCACGTACCAATCTTGAGTAGGCTTCTTGGAGGTCAAAACAGTAATGACATGTCTTAGCATTAGGCATTGTATGAAAGCTAAGACCTTAGACTAACTTTCTAGAAAACGAATCCCCTCAATTAGACAAAGTATTAAGAATATATGACCTTATGAACACATAACAACATTCTGCCTGAATTTAATAGCTTTTACCTCTGATTTTGTTTATTGCAGTTGGAGGACCAAACAATGTTGGATTCACGTGAGAACAATTTGGGTTAGTTAGAGGTCTCTTTAAAACTGTTATTAGACATGAAGTTTGACCTATTTCTTGTCCGTATAACCAAGTTACGACCTAGACAAAACATCTTATTTTTCTGAAAACAAGGTGTCCTAGATCCCAACCTTGTCCTTTGTACTCCAAATCTATAATTTTAACCACCATTGACCCTTAAATTATCATAGATTTCAGTCTCGGGTAGTCATGCTTTTCATACATGGTTTATGTTTCTATTGTATCAATGCATAGATCCTATTCCAAACTTGTTAATAGATCCTTGAACATAGCTTAATGTTTTTAACAAAAAGAATTTTTTCCCAAAACCATATTACGCAAGATTACAAATCCAAAATCAAGAAATCCAAAGAAAACAAGAAAAACATAAGGGTTTACCGGCTTTTGATGATCCAATCCTCAAACGCACGATTCCTTCACGGTCTGACCATAATAATCAATAGAATATGAACATTAGGTGATGATTTTGGTAAACCATTATGAATATCATCAAGAACATGAGCAAACAAATGTCAAAATCATCAAAACAAAGAATTAGTCTTACAGAATAGCGTAGATGACTAGGTGTTGTAAAAAATCAAAACTTGATCACTAATACTTGACCAAAACTGATGAAGATGAAGGCTTGATGGATCGATAATGATGAAGGCTAGGGTTTTTACGTTGAGAGAAACTTCGAGAAGTATGCACAAGGTTTGAAAATGGGGCAAAACATGGGGGTTCCCACCTTGGCTAAGGGAAGGTGTTAGGCCCCTGGCCCACTTGTCATTTCTTGATCCATTCACATCCTCTCTTTGTCCCGATAATCACGAATTTGAATTCTTTTACATTTTTACGTGTTTTTCGAGCTATTATACGATACATGATTTATCACCCCTAGGTTTTAGACAAGGTGGCACACTAAAAAATCGAATCAAAATCACTACCAAAACTCCCAAGATTATCTCTAATCAAAGTCTGAAATTTAAAAAACAAACAAAGTAATTAATTTTAACATGCAAGACCTAATCTAGATGTCACACAATCAACCAAAATCAAGCACACATGACCATGAAAAGAATTTTTAAGCATTAAACTAGACACATCCATATTTAATTGAGAAAATAATCAAATTTTAAGATTAATAACAACTATACGAAATTAACACCAAATATTTAATAAGAACATATTAGTTTTCAACCCAACCTAGGTAGTGCCAAAAAGTTAGCTACACATAATGTTTGTAAATATTAAAAAGAATAATAAAGTTGCAAACTTAGTAACATAAAAAAAATAATCGACGAAACAAAGAAAATAATTAAGAACGAATTGAAACCGAATGATCTTTAATGCTTGAATCAATCTTATGCCTCCAAATCTTGTTTTCCGTTTTAAGATTTCTCTTCAATCGTGCTCAAAACTCCAAAGTTGAAATCTTAAATAATAAACCTTTTTTGTTTTCTTTTCCTCTCGAATGAATGGGCTCCCCGTTTATCGTCACTTCTTCCTTTTATCACGTACGTAACCTATAATTTCATTAATGGGCCTCCTTTAACTTGACTTTTGGGCTTTTAAACATTGAATATCAAAGATATATTAAATCCCAGGCATGAAACTTCCTTCACGTGCACTTATTATTCAGTTTTTTTAAAACACTTCAATTTACCAACAACTATCATTTCGTGGGCCCATTCCTTCAATAATTTCTACTAAAATTTACAAAACAATTAAACAAATTAGATGAGCACAAATCATGATTAATATTTTACTTTAACCTATTTTAATATGACAAAAATTATATTTAGAAGTCTATGATTCTTTCAATATTGTCATTAAAGAAAACCATAACATATAAAATAAGTTTAAAAATCCCAACTGTAAGACTCAAATTAGTTAAAGTGTATCATTTTCTTACCCGCATTCTCACATTTTATTAAAATACATCTTGTTTAGCATATAGTTTCTTGATATTTATAAGATCTAAATATGAACCGATTATGAGTACTATTCAATAAAAAGTAATCAAAAAAACTATATAGAGTGTAGGATGATATTTATACAATTTATATATAGTTAAAGCCACATCACTTGACAACCAGTCTATCCCTACAATCACGTCCAAACATCCCATACCAAATAGCAAAAGTTTGTGCGACCGGTGAAGAGGGTCAATACAACAGTTTCACAATAAGAAGAGAGTTAGAACACAGATCAAATAAGAAACCGGGTTTGTATATATGATACTAAGAACACAAGTAAATATGAGACTGAACAAGAACAATAACAAGATGATATTGGTTTTCAAGAATGATGTATATTGCACTAGAGTCTTTTACAAGTGTTGCAAAGCATACATGAGAAAGATACAAGTACTTGAGAGACTTTATACTACATCCTACAACCGACCATACTTTGAAAGTCAGCTGAAAACACTAATCTAGACAACAAGATCAATGTAGAGTCAAAAGGCAGCTTGCCTTTTGACTTATGACTATGACATGCCATAGATCACATCCTAATATATTGCAAAAAAGGAAAAAAGATACAAAAGTAGAAAGTTACAGACCAATGACCATAATCTAGAGTTGACAAAAGCATGGACCTTTTCACCAACTCATATAAGTTGGTGAGTCTTTAGAGTGTCAGCGGAAAGTTGTTCAGCTTTAGTCAAAAGGTAATCAGAGAAAGCATGTCTTCTCTGTCTTCAAAAGAAATCAGTCTTTGGCTTCAGAAGACTTTGTCTTTGAAGCTTCGGAAGACTTCATCTTTGGCTTCGGAAGATTTTTCATTTGGCTTCGAAAGATTTTACACTTAGCTTATTTCCTTTGAGTTGTGTAAAACTTCCAATATAACTTTACTGTGTACTTCATGCATGCATGCTGAGAGCTCTTTGGATGCTTTGGTTACATCAGCCTTTAAGTATGGACCTTACAAACTCCCCCTAGGCTGATGCTACCAAAACATAGGAGATTACTCATCTATTGACAGTTATCATCAAGATCAAGACAATTCCTTTCTTTATCATTTGGTCTGGATCCCTTAAACTCTCCTTGTATCTCCCCATATCATAGAAATCATACAGAGGAAGATCAAGTATGTCTTTCCAGAAGTAGACATCTTGACCTCCTTGATCTCTAATGACATACCATCTATCCGGATTAGCAGCAAAAGGCTATACTTGAATAGGAGTTGAATGAGCAGCCTCTTCTTGATCACCCGCAGGATGTTCTGACCTATCCTTAGGTATAGAGGTGGATGCCTTGGACTACTTCTTCTTCTGCTTCTTATCCCTTCTAATGGCCATCCTTTTCTTCCTCTGCAGGACTGGTAAGGGTACTTAAGTTTGCAATTAGCTTCATAAGAGGAGTGATCTTAGATCACTTAACCACTCAAATAAGGAACTGGTTTGATGGTACAAAGCAGCACAAGTAATATTAAAGAGACAGAACTATAAGAATAAGAACAAAGTCACAAGAACACAAGATTAAATTTTCAAGGAAGTTGTATATTGATTCTCTAGTTCTATTACAAGTGTTTGCAAGTATATCTAATTACAAGAACCGGAGACTATTTATACTACAACCTACAACCGTCAATATACAAAAAGACAGTTGGAATTTTGACTAATCTAGACAACAAGATCAATCTATAGTCAAAAGGCAGTTTGTCTTTTGACTAGTGACTATGACATGCCATAACTCACTGACTTAATCTAATACAAACAAGTCTACATGAACAAAAGTGGGAAGTTACAGTCAAAGACTTTTTCTACTGTTTGATAAAGTATGGAAGTTTCACCAACTAATATTAGCAGGTGAGTCTACAGAGCAATAGCAGAATGTACATCAGCTTTATCAAAAAGTAACTCAGAGAAAGCATATTTTCTCTGTCTTCGGAAGAAATCTGTCTTCACAGCAAAGTGGCTTCGGAAGACTTTGTCTTTTGAAGCTTTGGAAGACTTCATCTTTGGCTGAAGAAGAAATGAGTCTTTGGCTTCAGAAGATTTCACACTTGTAATAATTTTCTGATAAGTGTGAAACTTCCAAAGTAACTTCTTCTGAACTGTTAGCTTCGGAAGATTTTACGCTTAGACTTATCTGTGAGTGTAAAACTTCTGAAGCTAGTTCATCTTTGTTCCTTAGTGCAAGCAGGAAGAATTGGTTGTTCTGGTATCCTTTGGTTGCATCAGCCTTTAATCTTCAGATGTTCCTTACAAACTCCCCCTAGGCTGATGCTATCAAAACAGAGAAGTTTCTTAGATTTTGATAGTCCATATTAGGATCTTCAGCAAACATTTCTTCATCATTAGATCTGGATCCTTCAGGCTTACATAGAACCTTCTCATGTCATAGAGATCATGCAGAGGAAGTTCAAGCATGTCATTTGTGAAGTAGACATATTGTTCTCCCTGATCTCTTATGACATACCATCTGTCTGGATCTTCAGCATAAGTCCAGGACAGAATTTGTCTTCCAACAGCAAGAGGCTCTACTATGATTGGAGTTTGTTGAGAGACCTCTTCATGCACTTTCTCAGGATGCTCTGACTCACCCTAAGGTTAGGACATGGATGCCTTTCTTCTTTTTTTCGTTGAAGTAGATCTTTTTCTGACCATCCTTTTTCTCCTCCCTAATTTCTTCAACTGAGAGGACTGGTCTTGAGTACCAGTTTTTTCTGTTATGTCTCTCTTAGTTGGGTTCTCCTCTCTCACAGGTTTTGAAGGAAAGAGAGGAGGACCCTGTCGTGGATCAGAAGATGAAGTTGGCTCAGATGTAGCTCCAGGTTCAGGTTGTGTTGTCTCAGTAGGTTCGACCTTCACCTCAACTTCAGGTTGAACTGGACTGGGTGGAGAATGCAAGTCCACCAGCTTTCCCTTCTTTATCTTCTGCTTGATCACCCTAATATGCTCATCCATTGTGAATAGAGACATAGGACCAAGCCTCCTTTTGAAGAACCCATACAGGTTCAAGAAGCTCGTCATCCTTAGTCTGTCAGCAGACTTCTTTTGGCTTTTGTGGATGATGGCTTTTGACTTTACAGCTTCTTCCCTTAATCTCTTCTTTGCAGCTTGCCTTTCTCTTTTGGCTTGTTCTTCCAGCTGCTTGTTGAATTCAAACTTTATGTACTCAAGTGATAAGGGAAGAAGTGCAGGTGCCTGATAGAGACCTGTGGCACTCAGGTAGTTGATCATCTTTAGTCTTTCTTCTTCATTAACTACTTGAGGTTATTCAGTGGCCACAGTCTCTGGCTCATGACTTTCTTGAACTGGGGAGAGGACAGGAACATCTTTGTAGAGTCTTTTCAGCCTTCTTTGTTCTTTTACTTTGAGGAGTAGTTCTGCATCCTCTGCCTCCCTCCTCTCTTTTGACAGCTCAGTGTCAGCCAGTTCATTCAACTCCTCTAAGGGGAAAGAGATGAGTTCATCAACATTGTAGTCTTTGGTTCCCAGGTAGTTTAACCTGGCTGCCCTCAACTCATCTTCTTGAGTGTTTGGCCTGGGGGCAGCTCAGATTACAGCTTCCATGAACCTTGGGGAACCACTTGAACTCTCTCCCCTCAGCTTCTTCTTCCTCTCTCTCTTCTCCTCCTCCATCTTCTCAGGAGTTGACTTTATTTTTCCTTTGTCAACCACAGGCCTTGGTGACTCAGGGAGGAGAGAGCTTTGGCCTTTATTGCTTGATTCAGCTGTCAAACTCTGGCCAGAGAGAGGTTGTGAAGCATCATCACCAGCTGGTGCCTCACGGAGGGTAAAGGGTGCAGAAGGAGATCCTGTCTAAAGGTTCACAAGCTCAACCTCTGGGCCTTCAATCAAGGATTTCCCTTCGAAGTTAATCTCAGGGTCCACCTCAACTTCCAGTTGACCAAAGGCCTCACCTACTAGCCTCTGTCTATGTAATCTTGATCTCTATTTGAATTCTTCTAGCACGCTGTCTTGTATCCGGTCAGCCAATCTGGTAGCTTGTCTGTTGTTGCTAGGGTTGACAAGTGGTAGATACACCAGATTTATACTCTTATAGAAACTCAGGTGTGAAATGTTGAAAATTTCTAGTTGACCCTGAGCTCTAGAGATTACAAGAGCTCTCCTATTGCTGTCATACCCCCAACCCATGATTGGATTCTCAGAAGGGGCAAACATTGCTCTTGGGATTCCCTCTTCAAACAAATATTGAAAAAGCAAGTCTAGATCTCTGACTTGAGGAGGTTTCTGAGTGTGGACAACTATAAGAGAGGATGGTGATTCCTCTATGTCCATACTCTAGGAAGAACTCCCAGGTTCTGTGACTGTCAAGATTTCCTCTCCCATTTTAGTAGCATCACCCTGTTGCATAGGTGAGCTGGGAGATTGATCCATAACAATCATAGGTTCTTGTGGGCCTAGTTGAGTTGTCGTCATTGGTCTCTCAGCTAACTGACCCTTGAGATCGGGATCTCAAGTTGCTGGTCATTGACCCTTTTTAGCAAGAAAGTCACTTGAGTTTCCAAGTGACTTATCTTTGAAACCAAGTAAGTGTATGTATTTGTCAGTAGGTGCACTCTTTGTTTCAGACTCCCCTCATCTTCAGATGAAGAATCATTAGGGGATGAGAGAATTAGACCTAAGTCTTCTTCCTCACCACCAGCATGTGGTTCTTGGCTGCTGGATTTCCCTTGCCTCATGACAACTTCTAGAGAAGTGTCAATAGGCTGGGTTGCCATGGTTGAGGTCCTAGTTATGTAATTACTTGCAATAGTGAGAGCCTCTTCCATATAGGTCTCCTGAACAAGTTCAGGAAGATCCACCTCAGTTGGGGTTACTGATGTGGGCTAGAAGTAGGAGAAGCAGGAGTACTCATCTCTCCTAGAGTGTGGGAAGAGAGGAGAGATTCATGGTACTCATTGAAGCCCAAATTTTCATCAAAGAAGAAGTCAAGGCTGGAGATGGGTCGGTTAAGGTCTAGAGGTTGGGGATGGTAGCTGTCCCTAGAAGGTTGATCACTTGAGTGTTGAGACTCAGAGTGATGGCTTAAAGCTATTTGTGGGGTTATGAGCTCATCAGGCTGAGCATAAGGAACCTCATTACTGATCATTTCAAGGCTGGGGGTGGTCTGCTCCTCAGGAGAAGTGGGAGCTCGAGATTCCACTTCCTCATGTATGGGTTGTGATATATGTGCCTGCACATGCTCAGTAGCAAGTGCAGGGGTTCGTTTACACTTTCTAGTGTAGGTGATGGTGATGGTAGGCTGTGTTTGAGGTGGTTGAGAGGTGGAAGGTGTGGGATCAACACTAGCTGGTGCTGCTAGGTTGTCACCCTGAGCAACGAGCTCAAACATTTGTAGGACAAGGGATGTTTCTACCCTTGAGAAGCCAACAGTTGGCTTCTTGAAGATTTTGAAAATGCTGGGCCTTATTTGTCCTAATTTAAGAATATTACCTGTCCCCCTCAACTGTGAGCCCAATTCACAGTTGAGAATGTGTTGAATATACCTGGGGAACATGTAATACTCTAAGGAGTCCAAGTTAGTAAGCAAATTTGTGTAAACAAATTGAGAGTACCTGAACTTGACTCCATGTACCATCCCATGGACTATGAAGGAGAGGTCTTCTGGAACTTGATCCCATTCGCCATGTTTGTTACATAAACTGTGTATGATGATATGGAGGAGGTATTTTTGCTGGGATGAGACCTTCCCCTTCCTGAAGGTTTTGACTGAGAAGTCACCTTCATAGCCTATCTGCTGGAAGGAATGGTTAACAACATCTTTTGGGAAGGACAGTTCACCTGTTTCATCATCTAGCTACAAATGGGTGTTTATGATGGCTGGAGTGATGAAAACAGTCCTCCCTTGCACTGTAGCAGACAGTGCCCTCATGCCATCCATGGTGACCTCTTGACAGGTCCGCTAAAATTCAAGCAACTGATCCTCATAGAGAGGAGGATCGATTGTAAGGGAGGTGAGGTAGTGAGACGAAGAAAGGTACCTACACACGTCGGAGAAACTTGGATCCTTCTCAGAGTGCAACAGGGCAACTTGATTGTGTTGCCTGTGTAGGTGCATGGAGAAGTTTAGGTCGTTTCTACGATCGATGTTGGCCATTTAGGTGAAGCTTATCAGTGAAGAAAGGAAGAAAGAAGGTGAATTTTGGGAGAATTTAGGTTAAAGATTTGTGAGAGTAGAGAGATGAAGTTGAATCGTTGAGAAGATATATGCTGTGGATTTGAGTCAAGTTAAGACAAAAAGATAAACTTTGAAATCAGCAAGTGGGTCTCACTTCTGAAAAAGTGCCCAAAAAGTTAGTTTTCTTGGAAGTTGCAAATCTTCCAAATGTATTTTTTCTTCGGAAGCTTTTCAGCAAAGCTTCCGAAGGCAACTTTGCTTCGGAAGATATTTCAAAGAGTTGTGAAAACTTGGCTTCGGAAGAAATATACTTAAAGAAATTTCTTCCGACATATATTTTGCTTCAGAAGAACAAAGTCTGAGAAAATTATTATCCTTAGATAATAAATCTTCCGAGACTTAATTGCATTCGGAAGACATTTGTTCTTTGAATGCATTTAAGTACTTATAAGCATATTTAAGCTTTGGAAGATATTCCAAGAATTTCTTCTGAAGGTAAACTCTAATAAGTAGTTAAATGATTTAAAGACATAAATTTCTTCCGAATGCAATTTGAGTTCTGTCGAGACAAAATAATAAATTTTCACAAATCTAAGGAACATCATTAGAAATTTTAATTTACTTCCAAAGAGAACGGACTTATGAGGGTGATCTAATAGACAACTTAGGATACATAATTTTAAGAAATAATGTTGATTAAGTGTTTAAAGAAAATCTATTCAAAGTTAATCATCCCAATTGCTAATATAAGATATTTAAATCTCTGTTCATCAAAGGCTTTAGTAAACAGATCAGCATATTGTTCATTTGTGTTAACTTTGATTAGTTTGATTAATCCTTTTTCAAAATTATCTTTAATCAGATGATACCTGATGTTGATGTGCTTGGTCCTTGAGTGCTGCACTGGATTCTCTGTAATAGAGATGGCACTATTGTTGTCTATATGGATAGGAGTCTCCTAGAAATTAAACCCATAGTCTAGCATCTGATTCTGAATCCACAGCACTTGAGCACAGCAGCATGCAGTAGTAATGTATTCAGCTTCAGCAGTTGATGCAGACACATATGATTGCTTCTTGCATTGCCAAGAGACTATCCTTCCACCAAGGAATTGACATCCCCCAGATGTAGACTTTGCAGTCATGTTGCAGCCACCATAGTCACTATATGTATAAGCATACAGATTAAAGTCTGAATTCTTTGGATACTAAAGGCCAAGTTTAGGGACACCTTTGAGGTATCTGAGAATTCTTTTGACAGTAACTAGGTGTGACATCTTGGAGTTGGCTTGATATCTTGCACATATACATGTTGCAAACATAATATCAGGCCGTCTAGCAAGAAGGTACATAAGAGACCCAATCATAGCCCCGTAAAGATGTTTATCAACACACTCCCCCTCAAGATCAGGACCAAGGGAGTGGTTTCTGGCTATGGGTGTCTTTGCAACCTTACAATCAGTCATCTTAAATCTTATAAGTATGTCTTGTACATACTTTGACTGACTAATGAAGATGCCATTTTCAACCGGCTTCACTTGAATTCCTAGAAAGAAGTTGAGTTCTCCCATGGCACTTATTTCAAATCTATTCTTCATCAGCATTTCAAAGTCTTTACAGAGCTTTAAATTAGTTAAACCAAAGATAATGTCTTCTACATATATCTGAACTAGCATTATGTCATTCCCTGTTTCTTTAATGTAGAGAGTCCCATTAATAGTACCTCTTTTGTATCTATGTTGACAAAGATACTTTGATAGTGTCTCATACCACTTTCTTGGAGCTTAATGCAGTCCATATAGAGCTTTATCAAGCTTGCAGACATAATCAGGATGATCTGGGTTTGTAAAGCCAGGTGGTTGTTTGACATAAACTTCTTCATCAATCACCCCATAAAGGAAGGCACACTTTACATCAAGCTGGTAGACCTTGAAATCCTTGGATGCAGCATAAGCCAGGAATATTCTTACAGCTTCAAGTCTTGCCACAGGAGCAAAGACATCTGTGTAATCAATTCCTTCTTCTTGTGTGTATCCCTGGACAACCAGTCTAGCCTTGTTCTTGATAACAATTCCTCTATCACCCTTCTTGTTCCTAAAAACTCATTTGGTTCCTATGACGGTCTTCCCTTAAGGAAGAGGACATAGGTTTCAAACCTTCTGTCTTCTAATTTGAAGTAGCTCTTCTTGCATAGCTTCAACCCAGCTTCCATCCTTTAGAGCCTCATCAACTTTCTTTGGCTCATCTGGGATAAGAAACAAGAGTGCAGACAAACATTTTGATCATGGGTTTGTCCTCTTATTCTCACCCCAGTATCAACATTTCCAATGATGTTTGTGGTGGGGTGTGACATGTGGATCCTTAGTTGAGGGATCACAGCAAGTTGGTTAGACAGATCCAGATTGGAGAAATTTAGATATGGCAATGGAGTATCACCCACCACATCAGCACATTTATCAATTAAGACTTGATCCAATGAATATGTGACATCATTTATATTGTCCTTTATAGAGTGGTTATCAGCATCAAGAAATTCTTGATCACTATGACCTCCACTATTTCCTCCTGCATTTGATGCTCCTTCCCCTGAGTTTTGAACCTCTGAGCTGGAAATTGAAGGTACCTCAGATGTATCAGCAGAATTTGTCATGTTTATGCTGATAGGATCTTCATTTGCAGGGTTAGTCACCAAAGGAGCTAAAGTCATAATCTTGCTTGGTCTTCTCAGCTTAAATCTTGGGTCAGGATCTTCTGTTGATATATTATTTGCAGATCCTAAAACATTCTCATAAGACTTGTTAAAATAGTTGGTAACTAACTCAAGATCAAATAGCCAATCTGGACCAGATCCTTTCACACTTGGAGTGTGCTCATTGAAGGTCACATTGGCTGACTCCTCAACTACTCTAGTTCTGAGATTGTATACTCTATAAGCCCTAGCTTGGGAAGAGTATCCAATAAAGTGTCCATCATCTGACTTCTCATCAAATTTGGCTACTTGATCTTTGGTATTTAAGTTGGTGCAAGGACATCCAAATGACCTGAGAAACCCATAAATGGTCTCTGTTGGGTCTGAAAAGGATAGTCTATATTATCAACACAGTCAAAGTCAACAAGTGTCAACGTCACTGTCAAAGTTATCGGCAAAGTCAAACAGACGCGTTCGAGATGATGAACCGAGACGAGACGTTGAAGATATAAATGACTAGGAGTTTATTGATAATAAATATATTTTGTGTCAACAAAATATATTTATTTATGTTTAAGTCAGTTTTATGTTTTATATGTAATTTCCCTAATTGTCAAAGTCTAGGGGCTTAATATGTCATTAGTGAATATTGTCACTATATATAGATTAGTGACAATTAGGTTTGCAAGCTTGAATAAGCCATTGATTGAGGGTCTTTTCACATTTGTAATATCTTTAGCAATCAATTCAGATCAAACAAGGATTTATTAAGTGTTCTTAAGGTGTTCATCTTGTTCATCCTTATTTTGTTGTGTTTGAACTATATTTACACAAATATCATTGATATTTGTGTTTTTCAGTGGGATTTGTTTGTGTTTATTAATCAATTGCACTGTTATATCGATCAAGTGGACCAATAATATGGTATCAGAGCCTTTGTGCTCTTTATTGATTGAGTTTTTGGGTATTTTCAAACAATTCACTGTTACATTCATTTTCGATCTGATTTGTATGTTTTGGACATGGAAATTGATAGAGGATTGCTCGTTTTGGTGTGGGAAGCTTTAGAAATAATCAGATCTCAAATTCATTGAGATTTGGACGAATTTCAGTTGATTTCATGCTGAAAAGCTGTCCAGATACGTCGGACAAATTTACAGATCGTCCAGCGAAACTACACAGTTTCGCCGGGCGAAACTAGGGATCATTCAGCGAAATTACATAGTTCTTGGTTCTGGATCTGATTTCTTTGACCTAGCGAATGTACATGTGTTGAACGAAAGTTTATTGTGTTTGTGTGCCAAACCCAGTGAAATTGCTGCCGAATTATTCTCTGAAGAAAAGTTCAACTAGTTTTAGGCGAAACTATCCAGCGAAACTAGCATCTGTGTGCCATTGCTGGGCGAAACTGCTGCTGAAATTACCAACGAAATTAGGAGAGAAATTACCAGCGAACTTTCCAGCGAAATTAGTTTATATTAAAAGTATTTTTTCAGGGGGAGAATATCATTCAACAATTTTGGAAAAACAATTTTAGCTTTGGGTGTTAAAGTGAATTTTAATATTTTAAAAGAAAATGTCGTTTTCTGCTGATTTCGAATCAGACAACGCCAAAATGGCACAAATTCGGTTTGATTTTTTTGCAGCCATGAAAGATGAAAAGATATCTGATGTTGTTGATCGATTTCTAATGGTGGCAAACAGCCTTAAGAAGTATGATGACCAGCTGGGAAACCATAAACAAGTCACAAAACTTTTGGACTCTCTTCCTCCACAGTGGAGTCCACAGTTAGGTTGTTAAACACAAAAGAAATTTTGCTGTCTCACAACAAGGTTGTGTTAAACACAAAAGAAATTTTGCTGACTACAAACTCATGGAAGTTATCAACAAGTTGAAGTCATTTTTGGATATGAAAAGAAGAGAGTACAACCAATTCATGTATAGTGGTGTATCTTCAAGTGTTGAGATCAAAGAAACTAAAGAAGAAGTCAACCATGCATTGATGGTTGAGGTGGTAAACAGTGATAAGGATTCTGTTGAGGATTTTGATCCTTTCGAAGAATTCAGTTCTGATACTCAAGGTGACTATTGGTGAAGATTATGAAAAGAAGACAAGTGAGTCAAAAGAAGAATTGAAAGAGGATAGTGAGGCTGAGAAGAATAGCAGGAAATCAATGGAGGATGAAGAAGACAAGAAGAATACTTCGGTTTGTCAGTGTGACAAGGCTCTGGCTGCTGAAAAGGTAGTTATGGGTCTCCATTATGAGGTTTAGAAGGAGTTAATCATAAGGAGATTCGAGAGGAATATGATTATGGTGCAAGTAGTGGTCTGGGCAGCTCAAGTTTTAATAATTCAGATTCCAAAAAGTCTTCCATAGATAATAGTTTAAGTAGATTTGTTTCCCAAACATCTGTTACAGATAGTAGTTTATGTAGTTCTAGTTCTAGTTCATCTTGTTTATCCTCAGATGTTGATGAATCAAATGATGATGTTTTAAAAAAAATATTTTTTTGAAAGAACAAACTTGAGAAATAATCCCATTTGAATGATAATCTTATCTCAACACGCAAAAGTATACATTTTAACTCCTTTCGAAAACATATACGGATGTGGAACAATTGTTAGTTCACCTGCAAAACAGCCCCATAAATGTAACCTGCCATTGATCTTGTGTGGCTAAATGAAGGAGAAAATAAGAAGTACTTGAAGCTTTCAATCCTTGTTTGTTTTCTCTTCTACACTTGATTTACTAAGTATGAATATACTAACTACAATGAGCATGGCCCCTGCAAACCACTTGGGTGACAATGGCTCTCAAAGAGGAAAAATCCAGCTAAACCAGAAGAAAGAAAGTTGGTTACAAAGTTGGTCACAGTAGCTTGCAGAGATGAGAGAGCTTTCAGGCTATTCACATAGCATCCCCACATAATTACATTGAATATTATAACCATACCATACCTAACAAGCTGTGGGGTGATGAACTTGGCGGAGATGGCGGCAAATTCCACGGGACTACAAAGAACCAAAAGCCTTTCAAGGCTTGCTTTAGATGTGGATAAGAAGGTCATGTGCTAAAGAAAGCCCTCAAGTTCAAAGGCAAGCTTCGGGAGGTAAAGATAACACAGGTTGCTTCTCGGGTTCAAAAGGTAAAAAGCACATATCTTTGAATGGTTGGATAAAGAATAATCTATCAAAACCTTCTCATATGAAGCCGGTTTCACATGATTCAAAGATAAAAAGGACCAATGTTTCAAAATCAAAATCTCTTCCTTCGCGTCTTAAAAGGAAAATGATTTCCAAATTCAATTCTTTCAAATCAAAAGTAATTGAACAGAAACAAATTTGAAAAGTAAAACAAAATGAAAAGGATAAAGAAATAAATGATTTTTCAAAAGAGTGTGTGCTTAAACAGGTTACATACACTGATGAAAAAGGAACTCCCAAGACCATGATGGCATGGGTCCCCCTCTCTAACTAATCTGTTTATGAATGCAGGAACAATTCAGGAGGCCTATTAGTAATCCGGTTTACTGACTGGGATTGTTACTAATTCAAATTTGAGGCGGAACAAACAGGTTATGGCATCTCATCTACATTTTAGATTCTTATCTACCATTCACAGTCACTGCATTTTTCTTGTTACTTTATTTCTCATGTTTTTGCTAGTATAATTTGGAAGACTTTCTTTAGTAAAAATCTTTTTTCAATTCTGTTTATTATATATTTAAATAAAAAGGGAGGGAAATTTCTTTTTTTATGGCAGTTAAAACGAAATTTAGGGGAAGAATAAAAAATTTCACAGGAACTAAGAACTTGATTTGGGATGACTGAGAAATGATAGTATGTCTTCTTGATATGCTTATTTGCATGACTTGTACTTTGTGTGAAATGATAGTAACTGATGTAGATGTCTGTATCACTTAATATTCTAAAATCTGAAAAAGACAGTTTCATTATATGATATGCATGGTAGGCTCAACCCGAAAAAAAAGTAAACAGTGATTCTGTAGCCTAACTAAAGCTTTAGAACTCAGTGATAAGGATCATTTCCATGACATCTCGGCCAGCATAAAGTAACAAGTCCTGTCAAAAATGGGTTGAGAGTTTAAAATCTCTGCTTTAACATTTTCAAATCTCCCTATCCTAAGTCCTGAATGTAGCTTCTCATTAGCTCTTCAGATGTATATTCATGCTTATCTCCTCTGCTATGCGGAAGCATTGACCTGGAGCGATGACCTTCTCTGTTATACGTGAGTATAGACCTGAAGCTCTCATCAGCAAGCTTAAATGATCATCTCCTCTATTATACTTAAGTATAGACCTGGAGCTCTCATCATCTGTTCCCTAAAATAAATGCACAGTGATTCTTAACTAAGATCATTGTTGAACCTCAAAAGAAATTCAAGCAGAGTTAATCGTATTACTCAATAAGCCCTAATGATGGGATAAGTTCTTTACCGGATGTCTATGGGAACCAAATCATCTGAGGTTCTCTAATTGAACCTAAAACATGATAAAATCAGTCACAAATTACTTGTTGAAAAGGATAAGGCATGGGTTTAAATTGGACAAAATACCAACAATCATTTTTGAACTGTTTTGGCTTTCAAAAACTTCAAATTTTGACCAGACTCTGTATCAGTGTGATCTCACTAACTTGTCGATGTTCAAATACATCTTTGTGCTTTAGTATATCTTGAGGATGTGATCTCATGATCAAATTAGTTCTTGGTGTAATATGATAAACAAAATAAAATAAAATATTCATTTCAAATTATTTTTCAAGTCTTCCACATTATGCTATTAAATGTTATCATTTTTGTAGAATGTGTTTGTAACTGTGTTACAGATTCTTGCTGCAAATGATGGCCGAACATCAGCTGAGCAAAGTACCTGACCAGAGAACCTGTTCCTTAAGTTTGCAGAAGATACCAAGCTAGGATTCCTCCTCCCAGCTCTGAAGCACTCAATAATAGAGAGTTGGAGATGCTGTTCCTGATCATTCTCATGATGCACACAAAGAGGGAGCATTCAAAAAGGAGGAGCCTGTACGATGAAGATTTGTTTGTACCAGATCATCAATCTAGGGGGAGATCAAAGATCTTATATAGTTGACTTATCGGTGTTGATCATGATACAAGACGTTGATAAGATAGACTAAGGGGAGTATTGTTGGGTCTGAAAGGTAGTCTATATTTCAACACAGTCAAAGTCAACAAATTTCAACGTCACTGTCAAAGTCTCAAAAAAGTCAACAGACGCGTTCGAGATGATAACCGAGATGAGACGTTGAAGATAAAAATGACTAGGAGTTTATTGTTAACAATATATTTTGTGTCAACAAAATATATTATTTATGTTTAAGTCATTTTTATGTTTTTTATGTGATTTCTCTAATTGTCCTAAGTCTAGAGGCTTAAATATGTCATTAGTGAATATTATCACTATATATAGATTAGTGAATTAGGTTTGCAAGCTTGAATAAGCCATTGATTGAGGCCTTTTCATATTTGTAATATCTTTAGCAATAATCAAACAATGATTATTGATAAGGTGTTCATCTTGTTTGCAAGCTGCAAGCTGAATAAGCCATTGATTGAGGCCTTTTCATATTTGTAATATCTTTAGCAATCATTTAGATCAAACAATGATTTATTGAGTGTTCTTAAGGTGTTCATCTTGTTCATCCTTATTTATTGTGTTTGATCTATTTTTACACAATATCATTGATATTTGTGTTTTTCAATGGGGATTTGTTTGTGTTTATTAATCAATTGCACTGTTATATTGATCAAGTGGACTAACAGTCTCCTTTTGTGCCACAGCTCATAAAGAGTCTTACCATGAGTCTTAACCACTAACACTCTGTTCTAGCGCATAGTAGGCTGTGTTAACAGCCTCTGCCCAGAAGTTGATGGGCATTTAGAGTCAGCCAGCATGGTTCTTGTAGCTTCATAAGTGTCATGTTTATCCTCTCAGCACACCATTTTGTTGAGGAGTCCTGGGAGCACTATATTGTCTTGTAATACCTTTTCATCACAAAATGTATCAAGGATTTGGTTCTTAACTTCTATTCCTTGATCACGTCTTATGTTTTAACCTTGTGATCTGATTGATTCTTAAGTTTCAGAATGAAATTCTTCCAAGATCTCAGGGTCTCATCCTTAGTTCTAAGAAAAGACCCAAGTGATCTTGTGAAATCATCTATGATCACTAAGTAGTAAGAGGTCCTTTCTAAACTCATTACACTAGTGGGCCAAACAAATCCATATGTAAAGGTGTAGGGGAGTAGTGATGGAGTTCATTTCTTTAGTTTGTGAGACACTTTGTGTTGCTTCCATTTCAGGCATGCAATACATGGTCATCACATGTAACTCTTTCTTTGGTATTCTAGTTACCAAATCATTCTTAATCAATTTATTCATGTTCTTAAAGTTTACATGGCACATTCTTTTATGCCAAAGGAATGACTCATCACTATTTGCTTTAACAGAAGCAAGAAACTTCTCTTGAGGGAGATGTTTCATGTAAATCCATCTTATACATGTTCCCTCTCCTAAGGACTCTAAGCAGGATATGCTCTTAAGGAATGGCCACCCCGGGCTTCAGAACGATGCACTCATGCTCAGTGAAGAGCATATCGTGTTTCTGATCACAAAATTGGGATACACTCAGAAGATTGTATCTAAGCTCTTTGACAAAGTTTACCTTTTCAATGCTAAGCTTACCATTTGTGACTCTGCCCCTTCTAGAAATGTAACCACCAGAATCCCCTCCAAAAGCAACTGGTCCTCCATCAATTTTCTCAAAATTTTGAAACAGAGAACCATTGCCAGTCATGTGCCTAGAACAACCACTATCAATAATCCAAATGTTCTTCTTGGTCTTTAGCTGTTCCTGCATAAAAAGAGGTGATTAGTTACACTTAGAAACCCAATCCTTATTGGTCTTGGGCTTATTAAAATGAGTTGAAGACAATGTAACAGTAAGTGATCCTATATTCAAGCTTTGATGATCATTTGCTATTGTTGATGAAGAACTTTTAGTCATATGGTCTTCCTTAATCTTCCACACCACCTTTGGAAGATTGGGCCTGACTTCTAACCTTCAGAAGTTTTGATAACTTCAGAAGTCTTGGAGACTAGACCTTCGAAGATCTTGCTTTCCACTGCAGCAAGCTTTAGTACTTCGAAAGCATTCCTTTCTTTCGAGACCAATGTTTTTTCTGAAGGCAATTTTTCACTTGTCTTCTTCTTCATTTTGGAGCTTCCGAAGGAAACAGATTTTCCTTCCGAAGCTGTTTGATCCTTCTTCTTCTCAGAAATGTTCTTCTTGGTCATGTGGATGGTAATTTTGGGATTGTACTTGCAATCCTTAGCCAGATAAGAAGTACTACCACACATGACACAGTTGAGTTCCTTCCTTCTAAGAGTCTTCTTTTGAGAGCAAGACTGAGTTTGATCACTTTCCTTCTCCACCTTCATCTTTGCAGATGATGTAATAAGCTTCTTAGGGAGAGACTTGCTCTTGGAGCTGGATGGTTCAGGCTGTGTAGCAGTGGTACACAGCTGGTCAGTCTTCTTCTTCTTGCTGGAATGATTTGGAACTAAACTAGAACTCCTGGTACTAGAGTTCATAGTTTAGTCTTCAGTCTTTACCACTTTAAAACCTACAGAAATAAACACTTGTTTCTAGTTTGAGTCAAAAGTGGCCTTGATTTCTTGAGCCTTCTTTGATCTTCTCTTCGCTCTTCTAATCAAGTTCTTTCTCTTTGACTTGGTCATTTCAGAGTGACCCTTCTTAGGATGACCTTCTTCACTCTTCTCTGAGTCATCCTTCACTATCTCTTCTTCATCCTCTTCAACAATGGGGTCTATGAGGGGAAGCTCATCTTCACAAGTTCCACACCTTGGAGATCTTACAGACAATAGAGTGTGTGGAGGAGCTATCTCAGTAGATCCCAGTCCCTGCTTATTCTGATAACAAACTTTTGCTTATTCTAGATCTTCTATCTTAAGTTTATAATCATTTTTAGCTCTTTTAAAGTTAGCTTTTAGAAATTTAAGGACTCAAGATCAGATCTCATCGCTAAGTTATAGGACCTGTATCTATTAACTTTAGCAATGCATTCAGGAGTACAAAGATGTTCTAGTACCTTGGCTTCATCATGATCTTCCATTAGTGCTTGGTTTGGAGAAGCATCCTCAACCTGAAAGCTCCAGTCAAAGCCACCTTATTCAACAGCAACTGTAGCTTGCTGTCTTGGCTTCTTATTCTGGTGAGCTCCCTCAGTGTAGTTTGGCCTGGATTGTGCTTGGCCACCATTTGACTTTGGTGCCTTGCACTCCCTAGCAAAGTGTCCCATTTGGTTACAGTTGTAACATTTACCTTGCTTTTGTCCAGCCCAAACTTTCCACTGGCTGCATTGCTGGGAAACCTTCTCCCAGTCCTCTTGTAGAACTTCTGTGCTCTATGAGTGAGTAGAGCCATCTGCTGGACTATTTCCATATATTCCAATCATCTGGATGGATACAGTCCAGGTCTTCAAAGGTGAAGAGAAAGTTGCCTGAACTCTCATCAGAAGACACAAAGCTTGTGAAGAATTGTCTCCTGGAATAGGCTTCCATGGATGTAGCCTTCCCTTGGTGTCTTCAGAAAGGTGATGAAAGGACCCTTTTGTGATTTGTCCAGGTAGCAGATGAGATGGTACTGTGGTTCTCTGCAATCCCTTTCAACCACATGGAGGGCTGAACTCTGATGAGTGTTGGAGTTACCAGATGAATTTTGCATGTTCATCTCCATCTGGTATCCACTGAGTATTCCATATAACTCAGTGAGAGTAAGATTCTTGAGGTTTTCAGTCCTTTAATGACCACATAGTAGTGTGTCCTTTGTTTGGGAAGAGGACATGAACTTCCTACATATCTCTATTCTCAATGGTTACTCCAACATCAGCTAGAGTATCCACAATCTCAATGTAACTGAAGTATTATTGAGTCATGGTTTCACCTGTATTGAAGGTAAAATTTTCAAACTACTGCTTCAAGAGATCCTTCTTGTTTTCTTTGGCTTCATTGACCCCTCATACATCAGCTTCAGTGCATCCCATAGCTGTTTGGCGGTATTGCACTTCTTGAAACCTCTATAGATGGAGTTAGGAAGAGCAGTTTGAAGGACTGTCATAGCTTTCTGATCAATATCAATTTTCTTCCAATCTTCATTAGAAAAATCATCCCTTTCCTTTGGTATCATACCACCACCATGAAGTGGTGCATGGTACATAAGGTCCATTGACAACAGACTCCCACATCCTGGAATCTTAAGACTTAATGAAGCCTTCTATTTTTGCACCAAGAATCAAAATCCTATGGAGTGATCAGTGGGGAATTTGTCATAGTTCCAGTTTCCATATCAGCCTTTGAGATAGCTGCCATTTGGAAAGTTAAGTGAAGTGTGAAACTAAGAGGATTTAAGATGGTGAGATCTTACAATCAAGAGTCTGGAAAGCTCTATACCAATTGCAGGACTGGTAAGGGTACTTAAGTTTGCAATTAGCTACACAAGAGGAGTGATCTTAGATCACTTAACCACTCAAATAGGGAACTGGTAACTTTACTGATGATACAAAGCAACACAAGCAATATTAAAGAGACAGAACTAAGAACAAGAACAAAGTCACAAGAACACAAGATTAAGTTTTCAAGGAAGTTGTATATTGATTCTCTAGTTCTATTACAAGTGTTTGCAAGTATATCTAGTTACAAGAACCGGAGACTATTTATACTACAAGCTACAACCGTCAATATACAAAAAGACAGTTGGAATTTTGACTAATCTAGACAACAAGATCAATCTACAGTCAAAAGGCAGATTGTCTTTTGACTAGTGACTATGACATGCCATAGCTCACTGACTTAATCTAATACAGACAAGTCTATAGGAACAAAAGTAGGAAGTTATAGTCATAGACTTTTTTCTACTGTTTGATAAAGTATAGAAGTTTCACCAACTAATGTTAGCAGGTGAGTCTTCAAAGCAGCAGCGGAAAGTACATCAGCTTTATCAAAAAGTGACTCAGAGAAAGCATCTTTTCTGTCTTCGAAAGAAATCTGTCTTCACAGCAAAGTGGCTTCGAAAGACTTTGTCTTTCGAAGCTTCGAAAGACTTCATCTTTGGCTTTGGAAGAAATGAGTCTTTGGCTTCGAAAGATTTCACATTTGTAATAATTTTCTGTTAAGTGTGAAACTTCCGAAGTAACTTCTTCTGAACTATTGGCTTCGGAAGATTTTACACTTAGACTTATTTATGAGTGTAAAACTTCCGAAGCTAGTTCATTTTTGTTCCTTAGTGCATGCAGGAAGACTTGGTTTTTATGGTATCCTTTGGTTGCATCAGCCTTTAATCTTCAGATATTCCTTACATCCTTTTTCTAGAATTCAACTGAGAAAACTGGCCTTCAGCACCAGGTTGTTTTTGTGTGTCTTTCTCTGTTGGGTCCTCTTCCCTCACAAGTTTAGAAAGAAAGTGATGATTTAGTATAGGTTGGACTTACCATAGTTGTTAGGATTATTTTGTCTTTTATGTAATAGGTTGAATGTTAGTTTGTTTCCATGTATTTTGTATTTGTATAGTTTCACTGACCCAGCGAAACTATGAGCGAAACTACAGTTTCGCTCGTAGTCAGTTGTCTTAGGTCACCTGGCAAAACTGTATTTCGCTGCCGGGTGAATCTAGTTGATGGTCAAGACAGTTTTGCTATCCAGTGAAACTGTCAGCAAAACAAACTCTGGTTACATATTATGATGTTCTATCATTGTAAGCAAGTTTTGCAAAACCTAATACTAAAATATTATTGTTGCAACTCTGTGTTTTTGGCTGGAAGTATATTTGTCATTACTGTTGAACCTTTGTTTGGTGATTATTGAATAAATTTGAAACTTATTATGTTATTGTGAGTAGTGTGTTGATTCAGTGGGATTTCTAAGTTTATTCATCAATTGCACTATTATATCGATCACAAGGACCAACAATATGGTATCAGAGCCATTGTGCTCTTGATTGGTTGAGTTTTGTGTATTTTCAAACTTAAAGTCATTGTTCCATTCAATACTATTCTGATATGCTTGTTTTGGATATGGAAATTGATTGAGCCTTGTTCGTATTTGGTGTGGGAAGCTATAGAAATCATCAGATCTCAAATTCATTGAGATTTGGATGAGTTTGAGTTGATTTAGTGTTGAAAAAGTTTTTCAGATACGTTGGGCGAAACTAGAGTTCTTTCAGCAAAACTGCCACTTGATTTAGCGAAACTACATAATTTATGGTTTTTGGATCTGGTTTCTTTGCCTCAGCGAAAGTACCTCATTTTGAATAAAAGTTCACCTTCTTTGATTGCCAAAGCAAGCGAAAGTGCTGCCGAAATTGTCCTCAGAACGAAAGTTCTACTAGTTTCAGCGAAACTGTCACCGAAACTAGAATTTCTAAGCACTCATTCGAGCGAAACTGCTGTTCAGCTTCTGAGCGAATCTACTAGCGAATTTATCAGTGAATTTATCAACGAATTTAGAGATTCTTCAGCGGAATTAATATTGTTTAAAAAATGACATCCACCAATATCACAATTTCGGACTTGGAGAGTGTTGCACCCAATAGGCCACCGAGGCTTATAAATGGTGATAACTTTGAGGACTGGAAACGATGTTTAAAAGCCTTCTTTTATTATACTAATCATAATCAATGCGAGTCAATAGTAAATGGTCCATACACTCCAACTATCACTGTTGGTCAAGTTACCTCACCAAACACTAATCCATCAACCTTTACTGAAAGAGACCTCAAGCTAATCAATCATGATTAGAAAGCTTTCGGGGCTTTAACCTTATGCTTATCACAAGACATCTACAATCGTTTTGCTGAACACAAGAATGCAAAATCTTTGTAAGATTCTCTGTGTGAATTTTATGATGGAAATGAAGATCTGAAGAAGGACAAGAAAGCCCAAGTTGAAAAGGAGTTCAATTCATTTGTAGGACACAAGAATGAAAGCCTTACAGATATTACCAATTGATTTTTATCTATCTCAAGCACTTTAAAGAAATATGATGAACAGTTGGGTAACCATGAACAAGTTAGTAAGCTCTTGGACTCTCTTCCACCACAATAGAGCTTGTAAGTCAAGATGTTGAAGCAGGAAAGAAACTTTGCTGATTATAAACTCATGGATGTCATCAACAAACTGAAATCTTTCAATTTGGATGTGAAAAGGATGGAATACAATCAATCCATGATGCCAGCCATAGTATATCCATAAAATGCTACTTTGATCTCATCCGCTGCAAACTCGTGCATGTATGGTTCAGCTTATGGTGGTTCTATAGGATATGGCGTGTCAAACAAGTCTAGTGGTGGATCTACAAGTGTTGGTTCAAGCTCAAAGACATCCGTCACTGCTCAAATTCCATCTGATACAATGGTATTATTTGGAATGTTTGTACACAGCTATGAAGCTTTGGTTACGGGGGAGCTAAAGGGAAAACGAATGACTGTTGAAGACATGTACCAGGTGGATCCTGATGACTTAGAGGAAACTAATATCCAATGGCAGATGGCCATGCTCACATTGCATGAAAGACAATTCATGGAATGAACTGGAAGGAGGAACTTTGGCAATCAAAATCAAAAGTCTAAACTAGGTTTTGATAAGTCAAAATTGAGATGCTTTAATAGCAAACAGCTGGGGCGAAATGTCCATCTCCTATCATTACTGAACCGGGAATTTAAGTAACTTCTAAAGTTATCCCGATCACCGACAAGGAAGAAGCCAAGCCAAAGAAGGAAACAACACTCATTTCAAACTTTGATTGGAGTGCTGAGATTAAGGAAACTAAAGAAGAAATCAATCATGTTTTAGTGGCTGAGGTGGTGAACAGTGATATGGATTCTGTTGAGGACTTTGATCCTTTCAGGGATTTCAAGAGTGAGATTCAAGAAGAAGCTATTGGTGAAAGTGGTAAGCAACAGGTTCAAGTTGAAGAGATGAAGATTAGGAAAGTCAAGGAAGAAAAAGGTGATTATGAGTATGCTGAAGAGAAATTGACAGTTTGTGAAGCAGATGAGTTTGGGAAACAACAACAAGTTGAAGTAAGTGGAGTGAAGCTGGATGTCTGTAATCAAGAAAAGAAAGAGGAAAGTGAAGCTGAGGAGACCAGGAAGAAAGCATTAGAGGATGAAGAATGCAAGAAGAACACTCCGGTCTGTCAATGCGAAAAGGCCCTAGCTGCTGAAAAAGTAGTTATGGGTCTCCCTTATAAGGTAATTCAAGACATGTGTTCTCCTCCATGCAAAATCCGTTTATTTGGGGTGTATAAAGCTAACAAATTATTGTTAGAAAATGAAAAAGAATTAAAACAAATAAATAAGGAACATAAAACAAATGAGTCTAATATTTTGTCAATTTAAATAAAGCTTTAAAGGAAAATGAGCATTTAGAAAGAAATCTTTTGGAAAGAAACATTGAAATAAATGCTTTAACTGAACGTGTAGCACTTGCTGAATTTGAAACAAGCAAATTAAAAACCAAACTTGAAAAATAGACAATTTCTAAGATGAAACATGAGGAGCTTTGTAAGAAACAACGGAGGCTAGAATTAAGACTGGTTGGGAAGCGAAGAACGTTATCCTCCTCCAAGAACTTATTGTTATTCTCCTATGCCTATACCTCATCCAACTAATGAATTAATTTAGAACGATACTAACAGTTTGTATGCAGGTTTAGAAGGAGTGAATCATAAGGAGATTCGAGAGGAATATGATTATGGTGCAAGTAGTGGTCTGGGCAGCTCTAGTCTTAGCATTTTAGATTCCAAAAAGTCTTCAATAGACATTAGTTTAAGTAGATTTGTTTCCCAAAAGTCTATTACAGACAATGGCATGTGTAGTTCTAGCTCTAGTCCAGCTTGTTTATCTTCAAATGTCTAAGAATCAAATCATGATGTTTTAAATGCTTGTGTTAATATAAATGATGGTCATTCAAGTAAAGCTTCAGACAGACATACTGACTCAAATTGTTTTGAAAAGGTCCTCTCTTATCCTATCTCATCTTTTACACTAATTCGGATCTCTAAACCTAAAGAAACAGAGACAACTTCCTCAAAAGTTAGAAACACAATTGTAAATGAATCGGAATCTGCTAAAATTAAGGTCACAAAAGAAAAATTAAAAGAAATATATGACTCTTATAGAAATTTTGATTCACACATGTCTGAATGTGAGGAAGAGATATTAATAGATCAAGCTCCTATTTCAAAATGTAAAAAGAAAGGTTTGAAGTCCTGGTGTTTTAGATGTGGGACGGATGATCACATAATTAAAGTTTGTCCTGACGTTGTTAGTAGAATGTAAATAATAGTTTATTAGGAAGTAGATTAAATCATTTTGTAAATAATTTTTTCTAGTAAAAAAATCCTTTATTCCGATACCTAAGTTAGTCATGACTTGGGTCCCAATTTCCAAATCTTAACAATTTTTTGTTTATATGCCATGATCATTCCAGAAAAGCTATCAATAGCTCCTGGCATGTTGATATTGGATGTTCAAAGCATATGATCGGGTTGAAGGACCTACTTATAAATTATCATATAATAAATGGAGGATATGTTGCATTTGCTGGAAATAAGAAGGGTGGAAAGATGATTGGTCAGGGAGAAGTCTCAAATGGTTCCTTGACTCTGGAGAAAGTGAACTATGTCCTAGAATTGGCATTCAATCTGTTAAGTGTATCATAAATCTATGATAAAGACATTCCAGTGCTATTTATGTCAAATGAATGCTTGTTTCTCAAACCAGAGTTTATTATTCCAGAAGATTTAGTGATCATGCGTGCTCCAAGAATGAATGATACTTATCTTCTGGATATGGGATCATAAGAATTTACCTCCACTGTGACATGTCTCCTATCCAAATCTTCATCTTCTGAATCCTTTCTGTGGCATAGACGATTAGGACATGTTAATTTTAAAAATATAAATAAATTTTTTAAGAACAATCTTGTGAGGGGGCCCACTTAAAGATTTTTTAGTGGTACAAAAGTGCATGGCATGTGCTCAAGGAAAACAGCACAAAAGGCCACATAAAAAACCCCTTGAATTGTTACATACTGATTTATTTAGTCCTATTAGTGTTAAATCTATTGCTAAGAAATCTTATTGTTTGGTTGTTACAGATGATTATTTAAGATACTCTTAGGTAAGATTTCTAGCAAACAAGGGAGACACTGCAAAAGAGCTTCAGAAGCTGATCCTCTTACTTGAAACCATCAACAAAAAGAATGTAATGACCATCCAAAGTGATAAAGGAACTGAATTCAGAAACCATATCTTTCACTCTTTCTGTGCAAGCAAAGGGATTCTCAGACAGTTCAGTACTACTAGGACACCTCAACAAAATAGTGTTGCTGAAAGGAAGAATCGGATGCTTATTGAAGCAGCAAGAACTATGGTGATTGAGTCAAAGCTTCCAATTATTTTTTAGGCAAAAGCTGTCAATTATGCTTCCTATGTACTAAACAGGGTTCTTATTGTGAAAGACAAAATGAAGACTCCTTATGAGCTTCTTCATAAATAGAAACCCTTGATTGACTTCTTTTGTCCATTTGGTTGCTCATGTACTTTACTAAACACTCAAGCTTAGAAGTCAAAATTTAGAGCAGTCTCTGATGAATGTTTCTTTGTTGGCTATTCTTCCTCATAAAATGCGTATAGAGTGTACAACAAAAGAACAAGTATTATGCAGGAATCATTCTATGTTGATTGGCAGGAGTCTAATTCACCAAACATGGTTTTATGACTCCAATACTGTCTTCAAATCTTTCAACCTTCCAGTATTTGACGATGATGTTGTTCATCAAACCTATGTGCAAATCATTCCTCCAACCAAACCTCTTCCACCTAAACCTCATCCACAACAACCAATTGACCCTCCACCTCAACCTCCACTTGATGTTCCACCCACACCTCCACCACAACCGACTCCTCTTTCCCAACCAACTTGCCCTTCATAATCATCACAAACCACATCTTCATCTCATTCCAATACATTAACCCTTAACACCAACTTCAAAACCTTAAAAGACCATCCACATGATTACATCATTGGTTCCATTACAGATGGTGTGAGGACACGGAGTCAATCTGGATTGATAAATGAATGTCTCTATGCATGTTTCTTATCTCAAATCATTCCCAAGAATATCTCAGCAGCACTTCAAGACCCAAGTTGGGTTGAATCTAGGCCAATAGACCTTTAGCAGTTCAAGAAACTAAAAGTTTGGCAATTAGTTGATCTTCCTCCAAACAAGTTTCCCGTTGGTACAAAATGGGTATACCGGAACAAACCTGATGATCGAGGAGTTGTAATAAGGAACAAATCAAAGTTAGTTGTTCAGGGATTTGCTCAAGATGAGGGAACTGACTATACTAAAGCGTTTGCTCCAGTTGCTCGCATTAAAGCTATCAGAATGTTTCTTGCTCACGCTGCTCACAAAAACTTTAAAATCATTCAAATGGACGTAAAGTGTGCATTTCTCTACGGGAACATTGATGAAGAGATTTATGTTTGTCAACCACCAGGTTTTGAGGATCTAGATTTCCCAGACAAAGTATATAAACTTGATAGATCCTTATATGGATTACTTCAAGCACCTCGTATCTAGTATGAAACTTTGACACAATATTTGCTCAGAAAGGGTTTCTCTCGTGGATCTATATACATGACTCTATTCAAGAAGGAAGTTGATGGTGAAATGCTGATTGTTCAAGTGTATGTTGATGATATCATTTTCAGGTCAACAAATGAGACACTGTGTAGAGAGTTTGAATAAGTAATGAAGGATCGCTACGAAATGAGCATGAAAGGGGAGCTGTGCTTTTTCTTGGGGTTGCAGGTTGAACAAAAGCCTGATGGTATTCTGATTCTCCAAGAAAAGTATGTTCTGGAGATTCTCAAAAGTTCAAGATGGATGATGCTTCTCCAGAACTCACTCCATTCACTACTCAAACCTGTTTAACTCCATATGATAATGGGAAATCCGTGGATGCTCATCGCTATCGTTCTATGATTGGATCTCTCATGTATCTCATGGCTAGCCTTCCTGATATTACATTTTTCGTGTACTACTGTGCCCGTTTTCAAGCCAACCCAAAAGAATCACATGAAAAAGATGTTAAATGCATCTTTCGTTACTTAAAGGGTTCTTCTCGTTTGGGTCTTTGGTACCCAAAAGGAGGGAACTTTGATTTACATGCTTATTCTGACAGTGATCATGGTGGTTGCAGGATCAACAGGAAATCCATCACTAGCGGATGTCAATATCTCGAGGATTGTCTTGATTCATGGCAAAGCAAGAAGCAAACAACAGTATCTCTATCTACAAGAGAGGCTGAATATGTTGCTGCATCCAGTTGCTGCTGCCAAGTGCTTTGGATACAACATCAGATGATGGATTACGGAATCAATTTTTTTTCATACACCATTTTTTTGTGATAATGAAGCTGCTATCGGAATTGCCAAAAATCCAATTCATCATACTCGCACGAAGCACATTGAAACAAGGATTCATGCAATCCGGGACGCTCAGGAAAAGTGTTTTATAAATATTATTCCAATTGACACAAAAAATCAAAGAGCAGATCTTTTCACAAAAACATTTGATAAACCTCGTTTTTATGAATTGATCTCAATGTTGGGTTTAATATCTTTTTGAAACCATTTTCCTAAACAAAGTGTGTAAATAGCAGTAAATAACTCTTTTATTTATTTTTTTATATAAACTTTTTCTGATAAACTTCTTAGTCCTATATTCCTTCACATCTTTGATCTTTATAAAATTTCAATAGTAGAAATTTCTATTACATAGCATTTAAAAAGAAATTTCGGGGGAGAATAAAGATTAAACTCTTAAGTTTCTCAAATTTGTCTTTTCAGGAACGCCGGGAAAAAGAAGTTTGAAGGAGGTCAACAGCCTTGTGTTGGGATATGCATGGTAGGCTTAGCCTAAAAACGAAGTAAACAGTGATCGTGTAGCTAAATTAAAGTTTAAGAACTTGGTGATAAGGATTATCCTCCTGACATTTTGGCCTGCACAAAGTTATAAGTCCTTGTCAATTATAGGTAGAGAGTTCCAAATCTCTGCTTTGATATTCCTAAAATCTCTCTATCTCCTAGTCTCTGAATTGAAGCTTCTCGTTAGCTCTTCAGAGATATATCTCATGCTTATCTCCTCTGCTATGTGTGAACATTGACCTAAAGTGATGATCTCCTTTGTTATACGTGAGTATAGACCTGGAGCTCTCATCAGCACGCTCTGATGATCATCTCTGTTATACGTAAGTATAGACTTGAAGCTCTCATCAGCTAGTTCAGATGGTCATCACCTCTGTTATACGTAAGTATAGACCTGGAGCTCTCATCATTGGTTCCCCAAATAAAGGCACAATGATTCTTAAATTAAGATCATTGTTGAAAACTCAAAAGAAAATTCAAGCAGAGTTAATCATATTGCTCAATAAACCATGAGGACAAGATAAGTACTTTGCCAAATGTCTGTGGGGACCAAGTCATCAGAGTTTTTAAAAATAAACCAAAACATGATAAAGACAGCTGCAGATTACACGTTGAAAAGAATGAGGCATGGGCTTAAAAAGACAAACATATCAGTAATCCCGCCAATCTTTGACTCTCCAGAACAATTTTTTGAAAAAGTAGTGTCTATATCCTTTTATTCTTAATTTTTCTCTTATTTTTTATTTTAATATGATTTTATTTTATTTTAATCTTCTGTTATTCTTATTGTATTTGTGTTGGTATTATGGAGTGAATAAGTTTTTCATGCAAGTTTTTGTAAATATAAGACTTAAATTTTTTTTTTAATATATAAAATTTTAAAAAAAATTTCAAAATTTACTAAGTGTTAGGTTACAGTGAAACTAAGTTTCGCTGGTTGTTTCGCTAAGCGAATCTATAGATTCACCGGCAAACTCGCTCTACACTGGGATGCATGACTTCATCTGTGATGCCGAGCGAAACTATAGTTTCGCTGCCAGTGAAACTATTGTCGATATATTGCATAGTGTCAAATCAGTTTCACACACTTGTTTGGCGAAAGTAAACCCTAGTTTCTCTGTGCATTCACACTCATATTCTTCTAAATCAATTTTCGTAGCAATTAATTGTTTCTAAGTGCTTAGGTGGGTGTTTCGAACCTGTTCTTATGCATTTATTAAGGTTTTAAACATTGGACCTTAGTTTTAGGTTGATTCGCTGGGTCGGTAGTTTAGCAGATTCGTTCCGAAAAACTACGAAACTAACCTGCGAATCTGAACGAAAGTTCAAGTGTTCCAAGCGAAAATGTCTAGTCATACTGTTCAAGCGTACTTGACAGTTTCGTCAGGATAGTTACAGCGAAACTATAGATTCGCTCAGGCATATGATTCTGTGTCAGGGCCTCAGCGAACTTACAATTTTTGTGCTATAAAAACTATAATTTCGTCCTTAGCGAAACTATAGAATTGCTCAGACACATGAGTTTGTGCCTGTGTCACAGCGAATCTATACTTTTTCTTGAACGAATCTATAGTTTAAACAGCAGCGAAACTGTTAATCTGTGCCTCTAGCGAAACTACAGTTTTGCTTGTCAGCGAAACTGTTGAGCTTTCTGCATTTTCTTGTATTTTGTTTATTTCATTGTTTATTTATACTTCAATGTTTTAACTAACCTATTTTTGTTTAATTTTAAAGTTTGATGAGGGAACAAACATTGTTGCATTATTGGATGATAGCAACCCGAAGACCATTGGCTTTAGAGATTGCATTAAGTGGCTGAAGCAGTCCCCAATCAGTTATGCTATATCTCACATGCCCACGATCTATGATCTTCATATAAGAGACTTTTGGAGAACTACATAGTATGATCTTGGGTCTAATCCACATCAGATTACTGCTAGAGTCCTTGGGCATGACTTTGTTATTACTATTGAGACTATGGCAAGAGTATTAAAGCTGGAGGAAGATTGTGGGGATGCGGTGGTAATGTCTAATGCAAAAGTATTAAATGCATTTAGAAGCATTGGGTATGAGGGAACCTCTTTTGGCTCAAAGAAAGAAATCAAGAAGTCCCTTCTATCTAAGGAATGGAGATACATTGCCCACGTATTTATTATGTGCCTGGATCATAGGAAAGGAGGGTCAGATGGTCTAAATCAGCACTAGGCAAGGGTTATGATTGTATGTTGCAGGGGACAGAAAGCCACTATTGTTAAGTTAATCTTTGATTGCAAGACTGAAATTATAATGGCTTTGAAGAAGGATAAGTGGTTGCTATATCCAAGGTTTGTACAGATGCTGATTAATGATTTAAAGCCAGATCTGCCTAGACATTGAGCAATTAAAAGACTGGTGCAAATGAATACAAGAATATTTGCAAATTGCTCAGTAGTGAGACATAACTTTAGTAGGAAGATAACATATCTTTTGGAAAATATGTACTCTGCTAAGAGATGGAATTACCTTAAGAGATTAATTGAAAATGAATATAAGAATGCTGAAGAGAACTGGGAGAAGCAAGATGAGACAATAAAGAAAAGGAAAAGATATGCAAAGGAGAAGGAGTATGATTTAGAAGCAAAAATTGATGAAGTGGAGGAGGAATTAAGGACTCAAAGGGAGAGGAGAACGAAAAAGAAAGCTGATCAAGGTGAACCTGCTAATGTTGCTGAACGAAGAACCAAGCACAAACAACAAACTTTTTCTGAAGCCTCTGAAAGAAAGGATGCAAGGTCAGAGATAGATCAAGATGTTATTCAAAATTTGAATACATCTTTGGCAAATGAATTGGGGATGATTAAGACAAAGTTGGTGAATCAAGAAATGAGAGAGAAAGAGAAAGATAAGGAAATGGAGAGCATAAAGAAAATGATGACAGATCAACAAGACTTAATCAAAAGACTACTCAAGAGGTGAATAAGCTGAAAGCCAATGCTGGTCTGCCCAACCAGTTAACTCAAGCTGATATAGATGATCTTACTGATACGTCTAAGTATTCCTTTTTGAAAGTGGGGAGTTCAACCGGGATCGGAGGAGACACAAGTGGAGCTAGAGTTGATGCAAGTGATACTGGTGTTGGTAGAGCGGGTGCTAGTGGCAGTGGTGATGGTTGTCCTGATGTTGGAGTTGATGATATTGTTGGATCTGGAGTTGAGAAAGGAATTGATGTAGGAGGTGTTGTAGGAGATGAGGCTAGTGTTGTAGAAGCAAGGTTTATAGATTTGGGGCTTGATATAAATACTGTTGACTGGTGATGAAGTATTTAGAGAAGAAGCAGATGGAGTAGGCAAGAAAGGAGCTAAACTGAATCTGATAGATGAAGAAGAGGATTATGAGGAACAGTTGGTTGATTATGACTCTGAGCCTAAATTCTATAAACTAGGTGAGCGTCCAATGACTTATGTGGCTTAGAGGAGTTCTATTGAAGGAGATGTGTTTGAGTTGAACAAGGAGGATTAGTTCGTTAAGGAGAAAGAACCAGAACAACTGACTCAGTTATTTCAAAACATAAGTGAACCAAGTAGGAAGAAATCCAATAAGAAGATAGTTAGTTGGAAATATAATCATGAATTGAAAATGTTTATGATTAAAAGAAAATGAGGGGAAATCTCATATCTACATAAAAGGAAGGCATTCAAGACATTGTCGAGATGGGATTTGAGAAGGTTAGCTGAGATTCCCTTGATAGATTCAAGCCTAAGTGAGAGGGCATATGTGCTAGAGAATGAGATACGAAAGAGGCTTAATGACAACATTGAGGCATTTGGGTATATGAAAACTGAAAGGAGGAGAGAAAGATTTGGATTGGGCAACAGGAAAAGGCAAGATTATGTTGAAGCTCAAGCTAGCCAAATTTGTTAATAGAGTGAGAGTGCCCAATCCACTTCCCCCAAGATTACAAAAATATGAGAAGTGGTTCTATGATAATAATACAGAGGAAGCAGTGATTAGACTAAAAGGTGGAGAAGAAATTAAATTATTTGATCTTATGGAAGTATTCTCCTTTTGCGATGAAGATTTGGTGGTTTTGTGTCCAGGAGCCAGAGCTGAAACGAGGAATGAAGCTAGCCTATTCATGAGGGTAGCTAACAAGGCTCGTGATGTCAGGGTTGAAGTCAGGGAGCTTGCAAAGAAAGTACTTCAAGCTGATGAATTGAGGATAGATGTGCAGGAGCTGACAAGATAATTTGAAAAGGACAGTGCAAGGGGAGTGGAAGAGAGTACAGCTGGAGTTGATCAGGAAACTTCAGATAAAGCTGTTGAGGAAGTGGAAGATGAAGGAGAAGATCAAGGGTGAGGTCCAACCTAGGGGGAGTATTGATGATTTAGTATAGGTTGGACTCACCAGAGTTGTTAGGATTATTTTGTCTTTTATGTAATAGGTTGATTGTTAGTTTGTTTCCATGTATTTTGTATTTCTATAGTTTCACTGACCCAGTGAAACTACAAGCGAAACTACAGTTTCGCTCGTAGTCAGCTGTCCTAGGTCACCCGGTGAAACTGTATTTCGCTGTCGGGTGAATCTAGTTGATGGTCAAGACAGTTTCGCTACTGTCAGTGAAACTAACTTTGCTTATATATTGTGATGTTCTATCATTGTAAGCAAGTTTTTGCAAAACCCTAATACTGAAATATTATTATTGCAACTCTGTGTTTTTGGCTGGAAGTCTATTTGTCATTACTTTTGAGCCTTTGTTTGGAGATTATTGAATAGATTCAAAACTTATCCATTATGTTATTATGAGTATTGTGTTGATTCAGTGGGATTTCTAAGTTTATTCATCAATTGCACTGTTATATCGATCACAAGGACCAACAGAGAGGGATCAGGACCCTACTATTGATCAGAAGATGAAGTTGGTTGTGGTCCAGCACTAGGTCTAGGTTGTGTTGTCTCTTATGGTTCAACCTTTACCTCAACTTTAGGTGTATCCTAACTTGGTGGAGAATGCAAGTTAATAAGCTCACCCTTTTTATTCGCCTGCTTGATCACCCTAATGTGCTCATCCATGGTGGATAGAGACATTGAGCTAAGCCTCCTTCTGGTGAATCCATACAGCTTCAAGAAGCCTATCATCCTTTACCTATCAGCAGACTTCTTTAGACTCTTTTGGATGATAACTCTTAATTTTGTAGCTTCTTCCCTCATCTTCCTCTTAGTATCTTTTTATTCCTTTTGTACTTGTTGCTCAAGCTACTTCAGGTATTCAAACTCTATGTATTCATATGACAGGGGAAGAAGTGCAGATGCTTGATAGAGACCCGTGGCACTATGGTAGGTGATCATGTTTTGTCTGTCTTTTTCCCTTCGTACCTAAGTTTGTCGTTCAGCAGCCATAGTCTCTGTCTCAAGGCTTTCCTGAACTATGGAGAGGGTAGGAGCATGCTTTTAGAGTCTTTTCTTCTTCCTTTCTTCCTTGATCTTGAGGAGTAGTTCTACATCCTTTGCCTTATTCCTCTCCTTTGACAACTCAGTGTTAGCCAGTTCATTTAACTCTTCTAAGGTAAGAGAGATGAGTTCATCAAGATTGTAGTTTTTGGTCCCCATATAGTTCAATCTGGCTGCCCTTAGCTTATCATCTTGAGTGTTTGGCCTGGGGCATCTCTAATTGCAGCTTCCATGAAGCCTAGGGACCTACTTGAACTCTCTCCCCTTGGCTTCCTCTTCCTCTCTATTTTCTCCTCCTCAATCTCCTCAGGAGTCAACCTCCTTTTACCTTTGTCACTCATAGGCCTTTGTGACTCAGGTTGGAGAGAGCTTTGGCCTTTATTGCTTGGTTCTTCACTTAAGCTCTGGCCAGAGAGAGGCTGTGAGACACCTTCACCAGTTGGTTCCCCACTGAGGGTAATGGGTGCTGAAGTAGTTCCTGTTATCTCAAGATTCACAGGCTCAACTATTGGGACTTCAGCCAAGGTTTCCCCTTCAAAGCTAATCTTGGGTTCCACCTCAATATCCAGTTGACCAATAGTCTTGCCTGCTAGCCTTTGTCTATATAGTCTTGTCTTCAACTTGAACTCTTCAAGCACCCTCTGTTGAATCCTATCAGCTAACCTTGCATCTTTACTGTTTTAACTTAGGTTGTCAAGTGGAAGGTCAACTAGGTAGGTGCTATCATAGAATCTCAAGGTGTAGAAGTTAAAGATCTCTTATTGCCCCTGAGATCTAGAGATTACTAGGGCTCTCCTTTGACCATCATATCTCCATCCTACCATTAGGTTCTCAGCAGGGTGAGATAGAGCAGGCATAGCCCTTGGTATACCCTCCTCAAACAGACTTTGTATGAGTGAGTCCACATTAATGTGAACTTGAGGTTGTTGCTGGGTATGGACAACAACAAGTGAGGGTGGTGAGTCCTCTATGTCGATGCTCTGAGAAGAACCCCCAGGTTTTTTTGATTGCAGGTAGGACTTTCTCCCCCTTTTTGGTAAAATCACCTTCTTGCATAGGTGAGCTAGAGGTTAGGTCCACCACATCCATAGGTTCCTGTGGCCCTGGTTGAGTCCTCCTTAGTGGTCTCTCAGCTAGCTTGCCCTTGAGATCAATGATCTCAAGTTGCTGGTCACGGACCCTCTTTTGTAAGGTAGTCACCTGAGATTCCAGGTGACTGACCTTTGAAACTAAATAGGTGCAGGTTTTAGTTAGTTGTTGCACATCTAGTTTCAGACTCCCCTCATCTTCAGTTGAAGAATCACTGGGGGATGAGAGAATATGACCAAAGTCTTCTTCCTCATCACCAGCACTAAGTTCTTGGCTGCTGGATTTCCCCTACACCTTGGCAGCTTCAGTTGAAGTGTCAATGGGTTGGGTTGCCATGGTTGAGGTCTTAGAGATGTAGTCACTTATAGAAGTGAGAGCCTCTTCCATATGGACCTCCTGAACTGGTTCAGGAAGATCCACCTCAGTTGTGGGTGGGTGATGTGGGCTAGACATAGGTGAGTCAGAAGCACTCATCTCTCTTTGAGTAGGGGTTGAGAATAGAGACTCATGGTCCTCATTAAACCCCATGCCTTCATCATCATAGAATTCCAGGTTGGGTAAGGGTTGATTGAGGTATAGAGACTGAGGATGGTAGCTTTCCTCTGAAGGTTGTTCACTAGAGTTTTGAGACTCTGAGTGAAGGCTTAAGGCTGGTGTTGGTGTAATGAGCTCATCAGGCTGAGCATGAGGAACCTCAACACTGATCCTTGAAGTGATGGGAGTGGTTTGCTCCTCAAGGGAATTAGGAACTCTAGTTTCCACTTTCTCATGCATGGGTGAGAATTTGGGGGCCTACGCAACCTGAGTAGTTTGTGCAGGGGTTCGTTTGGATTTTCTTTTGTAGGTGATGGTGATTTGTGGCTGTGTGGGTGGTGCAGAAGTTGAAGGTGTGGGTTCACCTTGTGCAATAAGCTCTAACATTTTTGGAACCAAGTCTATTTCTACCCCTGAGAAGCCAATAGTTGGCTTTCGTATTGTTTTAAAGATGTCGGGCTTCATCTATCCCAATTTAAGAACATTGCCTGTTCCCCTTAACTGTGACCTAGTTCATAGTTAAGAATGTACTGGACATATCTAGGGAACATATAATATTCTAAAGAGTCCAAGTTTGCAAGTAAATTAGTATAAACAAATTGTGAGTACCTAAACTTGACCCCTTGTACCAATCTATGGACTATGTAGGAAAGGTCTTTCGGAATTTGATCCCACCCTCCATGTTTGTTTGATAGACAATGGATAAAAACATGGAGGAGGTACTTCCATTGGGAGGAGACCTTCCCCTTATTAAAGGTTCTTACTGAGTAATCACCCTCATAGCCCATCTTCCTAAAGGAATGGTTCACAGCAGATTTTGGGAAGGACAATTCGCCTTCTTCATCATCCAGCCTTAGATGACTACGAATAGTGGCTAGAGTGATGAAAATTGTCCTGCCCTACACTGTGGCAAACAGTGCCTTCTCCCCATCCATAATGAATTCTTGACAGGTCCTCCAAAATTCCAACAGTTGATCTTCATAAAGTGGAGGGTTTATAGTGGGGGAGGTGAAGTAGTTGGATAGAGCCAAGAAACAAAAAACGTCTTAGAAACCAGGATCTTTCTCAGACACTAACAGAGCAACCTGATTATCTTTTCTATGGAGTTACATGGAGAAATTGGGCTGGTTTCATAGATCAGGGTTGGCCATTTAGAGTAGCTTTGAGATGAAGAAAGGTAAGAACAAGGTCGGTTTATGGGTGAATTTAGGGTTTGAATCTTGCATATGAAGGAGAATAGTGAAAGAGGGGGATCTATTGTACAAATATATATGGTATGGATTTGAGACAAAGATAATACAAAAGGATAAACTTTGAAATCCATATGTCGGTCCCACATTAGAAAAAGTGCCCAAAAAGTTAGTTTTCTTGGAAGTCTAAATCTACCGAATGTAATTTGTCTCGGAAGGTTTTAGAACCGAAAGATATTCCTTAGTTTCTAAGAATTTTGCTTCGGAAGAAAAATACTTAGATTATTTTTACTACCTAGAAAGATTTTGCTTCGGAAGATATCAGATATCAGAAATCTTATTCAATAAGAGAATAAGTCTTCCGAGACTTAGTTGCTTTCGGAAGAAAAAAGTCTTTCAATACATATAAGTACTTAGTGACAAATATAAGCTTTGGAAGATATAATCAAATTTCTTCCAAAGGTTAAATTCTCAGAAGTAGTTATTTGTTTTAAAGACATAATTTTCTTCCAAAGACAACTTGATATCTTTCGAAAGAAAATGTATCCAAAATTCTTAAAATTCTAAGTGATATCACTTTGAAAAGTTTCTTCCAAAGTAAACTAGGCTTATATGATGATGAAATAGACAACTTAAGACACAAATATTATTAAAAATAATCTTGAGTCTAGTTTAAGAAAAATCTACTCAAAGTTTAATCATCCCAATAGCTAATACAAGATACTTAAATCTCTGCTCATCAAAAGTTTTTGTGAACAGATCAGCATATTGTTTATTTGTGTTCACTTTGACTAGTTTTATCAATCCCTTTTCAAAATTATCTCTAATTAAATGATACATGATATTGATGTGCTTTGTCTTTGAGTGCTGCACAGGATTCACTGTAATAGAGATAGCACTGTTGTTGTCTATGTGGATGGGAGTCTCCTTCAAGTTGAATCCATAGTCTAGGATCTGATTCTGAATCCAAAGCACTTGAGAACAGCAGCTTGCAACAGCAATGTATTCAGTGTCAGTAGTTGATGCAGATACATAAATTGTTTCTTGCATTGCCTTGAGACTATCCATTCACCAAGAAATTGACATTCCCCAGACGTTGACTTTGCAGTCATGTTACAACCACCATAGTCACTATCTGTATAGGCATACTGATTGAAGTCAGAATTCTTTGGATTCCAAAGGCCTAATTTGGGAGCACGCTTGAGATATCTGTGAATTCTCTTGACAGCAACCAGGTGTGACATCCTAGGGTTGGCTTGATATCTTGCACAAATACATGTAGCAAACAACCCTCAAGATCTGGTCCAAGAGAGTGGTTTCTGGCAATGGGTGTCTTAGCAACCTTGCACTCAGTCATGTGAAACCTGGTAAGTAAGTCTTGTACATACTTTGACTAATTTATGAAGATGCCATTGTCAACCTGCTACACTTGAATTCTTAGAAAGAAATTGAGATCCCCTATGGCACTCATTTCAAATCTATTCTTCATTAACTTCTCAAATATTTGCTGAGCTTTTGATTAGTTGACCCAAAGATAATGTCATCTACATAAACTTGAACTAGCTTCAAGTCATTTCTTATTCCTTTAATGAAGAGTGTTCTAATAATAGTACTTCTCTTGTATCCGTGCTTACAAAGATACTGTGATAGTGTCTCATACCACTTCCTTGGAGCCTGATGTAGCCCATAGAGAGCTTTGTCAAGCTTGCAGATATAATCAAGATGATCTGGGTCTATAAAGCTAGGTGGTGTTCTCATACACCTCCTCATCAATCACCCCATATGAAAAGGCACACTTGACATCAAGTTGGTAGACCTTGAAATCCTTGGATGCAGCAAAAGCTAGGAATATCCTAACAGCTTCAAGTCTTGCTACAAAAGTAAAAACATTGGTGTAGTCAATCTCTTCTTCTTGTGTGTATCCTTAAACAACCAGTCTTGCCTTGTTCTTGATGACAAGTCCTTTATCATCCTTCTTGTTCCTAAAGGCCCATTTGGTACCTATGGTAGCCTTCCTTTGAGGAAGAGGACATAAATTCCAAACCTTTTGTCTTTTGAATTGAAGCAGCTCCTCCTGCATTGCTTCAACCCAACTTCCATCTTTCAAAGCTTCTTCAATCTTCTTAGGCTCTATCTGGGACAAGAAATAAGAGTGAAGACAAACATTTTTATCATAGGTTTGTCCTCTTGTTCTCACCCCAATCTCAACATCTCTAATGATGTTTGTCATGGGATGGGACTTGTGGATTCTTAGTTGAGGAATCACGACAAGTTGTTTGGATAGATCTAAATTGGTGAAAATCATATCTGGTGCTTGAGAATCATCCACCACATCAACACACTTAGCAAGTGAGACTTGATCCAATGAGTGTGTTACATCATTAATGTTGTCTTCTATGGAGTGGTTATTAGCATCAAGGAAATCTTAATCACTCTCACCACCTCCATCTCCTCCTATATTTGAAATTCCTTTATCTGAGTTTTATGCCTTTGAGCTGGAATTTATAAGCACCTTAGATGTATTAGCTGAAAAATGTGTCATGGTTGTGCTGACAGGATTTCCAACTACAGGGCTAGTTACCACTAGAGCTGAAGTAGTTTGATCAGTTGGTCTTCTCAGCTCAAATCTTGGATCAGAATCTTCTTTTAATAAGATACCTGTAGATCCTAAAACATTCTCACAAGATTTGTTAAAACAGATGGTAACTAAATCAAGATCAAACAGCAAATCAGGACCAGAACCTTTCACACTGGGTGTGTGCTCATTAAAGGTCACATTGGCGACTCCTCAACTACTCTGGTTCTTAGATTGTATACTCTATAAGCCTTGGCTTGGGAAGAGTATCCAATAAAGTGTCCATCATCTGATTTCTCAGCAAATTTTACTATTTGATCTTTGGTATTCAAGATGGTGCAAGGACATCCAAATGATCTGAGGAAACTAATCAAAGGTCTCCTTTTATGCCACAGTTCATAAGGAGTTTTACCATGAGTCTTGACTACTAAAAATCTGTTTTGCACATAGTAGGCAGTGTTGACTGCCTCTGCCCAGAAGGTGATACAGTTTAGAGTCAGACAATATGGTTCTTGCAGCTTCAATAAGTGTCCTGTGTCTCCTCTCAGCAATACTGTTTTGGTGAGGAGTCCTGGGAGCATTATATTGTCTTATAATACCTTTTTCATCAAAAAATGCATCAAGGATTTCGTTTTTAAATTTGGTTCCTTGATCACATCTTATGATCTTGACCCTATGATCATATTGATTCTCAATTTTCAAAATAAAGCTCTTCAAGATCTCAAGAGTCTCATCCTTAGTTCTAAGGATGAAGACCCAATTATATCTTGTAAAGTCATCTATGATCATCAAGCAATAAGAGGTCCTTCCTAAACTTATTACACTGGTGGGTCCAAAGAGATCCATATGTAATAAGTATGGGGGAGTAGTGATGGAGTTTATTTCCTTTGGCTTCTGAGAAACCTTGTGTTGCTTCCCTTTCAGGCATGTAACACAATGATCATCACTTGTAAACTCTTTCTTTGGTATTCCAGTTACCAAATCATTCTTAATTAGTTTATTTATGCTTTTAAAGTTTACATGGCACATTCTTGTATGCCAAAGGAAAGACTCATCACTATTGGCATTAGATAGAAAGCAAGAAACTTCTCCTGAAGGGGATGTTTTCTGCAAGTCCATCTTGTAGATGTTCCCTTTCTTGGAGTCTCTGAGTAGGATATGCTCTTAAGAAATGACCACCCTGGGCTTAAGAACAATGCACTCATACTCAGTAAAGAGCATGTTGTGTCTCTGATCACAAAATTAGGATAGCTCCTTGACAAAGTTTACCTTTTCAATATGGAGCTTACCATTTGTGACCCTGCCCCTTCCAGTAATGCAACCACCAGAATCTCCTACAAAAGCAACTGGCCCTCCATCAATTCTTTCAAAGTTTTGAAGCAAAAAGAGCAATTGCTTGTCATTTACCTGGAACAGCCACTATCAATGATCCATATATTTTCTATGGTCTTGAGTTGTTCCTGTATAAAAAGAGATGGTTAGTTATATTTGGAAACCCAAGCCTCATTGGTCTTGGGGTTGTCAAAGTGAATTGAAGACAATGCAATAGTAATTTATCCTATATTCAAGCTTTGAGGATCTTCAGCTATTGTTGATGAAGAACTTTCAGTCATATGGTCTTCCTTTAACTTCCACACCATCTTTGGAAGATATGACTTGACCTTCAACACTTTGGAAGTTTTGATAGCTTTGGAAGTTTTGTAGACTGGACCTTCAGAAGATCTTACATTCACTGCAGTAGATTTTAGTGCTTCAGAAGCATTCCTTTCTTCCGAGACCAAATTTTCTTCTGAAGGCAAGTTTTCACTTGTCTTCAACTTTACTTTGGAGCTTCCGAAAGGAAAAGATTTTTCTTCCGAAGTTATTTTCTTCTTGTTCTTCTCATAAGTTTTCTTCTTAGTAATATGGATTGTACTTTTAGAATTGTAGATGAAATCCTTAGCAAGATGAGAAGTACTACCACACATGACACATTCAGTTGGCTTCCTTCTAAGAGTCTTCTTTTGTTTAGAAAGCTGAGCTTGATCACTTTACACTCCTATATTCATCTTAACAGATGATGCAGTAGGCTTCTCAAGGTGATGCTTGCTTTTTGAAATGGATGGTTCAGGCTGTGCAGTAGTGATGCACATTTGATCAGCCTTCTTTTTTTCACAGGGATGAGGTGGACATGAACTAGAAACTCCTAGTACTAGAAATCATATTTGTGTCCTCAGTCTTCACCACTTCAAATCCTACAGAGATAAAGACTTGTTTCTAAATAGAGTTGAAGGTGACCTTGATCTCTTGAGCCTTCTTTGCCTTTCTCTTTGTTGCTCTGATCAAGTTCATTCTCTTGGATTTGCTCAACCCTAATTGTTTCCTCTCCTCAGGAGAATAGTGACCCTTCTTAAGATGATCTTCTTCACTCATCTCAGATCCATCCTTCACTACCTCCTCTTCATCTTCATCCTTTTCTTGAATGGGATCTATGAGTGAAAGCTTATCTTGACAAGTTCCACACCTTGGAGATCTTACAGATAGTAGAGTGTGTGGAGGAGCTATCTTAGTAGATCCCAGTCCCTGCTTATTCTGATAACAAATCTTTGCATGCGAGGATGAAGATATGATGTTCTTGAAGGTCTCTTCTTCAAGAACATATTTTTCTCTCCAGGCGTTGCTGATCACAAGCTCAGCCTGGCATTCAGTTAACTTGGTAATGAGATTCTTAATTTGTGTGCTCAAGCTTTAGAGTTGAAATAGTTTTCTCTAAATCTTCTATCTTAAGTTTATAATTATTTTCAGCTCTTTTAAAATCAGCTTTTAAAATATTCAAGGAGTCAAGATCATATCTCATTTCCAAGTTATAGGACCTATATCTATTAACTTTAGCAATACATTCAGGGGTGCAAAGATGTTCAAGTACCTTGACTTCTTCATGATCAGCCATCAATGCTTGGTTTGGAGAGACATCTTCAACCTGAAAGCTCCAATCAAAGCCTCCTTCTTCAACACCAACTACAGCTTGCTGCTTGGGCTTCTCAATCTTTGGAGCTCCATCAACATAGTTTGGCCTGGTTTATGCTTGGCCACCATTTTTCCTTGGTGCCTTGCACTCCCTAGCAAAGTGTCCTATTTGGTTACAATTGTAACACTTCACTTTGCTTTTATCCAGCCCAAACTTTCCACTGGATGCATTGCTGGGAAACTTCCTCCCAGTTCTCTTATAGAACTTCTTGGCCCGGTGAGTGAGAAGAGCCATTTGCTGAACTATCTCCATATACTCCAGATCATCTGGATGGATACAGTCCAGGTATTCAAGAGTGAAGAGAAAGTTGCCACTGCTTTCATCAGCGGACACAAAGGCTTGTGAAGAGCTTGTCTCTTGGAATGGGCTTCTTTGGATGTAGCTCTCCCTTGGTGTCTCCGCGAAGGTGATGAAAGGACCCTTTTGTGAGTTTTCAAGGTAGTAGAGTAGATGATGTTATGGTTCTCTGAAGTCCCTTTCAATCACATAAAGGGCTGAACTCTTCTGATTGTTGGAGGAGTTGCCAGATGGATTTTGCACATTTATCTCTATTTGGTATCCACTAAGGATACCATACAACTCTGCGAGAGTAAAGGTCTTGAGGTTTTCAGTCCTCTTAATGACCATACAATAGTGTTTCCATTGTCTAGGAAGAGCAGACATGAACTTCCTCACAATATCCCCATTCTCAAGATCTACTCCAACATCCATTAGAGTATCCACAATCTCAATAAATCTAAAGTATTGTTGAGTCATGGTTTCACCTGTTTTGTAGGTGAAGTTCTCAAACTGCTACTTCAAGAGGTCTTTCTTGTTTTCTTTTGCTTCATTGGACCCCTCATACATAAGCTTCAGTGCATCCCATAGTTGTTTAGCAGTTTTGCACTTCTTGAAGCCTCTGTAGATAGAGCTTGGAAGAGCGGTTTGGTGAGCGGTCATGGCATTCTGATTTACATCAATCTTCATCCAGTCTTCTTCTGAGTAGTCAGCCACTTCCTTTGGTATCATGCTACCACCAGCAGCAGCTGAAGTGGTGCATGGTATATGAGGTCATGAGACAACAGATCCTCGCATCCTGCTATCTTGAGACTTGATGAATCCTTCCATTCTTTGGCACCAAGTATCAAAGTCATCAGGAGTGATCAGTGGAGATTTCATCATAGTTCTGGTTTCCATATCAGCCTTGGTAAGAGCTGCCATTTGAGCTGTTAAGTGTTTTGTGAAACTAAAGGATTTAAGATGGTGAGATCTTACAATCAAGAGCCTAAAATGCTCTGATACCAATTGCAGGACCAATGAAGGGGGTCAATGCAACAGTTTCATAATGAGGAAAGAGTTAGGACACTTAACAGTTCAAATAGGGAACCGGGTTGGTATAGATGATACTAAGAATACAAGTAAATATGAGAAAGAACAAGAACAATAACAAGATGATATTAGTTTTCAAGAATGACGTATATTGCACTCAAGTTATTTTACAAGTGTTGCAAAGCATACATGAGAAAGATACAAGTACTTAAGGCATTTTATACTACATCCTACAGCCGGCCATACTTTGAAGGCTAGCTGGAAACACTAATCTAGACAACAAGATCAATGTAGAGTCAAAAGGCGGATTGCCTTTTGACTTGTGACTATGACATGCTATAGCTCACATCCTAATATATTACAAAAAGAATAAAAGTTACAAAAGTAAAAAGTTACAGACCAATGACCATAATCTACAGTTGACAAAAGCATGGACCTTTTCACCAACTCATATAAGTTGGTAAGTCTTCAGAGAGGCAGCGGAAAGTTGTTCAGCTTTAGTTAAAAGGTGATCAGAGAAAGCGTGTCTTCTCTGTCTTTGGAAGAAATCAGTCTTTGGCTTCAGAAGACTTTGTCTCTAAAGCTTCGGAAGACTTCATCTTTGGCTTCGGAAGATTTGTCATTTGGCTTCGGAAGATTTTACACTTAGCTTATTTCCTTTGAGTTGTGTAAAACTTCTAAAGTAACTTTACTTTGTACTTCATGCATGCATGCTGAAAGCTCTTAGGATGCTTTGGTTGCATCAGCCTTTTAGTATAGACCTTATAAAGTTCTATCCCAAAGGCATGATCCTCTAATAGCAAAGTACATTCCTAAATTATCTCCCTAGTCTTTAGAAGACTACCATTAGTACATATGTAACGCCTATACATGTAACTAGTGGTCAAGTCCAATTCTGTCAAAAATTCATAGGAAGCAAAGCTATTAGCAGCTACCATATTAGCTAGGACCATAGCATAATGACTATTCAAAGTGAATGTACCTGCAACCATGTTCAGGTCCTAACGAGCATCATTACCATCAATCATAAAAGCTCTCGCACGATCAGGGATACTGTTATTCCCTTGACCTATATTTAAATCAATTAACAAAACTTGATTATAGTTGTTGTTCTTTTTCATTGATTTCCTTCTTGACCTTGTTCAACCTCGGATAGGCATTACGATAATGTTCCTAGATTCCACACTCATATTATCAACATTGAACTCCAATCAATTTAACCACATTAACCGACATAACTAGTTCATCACTACCTTCCAACTCTTGGATAAGTGTCTTAATTGCTTCCAATAGGTTCATCACTACCTTCCAACTCTCGGATGGTGCAAATTACCACGTATCCTTTCATGACCCTGGCCTTCTTGTCCACTTTACCACCAGGTAGTTTACTTGATTCCCCAACACCCTTTCGCTTCTCACTAGCTTTCCCCAAACCTCCAGTATGAACCATCTCGTTGGTCAAAGTACCTTGTATTTGTATTACACTCTACATGGTTAGGGTTGTAGCAGCAGTAACCATTTCATGAATTCCTCTTTGATTAAGGTGTCACAAGATGTGGCACTAGATTTGCCAACCCATGGAATCAGTAGGTATAGGCAACATGACCAAGTCCTACTATTGTATGATTCCAAAACTCATTATCTAACTTTTACATCCAATCTATAAGGTAGTACTCCTCGATTACCAATAATTTAAGCTCATCCAAAGTCATGGCCATCAACATCCTACCTTGGGCTTGAACTTGGGTACTCCACCACGTCAATGTTTTGCCCACTAGTGAGCAAGCAATACACTTCAACGTTTGATTCTTAGCACAGATCTCGATGTCCATATCCATCTTCATTTTCTTTAAGCAACGGGTTAGAACTATTGCTCTAGCATTCCTATTATACTCTTTTGGCTTGTACGTTATGAACTCCTTGTATGTACAACAAATCCTACCTCCGTTACTATTTCCTCCCATATTATCATTCCCACCAATTCCAAATCCAATATGTTAAGATCATCACATAGCCTAATTCAGGCACATCCTTAGTATACTAGAGATGCTTATATATAGGGTTCCCCACGGTGTTCCCACCACACCAACAATATACCAAGAACTATGCTTAAACTGGTTACATGACATCCGTTTATTCCATCAAGTATAATGCTAGAACATCTAAACAACCAATGCTCAAGTCTTAAGATCAGTACAATGAACAAAGTAATATAGGTGAAGGGAGTCTCATCACACTACCACAACTCTCCAAAGACCAAGTACATTTTGAACAAGTAGTCAATTTTCACGATCATAAAAACACAAGATGGAGCAAACGTCACATAGATACTAGAGCTGAAATGTCATAATATGACTCCTATGAGACTCCATACCAATTAGCACTTACATAAATATTATGGGTGTTTTCACACTATTTATGATCATAAGAACTAAGACTCCAATGTCCCAAGTATAGAGTAGAAGATTCGTACTAACTATGACCGTTATCTCACGACATGGTTTGCAAGACTTTGCATGCACTGCATACTACAATTACATGTGCACCCATAATGGTAATTTGCTTTGCATGGTCACCCCTAGCTCTTCCTACCCAAGAATCAGGGATATGTCACTAATCAAAAGCTATTTAACCGAATTTGTTGAAAGGATTCGATTGAGAAAACATTCACTTGGGTAAGGACCAGTTGAAGGAATTCATTTAGTACAGTCCGATACCTGATAGAGTAGTCATCTAACTTGAGTATATTATGTCCCTTGTCTGCTAGGGTTTTGTTAGCCAATGTGTTTGTATCCCAAGATTCAACCTAACAAGTTGTAGATAAGGGCAAATAGAACACATGTGACACCAGTAGACATATGAAATAAAGGTTGGCTTAACAATCTAAGTCCTTAGAAGAATCATTATAGCAAAACCTATGAATCTACGCTGAATAAAAGTCAAGTACATATCAAGAGGATGCCCTTAACTAATGCTTGCTCAAGATACACATAGATGATATAGTGACCATAATTTTCTAAAAAGTATATCAAAATTCGCATGTAAGAGAGGTATTTTAGCATAACTAATAACGTACATAGAACATTCACATGTATAACAATACACACATAATCCTATTATACATAATACATATCGGTACTTAGGTAATAGTCTAGGTTGAATAATCTACCTAATTCTCTATAAGTAATAGTTCTGATACCAATCTGTCACACCCGTGCCAATAGCGGGAACATGAGGATACGAAGAACAGAATCGTCATACACGTCTGGGGTCTAAGAGAATCACTAAAGACAATCTTTGTAAATAGATCAAGATGTCACCGGACACAAAAGAACAAGTGCCAAATATAGTCAATCTCAAAACGTCATACCATAATGGGCAAAACAATCTAAGGTTCAAAATAGGAACAAACATGCATAAATACAAACCTAACTAAGTACATATCCAACAAAGTACAGTCCAAACCAAACAAATATAACTCTAATCCAACATCCAAGTAGTCCATAAATTGTCTAATGCTCCACCAGGAGTTGTCTGGTTTAAGGTCCACATTTTGAGCACTTAAGCATTACTATCTAAAATGAGATGTTCTAAAAAGTCAACAAATATTGGTGAGTTCAAATGCTTATAAGTACAAAATACGTTATTGTTTGAGTCATGTACAAGGTATATGTGTGTGTAAGAGAGCATAGTAGTCATAGAAATTAACATAAGTTCATGATTAGTCCAACTCAAAACAACCAGATTCTGTTCACCAGAGGACACGCACAGGCCATTTCAGTCTTAGCTAGCATACCAATAACAAGGGTGGGGTGTCATTCCATTAGTACTAACAATACATTTTCATGACATTCCAAGTAAGAGTGCATACTTATGAAAAAAAACTCGATTCTATGAGTCAAACCACACACGATAGTCAAAAATAAATTTTAAGTCGCGGCATAGACCAAAACCAATGAGCAAGCTTTTCCCTAAAGTAAAACATATAGTTGGGTCCATGAAAATCATCTCAATGATAGCATAGTTCAAAGTACATAACAAGTATAGGAAGTCACTATAGATAACAAAACAAGATAAGATTACTTAAAGTCAAGAAGATATAATTGGGTGTAATCCTCATAGTCCGGTCCTTAGTATCCAACCATGTAGTTCTTTTAATGGAAACATGGTTCATTTATTATTCTGAGTCCAATGTCCTTCCTTGAGTTTCCCAATCCCTTTTAATTATAGTTTCCAAGTCCTTATCATGTACTTTTGTTATTTCTATCTTGTGTAGAATAAGCATTACCTTAAGTTTAATGATTAATTAACCTTACATGATCTTATCCTTGAATGTCTTAAAATCCTTCTTTGAATCCAATTCTTAACTTATTTTAGTTAATTAGTCCCAAATCTTAATAGTTAAGTTTTATAAGAATATTTCTACTTATAGAGCTGATCATGCACCAATCTTGCGTAGACTTCTTGGAGGTAGAACCAGTAATGACATGTCACGTATTAGGCACTGTATAAAAGCTAAAACCTTTAACTAACTTATAGAATACAAAATCACCTCAATTAGAAAACTTTTGAAAGAGATATGACCTTACCAACGCTGACCTATATTCTGTCCGAATTTAATTGCTTTGACCTTTGATTTAGGTTATTACGTTCAGAGGACTAAACGATGTTGGATTGACACGAGAACAACTGGGTTAGTTAATAGACTCTTTGAAACTGTTATTAGATATGAATTTGACCAATTTTGACTTCGTATGACCAAGTTATGCCCCGGACAAGAGCAAGCTATCCAAAATCCCAACCTTGTCCTTTATACCCCAAATCCATAATTTTGACCACCATTGATCCGAGACCTAAACCAACAATTATTCCATGAACCATTGGACCTAAACTTTGAATTACACCCTTAAATTATCTTAGATCTCATCCCCAAATTAAGTATTTATGTTTTTAATTATCCAGTACGTGTTTCTAGTCTATCAACGCATAGATAATTCCTAAAGTGTTAATCAATTTGTCAACATAGCTTAACATTTTTAACAAAAATAGTTTTTTCACAAGATTTACTTTAAGATCATGTTATACAAGATTACAAACACAAAATTATAAATCCAAAGAACACATAAACAATATAAACTAAGGTTACTGGCTTGTGACTATCAAATCCTCAAACGCATAATTTCTTCACGATCTAACCACAATAATAAATAGAAGATGAATGTTAGGTGATGATTTTGGTAAATAATGATGAATATCAATAAGACATGAACAAAAAATGTTAAAATCATCAAAACAAAGAATTAGTCTTTCTAGAAAGGGTAGATGACTAGGTATTGATAAAAATCAAAACTGATCACCAATGCTTGACCAAAACCGATGAAGATGAAGGCTTGATGGATCAATGATGATGAAGAACAATAGAAAAGAGAGATAGAGGATAGGGTTTTCAAACTAAGAGAAACATGGAAAAGAATTCATAAGTTGTGAAAATAAGGCAAAACAAGGGGTCCCCCCCTTAATGTTCACAGCCAACTCTAGCGCCAAGGGAGGGCCTCAAGCCTGTGGCCAACTTGTCATTTCTTGATCCATTCGCATACTATCTTTCTCCTGTATTTATTTCTCTTAGATTTTCACAGCTTTTCTAACTATTATACGATATATAATTTACTTAATTCCATTTCTGACCAAATTATGTCTATTTAGTAGACTTTACAAAAAAGTCCACTAGCGTTCGGCTTTCGATGGATTTTTAACATAAATTTACATTTATATGTTTTCTAAGTCCATAATCAAATTCTAAGCATGGACCCATCATGCTAAGTCAAATTCAGTGAACGTTCACTGTCACCATGTCCAAAGCCTACTAATCCATTCTAGGCCCAAATCATATATTACTAGTACACCAGGTGTCTAAAGTATATAACATAGTCCAAGTCAACGTTAAGTCAACTTTCAAGTCAAAATCCACATTTAGTTAAAGTTATAATCTTTGGTCAAAGTGAAAGTCAAAGCACCTATTTTAGTGACGGATGTCATAAAAGCTTATTAAACCTCTAAATTTATGGAATCTTGAAATCTAGCAATTTAGATAAGTTTGATGTAAGTGAATCATGATTGAATAGCAAGATGGCAAAGGCACCTTTCTTAGGAGTGAATCATGAAGTTTCTTTTAGCTCGGTTAGAAGATAAAAAGCCATTCGAGATCAAAGGGGTGAATATCTCATCTATGAATTTGACGAGCATCAAGAGATTTATAGCATAGTTCCACAAATGACTCCACCAGGTACATTGCAACATAATTGTGTGTCTAAGAGAAAGAATCAAACATTGTTAGATATGTTATGATCAGTGACAAGTCATACAAACTTTCCTTACTTCTTTTAGAGTTACACCTTGAAAACTAATATCTAAACACTTAATATTGTTCCATCTATAAAAGATGGTCGTAGACATCGTCAAATCAAATTAATTAACTAGTGTTAGCTATCTTTATTGTGTAGTGTAAGTAAGATTGTCTTCTCAAGGAATTCGTGATAACAAAACTTGATTTTAAACGACGTTGGAGAGAACTTTAGAAAAAAAAATGTAAATTAAATGATTTTAAGGACCACAATTGTAAAAAGCAACAAACTTTTGGAAATGATTTTAGTAATGAATTAAAAAGTAATCGCTTCCGGGTTTCCAATTCCGCAAGATAAACAATTGACATGTCAAATAGCATTTACATCAATATAAATTCAAGAATTTAACTTTTGCTTAAAGTAATACGAAAGGAACAATCTTCTATGACTCGTTCATTCACAATGTTACTAATTTGTCTATATCAAGTTACCTACCAATCTTAATGAGTTAAGGATACAAGAAAACAAAAAACTGATAATCAAACAAGTAACTTTATTTATAAACAAACCTTTAAATTAAACAAAACTTGTAATTAGATTCAAAGATCAATTGTTAATACATAAACTCTAATCTAGACATATTAATTGCTTCTCTTAGCAAGAATAATCCACCCAAATTTGAAGAGCATCAAAAGACAAAGGGGATTGGAAGGCTTTGAAACTTCAAAAATCTCTTAGAATTCGCTTATTTTCTCTAGGAGAAGTTGTGATTCAATTTACAATTAAATTTGTTATAAATACTTTCATAATCCATAAATGGCACCCGGCGTATCATACGCCTACCGGGGTCTCATATGCTAGTAACGAATTCATTCTCAAACTTCTTGACATTTTCATGTAGATACGCCAAACTAAACAACCATGATAAGTCCCCAACATATGGTACACCCAAGCCTGGTGTATCATATGCAAACCTCTTCCATGTCTTCCTTTATTCTGCAACATTTAATATTTACACTTCTAGTCCTTGAACTTTCATATTTTGCTTTTTTTTCTCAATTAAGCTCTTTTAAGCTCCAAAAACCTATCAATCAAAACATGAACAAAATCAACTTGTTCCATAATAATAACAATACAAAATCACGCATTTAGATGAATTAAACACCTGTTAATCTAATACGTATTAGTTAGAATAAGTTTATTAAATAAGGGTGTTTTAGGAACTATTCCATAGAGCACTTGTACCTTATGCTTAAAAACTTGTCTTAGATGTCTTAAAGTTTGAGTAAAATTACTATTGTGTCCTAGTCAAATACTTTATATTGTTTGTCTTTGTGTGTGTGTATAGGGCACATTATATAAAGATTCATAAATCTATAAATCTATAAAGAATCACAAAGAACCATTTTATTTCTTGTACTATTTATTACGTAATTTAATCAAAAGGCTTGTAATTTTATACTTTTAAGATGCATTTTTAAAGGTCAAAGAAACAATGGAAAGATAGAATCAAAGTATCAACTTTTAGTGTTACCTTTTTTATGAAATGTTATCCGTATTGTTTTATACGATTTTAGTAGTTCTTTATATGTTTGTGATTCTTAATAGATGGAATGAGTTTAAGTGAGAACTCTTCATGTTTATGAGAACCCTTTAACATCATTAAACCCTTGATTTAATATTAAATTGTCAGAAATTTTAATGAAAGGTAGAGATGAGATAAAGAGTAACTTTGTAACTTTCGCTCATGTAATTTTCTCTGTACACTTTTCTCTTTATGTCAAATTCTTCATACTTCATTTTCTTATTTTAATTTAGTTTAGCTTTCTCAAACCAAATACCCAAAACTCATATATTTTATAGACCTTATTTGATCCGACCCTTATTTTACATTACCTAATTTTTACCTGAACCCATGTAAATTCTTGGGATCGCAATTGCATATTGTAGTTAATATATACGGTACGGTCCAATTTTCCTTGATTAGCAGCTTACTAATGTACATTACACATAATATATTTTGTAGAGAAGTAACTTACTTGATGTCAAAGAGTAGGTTCAATTTTGTATCATATATGCACATAGAAAGTTGATAACACATAACATAAATTGTTGTCGTCGCTACATCGCGCGGGATTCCTATTGTTTGTTTGTATATATATTTGAATTTGAAATTCATATCTTTTGATATGCAAATCTATAAACATGGCCATAGAGAGTTCTGGTGCATTTAGTCCCAATCCATTGAAGAATACCTATAAATCTTTTAACCACAAAGGATTTTTTTAAAATCAGCCACCATCAGTTCAAGGTCGTAGTGAACCGCGACTACATCAAGCTGCCTAAGACCGACCCACCACATCTTACATCGTACCCGTCATCCTACATGTCAGACATCATGATTACATTATTAATATTTTTAAGGAGGTTAAATCTTTATTTACAACTCACTATGTCTTAAGAAGATAATGATGTGACTCCTCTCCTTTCCTCTGTTTTCTAATCGATGCACACACATCACTGCTTCATAAAATCACTGATTTCTACCTAAAAACATCAGACATTTTGCTTTTATAACAGCTTGTATTCAATTAAATTTCAACAAAATATACAGATTGAGTTAAAACTAGAAACTACACCTGATTCCTTCAACAGCACTACCTTGTCATCATATAGTCTACCATTATCTTTCTATACAACACCATCTTCAGCTCATCATACCTTAAAACAAAAACCTTCATCGCCTAAACAAAAAGACCAAAGCCGAGAGAAAATATCAAAAAAGGAACGTATCTTGCGACATGAAAAACTAGAAATCACTGTGATGGAAGTTGTGTGTTCTCGTCTGAACCCTAGTCCAGCACCTACGTCAATAACAAGTCCTTGAACAACCACAGTCTCTGTTAAAATTGATCAATTACACAACCTGGGGGACTTCAATCGTTTTGTTATCCTAATACCCAAAATCACAATTGATAGAAAATGGAAGAACAAGTAATGAAATTTTATGTAAAGACCAGGCGTTAAAGAATTGAGTCCCTTGTGTTCTCTTTCATTGTTAAGACTTGGAAAACTCTTAAATTTAAGAATTTTGGTTTAAAAAACTTTATTGCCCTTCTGATGTGTATTTATGGGGTGTGTGTGTATATATATACACACATAAATACATACATACATACAAGTAATTGAGAAGAAACCCTAGTGACCACAAACCTAAAAGAAATTGACCTCCTCTGCCCTTCTTGGCGCTCGATGAAGATTGGAAAAAAAAACTGGGACTTTGTTTGTTGAACCAGACTTAGAGATCCACGTATTAGTTGACCCCTCTACTATTGAATCAGTGTAGATATCAACACTATAGATCATCCAATCATTCCAACAAGATAAGATAAAAGTTTTATTGTTTTAACTCCTTTTGTTTCTTTTGTTTGATCAAAGATAGTTTTCAAGATTTTTATTGTTCGGCTACTCAAATCTAAATTTATTAGAGTTATCATGGAATTCCAACACACTTACTAGTTTAACCTAAATTTTATGCTTCAATACTTCATTGTTACACTCATTAGTGACTTGTAGTTGTGGTGATCACTACCACCTCATGGTAAAAAGTTGTTGTTAGTTAAATGCCTCCTTATTAATTGAGATGAGTGTTGGTAGGTGATCATTTTCTTATTAACTGAGACAATTGTGGCTAGTTATGTCCTTTCTAAATGAGATAAGTATTGTAAGGCGATCACTTTCCTACTAAGCGAGATGTATGTATTGCTGATCGTTACCAACTTAGAAAGACATTTTTCTAGTAGCACAAGCTCTTGATTTTAGATTGGTAGAGGAGATATAGTAGATCTGTTGACATTCACTTGAAACTTTGTAAATTGGTTTTCCTTTCAATTTTTTTATTTATATGTTAGATTCTTGTGTCATATACAACAAGCTTTCTTCCATACATAAATCTTAAACATCATTTAATATAGAAATAAATAAAAACACTTTAAGAAAATATTCCTACCCCCTCTATTTTTCTACTAAGGTGGTGTTTAGTATGCAGTAATTTAATAGAATTCAATAGAATTAGAATCTGAATTCTACGGGTCATTGTCTTTGATTGGTAGGAATTCATTAGAATTGGGATTTAAATTCCATTCTTAACGTGTTTGGTTGCGAAAAGAATTAGAATTGGAATTAATTCCCTCAAATTTCTTCAACTGAAGTATTTCAAAATCCTTCCAAAGTTTGAAGTATTTCAAATTCCACCAACTCTCTCCTTCACCACCGACCGCCAACTACCACCCCCGCCCACCGCCAACCAGCACTACTTACGACCCTAGCTGACCTCGCTGACCGCCACCGAACTAAACCGCCGCCGCCCCAGATCACCGACGACCAGACCTCTGACTGCCGCCGCCTGTGACCGTCGACCACCGCCACCTCTAACCATTGCTTGTCGCCGATCCCTACCTCGGATCGTTGCCGCCACCAAACGCCACCTCCGACCACGGCCACCACCGTCTTTTTTCAGCTGATCGCCATCGATCACCCAAAACCTTTTGACGACGCACTCACTGCTCGCTTGTGGCCTTCCCCCCCCCCCCCCCCCCCCCCGACAACTCAAACCCTCCGACAACCGATCATGTCGTAACTTGACAACAATCAACAGTCGCCGGTACCCCCACCTGCCGCCTATAAACTCCCATCTCCTCCGATCACGTCCTCTGCCGACTATGGTTGTGCCGCCGTCGCGACGCGTCAGTTTTAGATGCTTTGAGGAGACTGTTGGTTCTCGGCTTCAGGTGTGATCGGTTGGTGGCGGCGGTAGGGTATGACTGGTTTTCGGCAACAGGAACGGTTGGTGATCGCGGTCGATTTCTGGTGCTGAGGGCAGCGGCTGTCAGTGGTATGTAGCGGCGATGATCGGTGGTCATGGAGGTGGTGGCGGTTTGTAATGGGTGATAAATTCCAATTATTTTTTAAATGTTTGTCACCAAAAACTCATTTGAAATTTAAATTCCCTTTATAGATTGAATTCAAAGTCCTTTGGAAAATATTGAATTTCAAATATAATTACTTTTAATTTCAATTCAAATTTCAATTCCAATTCCAATTTAAATTCCAATTCTAATTGTAACAAATTCCTCGAACCTAATGCTCCCTAAGCTTTTTTAAGCAAGCGCGAGCTTTTTAAACAACACCATTGTTTTCTTTATTCTCATGTTGGTCTTAATGTTTGAGTTTTAGAAACTTATTATTATTTTTCACTCAAAATTCATTTAGGTACTAAATTTAATGTAAAATTTATGTGATTCTTAATTCCACATACTGATGTTGAATAAGATGATTTACGAAAGCATTACCGAACTTAGTTGGCGCTATGCTAAGATTATGTGGTACGCGAATGATGAACTGCTTGTGTAGATTCTAAGCATATGGTTCATGTAATGTGCGAATTGGATTGGTGACCGTTATGTTAAGTGAGCTATATTCGTAATGAATTGTTTATATATCTTAAGGGACTAATTTCATTATTTCCTCAAAAGTGTATGACATAAAAGGGAATGATTTAATTTTGCTGAAGCGACTATTAAATCCCTCGTAAAATAATGATGGGTTCAGAGAGGTAAAAAGACGATACATTTCATTTCACAGACATAATTATATTATATAAATACCAAAATACAATTTGATTACTAGTAACTTCACATATAAGATTTTTCCAAGCTTACTTATCTTATATTTTTCTTGTTAAATGAAATATAACTACATGCTAGCTTAGCTCGTTATAGACCTACACGGGTTATCTAAACCTTCTCATCTCTTGGTTTTTTCCCCATGTTATATAAATTATTTGTAAGGCCCCTGCAAACCATCCCATTTTCGATGTGTGACAGATCAGCGCTACATCAACTTTTCATATTTTTCCTGGTTTTCCCCTATTTACATGGTGTTGTAGAAGTGTTTCTCCGTTTCCCATTTTCTCCTCTTTTATACAAAAAATTATAAAAGGTTGATGGTGATACCTGTGGATCCCAGTGAAAATTCATAGGGTTGGGCCTCCCTGGGTCCGGGGGCACGGAGCTCCCGACCGGCCTAGTTTTTCTCGAGTTTTTCCCCAGCTCTCCTCGGCCTTTCACCATTGCGACTCCGTGGCCTCAAATATAATTCATTTGATTACTTTACTCATCTATTTAGACATTATTTCCTAACGTCAATTAACTTATCTCATAAAAGATGTGTTTCTATTTTCAATAATTATCGAAAGTTATTCTTAGATGGGAGACATCATTCATGATAATTAGAAGATGATTATGGGTCATTATTAATTCATTAATAAGATGAGCAAGAATTTAGCCATTCCAGTATACCTGACAAAACGACCCTCGCAAAATTTGAAGCTATTTTGGTTCTTAGTCGGGTCCGGGAATGACCCAATGAGATCCCGTTATACTCGATTAAAGAATGATTAAATTATAAAACAAACCTAAATATCTATATGATTGACACCAACGTACATGGGTCAGTATACGAAACAGCAACCTTCTTCATACTGGAACTCTAGAAGCGCTGATCATCATCTTCTTTTTAAATAAGCGATCATCAACATCTATAGACTCTAGTTGGTTTATTATCGTCAATTGTTCAACTGTTCAGGTCTGTTCCTCATCTGCTCATCTCCACTATTCAATCGTTCCACTATTCTAGTCATTAACGTGTACATGTTTCCACTACTTATGCATGTGTGTATTTGGGGTGAACATGGTTTGGTTCGGTTTTAACCTAAAACCAAAACCAAAAACCGATATTTCGGTTTCTAGGTTTTTAAAACCGTTCGGTTTCGGTTTTTCGGTTTTTGGTTTTTGGTTTTCACTTCGGTTTCGGTTTGGTTTCGGTTTTGCTTTTTGGGCTTTTAAGTTTTTTCTTCTAAAAAAATTAGTCTAAAGTATTCAATTTTAGTTAGAAGTTTTGGGTTTACATCATTTGTTGATTTTTAAACATAATCTCTATATTTTTATAAATTACTATTGCAATTTATGAAATACAATAACAAAAAAAATCAATAAAACACATTAATCTACCAAACAAAAAGTTTTAAATATTATTTTTAAAATCTAAATATTCAATCTATTCTAGATAGGATAAATTAAATAAGTAATTTATAGGCTAGTCATGTTTAATAGTATATGAATACACCTCTAAATTTACAAGTTTGGTTTTATGGTTTCGGTTCGGTTTTTTCGGTTTCTGTTAAAAGCAAAACCGAAACCAAACCAAAAAATTCGGTTTTTAAAATACCATCAAACCAAACCGTCGGTTTCTAATTGGTTTCGGTTTTTAAAGCAAAACCGAAACCAAACCGTCGGTTATTTCGTTTGCGGTTCGGTTATTTCGGTTTTTTGCACATCCCTAGTGTGTATGGCGGAACCACAGGGGGTCCGAGGGGTCCGTTGACCTTCCAACCCGTCAAATTCTCTTAATGAAGAAGATATCCTAGATTTTAGAAGAAGATAACTAGGCCCAATATTTAATATTAATACTTGGTGGAGTGGGCCTTTATTAACTAAGCTTAATAGTTTTTCTTTTAAGTTTTTCTTGTCACAACAGAAGATATAGATTATAATCCAATCAAATGTATGTAGATATTTATTTATTTTTCATTAATATTTTATTTAACTTAATCTAACAAGACTTTAATTTTTTTATTTTACTTAGATTTTTAAATTTATTTCTTTATGTCTTTATACAGAGGCTACTAGTTTTTTTATTAGGTTTTCAATTCTTTTATATATGTGTAAATGAAAGAAGTTCCATTTAACAATATAATATGATAAAAAGAAGAAAAACCATTCATCACATTTTAAATAGAAGTTAATGAAATATTAAAAGAAGGAGGCAATACCATCGGCATAAGCTTCTGAATATAAAAACAAAATTATGTTCGGACCCTCCGATTAAAATATTCTAGTTCCGTCATTGGACTCACTCAAATATTATATGAGTTGATTTAATCATGCTGTTACTTTAGTTCCAGATATTACGTATATATGCTTATGTTGGTTTATCGTCAACCTTTTGTTCATCATCAATTTCACAGCTTTACGGTTGGAACACCCTCAGAACAATCAAAACCATAAACAGAATATTTAACAAAGCTTCTATATCTTTCCATTGAATGATCATTCTTTGTTGTTTTACAAATGAACATTACAATAATATTTACAAGCAACCATAATAACCAACAACCGGTAACTTCATAACACTATCAATATAGTTTACCTAGGGTGTTAAGTGTGTTTATGTGTGTGTCAAAAATGGTATCACAAGAACAATAAGCCAAGATGATAGAGTTACCAAATCTTTCAATAAAGAACAGATACAACGAGAACTGAGAAAATAACAAAGAGAAAAATCAATAGACACACTAAGATCTGCAACAAATGACCTAGTCAAGAACTCTCAAAGAAATCAATAAATAGTTGTTGATTATAGAGTAATTAAACGAGAAAGGCAATCGAAGGATTGAAAGGCAACGTGATGAAGCCTAGCAGCTCTCATCCTTAAATAACATCTAGCTTCCATCCGGAGCTCCACATATGCGACCCATGACCCTCACGCATTGACTCTAGAGCATGGGGAATAAAATTGGACAAAAGTATTTATATTTTTAAGCCCTCCTCCCATAAACATTTCCTATAAAATTCATCTTGTTTCACAGCTACCCCTGTAACTATTCTTTTGAATTTGCAGCTATGGAGATAGCAAAATTATTGTCATAATGTAAGTTAACCGGAAGAGAGACATCAATGTTTAATTCTCTTAACAAATTGATGATCCATAAGACCTCATAAATGGTAGAACACATAGCCCTATATTCAGCCATACCAGAGGACCTAGAAACAGTCCCTTGTTTCTACCTTTCGATGAAACAAGACTATTACCCGGAAAGATGCAGTACCTGAATGCCTTGATTCAAGACATTTACCTCAGTCTGAGTCAGTAAATTCAACAATTTGCTACTACCTTACTAATAAACACTCCTTTTCAAGGAGCACCCTTCAAGTATCGTAACAGTTTTAAGGCTATTTGAAGATGAAAATTTGATAGACTATGCATATGCAAACTCAAAATTTGGACGGCATAACTAATATCAGAATGGTTATAACACAAGTAGATTAGTTTTTAGATTAACTTTTGAAAACATGTAACATTTTTTATTAAAAAATTTCATCATTGCATAAATAAGGCTTAATTGGGGTACTCACTGGTTTACAACCAGTGAGATCATATTCAGCCATTAGTTCCATGCAATATTTCATTTATGAAAAACTAGAGGTGGCAAAAGAAGTCCAAGAATATGATTTTGGGTTATAATGGGTGTTTTAAAAATAAAGATGGGTTAGAATGGATTAAATAAACAACACAAAGGGGTCAAGATGGGTTAAAAGTTTTTAAAAAAAAAAGAAACATAGGTCAAGATGGGTTTTTAAAATTAGATTTGCAAGTCACAATAAGTCAAGGTTTCTTTCACTCAAATTGATCGCCTCTGTCGCACAGGGCACCACCACTGCACCACCACCGAACCACCACCGCACCACCACCGAACCACCACCGCACCACCACCGAACCACCACCGCATCACCACCAGTCCACCGCACCACCACCGCATCAACAGCCTCCCACCTCTGTCAAGTTTCATCGTGCACCGCCACCACACCATCACCGCACCTACAGTCGGGCTCCGCATCAGTCTCCACCTCCGTTGAGTTTCATCGCTCACCACCACCACACGTACAGTCGGGCCTTCGCTTCACCACCGCACCATCATCGTCGATTTATTGAAGGTGCCCACCCTTTATAGATGAAGTCGTATATGTATCTGTTTGAGCTCGTATATGCATCTGTCTATATGTTGTTGGATTGTAGAAAACTAGTAATATAGTATTGACTTTTTTTAAAACTGATCCGCACCCATCCTGACCCGAACCCATTCTGACCTTTTTTTCTAAATGACCCATCCTAACCCAAACCCATCCTGACTCAAATCCATCCTAACCTAACAACCAACCCACCCATTTTGCCACTTTTATGAAAAACATAATCTAGTTTGGTTCTTACTGTAACAACACTAATTCTTAAATATGTAAAAAATAATAATAATAAAAAATTTATTATTCTTGAAATTTGAATCAACAAATTATCAAAACCTAATATATAGAATTTAAAGGGAGTTGTTAGCGTTTAATGATAATAAATAAAGTAAATAAATAGAAAGAATCGTATAGTAATCTAATATATAAATGAAATCACAATTCATTTTATAATATTTATATTATTTAAAGTGATGGTGATAATATGAATTAAACCTCAATCAATTATTTTCGCGTCAAGCTGTGCTCCATAATTTGTGCCGATAATTGAGGTACGAACCTAACATCAATCACTTTCTTTTCTTTTCATTTCTTTTTTTTCTCTTTTGTTTTTTCTTTTTCATTTTTTTTTCTCTTCTTTTTATTTTTTTATAATTTGAAAGGATTGATTTTACCCTTCATTTTCCTTTCACTTCCTTCCTTCTCCTCTTTAAGTGAACTCGAGAACACAACTTTCCAACTTTACTTTCATTTCCTTCCACTAAAAAAACTTGGGAACAAAGCTGTTTTTTCTTCTTTCCTTCCAAATCCTTTCTGTTCTTATTAAATGAACTCGAGAATATAGCATTATTCCTACAAGTCTCTGAGTCGAAGTGAGCAAGCATTTGATCAGAAATCAAAGGTTAGGTCAGTTATCAGCTACGTTACGTGTGGGTCAACGAATGTACAGTACAAGGTAAGCTTCAATCCTCATATAAAAGTAACGTAACTACGAGTTTCTCGTTAGAGATGATAGAAAAGTTGTTGGCTAAAATCTTCCAGGCCGATAGAAAGGTTGTTGGCTAAACATTCAAGCGATCTGAAAAGTTCCAATATTAATTTTGAAATCGTTTGCTTGATTTTATTTTAGTGATTTAAGTACTGGTAAATTACTTATGGGTATGTTCCTTTAAGATAATATGATAGGGGATTTAAGTAAATAAACTAAGCAATTATATATTTAAAATGTAAATCTTCTTATGCTAATAATTTATTAAGATTTACTAAATTATAATATTTCAGTTATATCATATTTTAAAAATATAATTTTATAATTTTTAATCTTCATTATTTGTCATTTATAATTTTTTAAATATTTATTACTTCTTATTTTATCAATAGTTGATAACAAAATTTCATAAAGCTAATGCTTTCAAGAAGTTAGATCTATTATAGCTATGTAATACATAGGTTTTAACCTAATATATAGAATATAAACAGATTTGTTAGCTTTCAATGATAATAAATATAGTAAATATAATTAAAAAGAATCATAAAATAATATGCAATATAAATGAAATCATAACTCATTTTAGAAGATTTAAATAGTGATGGTGATAATACGAGTTAAACCTGTAACACCCCGAATTTTCATTTAAAAGAAAACAAAAGAAAGTAAATAGAAAGAAAAGTAAATGGGCACAAGATGAGGGGTGCAAGGAGTAAAAGTGCCAAAACTTATTTTTTTAATATAAATGGGGGTATGGCCGCCCCATAAAACAGCAGATCTGCTTTTTGGCATCGGCTGAAGAAGAAGAAGAGCAAGAAATCGGGTTTTTGGAGAAGAAAAAGGAAGAAGAAGCTGCAAAAAGGTTAGTTCTCGGGTTTATGTTCGGTTTTAGCTTAGTTTGCAGCTTGTAATCGAAGCTCTCGATGTTTTAGAAGGTTGTTCTCGAGATTTTGAAGCTGAAATCACAGGTGAAAGTGTTTGGGTTGAAGAGCTGCTTCAAGGTGAGTATCTAGAACCCCTCTTTTACAGATTTTTAAAGCTTTGGGGCTGTTATGCATACTGGGTAAAAAGGTTTTTAAGGATAACCGTATGATGTGCTTGTTGTGGTTCGACCGTATGTGTTGTGGTCGTGTGTTCTAGGCTTGTTATGGTTTAGTATTGTGCTTTGTAAGTTTTTGATGCCCTTAGTATGCTAGATCTGTGTTTGGGTTATGTTGGAATGATGTTCGGGTGAGTTTCGCAGTGTTAGACATATTTTCAGAATGTCCTCATGCGCCCAAGTGTTATGTGCCTAAGTGTTCTTATGCGCTCAAAGGTGGTGCGCCCGAACAGGGCTGATGCGCCCAGGTCATGCGCCTGAATAGTGGTCGTGCGCCCAGAAAGTGTGGGATTGGCTAAGTATGGGTCATGCGCCCGCATAGTGCCCATGCGCCCAGAATTGATTCTATGGCTAAGTGTTAGGACGCCCGAATAGGGCTGATGCGCCCAAATAGTGCTGATGCGCCCAAGAAGTTTTATACTTAGAATTTGCTGCTGATGCGTATAAGATGTCCCATGCGCCTATGCCTTAGAATATTTCTGAATTTTGGGGAAATGTAAAGTGTAGGCTTTGACTTGGGATGTTCTCGGGGGTTATGTAAGTTGACTTTATGATGTCATACGTGATGTGATGATGATGCTATGTATGGTATGGTTATGTTTATGATTATGTTCCTTATTATATTATTTCCCGTGGCTTTACGTGGTATGTTTATGAAAAGTAAATGGAAAGTAGTATGTAACGTAAAGCGGAAGATAATGAAAAAGGGAACGTAAGGAATGAATGAATGCATGCATGAATGAATGGAAGGAGTAATGAAAGTCTTGTAAGCAAGACTGAGGTGAGTGACTGTGTTGTCACAAAAGACTCGTTAGCCATGGTTGGGGTGAGTGACTGTGTTGTCACAACAGACCTGTATGCCAGGCTGAGGTGAGTGACTGTGTTGTCACAAAAGACTCGTTACCCATGGTTGGAGTGAGTGACTGTGTTGTCACAACAGACCTGTATGCCAGGCTGAGGTCAGTGACTGTGTTGTCACAAAAGACTTGTTAGCCATGGTTGAGGTGAGTGACTGTGTTGTCATAACAGACTTGTATACCAGGCTGAGGTGAGTGACTGTGTGTCACAACAGACTCGTATGGGGTGCAATCCATGAGATTGACCCGAGTGATGTCATGATGCTCGCCCCGGTACTGTGTTAGTCTTCGAACACGAGTCGGGGGTTTGTTTACAGGCCCCGGCACAGTATCAGTTTTCGAGCACGAGTCGGGGGTGTTGCATACGAGATGGGATCCTTGTCGCGTACCCCGGTACTGTGTCAGTCTCGGACATGAGTCGAGGGTTTGTTTACAGGCCCCGGCACAGTATCAGCTTTCGAGCACGAGTCGGGGGTATTGCATGAGACAGGATCTGGATGATGGTAAGGGATGTAATGTATTGTTTGATGAACGATGATGAAGATAATAAATAATATTAACAATATGTACGTATAATGTGTGATCGCGTACGATTGTGAAGGTTATGTTTTAAGAAAGTAAAGTATTTTATTTATAAAACTAGAACTCACTCAGCGTCACTGACTTTTTGTATGCATAATAGTTGGCAGGTATTTTGTTGATGCTGAGGAGTTGCAGGCATGGATGCATACGCTACCGGGAGTGTTTCGAAGACTGGCATCCACATTTTGACATGTTATTGTATTTTGATATGTAAACGATTTATGTAACGAGATAACATGTTTTAATTATTAATGAAAGTAATGTTTGTTTTAAATATTTTATGCGATGACGGTCCAGCTGTAAGTGTTCCGGGAACGGGGCCTTACAAAACCTCAACCAATTATTTCCGTGTCATATTTTGTGCCAACGTTTGATGTACAAACCTAAACTACACGTACTCTTTGTCGTCCCTATTTATACCCCCTTAGACCATCCTTTATCCTTGCAAGTCTCTGACTCGAAGTGAGCAAGCAATTGATCACAAAATAAAGGTGGGTTGACATATCAGCTACGTTAAGTGTGGTTCGATGAATCTACGGTAAAAGGTATGCTTTAGTCCTCATATAGAAGTAATGTGACTACGAGTGTCTCGTTAGGGATGATAGAAAGGTTTGCATGGCCGTTGAAGGGTGGTCATTACAACAGTTTCACAAGGTGAAGAGATATAAAACACTTAGCAGATCAAATAGGGATCCGGTTAGTGATGAAACAATAAACACAAGTAAGAAAACAAGAACAAGAACACTCAAATATGGTTTTCAAAAATGATGTATATTGCTCTCAAGTTCTTACAAGTATTACAAAGCATACATAAAAGATATAAATGCTTGAGATTGATACGGATTCGGATCAGGTAGCAACCGACTCGGGCGGCCCAACCAACCCGCCCTGAAGACTTTGCATCGGCCCAAGCTGGTCGGCCCAAGATGAGCTTGTTTTGGGTCGATCTATTCCAGTTTTTATTTACAACTGTGTTTCCTAGTATCTAGGATAATAATTAATTATATTCCATTAGTGTTTGTGTTCCATTCAAAAGTTGCATGCCTATCTGTTAGATAGGAGCATTATATAAAGAAATCCCATGTATGGAATTCTTTGGTTTTTTTTACGTTAATTAATAAAATGCATTTAAGGTTTTCTGTTTGAAACCTTGTTTTCACGTTACCGGAATTTGGTAACGGGTTTATTTCCGGCGCTTCCGTACCAAGTGGTATCAGAGCCATGGCAGAGTTTCGGAGGAATCACTGTGATAATCCCCTTCGATACGCCGCAAGAGGCAACGGTGATTATTACCCTGATCCTCGGGATGATGAAATTGACCGATTACAGCAACGAATCAGAGAACTGGAGCTACGTTACGAACCACAGGAGGAGGAGCAAACAGAGTCCGATTACGAGGTTCGGGACGATAACCGGTGAAACCCATTCAGAGACTGGCGCAACTACCACAATGCGACCCAACCAACAGATCCGCTCCGATCTCTGGGCGTTCGGGTCGAAATTCCTGAATTTGAGGGACGGGTTCAGCCGGACGAGTTTATCGAGTGGATTCATACCGTCGAGCGAGTATTTGACCTGCGAGACATTCCGGACAATTTAAAAGTCAAGCTCATGGTGATAAAACTACACAAACATGCGTTGTTATGGTGGGAACACGTTCGGAATAAACGACTTCAAGATGGGAAACAGAAGGTGGAAACATGGGATAAGATGAAAAAACTCCTCAAGGTGAAATTCCTTCCGGTCAACCATCGTCAAGATTCTTACCTGGTTACCATAACTTCAAGCAACATACTTTATCCGTCGAAGACTTCATCATGGAGCTTGAAAAACTTCGAATGCGGTACGGGATCGATGAGAATGAAGAATAAGTTATTGCATGTTTCCTAGGAGCCCTCAGGTCTGACATATCTGATATTGTTCAATTACAGCCCTATTGGATGTTTGATGATGTTTGCAGGTTAGCACATCGAGTGGAAAAACAGCAAAAGAGCAAGGCAAAAGTCCCCCCGTCAAGACCACCTGCACCAACTCAGACTCCAACAGTCACCCCCACCCCAAACCGTCCCGGCCCAATCAAAGCTGACGGTTCAGGGTCATCGGCTTCCCCAACAGTTCCGTCTGTTGCGCGGTGTTATAAATGTCAGGGCATCGGACATCTACGATGGGACTGCCCAAATAGGCAGGTCGTTGCCTTTGTGGATGACCCACTACCCGTGTATGACGTCGGGGATGAGGATGCAAAAACCGAAGAACCATCAGAAACATTATACCTCGATCGGGGACAAGCTCTCATCACCCAAAGAACTCTTAGCAAAACGGTAGCCAAACCCGATGACGAAATGGCATGGTTACGAAACAATATATTCCGAACTAAATGTACCTCAAAAGGAAAAGTTTGCACAATGATCATAGATGGAGGAAGCTGTGAAAACATGGTGGCAACATCAATGGTCGAAAAACTGGGCCTCAAAACACAAAATCACCCCGACCCGTATCAACTCACGTGGCTCAAAAAGGGGAACCTTGTAAAAGTAACCACCGATGCCTTGTACAATTCTCGATCGGTAACAAATATGCGAACAAGGCTTGGTGCGAAGTTATTCCGATGGATGCGTGCCACATTCTGCTAGGGAGACCGTGGTAGTGCGATAGGAGAGCTAGGCATGATGGGTTCCAGAATACGTTTACTTTTAAGAAGGATGGCATTAATATCACGCTTGCACCCTTGGATCCACGAGACTCGCAAACAACAACATTAATTGTCTCCTGCACACAGTTTCTAGACTACTCCCGTACCACCGGCTCGACACTTGTTCTCGATCTCCTCATTGTCGAAGAAAACCCTATCATCAACAATACCCCGGATGAAGTGCTCCCTTTGCTGACCGAATTCAGCGATATTTTTCCTAATGAGATACCCGCGGGCTTGCCTTTAATCCGCGAAATACAACATTGTATTGATTTCCTTCCAGGGGCTAGCATTCCAAACAAACCAGCATACCGCATGAACCCAAAAAAGTTTGAAGAACTACAGAGACAAGTGACTGAGCTCCTTGACAAAGGCTTTATACGGGAGAGCATGAGCCCGTGCGCCGTTCCAGCACTCCTCGTACCGAAACAGAATGGTTCCTACCGCATGTGCATTGACAGTCACGCTGTCAACAAAATAACAGTTAAATACCGGTTCCCGATACCCCGTTTTGAGGATTTATTAGATCAATTGTATGGCGCCACTATTTTTTCAAAGATTGATCTCTGGAGTGGATATCACCAGATCCGAATGAGACCAGGCGATGAATGGAAGACCACGTTTAAAACACGGGATGGCTTGTACGAGTGGATGGTAATGCCGTTTGGTCTCGCCAATGCTCCGAGCACATTTATGAGGCTCATGAACCAGGTGTTTAAACCATTTATCGGCAAGTGTGTCGTCGTTTATTTCGACGACATCTTGATTTTTAGCAGTAACATACAACAACACATCCACCATCTTCAGTCTATTTTCCAGGTTCTACGAGAATAAAAGCTTTTTACAAATCGAACGAAGTGCCATTTTCTTACACCGGAGGTTGTTTTCCTTGGGTATCTAGTATTGGGTCACGGAATCCGCATGAATAGTATGAAGGTCTCGACGATTACATCCTGGCCCACACCGACATCCCTCCATGATGTTCTTAGTTTTCATGGGTTAGCCTCGTTCTACAGACGATTCATCCGAAACTTTAGCACCATAGTTGGGCCCATAACCGATTGCTTGAAAGGAGCTAAATTTCAGTGGCCTCCCGCAGCCCAAGTTGCCTTCGAAAGACTCAAGAAAGAGGTAACACAAGCCCCCGTCTTGGCACTACCCAATTTCGATATGGTTTTTCAGGTAGAGTGCGAAGCTTCGGGCGTTGGTATTGGCGGAGTCCTCACCCAACAAAGCCGCCCGATCGCCTACTTTAGCGAAAAACTTAATGAGTGTCGTTGGAAGTATAGCACATATGATAAGGAATTCTATGCAATAGTCAGAAGTCTTGAACATTGGCGACATTACCTTCTTCCGAATGAGTTCATCCTATATTCCGATCAACAAGCTATGCGGTTTATTCAAGGTCAAGCAAAACTTAATCCGAGGCATGCTAAATGGGTGGAATTGCTACAAGAATACTCCTTCGTAATCAAACACAAAGCCGGTCATGCCAACTCCGTGGCTGATGCACTTAGTCGACGGCACTCACTTGCAACAATCATTAAGGCCGATGTCACCGGGTTCGACTCCATTCGCCACCTTTATCACGATGATCCCGATTTTCAAGAGCCCTGGGGACAGTGTCATGAAGGGATGTTCAATGATTTTCAGAAGAAAGACGGTTATTTGTTTAAAGGCACTAAGTTGTGCGTACCACACTCATCCTATCGTGATGCTATTATACTCGAATGCCACCAGGGAGCTTTAGCAGGGCATTTCGGCTGAGACAAAACCATTGCCCTAGTATGAGAATGATTTTTTAGCCAAAGCTCGATAAGGATGTCATGCGGGTTTTGAAGCATTGTCGCACGTGCTATGTGGCAAAAACGCATAATACCAATCAGGGCTTATACACTCCTTTACCCGTCTCTTTGGTTCCTTGGGAAGATGTGAGCTTAGATTTCATGTTGGGCCTCCCGCAAACGTATAAACAAAAGGACTCTATCATGGTTGTGGCCGACCGATTTTCAAAGATGGCTCATTTTATTCCCTGCTTAAAAACCTTCGATGCATCCCACGTGGCTAGGCTCTATTTCTCGGAGGTCGTTCGACTACATGGCATACCAAAAACTCTTACCTCTGATTGGGATGTAAAGTTTGTCAGTCATTTTTGGCGCACCTTGTGGAAACGTCTGGGTTCACAGTTGCAGTTCAGTAGTTCCCATCATCCCCAAACAGATGGGTATACGGAGGTTACAAATTGAAGCCTGGGGAATTTACTTTGGAGTTTGGTGGGGAACAATCCGAAGCAGTAGGACATGGCTTTGCCACAAGCTGAGTTTGCATATAATCGGTCGATTCATGGGTCGACGGGGTTTTCGCCATTCTTTGTTGTGTATGGTCGTAACCTGTTTACTCCTGTTGACCTAGCTCCCTCCAATGATCCAGAATATTACAGTGCTGATGGGGCTGAGCGGGCTGAACAAATTCAAGATATTCATCGACAAGTAAGTGATCAGATTATTAAACATAATCTACAGTACCAGACGCAAGTTAACAAACATCGTAATAAGGTGGTATTTCAAGAAGGTGATTTGGTTTGGATACATTTACTTAAGGAGCGTTTCCCACCCGGTCGCTTTGGCAAACTCCAACCTCGAGCTGATGGTCCGTTTCGTGTTCTCAAGCGGATTAACGACAATGCTTATAAGATTGACCTCCCGGGCCATTACAATGTCTCTGCTACATTCAATGTATCCGATTTAGCTCCCTATGATGGTGATAATGATTCTGGCTTTGACTCAAGGACGAGTTCCTTTCAAGTGGGGGAGAATGATACGGATTCGAATCAGGTAGCAACCGACCCGGGCGGCCCAACCAACCCGCCCTGAAGACTTCGCATCGGCCCAAGCTGGTCGGCCCAAGATGAGCCTGTTTTGGGTCGATCTATTCCAGTTTTTATTTACAACTGTGTTTCCTAGTATCTAGGATAATAATAAGGAATTATATTCCATTAGTGTTTGTGTTCCATTCAAAAGTTTTATGCCTATCTTTTAGATAGGAGCATTATATAAAGAAATCCCATGTATGGAATTCTTTGGTTTTTTTACGTTAATTAATAAAAGGCATTTAAGGTTTTCTGTTTGAAACCTTGTTTTCACGTTACCGGAATTTGGTAACGGTTTATTTTCGGATCTTCCGTACCAGAGATACTTTATACTACATCCTACAGCCGGCCATACTTTGAAGGCCAGCTGGAAACACTAATCTAGACAACAAGATCAATGTAGAGTCAAAAGCCAGATTTGCCTTTTGACTAGTGACTATGACATGCCATAGCTCACATCCTAATATATTACAAAAAGGATAAAAGTACATAGTTGGAAAGTTACAGACAATAGACTTTAATCTACAGTTCACAAAAACATGGACTTTTCACCAACTCATATAAGTTGGTGAGTCTTCAGAATTGACAACGGAAAATGTTTCAGCTTTTGTCAAAAGGTGATTCAGATAAAGCATGTCTTCTCTGTCTTCGAAAGAAATCAGTCTTTGGCTTCGGAAGACTTTGTCCTTGAAGCTTCGGAAGACTTCATCTTTGGTTTCAAAAGATATGGTCTTTTGGCTTCGAAAGATTTGATACTTAGCATAATTCATTAAGTTATATAAAATCTTTTGAAGTAAATTCCTTGTACTTCACTTGTGCATGCTGAGAGCTCTTTGGTTGTTCATTGGTTGCATTAGCCTTTAGGTGTATTCCTTACAAACTCCCCCTAGGCTGATGCTACCATAACTAAAGAGACCTTTGATTCTTGATCTTCATCTGTTGACAGTCCTCATCAGAATCAAGATCATTTCTTTTATCATCAGTTGGTCAGGATTTCTCAGACTCTCAAAGTATCTCCTCATGTCATAGAGATCATGCAGAGGGAGGTCAAGTATGTTTTGCCAGAAGTACATGTCTTGACCCCCTTGATCTCTAGTGACATACGATCTGTCTGGATTAGTGGCAAACATCCAAGACACTATGGGTCTCTCAGCAACAAGAGGCTCTACTTGAACAGGAGTGGGATGAGCAACCTCTTCTTGGACTTCTTCTTCTTTTTCTTCTTCTTCTTCTTGTCCCTTCTAATGGCTATCCTTTTCCTCTTTCTGTACTTTAGCTGAGGAGACTGGCCTACAGTACCAGATTGTTCTTGCTTGTCTTCCTCAATTGGGTCTTTGTCCTTCACAGATTCAGAAGGAGAAGGATCAGGACCCTGCTGTGGATCAGAAGATAAAGCTAGCTATGATGCAGCACTAGGTCTAGGTTGTGTTGTCTCTTATGGTTCAACCTTAACCTCAGCTTCAGGTGTTGCCTAACTTGGTGGAGAATGCAAGTCAACTAGCTCACCCCTTTTTATCTTCTTCTTGATCACTCTAATGTGCTCATCCATAGTGGATAGAGACATCGGACCAAGTCTCCTTCTGGAGAATCTATACAGCTTCAAGAAGCTCACCATCTTCTGTCTATCAACAGACTTTTTCAGATTGGCTCTGATGGTGGCTCTTGACTTTGTAGCCTCTTCCCTCATCTCCCTCTTTGTAGCTTTTTGCTCTTTTTGCACTTGTTGCTCGAGCTGCTTGAGGTATTCAAATTCAATATAGTCGTATGGTAAGGGTAGAAGGTTTGCTGCCTGATAGAGACCTATGGCACTCAGGTAGGTAATCATGTTTTGTCTATCTTATTCCCTACCTACCTGAGTTTGTTGCTCAGTAGCCGCAGTCTCTACCTCAGGACTTTCCTGAATTGGGGAGAGGGTAGGATCTTTGTAAATTCTCTTTCTCTTTCTTTTTTTTTTTTTTGATTTTGAGAATTAATTCTGCTATCTTAGCTTTCTTCCTCTCTTTTGATACTTCCATATCAACCAGTTCATATAATTCCTCCAAAGGGAGAGAGATGAGTTCATTAATGTTGTATTTCTTAGATCGTAATTAGTTTAATCAGGCTACCTTTAACTCATCATCTTGAACGCTTGGCCTGGGGGCAGCCCTGATTGCAGCATCCATGAAGCCAAGGGTCCTACTAGAACTCTCTCCCCTAGCCTTCCTCTTCCTCTCTTTCTTCTCCTCCTCAATCTCCTCAGGAGTCATCTTCCTATTCCCTTTGTCACTCAGAGGCCTGTGTGACTCAGGGTGGAGAGAGCTTTGGCCTTCATTTCTTGGTGCTGCACTTAAGTTCTAGCTAGAGAGAGACCGTGAGACACCTTCACCAGCTAGTTCCTCACTGAGGGTAATAGGTGTTGAGGGTGCTGAAGCAGCTCCTGTCCCAAGATTCATAGGCTCAACTACTGGGCCTTCAACCAAGGTTTCCCCTTTAAAGCTAATCTTAGGGTCCACCTCAGCATCCAGTTGACCAACAGTCTTGCTTGCTAGCCTCGTTCTATATAATCTTGTTCTCAGCTTGAACTCTTCAAGCACCCTTTGTTGAATCCTATCAGCTAACCTTGCAGCTTGTCTGTTTTGACTTGGGTTGGCAAGTGTGAGGTCAACTAGATAGGTGCTCTCGTAGTATCTCAGGTTATAAAAGTTGAAGATCTCTTGTTGACCCTGCGACCTAGAGATTACAAGGGATTTCCTTTCTTCATCATACCTCTCTATCCCACTATTGGATTTTCAACAGGGTGAGATGGAGTAGGCATAGCCCTTGGTAGGTATACACTCCTCAAACAAGCTTTGAATGAGTGAGTCCACATCAATGTGGACTTGAGGAGGTTGTTGAGTTAAGACAACTACAAGTGAGAGTGGTGAGTCCTTCATGTCCATACTCTGAGAGAAACTTCCAGGTTCTGTGATTGTAAGTAAGACTTTCTCTCATTTTTTGGTAGCATCACTGTGACATCCGTCACCAAAATAGGTGTATTGACCATTGACTTTGACCATGACTTTGACTTTGACTTTTTGACTTTGACTCTTTGACTATGACTTGATCTGAGATATGCACATTAGATGCATGTAGACACACTAAGTTCTAAAACTGTACATTATGGGCTTAATGTGCTCTAGTGGGCCTTGGATATGGTGGCAGTGGACGTTCACCGATTTGGCCTTAGTATGATGGTTGTGTGCTTAAAATTGGCCAAAAGACTTAAAAATGTAAAAATATACATCTTACGTTAAGAACACAAACAAAATCGGACATCAATGGGCTTTGCCTAAAGTCTACTAAATACACTTAATTTAATTTAAAAATATAAATTAAATAATTTATATACCATATAATAGTCCGTTGGAATCATATTAACAAGAAGAATTAAAAAACGCAAAAATTGGACGATGCGTGAATCGGGATAAGAGGGAATTGGACGAGAAAAGCAACGGGCCCAGGAGGCCCACCCTTGGCCCCCCTTAGTCGAATTCTTTCAAAAGGAAAGGGCTTCCGTTTTGTTTTCTCATTCTTTCATTTTGAAAACTTTTTCTTCAAGTTTTCTCTCTAGAAACCCTAGCCATCAACAATATTTTCATCATGATCTTCATCATCTTCATCGAAAATCAACATCATACTATCATTCCATTGATTTTTGAAATAATCAAGACATTCAAGATCGTGTTCTAAGCAAGCATTGTTCATCTACTAATCTTCAGGTAAGAAAAATCATTGTTTAATGATTGTATTCATTGTTCTATCTTGATATTGATGATATTCATCATCTTTAAACAAAATCATCATCTAATATTCTTTTACTCTCTCTTTTGAATGTTGGATCATGAAGATCTAGGTGTTTCGAGTGTTGCACTCCCTAACCGGTAAAACCTTAATTCTTAATCTTTATATATTCTTTGAATCTATCAAAATTGGGTTGTAATCTTGGATGACCTGTTCATAGTCAACATCTTGGACTTATAAATCGTTGTAGAAATTATTAGTTTTGTTTCTTGAATGGTTAGACACGTTGGACAATCAAAACTATGTATCGATTAACTAATATTGTGAACCGGAAGACTAAAACCTAACTAACTGTTTTGGGACTGAAAACTGGGTTAATCTAAGTGTCTAATACAAGGTTTTGACAATTATTTCATAGAATAAATTTTCTTTAAGGTCTCGTGTCAATAATGGTCAAATATGGAGGTTTGGGATGCAAAGGGACAAGATTAAGAAACTAGACAGCTTACTGTCAGAAAAATGGAACATTTTGCGTAGGTCATAACTAGGTCATATTAAACACAAATGGGTCGAATTTTTCATCTAAAATTAATTTCAATGAGTCCTCTAACTAAATCCAATGGTCTCATGTCTTTTCGACGTCGTTTGGTCCTCCAAACGTGGCAAACAAAACTGAAGGTCAAAATTGACGAATCTGGGCAGCAGGTTGGTCTATGTTCATTGAGTCATATCTTTCTCATATTTTATCCAATGGAGATGATTCTTTTTCTGGAGTTAATTTAAAGTCTTATCTTTCAAACTATATCTATTACGCATCCTTTCGTTACCATTTTGATCTCCAAACAGTTTATGCAAAACTGGTGCACAATCAGCTCTACATGCTGAAATATTTTGATAAGCTTAAAACTAAGGATTTTAAACTAAATAATCAAATAAAGACAAAAATTGTACTTAAAGTGGTTAAATGACTTTTCAAAAGAATAAGTTAATAATGTCTATAAATCATTGAATATAAACTAATAGATGTTTATTGAAGGGCGTTAATAAATTAATATAAAGTGACAACTAAATCCCCAAATATGGCGAGATTTAAAGTTTAAATCCGACATTAGACCTGTTCTATTAGTAAATCATGCTTTCATAAAATAAAAACCTTGATGGACATTAAGGACTGGCCTAAAAGGATTACACCTATATTGGTCATTTTGTTGTTTAGTAATCCTTTTGTAATTTGTACTTTTAGTGCTTGCATTGTGTATTGTGGCATTTGGACTGTGCTATTTCGAGTGAGTTTCATTGCCCCTTTTAATATGTTTTACCTGGGGGAAAACCATGCTCATGATTTTGGACTATGCCGTGTCTTAAAGATTATTTTGGAACATTGTGTGTGGCTTGGGTCATGGGTTGAGTCTAGATGTTCATTCATGAGTGTGTACATATGAATATGGTTGTTCTTGTGCTTGACTGTCATGGAGAGGTATTGTTAGTACTAGCGGGTTGACACCCCCACCCCTGTCATCGGTATGCTAGTTGAGACTGACTTGGCCTGTGCGTGCCTTTTGGTGAATATAATCCGGTTAATTAGACTTGGACTAATCATAAACTTGTGTTGATATCTGTGGCTGCCATGTACTCTTACTCACACACAACCTTATGTACATATCATACATGACAAATTGTTTGTACTTTTAATCCTGTGAACTCATCACGTATGTTGACTTTTTAGAGCATGTCTTTCAGGTAACGGTGCTTAGGTACTTAGACAATGGGCTTTAGACGAGACCGCTCCTTCAAGAGCATTAGACATTGGAATATTAGTTTGGACATTATGTTATTATTGTATTTGTATTTGAAATTGATTGATCTAGTACTAGTTGTTCTTGTTTGGAACTTTTGGATTGTTTATGCATATATGGAATAAGATTATGGTATTAATTGTTTTTGACACTTGTTCTTTTTGTTGGGCGACATCATGATCTATTAACAGCAAATTCCTTTAGAGATTCTCTTAGGTCCCAATGTGTTATGACGATCCCGTCCGTCGCATCCTCGTGTTTCCGCTACTAGCGGGGGTGTGACAGATTGGTATCAGAGCCATCGGTTATAGAGAATTACATGGATTATTCAACCTAGACTATAAACTATGTACCCACATGTAGTATGCATCATAGGATTATGTGTGTAATTTATACATGTGAACGTTTTATGTGAATTATCTATTGTGTTGTGTAGCCTGCCTTATGTGTTATCTGTGATCTTCTTATTTGGAGAATTTTGGTCTTTGTATCTTCTTTGGGTGCCTTGAGAAAGCATTAGGTAAGGACGTCCTATCGTTATGCGCTTGACTATTATTTGGTCTGGATTGATAAGTGCGGCTATAAGAATTCTTTTTAAATGACATATATTGCTAAGCCAACCTTTATTATGTGCGTCTGTCAGTTTTACCTATGTTGTATGAGGCCTTATTTATAACTTATGAGTTGAATATTAGGAGATGGACATGCTAGCTTACATGGCAACAACAGACAAGGGCATGGCGTATTCGGGTTAAATGGCTACTTTATTGGATCTCGGACTGTACTAAATGGGTTCTTTTGACTTTTCCTTACCCATGTGAATGCTTTCTCAATAAATTCCTCTGTACAACTTCGGTTACTTAACCTTCAGTTAGTGACCATATCCTTGATTCTCTAATCATAGATAACACTCTGTACTTAACAAGACATGTTAACTCTAGTAGGAGGAGCTAGGGGTGACCATGCAATGCAAATTACCATTATGGGTGCGCACGTAATTGCAATTTGAGTGCATGCGAAATCTGGAAAACCCTTTCATGAGATAACAGTCATAGTTAGTACGAATATTCCATTTTATACATGGGACATTGAAGTTCCTATTCTTATGATAATCAATGGGTGGAAACACCAATCCCATTTGTCCTTGCATAAGTACAAATAGCTCTGGAGCCTTTATGGAAATCATTCTGGGACATTTTAGCCGAGTATCTATGAGAAGTTTCTCTCGCTTTTGTTTCTGTGATCATGGAAATTAAGTAGATGTTCAAAATGTATTTGGTCTTTGAGGAGTTAAAGTAGAGAGGTAAGACTCCTTGAACTTATGCTGCATTGTTCAAGTTGATCTTAATACTTGGAACATTGTTTGTTGACACATTCTAGCATTATACTTGATGGAGTAAATGGATATCATGTAACCAGTTTAGACGTCATCCTTGGTATATAGTTGGTGTGGTAGGAACGCTGCGGGGAACCCTATACATAAACACCTATGGTTTGCTAAGGATGTGCCTAAACTGGGCTATATGATGATCCTAGAGGATTAGAGTTAGACATGGCGAGACTGATAATGTGGAAGGAAATGGAACCGGGGGTAGGATTGGTTGTACTTGCATGGAGTTCATGACGTGCAAACCAAAAGACTACAACAGGAAAATTGGAGCAATAGCCCTGACCCGTTGCATTGAGAAAACAAAAAACTGATATGGACATCGAGATCTTGGCTAACAATCAAAAGGAAAAGAGTGTTATTTGGCCACTAGTGGCAAAGCACTAATATGGTGGGATATCCAAGTTCAAGTACGAAGTAGAAAAGTTGTGATGGCCATAACTTTGGACGGGCTTAAAGCATTAGTAACTGAAGATTACTGCCTCACGGACAAGATGCAAAATATAGATCTTTAGTTTTGGAATCAAGTAATGGTGGGATCAGGTCATGCCACCTATCCCTATCAATTCCATAAGTTGGCAAAGCTGGTGCCTTATTTGTGACACATAAATCAAAGTGGATGGAGAAGTACATGAGGGGGATGGTTCTATAGTTCATGGAATGATGGTTGTTGCTGCACCCCCAACCATTTAGAGTGCAATACTAAAGACATGTACTTTAGCTGATGAGATGGTTCGTGTTAGACCCTCGAGAAAGCTAGTGAGACGTAGAAGGATGTTAGGGAATCGAGTGAGCTAGCTGGTCTCAAAGTAGACAAGAAGGACAAGGTCTTGAAAGGATACGTGGCTGTCGTGCTGGCAATGAAGCACTATGCTGGTACTTGTCTGGAGAGTAGTAAGTGCAATATGCACCACCCGACTATGATGTCATGACCTGTGTGTTTCAATTTCAAGCAATTGGAACGCTTAGTGAAAAGTTTTAAGGTATTTGTGAACCCAGTTGTGCCGATTAATTTGGTAAAATCAGCAAGAGTTTGACGTTGACATTATGAGTGAGGAAGCTAGGAGTATTATTGAAATGCATATGCGTGGGTAAATAGGGCTCAAGGTCCAATGGTCAATCAAAAATAAAAGGAAAAGCAACATAAATCTGGTCTACAATTTATGCAAACGCAGGGCAAGGTAATATGGCAACCCTGTTCATAGAAAGGCATTCAGGATTGGTGTCACTGATGCCTAAAATGACCCATACGTAGTGACTTTGACTTTTTTAACTAAGTTGGGCTTAACCCCAGTCATGAGGATATGTGTTATTAAATAGGCTAATGATAGACTTGTAAAGACTAGGGTAGTAATATAGGACTGTACTATGCTATTAGAGGATCATGCATTTAGAATAGATCTTGTACGATTTGGGTGCGGAAGTTTCAACATGGTCACGGGGATGGATTGACTGTTAAGGAATAGTGCTGAGATCATCTGCTGTGAGAAGATTGCTTGCATACCGTTGTTAAACGGTAAGACACTTGACGTGTATGGTGAGAGATCAGAAGAGGATAACACGTAGATCTCGAGCATGATGGTGGAGGAATAAGAGTTAGATGACATACCTGTTGAAACTTCTAAGAAGTGTTCCTGAAGGATTTGGTATGATTGCCTACTTTATAACAAGTGGACCTTTGGATTGACCTGGTACATAAGCGGTGCGTGTTCCTCGGGCTTCTTATCACTTAACACCCTTAGAGATGCAAGATCTGTCTAATCAACTTCAGGAGTGGTTCGATAAGGATTTTATACAACCCATTCACTCACCATAGGGTACTAGTGCTTTCTATCGAGAAGAAGGATGGATCGTACAGGATGTGCATAGACTATCAAAAGCTGAATAAACTAACAGACAAGAACCGTTATCGTTCACCAAGGACAAATGACTTATTCAATCCGCTTCAAGTATCGACGTATCTTTTTGAATATTGATCTCCATTTGGAAATCATCAACATAGAGTACATATGAATGACATACCGAAGAAAGCATTTAGAACTTGTTACGAACATTACGAGTTCCTAGTTATGAATTTTAGGCTAACAAAGGCACTTGCAGTGTTCATGGACGTGATTACTTAGATGTGTATGCCATATCTGAATAAATTTGTCATAGTGTTCATTGAGGACATTCTGAATTTCAGGATAGGGAGGATCATGAGAAATATATGGGGACAATCTTGGAATTGTTTAAAAGGAGAAATTATACGCTAGGTTCTCCAAGTGTGTTATCTACACTGAGCACAAGAGTTTTCAACATATTTTTCACCAAAAAAAAGAACTGAACATGAGATAGAGATATTGGATTGAATTGTTCAGTGTCAACGACTGTGTAATCGAGTATAACCCAGAAAGGCAAATGTGGGTTCAGACGTTATGAGTTATAAGGAGAGAGTCAAACCTGTGTGCTTACCTTATTGCCATTCAAGTCGATTGAATATGGAGAATGAGGCTTTGAGAGGTCTAAACTATTAGTTTGTACAAAAAAAAAAACAATGGAGAATTGTACTTTATTAAGCGAATTTAGGTTTTGGTTCATAGGGAATGTGTATACATTGGCGTTGGACAAAGCACACAAGTTTAAGTATACTGTTCATCCTGGTGCTAACAAGAGGTGGCATGATCGTAAGGACTTGTAATGGTGTGCAGGTGTTTGACTTGTTCAAATGTTAAAGTGAGGCATCGAAGGCCACCTAGCCTATTACAATAGTTTAAGATTTTGGATCGAAAGTGGAAAAATATGATTGTGGACTTCATCACTAAGCTAATAAGAATTAGTAGTGAGCATGATTTGATTTGAGTCATTATGGATAACATGACCAAATCTGGTCATCTCTTGACTATTCGTGAGGACTACGAGGTGGAAAAGTTGGCAAGGATTTATGTTAGTAAAGTTGTGGATAGGCGTGGAGTATTTATGTCGATTATCCCTGTTCGTGCTAGTCGTTTCATGAAACGATTCAGCATAGCTCATAGTAGGCGCTGGGTACACGTCTGGACATGAGTGAGACTTACCACTATCATACTGATGGTATAAGTGAGTGACCAATTCAGACATTGGAGGATATGTTCATGTCTTTTATCATTGACTTGGAGGTATCTAGGAGACTCACCAACCATTGGTTGAATTTCCTTATAACAATAGCTGTAATGAGAGTCTTATAAGAGCACCGTTCGAGGCACTAATCTGACGTAAGTGTTGATTGCCGATGTAATGGGCGGAAGTCATGTAAAGTTAGATGACTGGACCATAAATCAATCAAGAGACGAATGATTAGGGCTTTTGGATCACAAACAGACTAAAGGCAGCTCAAGATCGTTAGAAATTTACACTAACAATCAAAGGAACCCTTGCTTTAGGCACATGTTCTCAGACGTTGGTTGATTTGATAATTAGATACGGTTGGTGGCTGGTACACTATCAAGGGGTTAGTAGTGTGGTTGGTTAACTACGGTACACTATATATATAAACAATATTGATACCATGAATTTGAAATCAGAATCCGGATTGGAATCTAACTTTTGGTAATAGACAACAGTCATACTCTGGAGATATTAGTAAATAGGTTGTAAAACCTAAAAAGCCATCTCAAGAGACTATGTTTTTATGGGCGGTATACGAGCTGTTGCCTTAGAAGGCATTGTTTGCTTTGAAAAAAGAGCAAATTAGCACCTATATTGGTAAGTGCAATTAAGACTTCCAAACAGATGTGGTCATTGGATTATCGGTTTGAGTTACAGCCAGAACCGAGAGGGGTGTATGACACGTTCCATGAACGGTAAACTTTGATTCGTCGAAGAAATGGCTGAGATCATGGCTAGGGAAAAAAATTGAACTTTGATGAGTAGTAAAATTGAGGACTAAGTACTTTTACCTATTCACGGAAAGGTGTTGCAGTTGATAACTTGGACTTAGTATGATGGTTGTGTGCTTAAAATTGGCCTAAAGACTTAAAAATGTAAAAATATACATCTTACGTTAAGAACGCAAACAAAATCGGACATCAATAGGCTTTTCCTAAAGTCTACTAAATACACTTAATTTAATTTAAAAATATGAATTAAATAATTTATATAACATATAATAGTCCGTTGGAATCATATTAACAAGAAGAATTTAAAAACACAAAAATTGGACGACGGGTGAATCAGGACAAGACAGAATCAGACGAGACAAGCAACGGGCCCGAGAGGCCCACCCTTGGCCCCCCTTGGCTGAATTCTTTCAAAAGGGAAGGCTTTCCTTTTGTTTTCTCATTCTTTCATTTTGAAAACTTTTTCTCCAAGTTTTCTATTTAGAAACCTTAGCCACCATCAATATTTTCTTCATGTTCTTCATCATCTTCATGGAAAATCAACATCATACTATCATTCCATTGATTTTTGAAATAATCAAGACATTCAAGATCGTGTTCTAAGCAAGCCTTGTTCATATACTAATATTCCGGTAAGAAAAATCGCTGTTTAATGATTTTATTCATTGTTCTATCTTGATATTGATGATATTCATCATCTACACACAAAATCATCATCTAATATTCTTGTATTCTCTGTTTTGGACGTTAGATCGTGAAGATCTAGGTGTTTCGAGTGTTGGATTCCCCAACCGGTAAAACCTTAATTCTTAATCTTTGTATATTCTTTGAATCTATCAAAATTGGGTTCTAATTTTGAATGACCTGTTCATAATCAACATCTTGGACTTATAAATCGTTGTGGAAATTATTAGTTTTGTTTCTTGAATGGTTAGACACGTTGGACAATCAAAACTATGTATCGATTAATTAATATTGTGAACCGGAAGACTAAAACCTAACTAACTGTTTTGGGACTGAAAATTGGGATAATCTAAGTGTCTAATACAAGGTTTTGTCAATTCTTTCATGGAATAAATGTTATTTAAGGACTCGGGTCAATAATGGTCAAATATTCAGGTTTGGGATGCAAAAAGACAAGATTAAGAAACTAGACAGTTTACTGTCAGAAAAATGGGACATTTTGCACATGTCGTAACTTGGTCATATTAAACCCAAATGGGTCTAATTTTTTGTCTAAAAACAATTTCAATGAGTCCTCTAATTAACTCAGAGGTTTCGTTTCGTTTCGACATCGTTTTGCCCTCCAAACGTGGCAAACAAAACTGAAGGTCAAAACTGATGAATCTGGGCAGCAGGTTGGTCTGTGTTCATCGAGTCATATTTTTCTCATATTTTATCCAATGGAGATGATTCTTTTTCTGGAGTTAATTTAAAGTCTTATATTTCAAACTATACCTATTATACATCCTTTCGTTACCGTTTCGACCTTCAAACAGTTTATGCAAAACTAGTGCGCAATCAGCTCTACATGCTGAAATATTTTGATAAACTTAAAACTAAGGATTTTAAACTAAATAATCAACTAAAGACAAGAATTGTACTTAAAGTGGTTATATGACTTTTTAAAAGAATAAGTTCATAATTTCTATAATTCATAAAGTGACAACTAAAACCCTAAATATGACGAGATTTAAAGTTTAAATCCGACATTGGACCTGTTCTGTTAGTAAATCATGCTTTTATAAAATAAAAACCTTGATGGACATTAAGGACTAGGCTACAAGGATTACACCCATATTGGTCATTTTGTTCTTTAGTAATCCTTTTTTGATTTGTACTTTTAGTGCTTGCTTTGTGTATTGTGGGATTTGGACTGTGCTATTTCGAGGTGAGTTTCATGGCCCCTTTTAATATGTTTTACCTGGGGGAAAAGCATGCTCAAGATTTTGTACTATGCCATGTTTTAAAGATTATTTTATAACATTGTGTGTGGTTTGGGTCATGGGTTGAGTCTAGATGTTCATTCATGAGTGTGTACATGTGCATGTGCTTGTTCTTGTGCTTGACTTTCATGGAGAGGTATTGTTAGTACTAATGGGTTATCACCCCCACCCCTATCGTCGGTATGATAGTTGAGACTGACTTGGCTTGTGTGTGCCCTTGGGTGAATATAATCTGGTTAATTGGACTTGGACTAATCGTAAACTTGTGTTGATATCTATGGTTTCCATGTAATCTTACTCACATACAACCTTATGTACATGTCATATAAGACAAATTGTTTGTACTTTTAATCCTGTGAACTCACCACGTATGTGGACTTTTTAGAGCATGTCTTTCAGGTAACGGTGATTAGGTACTTAGACAATGGGCTTTAGACGAGACCTCTCCTTCAAGAGCATTAGACATTGGAACATTAGTTTTGACATTATGTTATTATTGTATTTGTGTTTGAAATTTATTGATTTAGTATTGTTGTTCTAGTTTGGAACTTTTGGATTATTTGTGCATATATGGAATAATGTTATGGTATTGATTGTTCTTGACACTTGTTCTTTGTGTCGGGCGACATCATGATCCATTGACGGAGAATTCCTTTAGAGATTCTCCTAGGTCCCAAAGTGTTATGACGTCCCAGTCCATCGCATCCTCATGTTTCCGCTACTAGAGGGGGTGTGACAATCACCCTCTTGTATAAAGGATCTTGGAGATAGGTCTTCCACATCCACAGGTTCTTGTGAGCCAGGTTGAGTCATCTAGATGGGTCTCTTAGCTAACTTGCCCTTGAGATCAGTGATCTCAAGTTGCTGGTCATTGACCCTTATTTGTAAGGTAGCCACCTGAGATTCCAGGTGACTAACCTTTGAAACTAAATAGGTGTAGAGGTTGGTCAGTTTGTGCACCTTTAGTTACATACTCCCCTCATCTTCATCAGAAGAATCATGGGGGGATGAGAGAATAGGACTAAGGTCTTCTTCCTTATCACCAGTTTATGTTTCTTGGGTACTGGTTTTCCCCTACACACTGATAACTTCAGAGGAAGTGTCAATGCGCTGGGTTGCCATGGTTGAGGTCTGAATAATGTAATCACATGCAAAGGAGAGAGCCTCTTCCATATAGGGCTCCTAAATAGGTTTAGGGAGGTCAACCTCAGTTGTGGGTGGATGATGTGGGCTAGATATAGAGGATTCAGGAGCACTCATCTCTCCTTGAATGGGGGTGAAGAAGAGAGACTCATGGTACTCACTGAAGCCTATATCTTCATCATCATAGAATTCAAGGTGGGGTATTGGTTGGTTGAGGTCAAGTGACTGGGGATGGTAACTTTCCCCTGAAGGTTGATCACTAGAGTTTTAAGACTCTAAGTAAAGGATTAAGGCTGGGGTTATGAGCTTATCAGGCTGAGCATGAGGAACCTCAGCACTGATCATTGAAATGATGGGAGTGGTTTGCTTCTTGGGAGAAGTGGGAGCTCCAGTGTCTACTACTTCCTGCATGGTTGGTGATTTGGGGGCCTGCTCAACCTAAGTAGACTGAGCAGGGGTTTGTTTGGATTTTCTGGTATAGGTGATGGTGATTTGTGGCTGTGTGGGAGTTGTAGATGTAGAAGTTATGGGTTCAACATTCGCTGGTAGTTGCCAAGTTGTCATGTTGAGCAATGAGCTCTAACATTTTTAGGACCAGGGCTGTTTCTACCCCTGAGAAGCCAATTGTTGGCTTTCTTATTATCATGAAGATACCGGGCTTCATCTGTCCCAATTTAAGAATATTACCTATTCCCTTTAACTGTGAGCCTAGTTCACAGTTAAGAATATACTAAACATATTTAGGGAACATAAAATATTCTAAGGAGTCCAAGTTTGCAAGCAGATTTGTACATACAAATTAAGAATACCTGAACTTGACCACTTGTACTATTCCATGGACTATGTAGGAAAGGTCTTTAGGAATTTGGTCCTAACCTCCATGTTTGTTTGATAGGGAGTGGATGACCACATGGTGGAGATACTTCCATTTGGATGAGACCTTACCCTTTTTGATGGTTCTTAGGGAGTAATCCTCTTTATAGCCCATCTATTGGAAAGAGTTGCTCACAGCTGACTTGAGGAAGGACAAGGCACCTTCTTCATCATCCAGCCTTAGATAAGAGTTGATAGTGGCAGGAGTGATGAATATTGTCCTCCCCTGCACTATGGCAGATAGGGTCTTCCTACCGTCCAAGGTGACCTCTTAGCAGATCCACCAGAACTCCAAAAGTTGATCTTCATATAATGGAGGGTCTATTGTGAGAGCGGTGAGGTAGTTGGTTAGAGACAAGAAGAGGAAAACGTTTGAGAAACCTGGATCTTTCTCAAATGATAACAGAGCAACTTGATTATGTTGCCTGTGTAACTGCATGGAGAAATCTGGTTGGTTTTGGGGATCAGGGTTGGCTATTTTGAGTAGATTTAAGGTGAAGGAAGGTAAGAACAAGTCGGTTTATGGGTGAATTTAGGGTTTGAATCTTGCAGATAAAATAGAAAGTGAAAGAGGGAGAATCGTTGTTGAAATATATATATATATATATATATATATATATATATATATATATATATATATATATATATATATATATATATATATGTGATGTGGATTTGAGACAAAATTAATGCAAACGGATAAACTTTGAAATCCGGATGTCAGTCCCACCTCTGAAAAAGTGCCCAAAAAGGTAGTTTTCTTGCAAGTCTAAATCTTACGAAGGTAATTTGTCGTCGGAAGGTTTTAGAAAAATTCCAAAGCCAATTTGGCTTCGGAAGATATTCCTTAACTTTTTAAGAATTTGCTTTGAAAGAAAATTACCTAGAGTAATTTTACTTCCTAGATAAATTTTGCTTCGGAAGATATCAAATATCAGAAACTTTATTTAATGAGAGAATAAAGCTTATGAGACTTAATTGCTCTTGAAAGAAAATAGTCCTTCAATACATATAAGTACTTAGTGACAAAATAAGCTTCGAAAGATATATCAGAATTTCTTCCAAAGGTTAATTTCTCAGAAGTGGTTATTTATTTTAAAGATATAATTTTCTTCTGAAGACAACTTGATGTCTTCCGAAGGGAAACATATCTAAAATTCTTAAAATTCTAAGGGATATCATTTTAAAAAGTTTGTTCCAAAGTGAACAAGGCTTATATGATGATGATATAGACAACTTAAGACACACATATTTGAAAATAATCTTGAGTTTTGTTTAAGAAAATCTATTCAATGTTAATCATCCCAATAGCTGATACAAGATACTTAAATCTCTGTTCATCAAAAGCTTTTATGAACAAATCAGCATATTGTTCATTTGTGTTAACTTTGACTACTTTTATCAATACTTTTTCAAAATTATCTCTAATAAAATGATACCTGATGTTGATGTGCTTTGTTTTTGAGTGCTGGATAGGATTCTCTATAATAGAGATAGCACTGTTATTGTCTATGTGGATGGGAGTCTCCTTGAACTTGTCTATAGTCTAGCATCTGATTCTGAATCCAAAGCACTTAAGCACAGCAGCTTGTAACAGCAATGTATTCAGGTTCAATAGTTGATGCAGACACAAAGGATTGTTCTTGTATTTCTATGAGACTATCCTTCCAGCAAGAAATTAACATCCCCTAGATGTAGACTGTGCAGCCATATTGCATCCACCATAGTCACTATCTGCATAGGCATACAGATTGAAGTCAGAATTCTTTGGATACCAAGGGCCTAGTTTGGGAGCACCTTTGAGATATTTAAGAATTTTCTTGACAGCAACCAGGTGTGACATCCTGGGTTTGGCTTGATATCTTGCATAAATACATGTAACAAACATGATATCGGGCCTGCTAGTTGTGTGGTACATAAGAGACCAATCATAGCTCTATATAGGTGTTCATCAACACACTCCCCCTCAAGATCTGGTCCTAGAGAGTGGTTTCTGCCTATGGGTGTCTTAGTAATGTTGCATTTAGTCATATGAAATCTGGTAAGTATGTCATGTACATACTTTGACTGTTTATGAAGATGCCATTGTCACCTGCTTCACTTGAATTCCTAGAAAGAAATTGAGTTGCCACATGGCACTCATTTCAAATCTACTCTTCATCAGCTTCTCAAAGTCTTTACAGAGCTTCGGATCAGTTCACCAAAGATAATGTCATCTACATAATCATGAACCAGCATCAAGTTATTTCATGTTCCTTTGATGAAGAGTGTTCCATCAATAGTACCTCTATTGTATCCATGCTAATAGAGATACTGTGATAGTGTCTCATACCACTTCCTTGGAGCCTGATGTAGCCCATAAAGAGCTTTGTCAAGCTTGTAGACATAATCAGGATGATCTGGATCTGCAAAGCCAGGTGGTTGTTTGACATACACCTCCTCATCAATCACCCCATATAAGAAGGCACACTTGACATCAAGTTGGTAGACCTTCAAGTCCTTAGATGCAGCAAAAGCCAGGAATATCCTAACAGCTTCAAGTCTTCCTATAGGAGCAAAAACATCTGTGTAGTCAATCCCTTCTTCTTGTGTGTATCCTTGAATAACCAGTCTTGCCTTATTCTTATAACAAGTCCTCTATCATCCTTCTTGTTCCTAAAAACACACTTGGTACCTATGGTAGTCTTCCCTTGAGGAAGAGGACATAGATTCCAAACCTTCTGTCTCTTAAATTAAAGCAGCTCCTCCTACATTGCTTGAACCCAACTTCCATCTTTCAAAGCCTCATCGATCTTCTTAGGCTCTATCTGGGACAAGCAACAAGAGTGAAGGCAAACATTTTTGTCATGGTTTTGTCCTCTTTTTCTCACCCCAGTCTTAACATCTCCAATAATGTTTATGGTGGGATGGGACTTGTGGATTCTCAGTTGAGGAATCACAGCAAGTTGTTTAGACAGATCCAAATTGGTGAAATTCAGATCTGGTGTTTGAGAGTCATCCACCATATCAACACACATATCAAGTGAGACTTGATCCAATGAGTGTGTTACATCATTGATGTTGTCTTCTATGGAGTGGTTATCAACATCAAGAAATTCTTGATCACTATTATAACCTCTATCTCCTCCTACATTGAAAATTCCTTCATCTGAGTTCTGTGACTATATGTTGGAATTTATAGGCACCTTAGATGTATCAACTGAAGAATTTGTCATTGTTGTGCTGACATGGTTTCCAAGTGCAGGGCTAGTTACCACTAGAGCTAAAGTAGTCTGATCACTTGGTCTTCTCAGCTCAAATCTTGGATAGAATCTCCTGTTGATGAGGTACCTGTTGATCCTGAAACATCTTCACAAGATTTGTTAAAACAGTTGGTAACTAAATCAAGATCAAATAGCCAATCAGGACCAAAACCTTTCACACTGGGTGTGTGCTCTTTGAAGGTCACATTGGCTGACTCCTCAACTACTCTAGTTCTGAGATTGTATACTCTATAAGCCTTAGCTTGGAAAGAGTATCCAATGAAATGTCCATCACTTAATTTCTTAGCAAATTTGGCTATTTGATCCTTGGTATTCAATATGATGTAAGGACATCCAAATGATTTGAGGAAACCAATGAAAGGTCTCCTTTTGTGGCCACAGTTCATAAGAAATCTTACCATGGGTCTTGACTACTAAACCTCTATTTTGCACATAGCAGGCAGTGTTGACGGCCTCTGCCCAGAAGGTGATGGACAGTTTAGAGTCAGACAACATGGTTCATGCAGCTTTAATAAGTGTCCTATTTCTCCTCTTAGCAACACCGTTTTGCTGAGGAGTCCTGAGAGCACTATATTGTCTTGTAATACCCTTTTCATCACAAAATACATCAAGGATTTGGTTTTTGAATTTGGTTCCTTGATCATATCTTATGATCTTTATCTTGTGATCATATTGATTCTCAATTTTAGAATGAAGCTTTTCAAGATCTTAGGAGTCTCATCCATAGTTCTAAGAAAGAAAACCAAGTATATCTTGTGAAGTCATCTGTGATCACTAAGCAATAAGAGGTCCTTCCTAGACTCATTACACTGGTGGGGGCTAAAGTGGTCCATATGTAATAAGTGTAGGGGAGTAATGATGGAGTTCATTTTCTTTGGCTTGTGAGACACCTTGTGTTGCTTCCCTTTCAAGCATGAAACACAGTGATCATCACTTGTAAACTCTTTCTTTGGCATTACAGTTACCAAATCATTCTTAATTAATTTATTCATGTTATTAAAGTTTATATGGCATATTCTTTTTTGCCAGAGGAATGACTCATCACTATTGGCTTTACATAGAAAGCAAGAAACTTCTCCTAAAGGGGATGTTTTCTGCAAATCCATCTTGTACATGTTCCTTTTTTAGCGTCTTTGAGCAAGATATGCTCTTGAGGAATGACCACCCCGGGCTTGAGAACAATGCACTCATGCTCAGTGAAGAGCATGTTATGTCTCTGATCAAAAAAATTAGGATATACTCAAAAGGTTGTACCCAAGCTCTTTGACAAAGTTTACCTTCTCAATGCTGAGCTTACCATTTGTACCCGACCCTTCCAGTAATGTAGCCACCAAATTCTCATCCAAAAGCAATTGGCCCTCTATCAAATTTCTTAAGGTTTTGAAGCAAAGAGCCATTGCCTATCATGTGCCTGGAACAGCCACTGTCAATGATCCATACATTTCCTTTGGTCTTTAGCTGTTCCTGCATATAAATAGATGGTTAGTTACATTTGGAAACCCAAGCCTCATTGGTCTTAGGCTTGTCAAAGTGAAAAGAAGATAATACAACAATAATAGATCCTATATGCAAGTTTTGAGGATCATTTGTTATTGTTGATGAAAACCTTTCAGTCACATGGCTTTCCTTCATCTTCCACACCATCTTCGAAAGACTAGACTTGGCTTTCAATACTTCGGAAGTTTTTATGACTTCGCATGTTTTGGAGACTGGACCTTCGGAAGTTTTTGCCTTCACTGCAGTAGACTTCAGTACTTAGGAAGCATTCCTTTCTTTCAAGACCAAATTTCTCCCGAAGGTAAGTTTTCACTTATCTTCTTCCTCACTTTGGAGTTTCCAAAAGGAAGAGATTTTCCTTCCGAAGCTATCTTCTTCTTCTTCTTCTCAAAAGTTTTCTTCTTATTCATATGGATAGTACTTTTGGGATTATAGATACAATCCTTGGCAAAGTAAGAAGTACTACCACACATGATGCATTCAGTTGGCATGCTTTTAAGAATCTTCTTTTGAGTGGGAGGCTGAGCTTGATCACTTTCCACCTCCTTCTTCATCTTCTCAGATGATGCATCAGGCTTCTTGGGATGAGGCTTGCTCTTGAAACTGGATGGTTCAAGCTATGCATAGTGGTGCATATTTTATCAGCTTCTTCTCTTGACCAGGATGATTTGGGACATGAACTAGGACTCCTGGTACTAGAGTCCATAGTTGAGTCTTCAGTCTTTACCACTTCAAATCCAGTAGTGATGAACCTGCTTTTGCTTGGAGTTGAAAGTGGCTTGATCTCTTGGGCTTTCTTGGACTTTCTTTTAGCTACCCTGATCAAGTTCTTCCTTGCAGACTTGGTCATCCTTGGTTCTTTCCTCTCTCTAGGAGAATAGTGTCCTCTCTCCGGAGTCAGTCACCTCAGGTTCATCCTTCACTATCTAATTTTCATCTTCATCCTTCTTGAATGGGATCTATGAGGGCAGCTCATCTTGACAATCCACACCTTGGAGGTCTTACAGATAATAATATGTGTGGAGGAGCTATCTTACTTGAACCCAACCTTGCTTGTTCTGATAAAAAATCTTTACGTGCATGGATGAAGATATTATGTTCTTGAAGGTTTCCTCTTCAAGAACACATTTTTTTCCTTGGCTTTGCTAATCACAAGCTCAGCCTGGCACTCAGTTAACTTGGTTATGAGATCCTTGATTTGAGTCTTATAATTTGTGTTCATACTTAAGAGTTGAAATGGTTTTCTCTAAATATTCGATTTTAAGTTTATAATCATTTTTAGCTCTTTTAAAATCAGCTTTTAAAATGTTCAAGGACTCAAGGTCAGATCTCACTTCCAAGTTATAGGACCTGTACATATTAACTTTTGGAATGCATTTAGGAGTACAAAGATTTTCTAATACCTTGGCTTCTTCATGATGAGCCATCAGTGCTTGGTTTGGATAAGCATATTCTACGTGAAAGCTCTAGTCAAAGCCTCCTTTTTCAATAACAACAGCAACAAGTTGTTTTGGTTGGCTTGGCTTCTTATTCTGGGAGCTGCATCGTGTAGTTTGATTTGGATTATGCTTGTCCATTTTTCCTTGGTGCCTTGCACTATCTAGCAAAGTGTCCTATTTGGTTATAGTTGTAACACTTCACGTTGCTTTTATCCAGGCCAAACTTTCCACTAGCCACATTGTTGGGAAACTTTATTCTTGTCCTCTTGTAGAACTTCTTGGCTCCGTGAGTGAGAAGAGCCATCTATTGAACTATCTCCATGTACTCCAAATCATCTGTATGGATACAGTTTAAGTCTTCAAGATTGAAGAGAAAGTTACCACAACTTTCATCAATAGACACAAAGGCATGTGCAGAGCTTGTCTCTTGGAATGGGCTTCCTTGGATGTAGCTCTCCCTTGGTGTCTCAGGGAAGGTGATGAATGGATACTTTTATGAGTTTTCAAGGAAGCATATGAGATTATGCTATGGTTCTATGCTATCCCTTTCAACCACATAAAGGGCTGAACTCTGTGAATTGTTAGAAGAGCTGCTTGATGGATTTTGCAAGTTCATCTCCATCTGATAGCCACTAAGGATACCATACAGCTCTGTGAGAGTAAGAGTAGAGAGGTTCTCAGTTCTCTTGATGGCCACATAGTAGTGAGTCATTGTTTGGGAAGAGAGAACATGAACTTCCTCACTATGTCCCTATTCTCAAGTTTTACTCACATCCATTAGAGTATCCATAATCTCAACATATCTGAAGTTTTGTTGAGTCATGGTTTCACCTATCTTGTAGGTGAAGTTTTCAAACTGCTGCTTCATGATATCTTTCTTGTTCTCCTTGGCTTCCTTAGACCCCCTCATACATGAGCTAAAGTGCATCCCAGAGCTGCTTAGCAGTCTTGCACTTCTTGAAGCTTCTGTAAATGGAGTTAGGAAGAGCAATTTGAAGAGAGGTCATGGCTTTCTGATCTACATCTATTTTCTTATAGTTTTCTTCAGAGTAGTCAGCCATTTCCTTTGGTATCATCTCACCTCCAGCAGTGGCTGAAGAGGTGCTAGGGATGTGAGGTCTTTCAACAACAGATCTCCACATCCTGCTGTCTTGAGACTTTATGAACCCTTCCATACGTTGGCACCAAGTATCAAAGTCATCAGGAGTGATCAGTGGAGACTTTGTCATAGTACCGACTTCCAATTTAGCCATAGAAAGAGCTGCCATTTGAGATGATAAGTGTTTTATGAAACTGAAGGGATTTAAGATGGTGAGATCTTACAATCAAGAGCTTGAAACGCTCTGATACCAATTGCAGGACCATTGAAGGGTGGTCAATACAACAGTTTCACAAGGTGGAGATATATAGAACACTTAGCAGATCAAATAGAGAACCGGTTAGTGATGAAACAATGAACACAAGTAAAATAACAAGAACAAGAACACTTAAATATGGTTTTCAAGAATGATGTATATTGCTCTCAAGTTCTTACAAGTGTTACAAAGCATACATAAAAGATACATGTACTTGAGATACTTTATACTACATCCTACAGCCAGCCATACTTGAAGGCCAGTTGAAAACACTAATATAGACAACAAGATCAATGTAGAGTCAAAAGGTAGATTTGCCTTTTGACTAGTGACTATGACATGCCATAGCTCACATCTTAATATATTACAAAAAATATAAAAGTATATAGTTGGAAAGATACAGATAAAAGACCTTAATCTGTAGTTGACAAAAGCATGGACTTTTCACCAACTCATATAAGTTGGTGAGTCTTGAGAAAGGGCAGCGGAAAGTGGTTTAGCTTTTGTCAAAAGATGATTCAGAGAAAGCACGTCTTCTCTGTATTCAGAAGAAACCAGTCTTTGGCTTTGGAAGATTTTGTCCTTGAAGCTATGAAAGACTTCATCTTTGGCTTCGGAAGATATGGTCTTTTGGTTACAGAAGATTTGATACTTAGCATAATTCACTGAGTTATATCAAATTTTCCAAAGTAACTTCCTTGTACTTTATTTGTACATGCTGGGAGCTCTTTGGTTGTTCATTGGTTGCATCAGCCTTTAAGTGTATTCCTTACAAGGTTGTCGGCCAAATTCTACCGGGCCGATACAATGATTCGATCACTGATAAGTTTATTTTATAACTATTTTTTATACTGGTAAGATAGGTGGTTAATGTCCTTTATAAAAAATATATATAATCATGATTTTGTACAGCCTTAAAACTTGCTTTAATGGAGCTTTTGAAATACTACTGTATGTTGAAGAAGAAGAAGCTTAACAATATTTGTAGGGTGCGTTATTTTACATGAAAACTAATTTCTAAGATGTTACACGTGTTATCAGAGAATATTTTAAAAATACGATTTGTTTATCAGCCAACCCAAATGGCAAATGTATATACTAATTCTTTCTATTCCTTATGGTTACAAATGGCTAATATGGGAAGGGTTCAATTTTAGTAATAATCACGTTAATTTTATTAAAAATCAAACATGTTGTCCCCGAAATCCAATAACCAATACGTAATCGAACTTCAATGAACATAAATTAAAATATAAACTAATTGTAAATTCTTGTGACTGTTTGGAGAAGATTAAGATTTTGGCCTGGTTTTCAATTAAGGTACGGGTAATCTATTATGCATTTTTTAGTACGAATGACTTGTGATTTAATATGTTTATGTGTTTTCCATGTTTGTGAGTTTTACAATTTATGATACGAGTACTGTGATTTCACGTTCCCAAGTTTATGAGTTTTTGGGTGTTTTGATTTTACAAGTTTATGTGTAACATATTCACAATTCGAATTACATGCTCAAGTTACAAGTCCATGCGCATGATTACAAGTTACGAATTACACGCTCATGCTCAACTTATAAGTTATAAGCTACATGATTACAAGTTATGCATATAAGTTACGTGTAAATTGTTTACAAGTTTATATGTTTTATGTTTCATATTTTATTGTTATTTTTGTTATCTGCCAGACGTACCCTTACGTCTTCATGTGCGTAAGGTTATTAAGATTGGAGATTGAACATGAAAGAGAGTTCAAGTTTAAAAAAATGAAAACTGTATAATAAATGTAATAAGTTAATTATGAAATTATGTTAAATTATGTATACTTCAGGGTTATATGGAATGATGTTTGTAATCAGATTTTGTATAAGTGACACTTTAGCCCTAGCCGGGTTGGGGTGTCACACTAACGACATCTATTATAATAAAATATTTAAGCAATCCGAGATCTTTTATCTAAAACATGTTTTCATAGATTGTTTTATCTTACATAATTCTATCATCAATGTATACAACAGTGCAACAAACAAGTTTTCATTATATTTAAAGAACACAATAGTCACATTTACTTTGTTGAAAGCCTAATTCTAATAGGACATCCACTCGTTTCTCATTCCACGTCTTGGTGCCTGTTTCAGACAATACAAAGCCTTATATAGCTTACAAAATCTAGTTTCATTCCAGAATAATACTCATCAGGTAGTTGCATATAGACATCCTCATTCAAGGTTTCATAAAGAAATGAATTATTTATATCAAGTTGATACATGAACCAATTGTTTTCAACAGTCATGGAAATAATACATTAGTTACCATTTTTACAATAGGAGCAAATGTATCATCTAAATCTATACCCTCTTTTTGGGTTGTAACCCTTTGCAACCACTCTTGTCTTATAACATTGAATTTCCCCATTTGACTTATACTTAATCTTATATACTCATTTATATTTGACAACTTCTCTACCTATGGGCAAATCTACCAAACTCCAAGTTTTATTTCGGTTTAAGCCATACATCTCTTCATTCATGGCATTTAACCCGTTCAAAGCATGTTTGGCTTCAAAATTTTTTTGGCTTCCACTAATTTGTTTAAAGACACAACAAATTACTTATTTTCAAAAGAAATGTTTGAGTTTACCACACGTTTCATTCCAACTTTCCCTTCGACTATAAAGTCACCTAGTTTATTTGGAATCAAAGTGGTTCGTGGGGACCTATGAATGTGATCAGGGTGATCATTGTTTCTCTCAGGAGAGTATGGATTGTCATTGTTAGTTTTATTAGGTCTTACCTCACAAACATCATAGACACAAAGTGGGGGTTTTTGTTCATTTGCACCCATACCTTCCTATTGCTATTGATTCTCAGCCTCGTCATGGGTAGTATTTGGCATATGAACATCATTTGTGCCATCTACACTTTGGTTTACTAAGATTTGGATGTTGGACACAACGTGAATTTTCTCCAACTCTTCTCTCCTCATCATAGGAAAACTCACCATGAGGGTAGTTTTTTTTATTTTGTTCAAGCACTTTAAAAATATGTCTTACATGTGAGGAGGTGTCAGAGTCTATGACTAAGTATTCTAATTTATTCTTAAAAGGAAAAACTATTTCATAGAACTTAATATCTCTTGAATAAAAACTGGTTTTCGAGTCTAGACTCCACACTTTGTATCCTTTTAAAGGAAGAATATCCAAGAAAAACATATTTTTTAGCACGACTACCAAATTTGTTATTATTATTTAAAAGAGTGCAAAAACAAAGACACCCAAACACCCTAAGGTGATATAAATAAGGAGAGAAGCCGAATATTATTTCATACATGTTGTTTCCATGAAGAGTTGAAGATGGAATCTTCTTAATTAGTTATGCAGCAATTTGCACACAATCTGACCAAAATCTTAAAGGCACCCCTCTGTAAAATAGTAATAGTCTAGCAACATTTAATGATGCATGTTCTTTCTTTCTACAATCCCATTTTGTTAAGGTGAATAATCACAAGTGGTTTGGTGAAAGTTTCCATTTTGACGATAAAACAGGGACATACGATTATTAACAAAATCGGGTTGTCACTTCAGAAACATTCCACACTTTAATCATATTAGGTTTCATATATAGTAAAGACACTTTTAGTATTAAAGAATAACTCATCTTTGTGTTTTATTAAATATACCCAAACACTTCTTGAATAGTCATCAACAACAGTTAAGAAACAATCGTAACCTTCCCTACTTAGAGCTCTATATGAACCCAAACATGAAGATGCACAAGTTCACCTATATGACTTCTCTTATGGTCTGAAAAAAAGAACAGTTTGTACTATTGTTTGGCCCTATGACAGAGATCACATGGTGACCCTAAAATTTCATGTTTTAGATTAAAAAATGTTAGTGCTTGGTCATAGGGGTTCTCAAGTCTAAATTTCCATAAATTCATATTGTTATGATTTTTAAAACACACCTTAAACGAGATAGATGAGCTATTATGTACATATAACCCATCTATTTGGGTACTAGTCACCAGGGTTTTCTTAGGGTGCAAATATTGAATGTAACACTTACATCATCAAACGGAACACATAAACTATTATCTCTAGTCAATTGAAGCATGTATATTAGGTTTACATAGTACTCATGACTACTTAGTTTACAAAAAGAACAAAGAATGTTTTACTATGATATTAAGACTAGACATATCGACCTGATTAAATAAGTTTTTTTCTAACATAACCATGTGATGATTAGCATCAGAGTCTATGATCTAACCTGATGATAGAAATAGAGAGTGACATGAAAAGCTATACACATAACGACTGAAGGTGGTATTAAAAACTTAAAGACCGTTGAAGGGTGGTCAATGTAATAGTTTCACAAGGTGGAGAGATATAGAACACTTTGCTGATCAAATAGGGAACCGGTTAGTGATGAAACAATGAACACAAGAAAACTAACAAGAACAAGAACACTCAAATATGGTTTTCAAGAATGATGTATATTGCTCTTAAGTTCTCACAAGTGTTACAAAGCATACATAAAAGATACAAGTACTTGAGATACTTTATAATACATCCTATAGCCAGCCATACTTTGAAGGCCAAATGGAAACGCTAATCTAGACAACAAGATCAATGTAGAGTCAAAAGGAAGATTTGCCTTTTGACTAGTGACTATGACATGCCATAGCTCACATCCTAATATATTACAAAAAGGATAAAAGTACATAGTTGAAAAGTTACAGATAAAAGACCTTAATCTATAGTTGACAAAAGCATGAACTTTTCACCAACTCATATAAGTTGTTGAGTTTTCAGAAGTGGCAGCAAAAAGTGGTTCATCTTTTGTAAAAAGGTGATTTAGAGAAAGTATATCTTTTCTGTCTTTGGAATAAATCAGTCTTTGGCTTTGGAAGACTTTGTCCTTGAAGCTTTGGAAGACTTCATCTTTGGCTTCAGAAGATATGGTCTTTTGGCTTCAGAAGATTTGATACTTAGCATGATTCACTCAGTTATATCAAATCTTTTGAAGTAACTTCCTTGTACTTCACTTGTGCATGTTGAGAGCTTTTTGGTTGTTCTTTGGTTGCATTAGACTCTAAGTGTATTGCTTACAAAAACCAGTTTATTTCAGTACCTCCAAACAAAGATGACTATGGATATGTTGTTTTCTTATTTAAACCTCATTTATCATTAAATGAAAGCCAACATTTACATTACATCATTATCTTATTGATATTAATTTCATTTTAACTGCTATCATTAACACCATACATCAAGCACGAATTTCATACATCGATCAGTGAGTTGAAGTCCAACATTAAGATTCGAGATCGTAACCAAGACTTACAAGTGTTATTAAAGCATTAGGCTCTATATTTGGGGATGGTTGATTCATTTTGTGTTAAATTATATCAAGTTTCATCTTCTTCATTCTTCTTGTTCATCTTGATTTGTAGTTTAATTGGAGAATTTTATGGATGAAATTGAGAATTGATCCGACAGAAATGCTCATCATGTATTCTAAATCAATCCTACAAGTGTATTTCTTCAAACTTTGAAATAATGGGAAAGTTCTACAAATTCTAAAGTTAAAAATTTTGTTTTTTTGTTGTAGGTATTGAAGAATTAGGCTCAAAGTTCGTCAAATCCCGTAACTGAAGCAAAATTCAGCTATATCAGCAGGTCAAGCAAAATTAGCATGTGTAAGTCAAGCAAAACTAGATCTTACTACTTTTAAGTGACCTTACTATCACTTTGGAATTAATTTCGATTAAAATGTTGATTACACAAGTGTAAGGAAAAATTACACATGTGTTAGGTGAAATTACACTTGTGTAATCTAATTTTTAGATCATTTTAAGGGATATTTCAAGGTGTAATTTCAAAATATAATACAGTGACATAACAAATAAACCTTTCTATGATGTTGAACTATGACAACAAGATCGAAACACTAACGAAACCCCTCAACTTTTAGCATTTTCAGATTATTTGAATTGGAAGGATCGGTTTGAGTCGTATGTTTCGTATATGTACGAGTATGTGGATACCCATTCGTGAAGCGTATGAGCATCCAATATACATTTATAAGGGTCAAAGTGATGAACCAAAACCCGTGTCCATGCTTACCGAAGCCGAAAGATGATCATATGAACTAAAGAAGAAAAGACTAGTCATGCTTACTATAAGGATCAATACAATATGTAGATTGATCTCGTAATGAAAACGCGGAATATTGACATTACGGTTAAGATTGAATCAATTGAAGAACATGAACACAAGATGTAAATAACTTTGAGTAGTATTGCTCTCTGATTTGATTACAAATTACAGTAAGTGCAAAATCAAGAAATGAACAAAAGCTCTCTAATTACATTACAAAACTCCTATTTATACAAAATTAAGAGTTCTCGCGCGACTTGATGTTGTCGCGCAAGAACCAGTTTCGCGTGACAACTTAACTTCTCGCAAGGCTTGATCTTTTTATCTTGATTTGATTTCTCGAGCCTCTAGGTTCAACCCCTACACTTACCATGGCAGTACCAAATAAAGTTTTCTGTAAATTTAAGAAGTTTAAAATTTCAATAGCATTATGGGAAGCATTACAAAAACGTTATGACTATAAGCTGATTTAAAAAAACACCAAAGGAATTTGCTGAAATAGCAATTCGTGTTGTTTATATTCATGGAGAATAAGACATTTGATGAGATTATTACTACATATTATAATTTCTTAAATGAATTGACACAATATGATATAATCTATTCAAGTAAAGTGGGAGCTCTAGTTTCCACTTCCTCCTGTATGGGTGAGAATACGGGGGCCTGCACAACCTGAGTAGCTTGTGCTTTGGATTTTCTTTGGTAGGTGATGGTGATTTGTGGATGTGTTGGTAGTGTAGATGTGGAAGGTGTGGATTCAACATTAGCTTGTGTTTCTAAGTTGTCACCTTAAGCAATGAGCTCTAATATTTTTGGTACTAGGGCTATTTCTACTCCTGAGAAACCAACAGTTGGCTTTCTTATTATTTTAAGATGTCGGGCTTCATCTGTCCTAATTTAAGAATATCACCTGTTCCCTTTAATTGTGAGCACAGTTCACAGTTAAGAATGCACTTGACATATTTAGGGAACATATAATATTCTAAGGAGTCCAAGTTTGCAAGTAAATTAGTATATACAAATTGTGAGTACCTGAACTTGACCCCTTGTACCAATCCATGGACTGTGTAGGAAAGATCTTCTGGAATTTGATCCCATCCTCCATGTTTGTTTGATAGACAGTGGATGACAACATGGAGGAGGTACTTCCATTGGGAGGTTCTTACTGAGTAATCACCCTCATAGCCCATCCCTTCACAGCCAATTTTGGGGAGGACAATTCGCCTTCTTTATCATCCAGCCTTAGATGAGTATGAATTGTGGCTGGAGTGATGAAAATTGTCCTGCCTGCACTGGCAGACAGTGACTTCTTCTGATCCATAATGACCTTTTGGTAGGTCTTCCAGAACTCCAAAAGTTGATCTTCAAATAGTGGAGGATTTAGGGCGAGGGAGGTGAAATAGTTGGATAGAGTCAAGAAGAAACAAAAAAACATCTGAGAAGCTAGGATCCTTCTCAGACACTAACAGAGCAACCTGATTATGTTGTATGTGTAGTTGCATGGAGAAATTAGGCTGGTTTCATGGGTCAGGGTTGGCCATTTTGAGTAGCTTTGAGATGAAGGAAGGTAAGAACAAGGTCAGTTTATGGGTAAATTTAGAGTTTGAATCTTGCAGATGAAGGAGAATAGTGAAAGAGGGGGAACCGTTATACAAATATATATGGTATGGATTTGAGATAAAGTTAATGCAAATGGATAAACTTTGAAATCCGAATGTCGGTCCCCCCTTTGAAAAAGTGCCCAAAAAAGTTAGTTTTCTTGGTAGTCTAATCTTCCAAAGGTAATTTGTCTTCGGAAGTTTTTGAAAAAAAACTTCCGAAGCCAATTTGGCTTCGGAAGATATTCCTTAGTTTTATAAGAATTTTACATCGGAAGAAAAATACTTAGAGTATTTTTACTTCCAAGATAGATTTTGTTTCGGAAGAAATCAAATGTCAAAAATCTTATTCATTTAGAGAATAAGTCTTTCGAGACTTAATTGCTTTCGAAAGAGAAAATAGTCCCTCAATACATATAAGTACTTAGTGACAAATATAAGCTTCGGAAGATATAATCCAATTTCTTCCGAAGGTTAACTTAATTGCTTTCAAAAGAGAAAAGTAGTTATCTGTTTTGAAGACATGATTTTCTTCCGAAGACAACTTGATGTCTTCTGAAGAAAAATGTATCCAAAGTTCTCAAAATTCTAAGGGATATCATTTTTAAAAGTTTCTTCCAAAGTAAACTGAGCTTATATGGTGATGAAATAGACAACTTGAGACACACATATTATTTAAAAATAATCTTGAGTTTAGTTTAAGAAAAATCTACTCAAGGTTAATCAGCCTAATAGCTGATACAAGATACTTAAATATCTACTCATCGAAAGCTTTTGTGAACAGATCATTATATTGTTCATTTCTGTTAACCTTGACTAGTTTTATCAGTCCTTTTTTTAAAATTATCTCTAATTAAATAATACCTGATATTGATGTGCTTTGTCTTTGAGTGCTAAACTGGATTCTCTGTGATAAAGATAACACTGTTATTGTCTATATGGATGGGAGTCTCCTTGAAGTTGAATCCATAAACTAGCATCTGATTTTGAATCCAAAGCACTTGAGCACAGCAGCTTGCAGTAGCAATGTATTCAGCTTCAACAATTGATGCAGATACACAAGATTATTTCTTGCATTACCAGGAGACTACCCTTCCACCAAGAAATTGACATCCCCCTGATGTTGACTTTGCAATCATGTTGCAGCCACCATAGTCACTATCTGTATAAGCATACAGATTGAAGTTAGAATTCTTTGGATACCAAAGGCCCAATTTGGGAGCACCCTTGAGATATCTGAGAATTCTCTTGACAGCAACCAGGTTTGACATCCTGGGTTTGGCTTGATATCTTGCACAAATACATGTAGCAAACATGATATCAGGTCTGCTGGCTGTGAGGTACATAAGAGACCCAATCATAGCTCTATATAGGTGTTTATCTGTGACATCCGTCACCGAAATAGGTGCGTTGACCTTGACTTTGACTTTGACTTTTGACTTTGTTTTTGTAATTTTTGGTCTTGGTCTTAATTGATTGTTCATTTCATTGTTGACCTAAATTTTAGCTTAATGGGCCTATGTCATAGTGTTGGACTTAGGGTTTTTGTTAATAAGATGACCATTGAGCTTGTCATCATACAAGATCCTGTGCATTAAGCCTAATCAAGGATTTTCTAAAAGGTGAAACGCTAAAATTTACGGTTAAAATTCAACTAATCATACATTCATGGGCTTTGTCTAAAGTCTAGTAAATAAACATAAATTAGTTTAAAAATATAAATTATCCAATTTCTAGGTCATATAATAGCTCGTTGGAACCGTTTTAGCGCGCGAAATTTTAAAATGTAAACATTGATCCGCATGCGATTCGAGACGAGACAGATTAGACGAGATGGGCCAAGGGCCCGAAGGCCCTTGCCCCTCCCTTGTTGTGGCCGAATACTAGACAAGGGGGACTTCCCCCTTGTTTCCTCACTTTTGCAAAAAATTTTCTCCAAGTTACTTCCATATTGTAAACCCTAGCCACCACAACCCAATTCCACTTTGTTCTTCATCATTCCAATCTAAAATAAGCTTCATTATGTCATTCTATTGAGTTCTGAGATAACCAAGACATTCAAGATCTTATTCAAAGCCAAACTCGTTCATCTTCTAATCTCCGGTAAGAAAAATCATTTCTTGATGATTTTATTCCTTGATCTGCTTTAATCTTGATGATATTCATCATCTAAACACAAAATCATCATCTAATACTCTTATATTCTTTGTTTTGGATGTTGGATCATGAAGAACTAGGTGTTACGAGTGTTGGACTCTCTAACAGGTAAAACCCTAATTCTTGGACTTTGTATATTCTTGGATCTATTGAAGTTGGGTTGTAATCTTGTGTGACCTGTTAAAAAAAACATCTTGGTCTTATAAATAATTTCTGGAAATCATTAATTTTGTTTTTGGATGGATAGACGTGATGAACGATCAAAACAATGAATTGATTGATTAATATTGTGAACCGGAAGACTAAAATCCAACTAACTGTTTTGAGGACTAAAATTGGAATAATCCAAGTTTTTAATTAAAGTTTTGGTCAACTAGAACATGTACTAAACGTTCTTTATATACTCGGGTTGATAATGGTCAAATGTTGAGGTTTGGGATGCAAAGAACAAGACTAATGAACTGGACAGCTTGCTGCCAGGAAAATAGGACATTTTATACAGGTTATAACTTGGTCATAATACATCCAAATGGGGCACAATTTGCATCTAATATCAAACTCAATGAGTCTTATAACTAACCCAAATGGTCTCGTGTCGTTTCGACATCGTTTGGTCCTCCAAACGAGGCAAACAAAACTGAATGTCAAAACTGATGAATCTGGGCAGCAGATTAGTCTGTATTCATCGAGTCATATCTCTCTCTTATTTTATCCAATAGAGATGATTCTTTTTCTGGAGTTTAATTTAAGGTCTTGCCTTTCAAGTGATACCTTTTACGCAACGATTCGTTACCGTTTCAATCTCCAAACAGTTTATACAAAACTAGTGCGCAATCAGATATATGTGCCGAAATATTTTGATAAACTCAAAAAATAAGGTTTGAAACTAAATAATCAAATAAAGGAAAGTTTTGTATTTAAAAGTGGTTAAATGAATTTTTAAAAAAATAAGTTAATAAGTTCTAAAATTCATCGAATATGGACTAATAGATATTCATTGAAGGGCGTTAATAAATTAATATAAAGTGACAATAAAAACCTTGATAGGCGTTAATGACTGGGTTAAAAGAATTACACCTGTGACTTTTATTTTTAGTGCTTGCTTTTCATATTGTGGGATTTGGACTATACCATTTCAAGATGAGTTTCACGATCCCTTTTTAATATATTTTACTTGCGGGAAAAGCATGCTCATGGTTTTGGACTATGTCATGTCTTAAAAATTATTTTGAAACATAAAAATTATGTGGTTTGGGTCATGGTTTGAGTCTAGATGTTTATTCATGAGTGTGTACTTGTGCTTGTGCTTGGTTTTGGGCTTGTTCTTGGGCTTGTTCTTGTGCTTGACTGTGATGGAGAGGTATTGTTAGTACTAACGGGTCAACACCCCCACCCCTGTTGTCGGTATGCTAGTTGGGACTGACTTGGCCTGTGCGTGCCCTTGGGTGATTATAATTGGCGTAATTGGACTTGGACTGATCTTAAACTTGTGTTGATATCTTGACTGCTATGTACTCTTACTCACATACAACTTTCTGTACATGTTATACACGGCAAACTATTTGTACTTTTAAACCTGTGAACTCACCAATGTATGTTGACTTTTTAGAGCATGTCTTTCAGGTAATGGGGCTTAGGTGCTTGGTTGTAGACTTTAGACAAGACTGCTCCTTTTGGAGCAATAGACATTTCATGGGACTTTTGGACTTATTTTGGACTTGTTTGTATTGTTGAATGGTAATTGTTGGATTTGTACTTGGGATTGTTTTGATACGTGTGCTTCTTTGTTCCTGAATGGAACTTTGGATTATTTATGCATTTATGGTATGAGGTTTTGGAATTGACTGTACTTGACATGTGTTCCTATGTGTCGGGCAACGTCATGACCCATTAACGGAGAATACCTTTAGTGATTCTCTTAGACCCCTAATGTGTTATGACAATCTCATCTGTCACATCCTCGTGTTTTTGCTTCTAGTGAGGGTGTGACAGATTGATATCAGAGCCATTGGTTATAGAGAATTAGGTGGTATTCGACCTAGACTATAATCTAAGTACCCACATGTAGTATGCATCATAGGATTATGTGTGTACAGCTATACATGTGAATGTTCTATGTGCATTATCAATTGTGTTGAGTAGCTTGTCTTACGTGTTATTTGCGATGTTCTTATTCGGAAAATATTTGGTCGTTGTATCATCTGTGTGTCAACCTTGAGAAAGCATAGGTATGGACACCCTCTCGTTATGCGCTTGACTATTATTTGGTCTGGATTGATAAGTGCTGCTATAATGATTCTTTTAAAAGGCCTAGGTTATTAAGCCAATCTTAATATGTGCGTCTGCTGGTGATACCTATTTTATGTGTTGAATCTTGGGAGATGAACACGCTAGCTGACATGACACCAACAGACAAGAGCCATGGTGTACTCAGGTCAGGTGATTGCTTTATTGGATTTTGGACTATACTAAATGGATTCCTTTGACTGTTCCTTACCCAAGTGAATGCTTTCTCAATCAATTCCTCTGTATAACTTTGGTTACTTAACCTTAGGTTAGTAACTATATCCTTGATTCTCCAATCATGGTTAACACTCTGTACTTGGCAAGATGCGTTGACTTCGACAGGAGGATCTAGGGGTGACCATGCAAAGCAAATTACCATTACGGGTGCACACGTAACTGTAATTTGTAGTGCATGCGAAATCTACCAAACCCTTTCATGAGATAACACTCATAGTTAGTACGAATCTTCCATTCTATACATGGGACATTGGAGTGCCTGTTCTTATAAAAATCAATGGTGTGGAAACACATATCCCATTCATCCTTGCATAAGTACAATTAGATATGGAGCCTTCATGGGAATCATACTGGGACATTCTAGCCAAGTATCTATGAGATGTTTCTCTAGCTTTTGTTTCTATGATCGTGAAAATTGACTAGATGTTCAAAATGTACTTGGCCTTTGAAGAGTTGAAGTAGGGAGATGAGACTCCTTGTACCTATGCTGCTTTGTTCAAACTGATCTTAATACTTGGAGCATTGGTTGTTGAGACAATCTAGCATTATACTTGATGGAGTAAATGAATGTCGTGTAACTAGTTTAGACGTCGTCCTTGGTATATCATTGGTGGGTGGGAACGCTGCGGGGAACCATATACATACACATCTTCAGTATGCTAAGGATGTGCCTGAACTGGGCTATGTGATGATCTTAGAGGATTAGAGTTGGACCTGGTAAGACTGATAACATGAAAGGAAATGGTACTGGAGGCAGGATTGGTTGTATGTGCATGGAGCTCATGACGTGCAAGCCAAAAGAGTATAATGGGAAAGTTGGAGCAGTAGCTCTGACCCGTTGCATTAAGAAAATGGAAACGGATGTGGACATCAAGATTTGTGCTAATAATCAAAAGGCAAAGAGTGTTGGTTGGGCACTAGTGGGCAATGCACTACCGTGGTGGAATATCCAAGTTCAAGGACGAAGTAGAAAGGTTGTGATGGCCATGACTTTGGATGGACTTAAAGCATTAGTAACTGAGGAGTACTGCCTCATGGACAAGATGCAAAATATAGATCATTAGTATTGGAGTCAAATAATGGTGGGATCAGGTCATGCCACTTATCTCTACTAATTCTATAAGCTGGCAAAGCTGGTGCCATATTTATGACACATAAATCAAAGTGGATGGAGAAGTACATCAGGGGGCTAGTTCTACAGTTCATGGAATGATGTTTGTTGCTGCAACCCAACCATTTAGAGTGCAACACTAAAGATAGGTACTTTGGCCGATGAGATGGTTCGTATTAAAGCCGGGAGAAAGCTAGTGAGACGTAGAAGGATGTTAGGGAATAAGGTGATCTAGTAGATGTTAAAGTGGACAAGAAGGACAAGGTCGATAAAGGATATGTAGTTGCCATACTAGCAACGAAGGACTGAAGATAGATTAATGTGGTTAAATAAAGAAGAGTTGGACGTTGTCATTATGAGTGCAGAAGCTAGGAGCATTATCGAAATGCATATGCATGGTTAAATAGGGCTCAAGGTCAAATGGTCAATCAAAAATGAAAGGAAAAAAAACAAAAACAACACAAATCTTGTCTATAATTTGAGCAAACCCAGGGCAAGGTAATATGACAACCCAGTTCATAGAAAGGCATTCAGGATAGGTGTCAAGGATGCCCAAAAGGACCCATACGTAGTGACTTTAACTTTTGTAACTAAGTTGGGCTTAACCCCAGTCATGAGGATATATGTTATTAAATGGGCTAATAAAAGACTTCTAAAGACTAGGGAAGTAATATGGGATTGTACTATGCTATTAGAGGATCATGCATTTAGAATAGATCTTTTATGATTTGGGCGTGAAAGTTTCAACATGGTCACGGGGATGGATTGATTGTCAAGGAATAGTGCTGAGATCATCTGCTGTGAGAAGATTGCTTGCATACCATTGTCAAATGGTGAGACACTTGATGTGTATGGCGAGAGATCAGAAGAGGAGAACATGCAGATCTCAAGCATGAAGGTGAAAGAATAAGAGTTAGATGATATACCTGTTGTGTGAAACTTCTAAGAAGTGTTCCTGAAGGATTTGGTATTGTTGCCTACTTCACAATAGGTGGACCTTTGGATTGACTAGGTACATAAGGCGGTGCCTATTCCAAGGGCCTCTTATCACTTAACACCCTTGGAGATGCAAGATCTATCTAATCAACTTCAGAAGTGGTTGGTAAGGGTTTTATACGACCCATTCACTCACCAAAGGGCGCTATTGCTTTCTATCGAGAAGAAGGATGGATCGTACAGGATGTGCATGGACTATCAAAAGCTAAATAAACTAACAGACAAGAACCATTATCGTTTGCCAAGGATAAATGACTTATTCAATCAGCTTCAAGTATCGACATACTTTTTGAATATTGATTTTCGTTCGGAGATCATTAACATAGAGTACATGTGGATGGCATACCGAAGAAAGCAATTAGAACTCGTTACGGATATTACGAGTTCCTAGTTATGAATTTTGGGCTAACAAAGGCACTTTCGGTGTTCATGGAAGTGATGAAATAGAGGTGTATGCCATATCTGAATAAATTTGTTATAGTGTTCATTGAGGACATTCTGATTTATTTGAGGATTGGGAGGATCATGAGAAACATATGGGGACAGTCTTGGAAATGCTGAAAAGCAGAAACTATACGCTAGGTTCTCCAAGCGTGTCATCTATACCGACCACAAGAGTTTTCAACATATTTTTCACCAAAAAGAACTGAACATGAGTTAGAGATGTTGGATTGAATTGTTCAGCGACTACGACCGTGTAATCTAGTATAACCCAGAAAGCCAAATATGGGTTAGGACATGTTAAGTTGTAAGGAGAGATTCAAACCCATGTGCTTACCTCATTACCACTCAAGTCGAGTAAAATGAGGGGACTAAATATGGAGAATGAGGCTTTGAGAGGTCTAAACAAATAGTTTGTACAAAAAGACGATGGATGTACTTTATTAAGCGAATTTAGGTTTCATTTATGGGGAATGTGTAGACATTACTATTCATCCTGGTGCTAACAAAAGGTGGCACGATCGTAAGGACTTGTATTGGTGGCCTGGAATGAAAGGGAACATAGCGGACTATGTGTGCAGGTGTTTGACTTGTTCAAATGTTAAAGTGAGGCATCAAAGGCCACCTAGCCTATTACAACAGTTTGAGATTCTGGAGCGGAAGTGGAAAAACATGATTGTGGACTTTATCATGAAGCTAATAAGAATTACTAGTGAGCATGATTTGATTTGAGTCATTGTGGATAACATGACCAAATCTGGTTATCTCCTGACTATTTGTGAGATGGAAAAGTTGGTAAAGATTTATGTTAGTGAAGTTGTGGATAGATATGGAGTACCTATATCGATTATCCCTGTTCGTGCCATCGTTTCATGAAACGATTCGGCATAGCTCATAGCAGGCGCTGGGTACACGTCTGGACATTAGTGAGACTTACCACTATCATACTGATGGTATGAGTAAGTGACCTATTTAGATATAGGAGGATATGTTACTATCTTTTATCATTCACTTGGAGGTAGCTAGGAGACTCACCAACCATTGGTTGAATTTCCTTATAACAATAGCTGCAATAAGAGTCTTATAGGAGCACCGTTCGAGGCACTAAACAGATGTAAGTGTCGATTGTTGATGTAATGGGCAAAAGTCATGTAAAGTGGGATCGCAGACTAACTAAAGGCAGGCCAAGATCATTAGAAATTTACATTGATAATCAAAAGAAGCCTTGCTTTAGGCACATGTTCTCGGACGTTGGTTGATTTGATAATTAGATACGGTTGGTAACTGGTACACTATCAAGGTGTTAGTAGTGTGGTGGGTTAGTTGTGGTGCACCCTATATATAAACACTATTGACACCTTGAATGTGAAATCAGAATCCGGACTGGAATCTAACTTTTGGTAATGGACAACAGTCATACTCTGGAGATATTAGTAAATAGGTTGTAAAACCTAAATGCCATCTCAAGAGACTTTGTTTTTATGGGTGGAATACGAGTTGTTACCTTGGAAAAGTATTGTTTGTCTTGTCAAAAGGAGCAAATTATCACCTAGATTTGCAAGTATAGTTAAGACTACAGAATAATTTTGGTCCTGTGATTTATTGGATGGGATTCCATCACGAATTGAATAAGGTGCATGTCTCGCTCCATATGCCGAAGCTCAATTGGTTTCATGTGGACGAGATCTTATATGTGCTGGTCAAGAAATTCGAGTGGACGGTAAATTTTAATTTTCCTATGTACTAGTAGAGATTATGGATAAAGAAATTAGAACTTTGAAAAGTAGTAGAATCGTTACCGTAAAGACTAGATGGAACTCTAAGCGAGAACCTAAATCTTATCTGTGCGTGGGAAGTTTAGATGAGGACTAAGTACCCTCACCTGTTTGCGGAGGGCAATGCAGTTGATAACTCCAGCTAAATTTCAGGACGAAATTCTCTCAACGGGGGATACTGTGACATCTGTCATCGAAATAGGTGTGTTGACCTTGACTTTGACTTTGACTTTTGACTTTGATTTTGTCATATTTGGGCTTGGTCTTAATTGATTGTTCATTTCATTGTTGACCTAAATTATAGCTTTAGCTTAATGGGCCTATGTCATAGTGTTGGACTTAGGGTTTTTGTCAATAAGATGACCATTGGGCTTGCCATCGTACAAGGTCCTGTGCATTAAGGCTAATCAAGGATTTTCTAAAAGGTGAAACGTTAAAATTTACGTTAAAACCCAACTAATCATACATTCATGGGCTTTGCTTAAAGTCTAGTAAATAAACATGAATTAGTTCAAAAATATAAATTATTCGATTTCTAGGGCATATAATAGATCGTTGGAACCGTTTTAGCGCGTGGAATTTAGAAATGTAAAAATTGGTCGGCACGTGATTTGAGACGAGATGGATTAGACAAGATGGGCCAAGGGCCTCTAGGCCCTTGCCCCTCCCTTGTTGCGGCTGAATACTAGACAAGGGGGAATTCCCCCTTGTTTCCTTATTTTTGTAAAAATTCTTCTCCAAGTTACATCCATATTGCAAACCCTAGCCACCACAACCCAATTCCACTTTGTTCTTCATCATTCCTATCAAAAATCAGCTTCATTGTGTCATTCTATTGAGTTTTGAGATAATGAAGACATTCAAGATCTTATTCTAAGCAAGACTCGTTCATCTTCTAATCTCCGGTAAGAAAAATCGTTTCTTGATGATTTTATTCCTTGATCTACTTCAATCTCGATGATATTTATCATATAAACTCAAAATCATTATCTAATATTCTTATATTCTTTGTTTTGGACGTTGGATCGCGAAGATCTAGGTGTTACAAGTGTTGGACTATCTAACGGGTAAAAACCTATTTCTTAGACTTTGTATGTTCTTGGATCTATTGAAGTTGGGTTGTAATCTTATGTGACCTGATCAAAATATAAATCTTGGTCTTATAAATCATTTTTGGAAATCATTAATTTTGTGTCTTGGATGGATAGACTTGATGAACGATCAAAACAATGGATCGATTAATTAATATTGTGAACCGGAAGACTAAAATCCAACTAACTGTTTTGAGGACTGAAAATTGGAATCATCCAAGTGTGTTTAATTAAAGTATTGGACAATTAGAACATGGAATAAATTTTCTTTATATACTTGGGTTGATAATGGTCAAAGGTTGAGGTTTGGGATGCAAAGAAACAAGACTAATGAACTGGACAGCTTGCGGCCAGGAAAATGGGACATTTTGTACAGGTCATAGCTTGGTCATAATACATCCAAATTGGGAAAAATTTGAATCTAAAATCAAGCTCAATGAGTCCTCTAACTAACCCAAATGGTCTCTTGTTGTTTCGACATCGGTTGGTCCTCCAAACGAGGCAAACAAAACTGAAGGTCAAAACTGACGAATCTGGACAGCAGATTGGTCTTTATTCATCGAGTCATATCTCTCTCATATTTTATCCAATGGAGATGATTCTTTTTCTAGAGTTTAATCTAAAGTCTTATCTTTCAAATGATACCTTTTATGCAATGATTCGTTACCATTTCAATCTCCAAACAGTTTATACAAAACTGGTGCGCAATCAAATATATACCGAAATATTTTGATAAACTTAAAAAATAAGGTTTGAAACTAAATAATCAAATAAAGGCAAGTTTTGTATTTAAAAGTGGTAAAATGATTTTTTAAAAGAATAAGTTGAGAACTTCTAAAATTCATCGAATATGGACTAATAGAGGTTCATTGAAGGGCGTTAATAAATTAATATAAAGTGACAATAAAAACCTTGATGGGCGTTAAGGACTGGGTTACAAGGATTACACCCGTGTTGTTTATTTGTTTTCTTTAGTAATCCTTTTGTGATTTGTACTTTTAGTGCTTGCTTCGTATATTGTTAGATTTGGACTATACCATTTCAAGGTGAGTTTCACGGCCCCTTTTTAATATATTTTACTTGGGGGTAAAGCATGCTCATGGTTTGGACTATGTCGTGTCTTAAAAATTATTTTGGAACAATTTCTGTAGCTTGGGTCATGATTTGAGTCTAGATGTTCATTCATGAGTGTGTACTTATGCTTGTGCTTGTTCATGGGCTTGTTCTTGGGCTTGTTCTTGTGCTTGACTGTCATGGAGAGGTATTGTTAGTACTAACGGGTTGCTAGTTGAGTTTGACTTGGCCTGTGCGTGCCCTTGGGTGAATATAATCCGGGTAATGGACTTGGACTAATCTTAAACTTGTGTTGATATCTTGATTGCTACGTATTCTTACTCACATACAACATTCTATACATGTTATACATAGCAAACTATTTGTACTTTTAAACCTATGAACTCATCAACGTATGTTGACTTTTTAGAGCATGTCTTTTCTGGTACTGAGGCTTAGGTACTTGGCTGTGGACTTTAGACAAGACCGCTCCTTTAGGAGCAATAGACATTTTATGAGACTTTTGGACTTGTTTTGGACTTGTTTGTTTTGTTGAATGGTAATTGTTGGATTTGTACTTGGGATTGTTTTGGTACTTGTGCTTCTTTGTTCCTGAATGGAACTTTGGATTATTTAAGTATGACGTTTTGGAATTGACTGTACTTGACACGTGTTCCTATGTGTCGGGCGACGTCATGACCCATTTACGAAGAATACCGTTAGTGATTCTCTTAGACCCCTAATGTGTTATGACGATCCCGTTCGTTGCATCCTCGTGTTTCCGCTTCTAGCGAGGATGTGACATCATCAACACACTCCCCCTCGAGATCTGGTCCTAGAGAGTGGTTTCTGGCTATGGGTGTCTTAGCAACATTGCACTTAGTCATATGAAATCTGGTAAGTATGTCTTGTATATACTTTGAATGGTTTATGAAGATGTCATTGTCAACCTGCTTCACTTGAATTCCTAGAAAGAAACTGAGTTCCCCCATGGCACTCATTTCAAATCTATTCTTCATCAGCTTCTTAAAGTCTTTACAGAGCTTCAGATTAATTGACTAAAAGATAATGTCATCTACATAAACATGAACCAGCATCAAGTCATTTCATGTTCCTTTAATGAAGAGTGTTCTATCAATAGTACCTCTCTTGTATCCATGCGGACAGAGATACTATGATAGTATCTCGTACCACTTCCTTGGAGCCTGATGCGGCTCATAAAGAGCTTTGTCAAGCTTGCAGACATAATCAGGATGATCTGGGTCTATAAAGTCAGGTGGTTGTTTTGACATACACCTCCTCATCAATCACCCCATATAAGAAGGCACACTTGACATCAAGTTAGTAGACCTTGAAGTCCTTAGATGCAGTAAAAGCCAGGAATATCCTAGCAGCTTCAAGTCTTGCTACAGGAGCAAAGACATCTATATAGTCAATCCCTTCTTCTTGTGTGTATCCTTAAAAAACCAGTCTTACCTTGTTCTTGATGACAAGTCCTCTATCATCCTTTTTGTTCCTAAAAACCCACTTGGTACTTATGGTAGTCTTCCCTTAAGGAAGAGGACATGATTCTAAACCTTCTATCTTTTGAATTGAAGCAGCTCCTCCTACATTGATTTAACCTAACTTTCATCATTTAAAGCCTCTTCAATCTTCTTAGGCTCTATTTGGGACAAGAAACAAGAGTGAAGACAAATATTTTTGTCATGGGCCTGTCCTCTTGTTCTCACCCCATTCTCAACATCTCCAACGATGTTTGTGATAGGATGTGACTTATTGATTCTTAGTTGAGGAATCACAGCAAGTTGTTTGGACAGATCTAAATTGGTGAAATTTAGATCTGGTGCTTGAGAATCATCCACCACATCAACACACTTATCAAGTGAAACTTGATCCAATAAGTGTGTTACATCATTGATGTTGTCTTCTATGGAGTGGTTATCAGCATCAAGATATTCTTGATCACTCTCACCACCTCCATCTCCTCTTACATTGGAAATTTCTTCATCTGAGTTGTGTGCCTCTGTGCTGAATTTATAGGCACCTCAGATGTATCAGCTGAAGAATGTGTCATGGTTATGCAGATAGTATTTCCAACTACAGGGCTAGTTACCACTGGAGCTGAAGTAGTTTGATCAGTTGGTCTTTTTAGCTCAAATCTTGGATCAAAATCTTCTTTTGATAAGATACCTGTAGATTCTGAAACATTCTCACAAGATTTGTTAAAACAGTTGGTAACTAAATCAAGATCAAACAGCCAATCAGGACCAAAACCTTTCACACTGGGTGTGTGCTCATTAAAGGTCAAATTGGCTGACTCCTTAACTACTCTAGTTCTAAGATTTTATACTCTATATGCCTTAGCTTGGGAAGAGTATCCAATGAAATGTTCATCATCTGATTTCTCAGCAAACTTGGCTACTTGATCTTTGGTATTCAAGATGGTGCAAGGACATCCAAATGATCTGAGAAAACCAATAAAAGGTCTCCTTTTGTGCCATAGTTCATAAGAAGTCTTACCATGAGTCTTGACTACTAAAACTCTATTTTGCACATAGCAGACAGTTTTGACTACCTCTGCCCAGAAGGTGATGGGCAGTTAGAATCAGATAACATGGTTCTTGCAGCTTTAATAAGTGTCCTGTTTCTTCTCTCAGCAACACTGTTTTGCTGAGGAGTCCTGGGAGTACTATATTGTCTTGTAATACCTTTTTCATCACAAAATGCATCAAGGATTTGGTTTTTAAATTTGGTTCCTTCATCACATTTTTTTATCTTGACCCTGTGATCACATTGATTCTCAATTTTCAAAATGAAGTTCTTCAAGATTTCAGGAGTCTCATCCTTAGTTCTAACGAAGAAGACCTAAGTATATCTTGTGAAATAATCTGTACCACCAAACAGTAAGAGGTCATTCCTAAACTCATTACACTGGTGGGGCCAAAAAGAACCATATGTAATAAGTGTAGGGGAGTAGTGATAGAGTTCATTTCCTTTGGCTTGTGAGATACCTTCTGTTGCTTCCCTTTCAGGCATGCAACACAATGATAATCACTTGTAAACTCTTTCTTTTGCATTCTAGTTACCAATTCATTCTTAATTAGTTTATTCATGTTTTTAAAGTTTACATGGCACATTCTTTTATGCCAAAGGAAAGACTCATCACTATTGGCGTTAGACAAAAAGCAAGAAACTTCTCCTGAAGGGAATGTTTCCTGCAAGTCCATCTTGTACATGTTCCCTTTCCTGGGGGCTCTAAGCAAGATATGCTCTTGAGGAATGAGCAGCCTAGGCTTGAGAACAATGTACTCATGCTCAGTAAAGAGCATGTTGTGTCTCTAATCATAAAATTGGGATACACTCAGAAAATTATACCCAAGCTCCTTGACAAAGTTTACCTTTTCAATGCTGAGCTTACTATTTGTGACCCTGCCCCTTCCAATAATGTAACCACCAGATTCTCCTCCAAAATCAACTGGCCCTCTATCAATATTTTTAAATTTTTAAAGCAAAGAGCCATTGCCTGTCATGTGCTTGGAACAGCCACTATCATTGATCCATACATTTTCTTTGGTTTTGAGTTGTTCCTACACAAAAAGAGATGGTTAGTTATATTTGGAAACCCAAGCCTCATTGGTCTTGGGCTTGTCAAAGTAAACTGAAGACAATGCAACAGTAATTGATCCTATATTCAAGCTTTAAGGGTCATCAGCAGTTGTTGATGAAGAGATTTCAATCATATGGTCTTCCTTTATCTTCCACACCATCTTTGGAAGATAAGACTTGACCTTCAACACTTCGAAAGTTTTGATAACTTCGAAAGTTTTGGAGAATGGACCTTCAGAAGATCTTACATTCACTACAGCAGACTTTAGTGCTTCAGAAGCATTCCTTTCTTTCGAGACCAAATTTTCTTCTGAAGGCAAGTTTTCATTTGTCTTCAACTTTACTTTGAAACTTCCGAAAGGAAAAGATTTTCCTTCTGAAGTTGTTTTCTTCTTCTTCTTCTCAGAAGTTTTCTTCTTAGTCATGTGGATAGTACTTTTGGGATTGTAGATGCAATCCTTAGCAAGATGAGAAGTACTACCACACATGACACATTTAGTTGGCTTCTTTCTGAGAGTCTTCTTTTGTGTAGAAAGCTAAGCTTGATCACTTTTCACTCCCATCTTTATCTTCACAGATGATACAGCATGCTTCCCAGGGTGATGCTTGCTTTTGGAAATGGATGGTTCAGGCTATGCAGCAGTGGTGCACATTTGATCAGCCTTCTTTTCTTTAAAAGGATGAGGTGGACATGAACTAGAACTCCTGATACTAGAGTTCATATTTGTGTCCTCAGCCTTTACCACTTCAAATCCTGTAAAGATAAAGACTTGTTTCCGCTTGAAGTTGAAGGTGGCCTTAATATCTTAAGCCTTCTTTGCCTTTCTCTTTGCTGCTCTAATCAAGTTCTTTCTCTTGGACTTGCTTAACCCTGGTTCTTTCCTCTCCTCAGGATAATAGTGACCCTTCTTAGGATGATCTTTTTCACTCATCTCAGATCCATCCTTTACTACCTCATCTTCATCTTCATCCTTTCCTTGAATGGGGTCTATGAGGGGAAGCTCATCTTGACAAGTTCCACACCTTGGAGATCTTACAGATAGTAAAGTGTGTGGAGGAGCTATCTTAGTAGATCCCAGTCCCTGCTTGTTCTGATAACAAACCTTTGCATGCAAGGATGAGGATATGATGTTCTGGAAGGTCTTTTCTTCAAGAACACATTTTTCTGCCCGAGCTTTACTGATCACAAGCTCAGCCTGGCATTTAGTTAACTTGGTAATGAGATCCTTAGTTTGAGTCCTGTAATTTGCGTGCTCATGCTTTAGAGTTGAAATATCTTAAGTTTATAATCATTTTCAGCTCTTTTAAAGTCAGCTTTTAAAATATTCAAGGACTCAAGATCAGATCTCATTTCCAAGTTATAGGACCTGTATCTGTGAACTTTAGCAATACATTCAGGGGTGCAAAGATGTTCAAGTACCTTGACTTCTTCATGATCAGCCATCAATGCTTGGTTTGGAGAGACATCTTCAACTTGAAAGCTCCAATCAAAGCCTCCTTCTTCAACAGCAACTACAGCTTGCTGCTTGGGCTTCTCAATCTTTGGAGCTCCATCAGTGTAGTTTGGCCTGGTTTGTGCTTGGCCACCATTTTTCCTTGGTTCCTTGCACTCCCTGGCAAAGTGTCCTATTTGGTTACAATTGTAACACTTCACTTTGCTTTTATCTAGCCCAAACTTTTCACTGGATGCATTGATGGGAAACTTCCTCCTAGTTCTCTTGTAGAACTTCTTAGACCTGTGAGTGAGAATAGCCATTTCCTGGACAATCTCCATGTACTCTAGATCATCTAGATGGATACAGTCCAGGACTTCAAGAGTGAAGAGAAAGTTGTCACTACTTTCATCAGCACACACAAAGGCTTGTGAAGAGCTTGTCTCTTGGAATGGGCTTCCTTGGATGTAGCTCTCCCTAGGTGTCTCCAGGATGGTGATGAAAGGTCCCTTTTGTGAGTTTTCAGGGTAGCAGAGTAGATGATGTTGTGGTTCTCTGCAGTCCCTTTCAACTACATTTAGGGCTGAACCCTGTTGATTGTTAGTGGAGTTGCCAGATGGATTTTGCATGTTCATCTCCATCTGGTATACACTAAGGATACCATACAACTCTGTGAGAGTAAGGGTCTTAAGGTTTTCAATCCTCTTAATGACCACACAATAGTATGTCCATTGTCTAGGAAGAGCAGACATGAACTTCCTCACAACATCCCTATTCTCAAGGTTTACTCCAACAATCATTAGAGTATCCATGATCTCAACATACCTGAAGTATTGTTGAGTCATGGTTTTACCTGTTTTGTAGGTGAAGTTCTCAAACTATTGCTTCAAGGGTTCTTTCTTTTTTCTTTTTGTTTCATTGGACCCCTCATACATAAGCTTAAATGCATCCAATAGTTACTTAGCACTTTTGTGCTTCTTGAAGCCTCTGTACATAGAGTTTGGAAGAGCAGTTTGGAGAGCGGTCATTGTGACTTCCCGTATATTTGTTAAATTGTTTGTTATTGTCGTTATCTCATGTAAGTGTTTGTTTAGTCACTAACATAAATACGAGGGCTCATCTGTAATTTCTTTTATTTTGATCTTATTTGGTATTTAGAATTATTATAAAACGTTCATTATTAAATAGTTAAGTTAATGATAATAATAATAATTATAATAATAATAATAATAATAATAATAATAATAATAATAATAATAATAATAATAATAATAATAATCATAATCATAATTGATAACCTAGGAAACAAATAAAAATTTTATAAGTCTATTTATTTTTTTAAAATTTTAGAAAAACTTGTAATTTATTAACTTGGGCATAAAATAATAAAATTAAAAACCACAGGGGCTAAACTGTAACTTTATTTTAAATTAAAACATAAACTTTGGATTAAAAGGGATAAATCATAAACTACAGGGACCAAAGTGTAACTTTTCCAAATCCAAAAAAAAACCAACCCCCGATTTCCCGGTGAAATCTCCGGCCTAGCTCCGGCCGAGCTCCGGCCATCTCAAAACTGCGAAAATCATCAATGTTAATCGAATTAAACCGCTCAATAACAATCAAACAACAGTTTCGAACCCTACAACACCATTAAATTCGATTCTTTAACATCGGTTTCAACCGAAACCGAATATCATCAAACCACGAAGCCGTTCTACATCTAGATCATAATAACAATTAAATTAAACGGCTATAAATGTTCCCATAATCATTTCAAAGTTATTAGGATGATCAATTGCACCTGAAACGGCTTTAAACACGTTTAATTCGACCTGAAACAACCGAGAACAACTTGAACCCGTTGGGTGTTCAAATGGACAAATTGGAACTATATAAACGAGGCAAAACACACACACACATCGAATTCTTCAACCAAGAACAGTCAACCTGTTCATCGTTTTGTTTTCTCAAAACCCATCGAATTCAGGTAATTAAAAGCGGGAACACACTCAATTAATCATAGGGAATCAAAGCCCTATGGTTAATTTGGTTATCATCATCGAATTGTTGCTCATTTTGATCGATTTGGAATCTAGGGTTCGTATGGAATTGGGGATGTTTCTGGGTTTATGTTTTAACTTTTTAATTCTGTTCCTTGACACAAAACAGAGCCTTAGCCAGGTGGTTTGGGTATTGTTTGGTGTGTCAAGAGACCCTGGTTCGAACCCGAATCTCTGCCTTTATTTTTAAAAAATGTTTTTTTTTTTGTTTTTTTTAAATTTTTGAAAATATCTAAATATTATTATTAATCATATAAAAATCATTTTTAATCAGAAATTAAATAAAATTATTTTCTTTTAAACTTTCTTAGAAACTCAATTAATAAATCCTTATTCTTTTATTTTAAAAATTATAAAAATTGTTACAAAATACAAATTATTATTAATTTTAAATTGCAATGAATCTCCTTTAATTTCTAAGAATTTCAATTTGATAAATTCTTCATTATTTATTTTTATAAAATATATTTAAAAATTTAATAAGAAGAAAATATATGTGTACATATTTAAAATGTACATCTTTTGGGTTTAAAAGAATTATTTCAAACATTTGAATCTATAAATTTACTATTTTAAATAGTAAATAAATAATCATTCGATAAAGAAAAGTTTAACTTTTATTAATGGTTTTACTCGCTAAAATTCCTAGTTAATCATTCAAATATTAATGCAATTATAAATTGTATCTATCTTATAATTTAACATCATGGTTTAATAATTTATAAATAATATCATTACAATTGTCATCCAAACGCCCAAATTTAAACCATGAATTCCCGAGTACCGCTAACATTATAATAATCGTTATTAACTTATGACGTCGTTCATCTAGGTTGAACCTTATCAAATCGTCTGTGTTTAATACAAGACTTCTTATATATTCATCCTAATAATTCATCTGAGTTTTTCATACCTCATTTTATATTATTTCACACTTTTGGGGTGAAACATGTTAACTTATTATAAGCACACTTGTAAACATGTTTTTACTCTTGTAACACTTGTGCAATTCATCTTATCTTGTCATGGTTATTTGGACTCTTGTAATCATCATGTGATAACACTTGTAAGATACAATCATTAACTATTGCTAGTCTAGCGACGTCATAGATCTATGGGCCTGACAAGCCTATTTGGTGCTAAAGCCGAGGTATTGCCGGCTCCTAGTGACGTATTCTTGATCACTATGGGAACCAAGTACACCTAGCTAATCGTATAATCATGTTGTGGCCATATTTGTTGAGGTTTGATTGTTACATTTGTTTATCCATTTATTATTACATTATTCATTAGCCTATGACATGAATTGCCGTCTTAAAGATTATATATTTATGTATGTTAAACCTATGGAAACTCACCAACATTATATGTTGACATTATTTTTAACATGTTTCAGGAAATGATCCCGCTTAATTGCTCATGAAGGCTTGAACACATCTAGGATTGGACCTAGAGAATAATAAAATTGACATATTTTGTCACATGATGCTATTTGAATTCTTGTTATGTTGGTTGATTGAAACTTATCTTTTTCATTTATGTATGTCATGAAACTTAGAATTTAATAATATTTACACTTTAAAATAGCGTTGTGTGGCATGAACAATCTTAACCCTCATATCTCAACGTTTCCGCCGTTAAGGTTGGGGTGTGATAGATTGGTATAAGAGCCCATAACTATAGGGATGTAGGTTATTAGAAATGATGGCCTAGACTATGGTTAACCTAGGGACCCCTTTTCAAGAATATTTGCTATAATCTTGTAAGTTTGCTTATATGCCTATCACATGATGTTACATGTTGCATGATAAATACCTTATGTGCTATTTGATTATATTTAGAAAATGGTGCCTTAGGAGTATGACTTGAACCTTGTATATCCCAACTTCCTAATCCTCTTACTGTGCCTTTAAGTTCAACCGCGTCTAATCTTTTCTAAAACTTATTCTCGACTACGTGTGGAATTCTAGGCATCTTATCGTGTGGGTAAAATCCTTTAGACGTCATATCTAAATCTTGAAAATCTCATCGAGGTTTTAATTCTAATAGCCTATAGGGATGTATGTGACACATAAACACCTGTATTCTGGATTTCCTGGCAAAGGGCCCTCGGGCTAAGGCAAGCATTTCGTATAAATCCCATTGCGGGACCTGTTATGCCTACCTGGGGATTTCTGGGATGAGTGCTAAATTATGGTCAACATACACATTTTCCCTAAGGTAATTAGGATTAAGTCACCTCAACTTGTCCATGTTCCTATTGGTTGTGTGGTACCAAATGGAACCATCCTGTTTATATTTGTAAATATAAATAATTCATGATTTTCTTGAACTGGTTTATTTCCAAATTCTAATATCTTCTTTATTTCTATCTTATAGAATGTCTCGTCATCAAGGAAGACGTGCTACCTCCGACCGCAAACTTGCCGTGATGATTGCCTGGCAAATGGCTGCTGTCCTCCCGACCATGGTTGCCGAACTTAGTAGCACCTTAATGACTAACAACAGTAATAATGCAAATGGGAATAATGGTGGTGTTGCTAACAATGGCCATGGTGAGAATAGCAACAATCAAGGGGGAAACAACCGGACCTGCTCCTTCAAACATTTTAACTCTTGCAAACCCACTAGTTTAGTGGAAAGGAAGGAGCCACTGGACTTCTCGAGTGGTTTGAGAGTATGGAGAATACCTTTATAAATTGTGAGTGTCCAGAGGAGCTTAAGGTCCATTATGTTGCGAGTGTCCTTCAACAACGGTCACTTACCTGGTGGAATAGCGAGAAAAGAAATCGGGGTACGGAAATGGCTTTGGCACTCCCTTGGGAAGAGTTCAAGGACATTATGATCCAAAAATTCTACCCGAGTGGAGGAGGAGTTCTGGAACCTCAAACAGGATAGTGGGAATCATTTAGCATACTCCACCCTGACATCATGAACTGAAAATTCAAGATGTTATGGTGGGAAGTAGGCCCACGACTCTGGAAGAAGCAATCAACATCACCGCCCAGCTCACCGAGAATCATATTAAGGCTGGTACTTTGATGGTGAAAGGGGAAAAACCAACTACGAAGGTGACTCCCAAGGCGAGGAAGGAGGTGAAGGCTGAATCCTCATTCAAGGGCAAGAAGCGTAAGTTCACACCGGCCCGCAACTTCGCCGTGACAGTACCTAATGCCCCTCAAAGGCATGCTGTCGCTGTAAACCAAGCACCCGTGGCAAGAGCTTACACTGGTCCACACCCGATGTGCAACACCTGCAAGTATCATCATGCGGGAAATAATCCATGCCGAATCTGCACTCTTTGTGGGAAATACGGGCATTTGGTAGCTACTTGTCATCGTGCCCCAAACAATGCTGCCATGATTGCTAACCGAGCCTGCTACAATTGTGACGAAACTGGGCATTTCCGTCCATAATGTCCTCGTCTTGCGGGAAATGTTCCACCGGCTTGAGGACGGGCTTTCAACATTAATGCGAATCAAGCGCAAGCCAACAACGACGTGGTGAATGGTATGTTATCTTTTTCTATTAATCCATCTTTTATTGTGTAAAATCTTACCTACTTTCTATGTACCAATGATAGTTCTATATCTGAGCAGGTATGTATCTTGTAAATACGTTATGCGTCTGTACTTTTTGATTCGGGTGCGGATAAGAGCTTTGTATCCTTAGAATTCAAACCTATTCTTGCTAAGCGGCGTTCTAAGCTAGGAAAATCCTTTACGGTCGAAGTTGCCGATGGAAAATCAGTCGTAGTTGACGACGTAATACGTGATTGCGTCTGGAATCTTAACGAGCATGAATTTCCTATCAATCTTATTCCTATGCAACTAGGGAGCTTCGAAATCATTATTGGCATGGATTGGTTAGCCAAATAGCAAGAGGAAATCATTTGTTTCGAGAAGTGCATTCGAATTCTGCTACCTTCGGGAGATACACTAAAAGTCTTTGGTGAGAGATCGTCTCAAGGACTCAAACTCATGTCCTGTATCAAGGCCCGAAAGTGTTTGAGTAAAAATTACGTAGCCTTTATGGCTTACGTAGTTAACACGAAAGCCAAGGGGAAGGAACTTAAGGATATACCAGTTGTACGAGACTTTCCCGAGGTGTTTCCCGAGGATCTTAATGGGTTACCTCTAGTTCGGGAAGTTGAATTCAAGATTGACCTGATTCCTGGTGCAAACCCTGTGGCTAAATCGCCTTATCGTCTTGCGCCGTCTGAAATGCAAGAACTAGCTAGTCAACTACAAGAATTGATCAATAAGGGCTTCATTCATCCTAGTTCTTCACCGTGGGGTGCACCTGTGCTATTCGTGAAGAAGAAAGATGGATCTTTTCATATGTGTATCGATTATCGGGAACTCAACAATCTCACCATCAAAAACCGATACCCTCTTCCTCGAATCGATGACCTCTTCGATCAACTCCAAGGAGCTACATAATTCTCGAAGATCGATCTACGTTCTGGATATCATCAATTGCGAGTTCACGACAATGATATTCCAAAAACCGCTTTCCGTACTCGATCTGGACATTATGAGTTCATGGTTATGCCTTTTGGCTTGACTAATGCACCTGCTGTCTTCATGGATCTCATGAATCGAGTATGTAAACCGTACTTGGAAAAATTCGTGATCGTGTTCATCGATGATATTCTCATCTATTCCAAGACAAAAACCGATCACGAGTTACACTTGCGACAAGTTCTCGAATTTTTGAAGAGAGAACAACTGTACGCCAAGTTCTCTAAGTGTGAATTCTGGCTTGAAGAAGTTCAATTCCTAGGTCATGTGGTGGATAGCCAAGGAATTCACGTCGATCCTGCTAAAATAGAAGCCGTGAAAAACTGGTGTGTTCCCACGACCCCAACTGAGGTTCGTTCTTTTCTGGGTTTAGCGGATTACTACCGTAGGTTCATTGCAAACTTCTCGAAGATTGCTAAACCGCTTACGACGCTAACCCAAAAGAATCGACTTTTTGAATGGGGACCCTAACAAGAAGAGGCTTTCGAGAACTGAAACGCAAGCTATGTAACGCTCCTATTCTAACTCTCCCCAATGGAAATAAAGATTTACCATGTACTGTGATGCATCTAGTCAAGGTCTTGGTTGTGTTCTCATGCAACGAGGAAAGGTCATAGCATACGCGTCAAGACAATTGAAGGTTCATGAAGTAAACTACACGACCCATGATCTTGAACTTGGTGCCGTAGTTTTTGCCTTGAAAATTTGACGGCACTATCTTTATGGGACGCAATGCATAGTCTACACCGATTATAAGAGCCTTCAACACATGTTCAATCAAAAGGATCTCAACATGAGACAAAGACGTTAGGTTGAGTTGATTAGCGACTACGACTGTGACATTCGTTACCATCCTGGAAAGGCGAATGTTGTAGCCGACAAGCTGAGTCGCAAGATCCACAATAAGACTGTCTCACTTCAAGAAACTCGAGATCGAAGGCAATGGTTTGACATGCTGGGAGAATTTGATACTGAGATCCACGTGGATGTTAACGAGGATACTATCATGCTTCAAAATATAAGGATTGATAGTGATCTCGAGTTTTGCATCCGCGAGGCTCAACAAGCAGCATTAACCGAGGAATGGAAGGATGAGGAACTAGTGTTTAACATTCGGTCACAATTGGAAACAAAACCGAATGGCATGTTGTATTTATTGAACCGGCTTTGGATTCCAAATCGAGACAATCTCCGTCACTTCATCATGAACGAAGCTCATCAAACATGATATTCTATTCAACCTGGGTCCGATAAGATGTATATGGATCTGCGTGGCTAATATTGGTGGCCAGGAATGAAGAAGGATATTGCATCTTATGTATCCAAATGCCTCACGTGCACAAGAGTCAATGCTAAACATCAACGTCCTGGTGGTTTACTTGAGCAAACCGAGATCCCTATGTGGAAATGGGAGTATATATCCATGGATTTCGTAATCAAGTTACCACATACTCCTCGAGGCCATGATAGCATATGGGTGATTGTTGACCGTTTGACCAAAACGGCACATTTCATACCAATACGAGACACTTACAAGGTTTCAAAGTTGGCTCGTATTTATATCGATGAAATTGTGAGTCGTCATAGCTTGCCGTTGCATATTATTTCCGATCGTGATGCTCGTTTCACTTCACACTTCTGGTCTTCTATGCAAGAACTCTTGGGTACACAACTGGATTTAAGCACGGCTTACCACCCTCAAACAGACGGTCAAACCGATCGAATAATTCAAACCCTTGAGGATTTGCTACGCCTTTGTGTCCTTGACTTTGGTGGTGATTGGGATACGCATTTACACTAGCGGAATTCTCATATAACAACGGCTACCACTCAAGTATTACGATGGCACCGTTCGAGGCTTTATACGGCCGTAAATGTCGTTCTCCGATCTGCTGGACTGACATCGGTGAGAATTTCATTACCAGTCTAGAACTCATTCAAGAAACGACCGACAAAGTCTCCAAAATCCGTAACAACCTTGAGGTGGCTAGAAGTCGTCAAAAGAGTTACGCGGATAAAAGACGCAAACCATTGGAGTTTCAAGTCAACGACATGGTTCTTCTTAAAGTCTCACCGTGGAAGGGTGTTGTTCGCTTTGGGAAGAAGGGCAAGTTAGCCCCATGTTTTGTAGGACCTTTCAAGATTCTGAAAAGAATTGGGAAAGTGGCTTATAAACTGGAACTACCTTCTGAACTTAGCGGGGTTCATCTTGTCTTCCATGTCTCAAACTTGAGGAAATGCTTGGTCGATGAAAATTTGCACGTTCCTTTGGAGGAAATCCAAATTGACGAGTCCTTGCATTTCGTTGAGAAACCTGTCGAGATCATGGATATAACAATAAAGAAGACCCGAACAACTACCACGCCAATTGTCAAAGTTCGTTGGGAAAATAAACGTGGAGCCGAGTTCACCTGGGAACGCGAGGATCACATAAAAAAAATATCCCTATCTGTTCGTTTAGTCTCGCCTTTAATTTCGGGATGAAATTTCTTAAAGTTGAGGAGACTGTGACTTCCCATATATTTGTTAAATTGTTTGTTATTATCGTTATCTCATGTAAGTGCTTGTTTAGTCACTAACGAGGGCTCATTTGTAATTTCTTTTATTTTGATCTTATTTGGTATTTAGAATTATTATAAATCATTCATTATTAAATAGTTAAGTTAATGATAATAATAATAATTATAATAATAAATAATAAAAATAATAATAATAATAATAATCATAATAAATTGTAACCTAGGAAACAAATAAAAATTTATAAGACTATTTATTTTTTTAAAATTTTAGAAAAACTTGTAATTTATTAACTTGGGCATAAAATAATAAAATTAAAAACCACAGGGGCTAAACTGTAACTTCATTTTAAATTAAAACATAAACTTTGGATTAAAAGGGATAAATCATAAACTACAGGGACCAAAGTGTAACTTTTTCAAATCCAAAAAAAAAACCAACCCCCGATTTCCCGGTGAAACCTCCGGCCGAGCTCCGGTCATCTTAAAACCACGAAAATCATCAATGTTAATCGAATTAAACCGCTCAATAACAACCAAACAATAGTTTCGAACCCTACAACACCATTAAATTCGATTCTTTAACATCGGTTTCAACCGAAACCGAATATCATCAAATCACAAAGTCGTTCTACATCTAGATCATAATAACAATTAAACTAAACGGCTATAAACGTTCCCATAATCATTTCGAAGTTATTAGGATGATCAGTTGCACCTGAAATGACTTTAAACACGTTTAATTCGACCTGAAACAACCGAGAACAACTTGAACCCGTTGGGTGTTCAAACAGTCAAATTGGAACTATATAAACAAGGAAAAACACTCCATTTGGGTTTCCTAATCTTCCTGTAAGCTCAATTCCATTTAAAACACACACACACATCGAATTCTTCAACCAAGAACAGTCGACCTGTTCATCGTTTTGTTTTCTCAAAATCCAACGAATTCAGGTAATTAAAAGCGGGAACACACTCGAATTCAGGTAATTAAACTTTCTTAGAAACTCAATTAATAAATCCTTATTCTTTTATTTTAAAAATTATAAAAATTGTTACAAAATACAAATTATTATTAATTTTAAATTGTAATGAATCTCCTTTAATTTCCAAAAATTTCAATCTGATAAATTCTTCATTATTTATTTTTATAAAAATATATTTACAAATTTAATAAGAAGATAAATATATGTGTACATATTTAAAATGTACATCTTTTGGGTTTAAAAGAATTATTTCAAACATTTGAATCTATAAATTTACTATTTTAAATAGTAAATAAATAATCATTCGATAAAGAAAAGTTTAACTTTTATTAATGGTTTTACTCGCTAAAATTCTTAGTTAATCATTCAAATATTAATGCAATTATAAATTGTATCTATCTTATAATTTAACATCATGGTTTAATAATTTATAAATAATATCATTACAATTGTCATCCAAACGCCCAAATTTAAACCATGAATTACCGAGTACCGCTAACATTATAATAATCGTTATTAACTTATGACGTCGTTCATCTAGGTTGAACCTTATCAAATCGTCGGTGTTTAATACAAGACTTCTTATATATTCATCCTAATAATTCATCTGATTTTTTCATACCTCATTTTATATTATTTCACACTTTTGGGGTGAAACATGTTAACTTATTATAAACACACTTGTAAACATGTTTTTACTCTTGTAACACTTGTGCAATTCATTTTATCTTGTCATGGTTATTTGGACTCTTGTAATCATCATGTGATAACACTTGTAAGATACAATCATTAACTATTGCTAGCCTAGCGACGTCATAGATCTATGGGCCTGACAAGCCTATTTGGTGCTAAAGCCTAGGTATTGCCGGCTCCTAGTGACGTATTCTTGATCACTATGGGAACCAAGTACACCTAGTTAATCGTATAATCATGTTGTGGCCATATTTGTTGAGGTTTGATTGTTACATTTGTTTATCCATTTATTATTACATTATTCATTAGCGTATGACATGAATTTCCGTCTTAAAGATTATATATTTATGTATGTTAAACCTATGGAAACTCACCAACATTATTTGTTGACATTATTTTTAACATGTTTCAGGAAATGATCCCGCTTAATTGCTCATGAAGGCTTGAACACATCTAGGATTGGACCTAGAGAATAATAAAATTGACATATTTTGTCACATGATGCTATTTGAATTCTTGTTATGTTGGTTGATTGAAACTTATGTTTTTCATTTATGTATGTCATGAAACTTGGAATTTAATAATATTTACACTTTGAAATAGCATTGTGTGGAATGAACAATCTTAACCGTTACATCTCAACGTTTCCGCCGTTAAGGTTGGGGTGTGACAGTCATGGCCTTCTGATCTACATCAATCTTCTTCCAGTCTTTTTCTGAGTAGTCAGCCACTTCCTTTGGTATCATGCCACCACCAGTAGCAGCTGAAGTGGTGCATGGTACATGAGGTCCCGAGACAACAGATCCCTACATTCTGCTATCTTGAGACATGATGAAGCCTTTCATTCTTTGGCACCAAGTATCAAAGTCATCAAGAGTGATCAGTGGAGATTTTTTCATGGTACCGGTTTCCATATCAGCCTTGGTAAGAGCTGTCATTTGTGTTGTTAAGTGTTTTGTGAAACTAAAGAATTTAAGATGGTTAGATCTTACAATCAAGAGTGTAAAATGCTCAGATACCAATTGCAGGACCGTTAAAGAGGGTCAATGCAATAGTTTCATAATGAGGAGAGAGTTAGAACACTTATCAGATCAAATAGGGAACCGAGTTTGTATAGATGATACTAAGAACACAAGTAAATATGAGACAAAACAAGAACAATAACAAGATGATTTTGGTTTTCAAGAATGATGTATTTTTACAAGTTTTCAAGAATGATGTATATTGCACTCAAGTTCTTTTACAAGTGTTACAAAGCATACATAAAAGATACAAGTACTTGAGACACTTTATACTACAACCTACAGCCGGCTATACTTTGAAAGCAAGCTGGAAACACTAATCTAGACAACAAGATCAATGTAGAGTCAAAAGGCAGATTGTCTTTTGACTTGTGACTATGACATGTCATAGCTCACATCCTTAAATATTAAAAAAAGAATAAAAGGTACAAAAGTAGAAAGTTATAGACCAATGATATCTTCCTACTCTAATAAAAATATAATTAGGATGAAAATGTGTGACATCCGGTAATTTTCCGTTACCAAACTTCGTTAGTTCCGTTAAGTCTTGCATACACGTGTCATGCACACACACTAGTTGTCGTTGAACATTGGTGACTTAACAATAATCAGTAATGTTAAATTGATGATAATTAAGTTAACAATGTGATTATTAAGTTATGCTTATGTGATTTAAATGTTAACTGTAATTTTATCGCGTAACGTGAAAACGTGTATATTTATTTCGTGTGTTTTGTGATAAATGGAAATTATGCATGATTGTTATTTGTGATTAATAATCATTGTGTTTAGTAGTTAAAAACTATTCAAAAAGCCTAATCTTTATAAAATACAAATTATAAGGGTCAAAAGGGTAATTATGGATTATTAAATAAAATAAAAATCAAAACTCTAACCCTAATCACCCTTACGGCCGCGACACCTTCAAACACACACACACACTTTGGTTTTCAGCAAGAACAAGCAATTCCATTCGATTTTGGACCGATTTCAAGCATCACAACAAGTTAGAATCATCAATTACAAGCCATTACACGTTTAAAGGTTAGATTTTTACATGTTTTTGATGGTTTTTCATGGTGGCCGAACCCTAGTTCGAAAATCGGCAATTGAATGTTAATTCTTGGTTGTTTGGTGATGTTATGATGTTAGTTAGGTTGTATTGATGCTAGTTAACGTTGATTATGCAAGAAAGTTTGGATTTTGGTTGTTTGTTCATATGATCATCATGGCCGAAAGTTTGAGGCGATGTTGGATCAAATTGGATGTTGAATGTTGGTTGTTTGATGTTGTTATTATGTTAGTTGGATTGTATATATGCTAGTTAACGTCGATTTTGCAAGAAAGCTATGATTTTGATACGTTGTTCATAGGTTACTAATAATAGTAACTTTATTTTGCATGAATTGATGATTGGATGATGTATGTATGTTATGGATGTGTTTGTGATGATGATTAGATGCTAAGTTGATGTTATGAACAATTTAAAACCAAGAAGATGTCTTATAGTTCATACATTGCTAAAAATAGTAACTTTTGGTGTTGAATGTTGATGAATCATGATGATTAGGTGTTGTTGATCGTGTTTAGATGTTGTCATGGACTTGATTGGTATATAATTGATGAATTCATGAATGTAGTGTGAGTTTGATGAATTTGGGATGAACTTTCCCAAAAGGGAAACTTTAATTGTGCAAATCCTTGAATTGGATGATTTGAGCATGTTTGGGATATTAGGATCATGCTAGTGTGTTCATGGATGATTTCTAAGGTGATGAAATGTGTTGTTTAGGTTATAGGGATGTTGATTTGGTTTGTTATTTGTTTTGGCCTGTTGTGATTCGCATGACTTGTGTGATATCTAGTTGCATGATGATCTAGGTAGTACATGTGGTTAATGAAGTGCTAAATGTAATCAAGTTGTATGTGAACATGTATGACATGCTGTTGTGTTAGTATTAACGAGTTATCACCTATAATGTCACCAACCGGTCAAACGGGTCAACTGGGTCAAATGTGTCTTGTCTTTCTAAAAACCTTGAGTTCCTTGGTTTGTAGAGCACTTAGGGTTTCATGTTGATTTTGTGTACACGTGCTTATGTACTCTTGTATTCTAGGTGACCTTTGAAGGTTGTCTTTCCCTCTTTCATTCAAGTTAAGCTCTAAGTTAATTCTTGTGCGTATCAGGTGAGTTCTTGCCCCACTCATTTTACATAATCTCTTTTGGGGGAGATAGCATACTGTTGATCACAAACGCTTTTATATATGAGTGTGTATAATATTGATATAGTGCTGTTTACCATGGAAAAGTCCTCACACTTTGGATTGTTAATATTGAATAGGGGAAATTTTGGGTAGTACTACTGGGTCTGACGAGCCCCACCTGTGCGACTCGAGGTCAAACGGGTGCAATTTTGTCCTAACATATATTCGTCACGACCTGGTAAGTCGTGACGGGAGGCAACAAACGTAACACAGTCAGCTTCGATCGCGAAATCACTATGATTAATATTTTTATGTTAATAGACTAGCTATCTATTGCAATACACTACTTATGCTCTGGAAACTGTTGATTGGTTTATATTTTAACGCAAACTCTTGAACTCACCAACCATGTGTTGACTTGTTTAGTATGCTATTCTCAGGTTAAGGTTGCCAGTTGCCTAGGAGCACGCACACCAGCATCGTTGAGTTGTCTACATTTGTTTGTTTACAAATTTGGGATTATTTTCATATTAAACATTTGTGTTTGGGGCGCGTATGTTTTGCGCATTCTCTTTGCATACTACTTGTTTTGGGTTTTCTGTTTTAAAAACGCTTCCGCAGTATCTTAAACAACGCTTCCGCAGTATTTTAAACGTTAACTCTGGTTTTGTTTATTAATCATATAGAGTCGTTCTTGGTAACTAATGACTGAGATCCTGGTATGTCACGCGCCTCGCGGTAAAACCCCGCTCGCGGATTTTGAGGGTGTGACAGATTGGTATCAGAGCCATTGGTTATAGGGAACTAGGTTGCATACACACACTAGACTATAACCGCACAGTTGTTAGTTACTTATCGCTTACTCTCCTTACTATACACTCATTGGCATACGCAACACGTACTTCGCAGCATGGCGTCGTCGTCCAGAAATTTAGGCAAGAGACCTGCATGATCTGAGTCACCTCCAACTTCTCTCATACCGGATAGGGGATTTAACTGGCCTCGACATCCTTATCCTCCTGGCGAGATAGACTGGGATCAGCCTTTCATACCTCCTGAGCTCGATCCTCCGCGTAACTGGGATTTCTACCCCACTTACATAAACCGTATGGCTTATAGAGAACACGTACCACCTGTAGCACCTACACGACCTAGGACTAGGTCATCGACCGCCTCTACTTTGCCTACACTTCCTACTTTGAGCATTCCTCTGGAGCAGGCATTTACAGCCCTAGTAGCCACACTGGACACAGAGCGACAGCGGATTAGAGGACTCACTGATGAGAACTCTACATTACGATCTGAGATGCGTCAACTGCGTTTCCAGGTAGAGACGCTTCAGGAGCGACTTTCGATGGCCATTGGTGGACATCATACGCTGGCAGGCAACGTGGTAGCACTTAGTGAGCGCATGGACGCACAGGATCACCATAACGTTATGATCGATGATAGGTTTGCTGATTTAGAGGCACAACTAGCAGCACTTCAGGTTGCTGAAGCACCTGCACCTTTGGTGGACCCTGATGAGGAAGATCCATAAGAAGAACCCGAGGAAGCCCCCGAAGAAGAACCAGTAGAGATGGATGAGGACAGTGACGGATCTGATGTACTGGACTGATCCTACCTTTTAAATGACTTAGACTATGTAGTGTTTTTTTCTTTGAAACCTATGTGGGAAGGGTTGTTTCCCACCCAACTGACAAACTTAAATTTTGACATTGATGGAATATTTTGTGACTCAATTGCAATTTATTTATCTTTGATTATTATTTCTGTTATAAATGTTGTGGTTGTGGTGAATGCATTATTTCTTATTGTTTACTGTACCTTGATGAGATTAATGTGTGGGATGTTACTCATTATTGTAATTGTGAATTTTAAAGTGAAATATGGACGCACGTGGAAGAGGACGGGCGTGGTCGTGGACGTGGCGCCGGAGGCCGTGGAGCCGGAGCCATAAACATGACGCCTGCGGAATTGGCGGCATTAATTAACGAACATGTTCAGGCGGCAGTGGCTGCTGCCCAACCGGGACAACCAGCAGGTAAATGATGACAAGAGGTTAAACTGATTATCCTAGTTATTTGTCTAGGATATCTGACTAATTTGGGTTGTCAAAACAGGACCACCACCATGTACCTACAAGTCCTTCATGGACTGTAAACCCCATACCTACAGTGGGACGGAAGGAGCTGTAGGGCTTGTAAGGTGGTTTGAGAAGACAGAGTCTGTCTTCGCGAAATGCAACTGCCCGCCTGCTGATCAGGTGAAGTATGCCACCGGGACATTGGAAGGCGCAGCACTTTCCTGGTGGAATGCCCAGGTGCAAATGCTGGGTCAAGCCATGGCCAATGAACTACCTTGGGATGAGTTTAAGGGAATTATGACTGAAGAATACTGCCCCCGAAATGAAGTGCAGAAACTGGAGATTGAGTTCTGGCAACTCAAAATGCAAGGCTCAGAAATTGAAGCCTACACGACTCGAACTCATGAGTTAGCCACTTTATGCCCAGGGATGGTGAATGAAATGCACAAGAGGGTGGAGCATTATATACGGGGATTGTGCCCGAAATTCAAAGTATGGTAACTGCCTCTAACCCCACTACCATACAACAAGCTATCCGAACAGCCCACAGGCTGACTGACCAGGCAGTTGAGCAAGGACGGTTACCCAAACGAGGTGCGGTGGCAAGCGTGCCCGACCAGAAACGCAAGTGGGATGGTTCAAGCAACAAGGGATCGTCATCCAGCAGCCAATCTCAACCTCAACAACAGCAGCAAAGTCAGCAACAGCAACGGAAGTTCGATAACAACCGAAGCTTCAACCAGGCGACTCCCTCAAATCAAGGACCCGGTGGGTATGGTGGAAGACTGCCAAAGTGCAACCGGTGTAACTACCACCATGTGGGTCGATGTGATAACTTCAAGTGCCAACGTTGTGGGAAGATTGGTCATGCAGCCAAAGACTGTCGGGGTGAACTGATGAAGAAGCCTCAACAATCACAAGAAACTCCGAAAGGTTGTTTTGAGTGCGGAAAAGAAGGCCATTACAAACGCAACTGTCCCCAGCTTAAGAGGAATGGTAATGGCAACAACAACAATGGGAACAACAGCAACAATAACAATGGCAACAACAATAACAACAACAATGGTAATGGCAACAACAATGGTGGAAACAACAATGGAGCCAAAGGAAGAGCCTTCGTCATTGGCTCAGGTGAGGCTCTAAACGATCCTACAACGGTAACTGGTAAATTTTCGGTTAATGGTTGTTTTGCTACCGTATTATTCGATACCGGAGCCGATAGAAGTTTCGTGTCCACTAGGTTCTGTAGTCTTTTAAGTGATATGCCCTCAGCCTTAGAATCTAAATACACCGTAGAGTTAGCTGACGGTACACAGATTCACGTAACGCATATTCTTAGAGACTGCAAGATAGAGCTTGCTGGTCATACATTCACCATAGATCTCATGCCTGTTACACTATGAAGTTTCGATGTGGTAGTAGGCATGGATTGGCTTTCCGATAAACAAGCAGAAGTCATATGCCACGAGAAGATCATACGGATTCCCTTGGTGAAGAAGTCCTTACGGTCAGAGGTGATAGGAGTGGTGCGGTGATAGGCATCATCTCGTTTATGAAAGCACAGAAGTTGTTACGAAAGGGTCGACTGGCCATATTAGCACTCGTCACAGATAAACAGATCGAGGAAAAGAAGATAGAGGATATCCCCGTAGTTCGTGAGTTTCCTGAGGTGTTTCCGGAAGACCTGCCTGGATTACCGCCTCATCGTCAAGTTGAATTCCAGATTGAGTTGACTCCAGGAGCCGCTCCAATTGCGAGAGCATCATACCGGTTAGCTCCGAACGAACTACAGGAATTATCTGCCCAACTACAAGAGTTGTTGGATAAAGTCATCCGACCGAGTTCGTTGTCCTGGGGATCGCCAGTTCTATTTGTAAAGAAGAAGGATGGTACATTTCGAATGTGCATTGACTATAGGGAGCTGAACAAGGTTACTATCAAGAATAGATATCCGTTACCTCGTATCGATGATTTGTTTGATCAACTGCAAGGATCAAGCTATTACTCTAAGATTGATCTGAGGTCTGGGTATCATCAGCTGAGAGTTCGAGAAGAGGACATCTCGAAAACTGCCTTCCGTACACGATATGGTCACTATGAATTTTGGTCATGCCATTTGGGTTGACGAATGCACCAGCAGTATTCATGGACCTCATGAATCGCGTATGCAAACCCTATCTTGATCAGTTTGTTATCGTCTTTATTGATGACATACTGATATACTCAAGGACCGAGGAAGAACATGAGAAGCACTTACGTTCGATCTTGGAATTACTTAGAAAGGAACAACTGTACGCAAAGTTTTCTAAGTGTGATTTCTGGATACATGAGGTACAGTTCTTGGGTCATATTGTCAACGAGAAGGGAATACATGTTGATCCTGCTAAGATTGAAGCGATAAAGAATTGGTCTGTTCCTAAGACACCAAGTGAGATACGACAATTCCTTGGATTAGCGGGATATTATCGACGATTCATTGAAGGATTCTCTAAGATTGCACAACCTCTCACAGCCTTGACTCACAAGGGAACGACGTACAAATGGGGTGAGAGTCAGGAATCTGCTTTTCAGTTGCTGAAGCATAAATTGTGTAGCGCACCAATATTAGCGTTACCGGATGGTAGTGATGATTTCGTAGTCTATTGTGACGCTTCTATTCAAGGACTTGGATGCATCCTGATGCAGCAGGATAAAGTGATAGCTTACGCCTCTAGACAATTGAAGATTCATGAGAAGAACTATACCACCCATGACTTGGAACTGGGTGCGGTAGTTTTTGCTTTAAAGATCTGGAGACATTACTTGTACGGTACCAAATGCACCATCTACACCAATCACAAGAGTCTTCAGCACATCTTTGAGCAAAAGGAGTTGAACATGAGGCAAAGACGCTGGGTGGAATTGTTAAACGACTATGATTGTGCTATTAAGTACCACCCGGGGAAAGCAAATGTAGTTGCTGATGCGTTGAGTAGAAAAGAGACTGCTAAACCTCGACGTGTGCGAGCTCTGCAACTAACGATTAGTACGCAATTACCTGAACAAATCCGAGAGGCTCAAACAGAAGCTTTGAAAGCAGAAAACATTGGGTCTGAATCATTAAGGGAAATGGAAAAACAATTGGAAGTAAAAGCGGATGAATTCGTTACTTCATGGATAGACTATGGGTACCTCTACACGGAAATCTGAGAGACTTGGTGATGAGTGAGGCTCACAAGTCCAAGTATTCTATACATCCTGGATCTGACAAGATGTACCACGATTTGAAGGCGCACTATTGGTGGCCTAACATGAAAGCAGATGTAGCTACTTATATGAGCAAGTGTCTGACCTGCTCGAAGGTTAAAGTGGAGTATCAGAAACCATCTGGTCTACTACAACAACCCGAGATCCCTATGTGGAAGTGGGATCAAATATCAATGGATGTTATTACTAAGTTACCTCGCACTTCTACGGGTTGTGATACAATATGGGTTATCGTGGATCGATTAACAAAATCTGCTCATTTCCTAGCGATAAAGGAAACAGACAAGATGGAGAAATTAACTCGACTTTATCTGAAGGAGATCGTTTCGAGGCATGGAGTACCAATCTCAATTATTTCTGACCGCGATTCTCGTTTCACATCACACTTCTGGCAGTCGTTGCAGAAAGCTTTAGGTACGCGATTGGATATGAGTACTGCTTATCATCCACAGACTGATGGTCAAAGCGAGCGTACTATACAGACTTTGGAGGACATGTTACGTGCTTGTGTGATTGACTTCGGGAATAACTGGGAAGTTCACCTACCATTGGTGGAATTTTCTTACAACAACAGTTATCACACTAGCATAAAGGCTGCACCTTTTGAAGCTTTATATGGGAGAAAGTGTAGATCGCCAGTTTGCTGGGCTGAAATTGGTGATAGTCAATTAACGGGTCCCGAGTTAGTACACGAGACAATTGAGAAGATTGTTCAGATAAGAAACCGCATGGCCGCAGCGCGAGACAGACAGAAAAGCTATGCTGACAAACGACGAAAACCTTTGGAATTTCAGACAGGTGACAAGGTTTTATTAAAAGTCTCACCGTGGAAAGGCGTAGTTCGGTTTGGTAAGCGAGGAAAGCTAAATCCGAGATACGTTGGACCATTTGAGATAGTGGAAAGAATTGGTCCAGTGGCTTATCGACTAGCCTTACCTGATTCATTGAGTGGAATCCATGATGTATTCCATGTTTCAAATCTAAAGAAATGTTTAACGGATGAAACGATGGTCGTACCACTGGAAGAAGTTCAAGTAGACGAACAGTTACGTTTCATTGAGGAACCTGTCGAAGTGATGGATCGTGAGGTGAAAACGCTTAAGCAAAGCAAGATACCCATTGTCAAAGTTCGTTGGAACTCGAGACGTGGACCAGAATTCACGTGGGAACGTGAAGACCAAATGAAGCTTAAGTACCCTCAGCTATTCGAAAGGACGATGCCAGCCGGCGAAGGTACTAATTAAATTTCGGGACGAAATTTCTTTCAACATGGGGATGATGTGACAACTCATCCAAAACTCACACGATGTCGATTTCCTTGTGCCAATGCAGTAGACCAGTGATGGAACACTCACCATGTAATGCAATTTTCGGGACGAAAATTCTTTCAACATGGGGATAATGTGACATCCGGTAATTTTCCGTTACCAAACTTCGTTAGTTTTGTTAAGTCTTGCATACACGTGTCGTGCACACACACTAGTTGTCGTTGAACGTTGGTGACTTAACAATAATCAGTAATGTTAAATTGATGATAATTAAGTTAACAATGTGATTATTAAGTTATGCTTATGTGATTTAAATGTTAACTGTAATTTTATCGCGTAACGTGAAAACGTGTATACTTATTTCGTGTGTTTTGTGATAAATGGAAATTATGCATGATTGTTATTTGTGATTAATAATAATTGTGTTTAGTAGTTAAAAACTATTTAAAAACTATTCAAAAGCCTAATTTATAAAATACAAATTATAAGGGTAAAAGGGTAATTATGGATTATTAAAAAAATAAAAATCAAAACTCTAACCCTAATCACCCTTACGGCCGCGACACCTTCAAATACACACACACACTTCGGTTTTCAGAAAGAACAAGCAATTCCATTCGATTTTGGACCGATTTCAAGCATCACAACAAGTTAGAATCATCAATTGCAAGCCATTACACGTTTAAAGGTTAGATTTTTACATGTTTTGATGGTTTTTCATGGTGGCCGAACCCTAGTTCGAAATCTGCAATTGAATGTTAATTCTTGGTTGTTTGGTGATGTTATGATGTTAGTTAGGTTGTATTGATGCTAGTTAACGTTGATTATGCAAGAAAGTTTGGATTTTGGTTGTTTGTTCATATGATCATCTTGGCCGAGAGTTTGAGGCGATGTGGATCAAATTGGATGTTGAATGTTGGTTGTTGATGTGTTATTATGTTAGTTGGATTGTATATATGCTAGTTAACGTCGATTTTGCAAGAAAGCTATGATTTTGATACGTTGTTCATAGGTTACTAATAATAGTAACTTTATTTTGCATGAATTGATGATTGGATGATGTATGTATGTTATGGATGTGTTTGTGATGATGATTAGATGCTAAGTTGATGTTATGAACAATTTAAAACCAAGAAGATGTCTTATAGTTCATACATTGCTAAAAATAGTAACTTTTGGGTTGAATGTTGATGAATCATGATGATTAGGTGTTGTTGATCATGTTTAGATGTTGTCATGGACTTGAGTTGGTATATAATTGATGAATTCATGAATGTAGTGTGAGTTTGATGAATTTGGGATGAACTTTCCCAAAAGGGAAACTTTAATTGTGCAAATCCTTGAATTGGATGATTTGAGCATGTTTGGGATATTAGGATCATGCTAGTGTGTTCATGGATGATTTCTAAGGTGATGAAATGTGTTGTTTAGGTTATAGGGATGTTGATTTGGTTTGTTATCTGTTTTGGCTGTTGTGATTCGCATGACTTGTGTGATATCTAGTTGCATGATGATCTAGGTAGTACATGTGGTTAATGAAGTGCTATATGTAATCAAGTTGTATGTGAACATGTATGACATGCTGTTGTGTTAGTATTAACGAGTTATCACCTATAATGTCACCAACGGGTCAAACGGGTCAACTGGGTCAAATGTGTCGTCTTTCTAAAACCTTGAGTTCCTTGGTTTGTAGAGCACTTAGGGTTTCATGTTGATTTGTGTACACGTGCTTATGTACTCTTGTATTCTAGGTGACCTTTGAAGGTTGTCTTTCCCTCTTTCTTTCAAGTTAAGCTCTAAGTTATTCTTGTGCGTATCAGGTGAGTTCTTGCCCCACTCATTTTACATAATCTCTTTTGGGGGAGATAGCATACTGTTGATCACAAACGCTTTTATATATGAGTGTGTATAATATTGATATAGTGCTGTTTACCATGGAAAAGTCCTCACACTTTCGGATTGTTAATATTGAATAGCGGGGAAATTTGGGTAGTACTACTGGGTCTGACGAGCCCCACCTGTGCGACTCGAGGTCAAACGGGTGCAATTTTGTCCTAACATATATTCGTCACGATCTGGTAAGTCGTGACGGGAGGCAACAAACGTAACACAGTCAGCTTCGATCGCGAAATCACTATGATTAATATTATGTTAATAGACTAGCTATCTATTGCAATACACTACTTATGCTCTGGAAACTGTTGATTGGTTTATATTTTAACGCAAACTCTTGAACTCACCAACCATGTTGACTTGTTTAGTATGCTATTCTCAGGTTAAGGTTGCCAGTTGCCTAGGAGCACGCACACCAGCATCGTTGAGTTGTCTACATTGTTTGTTTACAAATTTGGGATTATTTTCATATTAAACATTTGTGTTTGGGGCGCGTATGTTTTGCGCATTCTCTTTGCATACTACTGTTTTGGGTTTCTGTTTTAAACGCTTCCGCAGTATTTAAACAACGCTTCGCAGTATTTTAAACGTTAACTCTGGTTTTGTTTATTAATCATATAGAGTCGTTCTTGGTAACTAATGACTGAGATCCTGGTATGTCACGCGCCTCGCGGTAAAACCCCGCTCGCGGATTTTGAGGGTGTGACAAAATGTGACAGCATATATTCTCTCACCAAAGTTTTTTCTCTTCTCTTATCATATTAAATATTACATTAATTATTAATAATATTATTTAACTTTTAAGATTAAAAGTTTTTAGATAAATAAGAAAAACTTTTTATTATCATTTCTATATAAATAAATTTTTAAAATAATTTTTTTCTAAAACATCAAATTTTTTGACAATACGAAATTTAAATTGATGTTTTTAAAAAGTACAAATTTTATAAACCAAAAATATTTAAAATGAAATAATTTAATATATATGAAGGAAATTTATTTAATGAATATAGGTTTTTTAAAACAAATTTCTTTTAAAATGATATTTTTTTAAAACAGTTTGCTTTGAAACAAAATGTGAAACTTTTTTAAATATAAAAAAAATTAAAAACAAAATTTTAAAAAGTGAATATCATTGTTTTATTACTTATAATCCTTATTTATATGTAATTTCAATCGTAATTTATCTTAAAATATCATTTATAATTAGAATAATCTATTTTATTTAATATTTTATTTATTCAGCACGTATAATACACGGGTTACTAAAGCTAGTAATAAAATATAAGGTTATATAATATCTAAAATATAAAACTATGAGACGACCAATTACAGTCGCCCATGTTTTACATCGATTTGAAAATGGAATCAAACTTTTATTACATTGACGTACGAAAGGTATTAGGGGTAAGAATATCTATACAAAATATATTAGGGCCGGGGGGCGCCCGCACTAAAACCCCACGGCATGGACGGTACCGCGCGACAACACTGCCGCCGGTCTCCTACGCCACGCCGTTCGGCCATTTCACGACATTAACACGCCGATGGTTTCTCCCCCATTTTGAAGCTGTGTTTCTTCCCCCACACCGGAATCTCCCTCGGTGTGAGTTCCCCCCTCACATGGCAAGTTGTGGTGTGGTGTGATGTGACGTGACAATTTATGATTGGTGGGTATGTGATGTAGTGTGATGTGTATGGTGTGGGTGCTACTATAGTAATAGTAAACATAAAACTAAAATAATAGATATGCTAATACTAAAAATAGTAGTAATTGATCTGGTTGTCGAGACTCGATCAAAAACAATTTATTATATCGGTCTTAGCTACCATTATTTTGTAAGGGTAAGTAAAGTCGTCTCCACAGGGAATATGACAAATACGACTCGATTAACTTAAAGACACGAACTTAATAATTAACGATTAAAACTTTAGATGAATTAATGAACACAATTGCATAAAGCAAGATCTTTGAAACTAATTTAACTAAATAATAAGAAACAATCACTTTCGGGTTTCCAATTACGCAAGATCCATAATTGATTCTTTTAAATTAGGGTTTGTAGAAAACAATACTTCAAGATCTTAGCTTTTGATTAAAGTGGTAACAAAGAAAAATCTTTTAAGACTCGCTCCACAAAGTACAATTCACTATTACGTTGTCTACTTTTCTTAACGAGCTCAGGATGCAAGGAAACCGAAAACTGATAATCAAGCAAATAACTTTATTTATAGTAAACCTTTTAAATCAATCAAAACATATGCTTCATTCATTAATCATTGTTCAATACAAAACCTAATCAAACATACCAATTCTCTCACTTGACAAGAATTGTACTCCCGAAAGTAATCAAGCAAGAACTAGCCACTCATGGTCTTCATTTGATCTTCAATCGTTTTGATGATGATGTGATGATTTAGGATGAATGGGAAGATTGGAATCACCAAAAATAGCTTAGAATCCTTAATTTTATGTATGGAAGTCCTTCGAATGGGATTGATTTGGTTTAAATAAACTTGAAAATCCCAAAAATCTGGAATTTGTTCAGCTACCGCCGTATCATACTCCGCCCCCACCAAATCATATGCAGCCCTCAACATTCATACTCCCAACTTTCTAGAATTTTGAGCAAATACGCTCACAAATAGGCTGTCAATATGCCGCCCGGCGTATTATACGCCCATACCGGCTATCATACGCCGGTATCCTAATTTGTGCCTTTTTGTAACTTTTGAAGTTTACATCTTTAGTCCTTGTAGTTTCGTGTGGCTTCTTTTACTTTCAATTAAGCTTGTTTAGGCTTCAAACACCTATAAACAAAACACAACCAAATTATTCCCATTCCACAATAAAAATGATGTAAAATACATAATAGATCAATTAATACTGATTATTGACTTGTGATCACATCCCGACACTTAATCTTTTGTTTGTCCTCAAACAAACTTACTTGCACAATTCACCTTACTTAATCAAACATGCTAAGTTGTTACAACTTTGTATAAGTTAAGGTCCTAAGGCATATTTAGTTTTAAACTTTCATCATGTAAGATTCACAACCCAACATGTAATACCACTTATGTTCTAAACTTAGAATCACCTTAGTTGGCATAAGTTCACCTTTTTCTTCAACATTCATACATTCACATTCCTCAAAAGGAACACACCTCTTGGTTTGTTTTGTGAACTAATGATTATATACTAGTATATCTAGAACTCTCAACCCAAGAATGTACATTTTCATCATAAGCTCGTAGATTAATAATATCTCCATCAATTAACATAATATAATATATAAATCAAAAGGTCTTTCATGGGTTGTAATGTTAGGCTAAGGTTTAAGGGGGATAGAGTAGAGACTTTAGAGTGGGTAATGATGAATGAAATCCAATTTAAACATGCTAGACGTCTTATTTATCAATCTCTATCCTCTAATAGCAATAATATCACGAATTCGCACACGATTTTTGTTGCTTCATATTTTGATCATTTGACCACATATTAACTTAAACGATAAGTTGGGGCTTAACATGGTTTCTAAAGTAAAATTATCAAGGTTTGGAATTCAAAGGAAAAGGGTTTAAACAATGGTTTAATTTCTAATGCCGTCTATCATATTTTATACACATATTGGTTCATGATCTTGACACGTATCAATTACCCGAGTTCTAACTTAATGCACATTATGTTTCCCTCATTATGAAAAAATATAAAGCAAATCAACATATGTTATGAATGCTCAATTAGGCTCAAATTCTCATGGAAACGTGAAAAGGGTTAAAATATGAAGCACGTATGTCATCTGCCATTCATTCGTTATGCCTCCTAAGAATTCTACCTAATTTTATAAAAACTCATGATGGGATGCTTTTCTACAATTTCGAAACAATCATGCCAAAAGATCTATACATACACAAACAAGTGATAATTGCCATGTATGAAAAAAAAATTAGGTTTCATTCACAATCAAGCTTATTAGAAGATTTATTTTTTAAAAAGGTTCAAATTTTCAATTCTTGCTTATCCCCACACTTGAGATATATTGTCCTCAATGTATGATAGTCAGTATTTTCATAAGTAGTTCTTAATTTCCTTCCTATTATTGCTAATCAAGACAATTCATTGCGAAGGGAGACTAGTATGCCATATCCTAACATATTATCAATCAATTTCAACGAAAGCATGAAAAGAATATTGTTCAAAACCAAAGTAATGGAAAGAGCATATAGACCTGATCACACTCATTATCAGAAGCCTTCATTAACCAACTTATGCCTCCCCATACTTGAGTGCTTATGTCTCGTGATTGACTATCAAAACAAAACAAGCAAACCAAAGAAGAAAAAACAAAAACTAATAAAAGAGGTAAAACTCGCTTTCGTAGGAATCACGATTGCATTTAGCATACACAACAAGACTTTAAACCCCTTGGTAGACCCGACTAGATGAGTTATAGTCTCATGAGGGCTTCTAGTGAACACACCCATAAAGTTCTCAGGTTGCCTCCCGCAAGCGCTAAGTTTTAGGTCTTTAGCTGACCTGACCTAAACCAGTTATGGAGGTCGTATTGAGTGCTTTTCTCCAAATTTCTTTTCAAATAAATGCTTCTCTTGGCTTGATAGATTCTCTTGTTCACTCAAGCTTTGGCCAAACATTACTTCTTTAATCCTTGAATTCTTATGATCCGGTGGTTTACCCATCTTAACCTTTCGTCTCGGATTTTCATTCCTTGGTGGCTCCACCTTCACATTCTCCTCCTTTTCCGCATTATCAAGCTCAAACCTGTAAAGATCAAAACTATTCTTCTTGGTGATATCCTCGCTTACTTGTAAAATGTAAGGAGGAGCACACTTGTTAGTAGCATCTGATACAAAGCAATCATTGTTAACTACATATGTAATTGATTTTGAAAACACATTAAAGAACAACTTATGATTTTTGAATGTCATTTCGATAATTCCATCACGACAATTGATTTAAGTTTTGGTTGTTGCCAAGAATGGTCATCCTAAAATTACCTTTTGTTGCTCATTCGTCCTTATTGGTGCATAATCAAGCACCATAAAGTCTACAGGGTAGTAGAACTCTCCTAACTTGATTATCACATCCTTAACTATCCCCTTGGGTTGTTTCCATGTCAAATCAGCAAGCACCACTGTTTTGTCAGTTTCATGTAGTGGACCAAAGTCATATTGGTCATACAAACTTCCTAAAAGGATGCTCACACCGGCTCCATAATCCAAAAGTGCCTTCTTGATTTTAAATTTTCCAACTTGAATGTGAATAATTGGTTCTCCTAGGTCACTTCCTTCTACTTCATCAACTTCCTTATCGTTACCTACAACTACTTAAGAAAGAGAGGTTAAATCATCATCAATACATTTAGATTAGGAACGATACTAACCGAATTGATGTGCACATTCTTTGAACTTGAAGCTTGATGTTGAGGGTTCTTTGTTGTATCTGTATGAACCTCTGAAGTTAAGAGGCTGATGCAACCAAAAGATACCAAAACAACCAAGTCTTCCAACATGCACTTCGAAACAAAGGTGAACTAGCTTCGGAAGTTTTACACACTCAAGAAAAATGCTAAGTGTAAAATCTTCCGAAGCCAAAGTTCAGAAGAAACTGCTGCGGAAGCTTTACACTTAACTTGGAAAATACTCTAAGTGTAAAGTCTTCCGAAGCCAAAGACTCAACTCTTCCAAAGGTAAAAGATGAAGTCTTCCGAAGCTCTCAAGACAAAGTCTTCCGAAGCTGTTTAAAGACAAGATTGATTTTCTTTTGAAGAGAGAGAAAATATACCTTTTCCAGCAACTTTATCATAAAGCAACCTACTTTCCGCTGCATGCTCTGGTAGTTCACCTGCTATCACTAGTAGGTGAAACTTCCATACTTTATGATAAAGTAGATAAGGTCTTCGCCTGCAAGTTTCTATTTTTGTTCCTTCTTGGCTTTTTGTAATAGGTGCTGAATCAATATTTCAGATTCATTGAGCCTGGATCTTAGGATTCATCAGTTTTAGATTTGAGAATTCAAAATTAGAGACGGGTGGAAGTGTATGAATCGAAGAACAAGGACGTATGTGTAACGTATAATGTTATGATTTCATTGATGTTGAATAACAAATTACAATGAAGAAACATATACAAAGATAGATGAACATCAAACCCACCCAAAGGAGAGAATTTCTCCTTGGGTGGTGATTTACACCATGAAAAACACACACTTTGGAAGAACCACACCTTACAAGTGGCACTAGTTGTTCTATTTATAATGTTATTACATCATGACCTAATTTTGACTTTTCTTATGGTCTTGATGTTGACTTTGTGTTGTTGACTTTGTCTTGTGTTTGTTTTGTTCTATTTATCAACTTGGTCTCTGAACTTGTACAATGAGATCTTCAGTTGGCTTTGATTGTGGTTTGGAAAGATTCAGTTTATCAATTGTTGAACCCAACAATACTCCCCCTAAACTAATGCTTGCCAAACTTTGTCTTGAAGATCTTCTCTATCACATGTCTTCTTGATCAACTGATGTTCTGACACAGTTCACTGTAGTTCTCCCCCTCAGATTAAGCTTCTCCTAATGTATTTCTGATAAAGGATAGAATCTCATTGAGAATACTTAACGTATTGGATATGAGGTGTATCACTTTTGGATTACTGTTTGTTCATATCACACTCAAAGGATTAAAATGTATTAGGCATATAATGAGGCTTTGAACTTCAATAAACAACATCAGGAACATAAGTCAGTCTTGAAGACACTTCAACTCTTTGAATCTCTGAATTAACTTGATAATGGATGGTTCCAAGTACTTCAGAAAGAGTTTCTAACAGTTGTACAAATCCTTGATTGGATCAGTGATTATGTGACCAAGGTTGATTCTTCATTTCTGTTGAATATGAAAATGGATGTGCCTATTGGTTGCAATCATCCGTATTCATCATCTTTTTTGTTTTCTTGTTTGTTGTAGTCATCTGTTCATCATCTGTTCATAGATATTGTTGTTGTTGATGATGTTGTTGCTGATGTTGATGTTGTTGATGATATTGTTGTTGATGTTGAAGTTGTTGATGTTATTGATGTTGATGTTGTTGATGTTGTTGTTGCATGTGCATTTGTTTGAAGTAAGCTAACCTTTGCATTAGTTACTCAAAACATGAGCATTTGTGATGCAGTGCACGGAAGGAAATCAAAGCTCAAAAACACAAAAGTGGCCCAAAAACCCATTTAGAGGCCTTATTTTGGAAAAATAATAGGATAGCCACCTATGGCAGTTACCATGACGTAGCCCTCGTTTCCACGGTCGTTTTGACTGGTAGCACGTCGGAAATGGAGGCACGTAGCCCAGGTTTTGCCCATTTTGTTGATCAAGCAGTCGTATTTGGGTGATTAACATCCACATTTGTATGTTAAAACAGCTGCATTTTGCATGTTCAACAGCCGCATTTGTTTAATCAACATCAGCATTTGTGAGATAACTCATCTGCATTTGATGTAACATCCACATTTGTGGACCACTAGAACTCAGCCGCATTTGCACAAGACAACCGCATTTGTTGTTCTAATCATCCGCATTAGTTCAACAACAGCATTAGCTGCCTTAACATCTGTATTTGTTGAATCAACATAAACATTAGTTCTTGTAACATCCTCATTTGTTTCTTGTAACATCCGCATTAATTCTGTAACATCCGCATTGGATGAATGAACATCCGCATTGGTTGTTTTAATGTTGCATAACATCCGCATTTCTATTGTCACATCCGCATTTCATTAAAGCAAATGCGGAAGTGTTAAAAGTTAGTTGCATTTCTTTTGTTCATCATCAGCATTAGATTTGAACTCTCATCCACATTTGTGTAGTTAACACATCCGCATTGAAGATTCTCATCCGCATTACATTTCAACACATCCACGTTCATTTAGTTCTCACAGCCGCATTTGTATGCCCTTTATCAGCATTAGTTCTGTTTGAACATCCGCATTTGGTTGCCTTAGTGACAAATACGGATGGCTTCAGTAGGAAATGCGGATGCAAGAGAGAAATGCGGATGGTTTGTGTTTCATCCGCATTTGTCTTTCCTGTTCATCATCGATCTGAGAATATTGAATTCAGGTTCAATCCGAATCATTTCTGTTTGAGATCTTTGTAGTTAGCATCAAAATCATGTTAATTGTACACTGGTGGTCTCGGATTTGTGGTTGGATTTGATTCAACAACCCATTGATTAACCACCAGTTCGAGATCTTTGTATTTTTAATCAACCTGTTCGAGATCTGAATATTCTTCTCAAATAAATGTTCGAATTGAATGTCTTCTATTGAATGCTTTATCATTTTCAATTCGAACCCATTTTGAAAAGATTTGTAGATGTTCTGTGTACTTTGTTGAAGAACAGATGATGATGAAGATGAACAGATGCTTGTTCTTCATTTTTTTGATTTTCTTCTTTTTGTAAACATCTTTAAAGATGAAAACAGATCTAAAACATACATGAACCCAGCAACCAACAGCTCTGATACCATTTTACTGAATCAATATTTCAGATTCGTTGAGCCTGGATCTTAGGATTCATCAGTTTCAGATCTGAGAATTCAAAATTAGAGACGGGTGGAAGTGTGTGAATCGAAGAACAAGAACGTGTGTGTAACGTATAATGTTATGATTTCATTAATGTTGAATAACAAATTACAATGAAGAAACATATACAAAGATGGATGAACATCAAACCCATCCAAAGGAGAGAATTTCTCCTTGGGTGGTGATTTACACCATGAAAAACACACACTTAAGAACTACAAGCCACTCACACACTTTGCAAGAACCACACCTTACAAGTGGCACTAGTTGTTCTATTTATAATGTTATTACATCATGACCTAATTTTGACTTTTCTTGTGGTCTTGATGTTGACTTTGTGTTGTTGACTTTGTCTTGTGTTTGTTTTGTTCTGTTTATCAACTTGGTCTTTGAACTTGTATAATGAGATCTTCAGTTGGCTTTGATTGTGGTTTGGAAAGCTTTAGTTTATCAATTGTTGAACCCAACAATAGGAAAGTCAGTAGGCTATGGCTTGTCATAGTCACTAGTCAAAACGCAATCTGCCTTTTGACTTTAGGCTGATCTTGTTGTCTAGATTAGTCACTTCCAACTGTCTTTTTGCATATTGACGGTTGTAGGATGTGGTATAAGTAGTCTTCGGTTCTTGTATTCAAATATACTTGTACAACACTTGTAATAAGAACTAGAGAAGCAATTTACAACTTCCTTGAAAACTTTATCTTGTGCTCTTGTTCTTGTTTTACTTGTGTTTATCTTGTATCTTCAGTAAAGGTTCACAGTTCCCAATTTGAATTGTTAAGTGATCTTAAGATCCTCCTAAGTGTGTTAAGTAAGTGCAAGCTTAAGTACCCTTTAACGGTCCTGCATTTGGTATCAGAGCATTCCAGGATCTAGATTGTAAGATCTCACCATCTTCAAATCCTCTTAGTTACACACATCACTTAACTCTTAAAATGGTAGCTATCTCCAAAGCTGATATGGAAACTGGAACTATGACAAAGTCTTCACTGATAACTCCTGAGGATTTTGACACTTGGTGTCAAAGAATAGAAGGCTTTATCAAGTCTCAAGATCCAGGATGTAGGAGTCTGTTGTCAATGGACCTCATGTACCATGCACCTCTTCAGCTGCTGCTGGTGGTGGCATGATACCAAAGGAGAGGGCTGACTTTTCTGATGAAGACTGGAAAATAATTGACATTGATCAGAAAGCCATGATAGCCCTCCAAACTGCTCTTCCAAACTCCATCTACAGAGGTTTTAAGAAGTGCAAGACCGCTAAACAGCTATGGGATGCACTGAAACTGATGTATGAGGGTTCAAATGAAGCCAAGGAGAACAAGAAGGATCACCTGAAGCAGCTGTTTGAAAATTTCACAGGAGAACAAGGACTGAAGGCAGAAACCATGAAAATTTCACATTCAAGACAGGTGAAACCATGACTCAACAATTCAAGTATGTTGAGATTGTGGATACTCTGGCTGATGTTGGGGTAACTATTGAGAATAGGGATATTGCTAGGAAGTTCATGTCCTCTCTTCCAAGACAATGGACACACTACTGTGTGATGATTAAGAGGACTGAAAACCTCAAGACCCTTACTCTCACTGAGTTGTATGGGATACTCATGACTGTATGCTTATATAAATAGTGATTATGGTGGCTACAACATGACTGTAAAGTCCATATCTGGGGGGTGTCAGTTCCTGGGTGGAAGGATAGTCTCTTGGCAATGCAAGAAGCAATCCTGTGTGTCTGCATCAACTGGTGAAACTGAATACATTGCTGCTACCAGCTGCTATGCTCAAGTGCTTTGGATTCAAAATCAGATGCTAGACTATGGGTTCAATTTCAAAGAGACTCCCATCAACATAGACAACAACAGTGCCATCTCTATTACAGAAAATCCTGTGCATCACTCAAGGACCAAACACATCAATATCAGGTATCATCTGATTAGGGATAATTTTGAAAAGGGATTGATAAAACTAATCAAAGTTAACACAAATGAATAATACGCTGATCTGTTCACAAAAGCTTTTGATGAACAGAGGTTTAAATATCCTGTATCAGCTATTCGGATGATTAACTTTGAATAGATTTGTCTTAATAACTTAATCAATATTATTTCTTAAAACTGTGTGTCTTAGGTTGTCTATTAGATAACTTCATAAGCCTAGTTCTCTTTGGAAGAAAAACAAATTCTTAAAATGATATCTCTTAGAATGATGAAAATTTACCTTCGGAAGAAGCAAAAGTTGCCTTCGGAAGAAATTTATGTCTAAATCGTTTAAACAGCTTATCTAAAATTTACATTCGGAATAAATTCTTGAAGTATCTTCTGAAGCTTAAATTTTAGTATAAGTACTTAAATGCATTTTAGGAACAAATTTCTTCCGAAAACAATTTAGTCTCGGAAGACTCATTTATTTCTTCCGAAGCCAAAATTTTCAAAACTCTTTGAAGTTCATCCGAAGCAAAATTGCTTTCAAAAGCTTTGATTGCAAAGCTTCCGAAACCAAAATTGCCTTCGGAAGCTTTTTCTACTTCCAAGAAAACTAACTTTTTGGGCGTCTTTTTCAAAAGTATGACCCACTTGCGGATTTCAAAGATTATCTTTTTGTCATAACTTTGTCTCAAATCCAGAGTATATCTTTCCAAACGGTTCTATTTCATCTCACTTCTCTCATTGTTCCTTAACCTAAAATTACCCCCAAATTTCATCTTCTTCTTCTTTCCTTCACTACAAAGCTTCTTCAAATGGCCAATCTTGATCGTCGTAACAACCCTGATTTCACCATGCACCTACACAAGCAACACAATCAAGTTGCTCTGTTAAACTCTGAGAAGGATCCAAGCTTCTCAGACGTGTGTAGGTATCTTTCTTTGTCTCACTACTTCACCTCCCTTACAATCGATCCTCCTCTCTATGAGGATCAATTGCTTGAGTTCTGGCAGACCTGTTAAGAGGTCACCATGGACGGGGAGAAGGCATTGTTTGCCACAGTGTAGGGGAGGACGGTTTTCATAACTCCAGCCATTATAAACACCCATTTGCAGCTGGATGATGAAGCAGGTGAGCTGTCCTCTCCAAAAGCTGCTGTCAACCAATCCTTTACGCAGATGGGCTACGAAGGTGACTTTTCGATCAAAACCTTCAGGAAGGGGAAGGTCTCATTCCAATGGAAATACCTCCTCTATGTCATCATACATAGCCTATCCAACAAACATGGAGGATGGGACCAGATTCCAGAAGACCTCTCCTTCATTGTCCATAGGATGGTTCAAGGGGTCAAATTCAGGTACTCTCAGTTTGTATTTACAAATTTACTAGCAAATTTGGATTCCTTAGAATATTACATGTTCCCCGGTATGTTCAACACATTCTCAACTTTGAATTAGGACCACAGTTGAGGGGAACAGGTAATGTTCTTAAACTTGCACATATGAGGCCCGGCATTTTCATGATATTGAAAAAGCCAACTGTTGGGTTCTCAGGGGTAGAAACAATCCTTTTCTCGAAAATGTTTGAGCTCATTGCTCAGGGTGACATCCTACCAGCCCCAGCTAGTGATGAACCAACACCCTCTACTTCTCACCCACCTTAAATACAACCTACCATCAAATCACCTACCAAAGAAAACCCAAGCAAACCCTGCACTTGCTACTGAGCATGTGCAGCCCCATATCACAACCCATACAGGAGGAAATGGAATCTTGAGCTCCCACTTCCCCTGAGGAGCAGACCACTCCCATCTTTCAGACATTCAGTACTGAGGTTCCTCATGCTCAGCCTGATGAGCTCACAACTCCACAAACAGCCTTAAGCCATCACTCTGAGTCTCAACACTCTAGTGATCAACCTTCAAGGGAAAGCTACCATCCCGAGCCTCTTGATCTCAACCGCCCAATACCCAGCCTTGACTTCTACTCTGATGAAGATTTGGGATTCAGTGAGTACCATGAATCTCTCCTCTCTACCCACACTCAAAGAGAGATGAGTGCTCATGTTTCACCCATTTCTAGCCCACATCAGACACCCCAAACTAAGGTGGATCTTCCTGTGATTGTCCAGGAGACCCATGTGGAAGAGGCTCTCACTGTTGCCAGTGATTACATCTTTAAGACCTCAACCATGGCAACCCAGCCTCTTGACACTTTCATTAGGCAGGGGAAATCCAGCAGCCAAGAACCCTATGCTGGTGGTGAGGGAGCGGACCTTGGTTCACCTCCTTCATCCCCTAATGATTCTTCAACTGAAGATAAGGGGAGTCTGAAACTCAGGGTGCACTGACTCTAAGACATCTGTACCCAACTGGTTTCAAAGATAGCTCACCTTGAATCACAGGTGACTATCTTGCAAAGGAGGGTCCAGGACCAGCAACTTGAGATCACCGATATCAAGGGCCAGTTAGCTGAGAGACCCATAGGATAAACTCATCCAGGTCCATAAGAACCTATGGATGTTATGGATCACTTCCCCAGCTCACCTATGCATGAGGGTGATGCTACCAAAAAGGGGGAGGAAGTTCTGACAGCCACAGAACCTGGGAGTTCTTCCTCAAGTATGGACATACAGGACTCACCATCCTATCTTGCAGTTGTCCATGCTCAGCAACCTCCTCTAGACAGTGATCTAGAACTTCTCATTTAACAACTGTTTGAGGAGGGAGTACCAAGAGCAATGTCTACCCCATCTGAGAACCTAATCTGGGGTTGGGGGTATGATAGTGTTAGGAAAACTCTTGTGATCTCTAGAGCTCAGGGTCAATAAGAAATTCTCAACATCTCCACCCTGAGCTTCTATGAGAGTATAAACTTGGTAGATCTGGCACTTGTCAACCCAAGTAATAATAGACAAGCTGTCAGATTAGCCAATCAAATTCAAGACTGGGTGCTGGCAGAATTCAAAAGGAGAACCGCATCATATAGACAGAGGCAAGCATTTGAAGCCTTTGGTTAACTGGATGTTGAGGTAGACTCCAAGATTAGCTTCGAAGGGAAATCCTTGACTGAAGGCCCAGAGGCTGAGACTGTGAAACTTGAGACAAGATCTCCTCTAGCACCCCATACGCTTAGTGAGGCACCAGCTGGTGATGGTGCTTCACAACCTCTCTCTAGCCAGAGCTTGACTGCTGAATCAAGCAATGAAGGCCAAAGCTCTCCTCAGGCTGAGTCATCAAGATCTGTAATTGATAAAGGCAAAAGGAAGATTACTCCTGAAAAGATTAAAGAAGAAAAGAGAGAGAGGAAAAGGAAGCTGAGGGGAGAGAGTTCAAGTGGTTCCCCAGGATTCATGCAAGCTACATTTCTGGCTGCCCCTATACCAAACACTCAAGAAGATGAATTAAGGGCAGCCAGGCTCAACTATCTGGGGACCAGGAACTACAACATAGATGAACTCATCTCTCTCCCCTTACAGAAGTTAAATGAACTGGCTGACATTGAATTGTCAAAGGAGAGGAAGAAAGCAGAGGATGCAGCCTTGACCCTCAAACACAAGAAATAAATAAGGAGAAAAAGGCTTTACAAGAACATTCCTGTCCTCTCCCCAGTTCAAGAAAGTCCTGAGTCAGAGACTGTGGCTGCTGAACAACCTCAGGTAGTTGATGAAGAAGAAAGAATAAAAATGATCAACTACCTGAGTGCCACAGGTCTTTATCAGGCACCTGCACTCCTTCCCTTGCCTTATGATTATATATTATTTGAATACAATAAGTAGCTAAAAGAACAAGCCAAAAAGGAAAGGCAAGCTGCAAGGAAGAGGCAAAGGGAAGAAGTTGTAAAATCAAGAGCCATCATCCAGAAAAGTCAGAAAAAGTCTGCAGATAGGCAGAGGATGATGAGCTTCTTGAAGCTGTATGGGTTCTCAGGAAGGAGGCTTGGTCCCATGTCTCTATTTACAATGGATGAGCACATAAGGGTGATCAAGCAGAAGATAAAAATGGGAGAGCTTGTGGACCTTCATTCATCATCAAGTCAAGCTCAACCTGAAGTTGAGGTAAAGGTGGAACCTACAAAGACAACACCACCTGCACTTGAAGCTGCACAACAGCCAACTTCATCATCTAACCCATAGCAGGGTTCTCCTCCCTCTCTTTCTGAAACTGGGAGAGAGGAGATCCCAACTGATTTCACTGAAGAACCTGGTACTGAAGACCAACCCTTTCAATTAAAATCATCAGGGAGGAAAAAGAGGATGGCCAAAAAAAGATCATCTTCAAAGAAGAAAAGAAGAAAGGCATCCTCCTCCCAACCTCAGGATGAGTCAGAACATCCTGAGGAAGTGCATGAAGAGGCCTCTCAACCAACTCGTATCATAGTAGAGCCTCTCTCTGTTGGAAGACAAATTCTGTCCTGGACTTTTGCTGAAGATCCAGACAAATGGTATGTCACTAGAGATCAGGGAGAACAACATGTCTACTTCACAAGTGACATGCTTGAACTCCCTCTACATTATCTCTATGACATGAGAAGGTACTTCATGAGTCTGAAGAATCCAGATCTATTGATGAAGAAAGGAATTCTGAAGATCATCATGTGGACTATCCCAGTCTGAAGAACCTCTCCGTTTTGGTAGCATCAGCCTAGGGGGAGTTTGTAGGAACCTCTGAAGTTAAGAGGCTGATGCAACCAAAAGATACCAAAACAACCAAGTCTTCCAACATGCACTTTGGAACAAAGGTGAACTAGCTTCGGAAGTTTTACACACTCAAGAAAAATGCTAAGTGTAAAATCTTCCGAAGCCAAAGTTCAGAAGAAACTGTTGCGGAAGCTTTACACTTAACTTGGAAAATACTCTAAGTGTAAAGTCTTCTGAAGCCAAAGACTCAACTCTTCCAAAGGTAAAAGATGAAGTCTTCCAAAGCTCTCAAGACAAAGTCTTCCGAAGCTGTTTAAAGACAAGACTGATTTTCTTCTGAAGAGAGAGAAAATATACTTTTTCCATCAACTTTATCATAAAGCAACCTACTTTCCACTGCATGCTCTGGTAGTTCATCTGCTATCACTAGTTGGTGAAACTTCCATACTTTATGATAAATTAGATAAGGTCTTCGCCTGCAAGTTTCTGTTTTTATTCCTTCTTGGCATTTTGTAATAGGAAAGTCAGTGAGCTATGGCATGTCATAGTCACTAGTCAAAAGGTAATCTGTCTTTTGACTTTAGGCTGATCTTGTTGTCTAGATTAGTCACTTCCAACTGTCTTTTTGCATATTGACGGTTGTAGGATGCAGTATAAGTAGTCTTCGGTTCTTGTATTCAAATATACTTGTACAACACTTGTAATAAGAACTAGAGAAGCAATATACAACTTCCTTGAAAACTTTATCTTGTGCTCTTGTTCTTGTTTTACTTGTGTTTATCTTGTATCTTTAGTAAAGGTCCAAAGTTCCCTATTTGAATTGTTAAGTGATCTTAAGATCCTCCTAAGTGTGTTAACTAAGTGCAAGCTTAAGTACCCTTTAACGGTCCTGCAGTATCACTTGGAAGCTTCCCCGGTTCTCGTTTCGATAATTGTTCAGCTAATTGTCCAAGTTGCTTAGCAATGGCCTCATTGGTCTTTTCTTGAACCTCTCTAAATTGCTTAAACTCTTTCATCTCCTTTGCAAGATCTTGAATTACAGACAAAATTGCATTGTCATTGCCATTGTTAGTAGAAGCACCTTGTTAATTCCTTTGATTATATTGACTGCCTTGTTGGTAGTTTCTTTGATTGTATGTTCATTTGATAACCGCCTTGATTGTATTCTTGTTGTTGTCCTTGATATTGGTTGCTTCCTTGATTTGGTACCTGAAAAGGAGGATTCAATTGGTTAGTATTGTTACCATATCTAAGATTTAGGTGATTTCTAAGACCGGGATGATATGTGTTAGAATTCATATCATGTGTCTTCCTTTCTCCTTGGCCTTGTAATTGATATACACTTTCACTCTTCCCCAATTCAAGTAGCATGTGACTGATGTATGGCCGATGTCATCGCACATGTCACACATTTCATACTCACTAGATATGTTAGCCATGCCACTCTTTCCAATTTTAAGGCTTGCAATTTCTCATTCTAGAACTGCAATTCTATCCATGGCCACATGATCATTCACCATCTTCACGTTTACACCCCTTGACCTTCGACTTGATTGTGCACGCTTCTTGGAGATTACACTCATCCTTTCAAGAATATCCCAATCATCATCGTCATGGTTTAAGTTGAACGTTCCTGCACTTGTGGAATTTACATCTCTAGCATCCTCCAGTGATAGCCCATCATAGAATGTTGAAATCAACTCCCACTTAGCTATGCCATGATATGGACAAGTTCTTAGCATCTCTTTGAATCGGTGAAAAGCTTCATGAAATTGTTCACCTGATTGTTGCCTAAATCCTCGAATGGCTCGCCTTGCATCACTTGTCCTTTGGGAAGTATAGTATTCATCCAAGAATTATTGTTGCATTTGTACCCATGTGTGAATAGTTGCAGATGGTAGAGATAGGAACCATTGTTTGGACTTGTCTTTAAGGGTAAATTGGAATAGGACCAATTTAACTTCATCCAGTGAAAAGCCTTAGCCACTAATGTTGCTACATGATGCCTCAAATTTAGATATATGGAAATAGGGTTCTTCAGTTGCCATACCATGAAAGTAAGGAAGAATTCCTAAACATTGTGGTCTAACTTCAAAAGCTCTCCCTCGTTGTGAGTGAAACTATAGGAGATGAATTGATGGCAATACCGGGACGAAAGTAACTATCCACACCATGTGCTAGTACATAGTATTGCGCTCCTAGATTAGCAGGTATGCCATTAAACGATTAACCTCTAATGGTGTTGCGAATGGGTGGTTGAGCATAACCATCCTGATTCTAATTTGGTTGACAGTTTAGATAGCCCGGTTAGTTCCCATAATCCCAAAATCATGTGGTTTGGTCTGTCCATGTCAATGTGATCTTCAATCCACTCTTCCATATAATTAGTGTGATGACTTCCTTCGACTGAAAATTGGTTCTCATTGCTATGATGGCTCCCTTCCACGTCATGCTGAAAACTTAGATTACGAACCCAGAAACGGTTGGAAGTTCATGGGCAGAGGTTAGTTTTTCACACCTTGATTTTCAGGGATCGGCCCCTGAGGTTGAGGTTTCACTGGTTGTGGTTGAGGTGGAGGATCATCAGGTTGAGGGGACATGGGTAATGGGATATCTCCCAAAGGTTGATTGGGTTGTGGTACTCCTTGGTTTTCTAGATTGTTCATCATTCTTGATTGGTTACTTTCGGGTGTTCTTGAAAGTCTGCTTAATATCCGATGAGCTGTTGCTGATGATGTACCTTCTTCCGATCTTGTTTGACCATAAATTTGAGAAGTCCTTGAAGTTGATGCTTTGTGAAACACATGATTCTTTTTTAAAGCCTTCTCGATTTCTGGATCAAATTGCTATGGTGAGGTCCTTCCTGAAAATCTTGTATGCATTAACGTAATGGTTACCTGCAAACAAGAATACACAAAATACCTCGCGTAATACTGAATAAGAAAACAAATTAAAAAAGAAAAACAGAAAAATAAAATCTTTTTGGGTTTTTTATAAAAATTTTAAGAAAGCAAATAAAAACTATTAAACACTAGGCGCACTAATTCCGCGGCAGCGACACCATTTTGATCTGGTTGTCGAGACTCGATCAAAAACAATTTATTATATCGGTCTTAGCTACCTTTATTATGTAAGGGTAAGTAAGGTCGTCTCCATAGGGAATATGTGGAAAGTGTTTAACAAATACGACTCGATTAACTTAAAGACATAAACTTTATAATTAAAGATTAAAACTTTGGATGAATTAATGAATACAATTGCATAAAACAAGAATCTTTGAACTAATTTATCTAAATAATAAGAAACAATCACTTCCGGGTTTCCAATTCCGCAAGATTCACAATTGATACTTTTAAATTAGGGTTTGTAAGAAATAATACTTCAAGATCTTAGCTTTTGATTAAAGTGGTAACAAAGGAACAATCTTTTAAGACTCTTTCATTCACAAAGTTACCAATTCACTTATATCACGTTGTCTACTTTTCTTAATGAGCTCACGATGCAAGAAAACCGAAAACTGATAATCAAGCAAACAACTTTATCTATAAGTAAACCTTTTAAATCAATCAAAATATGACGCTTCATTCATTAATCCATTGTTCAATACAAAAACCTAATCAAACATACCAATTCTCTCATTTGACAAGAATTTTACTGCCGAAAGCAATCAAGCAAGAACTAGCCACTCATGGTCTTTATTGGATCTTTAATCGTGTTTTGATATTGATTGTAGATGATTTGGGATGAATGGGAAGACTTGGAATCACCAAAAATTAGCTTAGAATCCTCAATTTTCATGTATAGAAAGTTGTTCTTTGAATTGGGGTTGATTTGGTTTAAATAAACTTGAAAATCCTAAAAATCCGGAGTTTGTGCAGCTACCGCCATATCATACTCCGCCTCCGCCGTATCATACGCCGCCCTCAGCATTCATACGCCCAACTTTCTGGAATTTTGATCAAATACGCCCACAAATAAGCCATCAATACGCCGCCCGGCGTATTAAACGCCCATACCCGGCGTATCATACGCCGGTATACCTAAATTTGTGCCTTTTTTGTAACTTTTGAAGTTTACATCTTTAGTCCTTATAGTTTCGTGTTTGGCTTCTTTTACTTCCAATTAAGCTTGTTTAGGCTTCGAACATCAATAAACAAAACACAACCAAAGTAATTCCATTCCACAATAACAATGATGTAAAATCACATAACTAGATCAATTAAACACTGTTCCCCCTGCTCTTGGAGAGGCAAAAACAGTTTTAAGGTTTTAAATAAAATTATATGAGCTGAAAAATATATTTTTTTTTATGTATACAACGATACTATACTCGTTTTAAACATAAAAAATGCTTTTTTATGTTGTAATCGTTATAAGAAAAATAATCTTGTATATAAATGAAGATTTAAGGAACTCTTCCTTTAATGGAAAAGAGTAAACTTTTGACAAAGTACTAAGTTTAAAAAGTTTTATAGAGTGGTAATAAGCTTGTCGTTCAAAGAGTGAAAGTCCCATTACACATTATATCAGCTTCTATTTATAGTTGAGGTAGATATTTTGAAAATTCCTAATCTAACAAGTTGATGTTGACACAAAAAAATTTCATTGGCCAATTCTTCCGTATGTTTGCCATGCCTACCAAGTGTCTCCATTGTCCTTTTATTGTAATTGTATTCCTTCTAGAAGGCATTTCCATGTCACCTTCATCTTCATTAGATGACATACACCACATAAACATGCGGACGTGTCCATGCATCTTCAATAAAAGTTATGAATGTTTTAAAAAATTAAAAAAACTTAAAAAAAATCTAACAAAAGTAGTAATGTCTAAATTACTTTTTTGACAAAAAATTTTCCTACAATTTGATTTTAATCATTAATCAAGAAGATTGACGATTAAAATTACTTATTACGTTTTTTAGATTAAAACCCTTTATATTTGTAACCTTACCTTTAAATTAAAGGATGAGAATAAGCTCAATTCTTTTTTGAAAAAATCTTGTTACTTCTAAATATAATCTAGTAAACTTACATTTAAAAGATCTAAGTCAACGTCATTTCTATAAATTATGATTATCAATGTCATTAGACCATTTGTCACATAATATTTTCCTATCCCTACCCTTGCCCTTTCATCATTAATAATACATCCTCATTTCCGCATCAAATATCTATTCTGATTTATTTCTATACTAGCTTTAGTAAACTCGTATATTACACGGGTTAAATAAATAAAATATTAATATAATAAAAATTATTAATTATAAAATGATATTCTAAGATATGATATGACTGAAATTACATATGAGAAAGGACTATAAGTACTAAAACAGTGATATCAACTTTTTAAAAAAAAAATTTAATTTTTTTTCAAAAAAATAAACATTTTGTTCTAAACCAAACTGTATAAAATATAATTTTTAAAATTTTCTTATTATAACTCTCAAATTTGATTATTTTTGTTTTTAAAAAATTGATTTTCTAAAAATATCAATTTTAAAATATTTCGTATTTTTATAAAAGTTTTATGCTTTAGAAAAATTTATTATTTTATAAAAACTTATTTAATTAGAAATAACATTTATAAATAGACTTCTTTCTTAATTTATTAAATCTAAAAAAGTGTTAAATAGTATTATTATTTATTAAATAATTATTTAATAGGAGAGATAAACGGGAAATTTTGGTGATGATTATTGTGGTGTTATCACGTGTCATCCCAGCTTACTTTTTTATTAGAGTACGAAGATTTAAAATATATTTGATCATATATACATAATCAAATGGGTTAATTTATTTATTAACTTATGGCACTTAAACAGAAATTTTAATTTTGACATAAGAGGTAACATTAGACAATTAAGCCTTCATAAGATGTTTTCTGTTTTAACCGTTACTAATTCTTTTTTGACAATAATTACAGAAAAAAAATTAACATCCTCATATCATTTTATTTTGGATTCAATGTTAACATGCAACATATTCAAATATTTTATCTGGTCTTAATACTCGCATTATTTTGAGTTTATTACTAATTATTGTTTTACAAATATTTATCAAAATTAAATCTAAAAAAAGGCCTTCTAAATTACACTGATCTTTAACAATAATTTTTAGCATAAAGTAGCAAACATGAAATACTAAAATCCAGTTAAATTAAATAAACTAATTATGCTCTTTTTAAAAGAATAAAAGAATTACAAAATCTCGACGTGAATACGACTTCTTTTTGCACATCGTACAATATGGATTGTATGTAGGCTGTAACAAACCAAAATAATGTTATCCCATTAACTTTTCTAGGCATTAAAGAATTGCAGAGTGGACTTTTGTGACAACCCCCACCCCCTTCATCTTCTTGTTGTTCCCACTTTGCTAATTGCCACCCTCAAATATCCATTTTTCAAGCATTCTTGAATTCCCACATATGCCGGATGAATTATTATTGTTGCCTTCTGGTTTAGTCAAACACCCCCCTTTTTCTAATATACCAAATTATTATCCTCTTATTCTGTATATTTTGAATTCCCTTTTAACAAAACCAATGATTACACAAAGATTGATAATCATCAGGTTCTGATTGATTCTATTGCTGCCATTAATCAGGTCAGTCTTTAACTCGTGGGTTTTTGTGTGGGTGTTGTGAAATTGTAATATTTTCTTGAGGAATTGAGTTCATTATGACATCATTGTAATGGGCTTTGGTTAGATGTTCTGTTCTTGGCACATTGTAATTGTTACTTGCACACATTTTGATATGAAAGTTGAAACCAATGAGGTTAGTTTTCAATTTGTGTTCATGTTTTCAATTTGGAAATTTTGATGAATTTTTAATCTTTATATAAAATCTGAAATAGTTATGTTATAAGTGGGATTATACTGGTAGGTTTGTTTTTATGAAATCTGGAATATGGCCTCATGTATGTAATTGTGTCCAAGAACACTAGATGACATCAGAAACAAAACATCATGTTATAATTCTCTCTGTTTGTTTTTACAGTCGATTTAATTTTTGCAAATTGTTTCAGGAAATGGAGACACTAACCTCATCTGCTGCATTGGCGGTCCCACACGAACCAGCAAACTATGATGAAACAGCTATGCAACAAAGCTTGCAATTTTCAGAAAGTCTCAAGGCAATCTCATGTTCTTCATGCTTATTTTCCCATGTGTTTACAGAATTGTCATTTTTTGTATGCTTGATATTGTTTCAGGATTTGAAGAATCTGAGAAAACAACTATATGCTGCTGGTGAATATTTTGAATTATCTTACACTAATGATGACCAAAAGCAATTGTGAGTGATTAACTGGTTTGGGAACACAGTGATTATTTGAATAAAAAAGATAGTAATCCACCTTTTTGTCATTCTGTGCAGAGTGGTTGATACGCTAAAAGATTATGCCATTAAAGCTCTGGTCAATACAGTGGACCATTTGGGTGCTGTGTCGTCTAAACTTAATGATCTGTTAGGCGAAAAAGTGAATGAAGTATCTCAAACAGAGCTTCGAGTTTCATGTATTCAACAGGTACTTTAGCATACCATCATTTAGTTGCAAACAACAACATTTGTTTCTATATTCTCATAAGATCAATGAAGGGCATAATTACTGTCGATTTCATTTAGATTTATATTTGGAATTTAGTTTCATGTATACTCTTTGCGGTTTTGATTCTGACTTTGTTCTTTTAACGTGGTATGTTAGAGAATAGGAATATGCCAGGGGTGTTTTGATCACGAAGGTCTTGCCGAGCAGTCTTCATTAATAAACACTCCCAAGTATCATAAAAGATACATCTTGCCTGGTAATCAAAACTTAACCGTTCCTTGAATGCGCGTTTTTTTTTTTTTTTTTTTTTTTTTTTTTTTTTTTTTTTTTGTTTCTGATCCTCTGGAAAGAGATAATTGTTATCTAATAATGAACTCAAACTTCAGCTGGAGAGACGATGCAAGGTGGTATCAGAACTAAATCAAAGTACCAAGGATGCAGTTTGGAAGATGAAGACGACTGGCATCAATTTAAGAATGGTAAAGAGAATGAATCGTCATGAAATAGTTATATATGATAAAATGTGCTTATTGGTCTCTTTCTATACACAGCTGTTCGTGGTACAATCAGAGAAACACCGTCATCTTCGTTTAGGTAAATATGTAATTTATTTTTTAGTTTTATGCATGCGAGTGCTTAGTTCTGAATATTAAACTGATAAAAATTGTAGAAAAGGGCGATCCCCGTCTCCTTCTACACCGCAACCTGGATCATTTGCCTTCACAGGCTCAGCGACCCAAAAAGCGTTAGGTATGTATGCATTTCAATATATTTTTTTCAGATTTTTTTTTGCATACACAGTGGTCTGTGGACGTGCTTTTTGAAGCTGAATTCATGATATTATTAAACAACCATAGTAAATTGGTTAATAGATTCTGTTTTGAATGACCGCTCCTCTTTTTTTTTCAGTGGTGTTAATTTTTTACCCTGTAGTTTAAATATTTTTTTATATTTAGAGTTCGCCTCTGCTCCCTTATAAAAATGTTATGTTGAAGCTCTTCCATTCCTTCCCTAGAAATAATCACATAATAAAAATTTGTCAAAAACTTAACATATTGACTTCAAGTCACAAAACTAGTTCCAAAATGCAAATCCAAACACCCCTTTAATTGATGAAATGTAATTTGTATGATGAAGCAGAAAGAAGATCAGTTTCACCGCACCGACTTCCCCTATTGCGTACGGGATCTTTGTCGAGTAGGCCAACGCCAACCACCCCCAGTTCAAGACCAAGTTCAAGACCCAAAACTCCTAATCCCAGTAGGCCCATAACGCCCAATTCAATTGGCCGGCAAAGGGTAATGCACTCACTTTGACTTTTGAGGTCAAACTTTCTATTTCCAAAGTCAAAGGGATTATGGTATAAGTTGAAGACTCAAAATTTAATCTGTTTTTGGAAACCTAAAGAATCCTACTAATCTTGAAGTTGGAAAGTTGTCTGTTTGACCTCCATGGTTGACCATTTACTTGTTTTAAAACTAAAAGACATCAATTTTGAATTTTTAGTAGACATCTTTTTGACACAATGGTTTGCTTGTAGGTTTCAGCATATCAGAAATCGGCTTCAATGCGTGTTTACAGTGATCGAGACACATATAAGGAGACCGATCAAATACCAAGCAAAAGTAAACGTCTACTCAAGGCGTTGCTTAGTAGACGCAAGTCGAAGAAAGATGACATGTTATACACATATTTGGATGAATACTGAATTTTTAAGCATCAGCAGATGAACTGATAAGTAGCTTCTTGGTGATCAGTGTGTTCTTTAAGCATTAGTTAAAATGTATAATTCTTATAAGTTTTCACACTTTACTTTTGAGTTTTGAACGTGAGCTTACTAATTCATGATACAACAAGTTGAGATTTGTATATGGAGTTTTAAATCATTTGTCAATAGTGTTAATAGAAACTGCAATCTTTGTTGTTCATGTAAGATGAACTTGATGCTTTCCCTATACAAGCATCTACGCTAAGCAAATGTCGCTCCAAGTGTTGTTAGCCACATCCCGAGATGTCTAGATGTAGTTTGAAGTTATGTGTTTTTTAAATAAGAATTTTACACGATTTAAGTTTTAAAATTATAAAATAATTGTAACCTTAGAACTAATATGTACACAAATAGGCAAGTTGTTGAATTATGAAGGATGAAACTACTAAAAATTCTGGATATCAGCGTTGGCTTTCAACTGTCGAATTAGGTCAAGTGCTAAATCAACTGTCAAAATGCATGTGCTGAATGACTGCTAATCAACACATGCCAGACAACTGCTGAACTACATGTGCTGATAGACTGCTTATCAACATATGCAGATCAACAGTCGATCAGCAGTCAACTCCATTATCTACTATTCAACTGCTACTGAAAACAAGTATGTCTGTGTCGAAGGCTGTTATGTCTCACCTTTTGCTGACAACATAGTACAACAGCTGCCAACTCTGATACACAGATTACCTATTCTACTGCAGCATCTGAACATAAAATAGTTTATTCTCATTGTTTAGTATAAAAGTCCTCATACTTGTATAGGAGAGAAAAGCTTTTTAACACATTTTGATTGTATCTGCCGAATTGCAATCTTTATACAAATTCAGATTAATCAAGTAAATACTTTAAAACAACTTATTATGTATTTATCATTACTCAAAGTATTTGTGTTGTGATACTAAGTAACTAATTTAGATTCAGCATTCGTTAGTTACTAATCTTAGAAGAAGTTATTGTTTGTGTAAACCAACCCCGATCCAACAAGTGGTATCAGAGCTTTGGCTTTTGATTTGCTTGAAATAATTTTTCAACAAATCACTTGTTTCTTCTTTTGATCATACTATCAAACACCACCATTCTCATATCTCCCTACCCTTTCAATATAACTGTTGTAGCCATTTCTAGTAAACATGATTTGGAGAATGGGACTTAAACCAAACCTCCCATGTTTACTCCAAATGACTATGGTACTTGGAAAATTCATATGGAGGATTTCATAAATAATCAAGATATAAGATTGTGGCTTTTTTTTCTGAATGGACCATATGTCACCATGGTCTAATCTATATGTGAAGGTGGAGCTATGATTCCCAAAGATTCTGCAAAGTACTCAAATGAAGATTTGAAGAAAATGGATGTGGATTCAAAGTCTCTGTGGCTAATCAGAATGAGTATACCCAACAACATTATGCATGGCTTCAAGAAATTCACAACTTCTCAAAAGTTGTGGGAAGCTTTGAAAGCTAGATTTGAAGGAATGGATGACATGAAGGAAAACAAAAGAGATGTCTTGAAACAGAAGTTTGAAAATTTTGTTTTCAAAAGGGGAGAAACCATAATGGCTACATATATTAGATATGTTGAACTTCTAGACTATCTGAATGAAGCTGGAGTGAAGATGGAGAATAATGATACTCTCAGAATGTATTTAAGATCCTTACCAAAAACATTAACAGTCTACACTGTGTCCATCAGAAAATCTGAGAATTTGAAAACAATAAGTCTTGAGAAGTTATATGGTATCCTTGGTGCTTATCAAATAGAGATGGATGCAGATGAAGAATCCCTGAGCAGATCTTCAAACTACTCAAAGTTATTAGCTCTCATGGCTCCTACACATGAGCCAGGTCATTATTGTAAGGTAATATCAGAAGATTATAAGGCTGATGCAACCAAAGAAGCCAAAACAACCAAGGGTCTTCCTGCATGCATGCACTGGACGTACGAGGTAGAAGTTGCTTTGGAAGTTTTACACTCTACATCAGAAAATACTCTTAGTGTAGATTCTTCAGAAGCCAAAGTCCAAATCTTTCGAAGCCAAAGATGAAGTGTTCCGAAGCTTCAGAGACAAAGTCTTCCGAAGCCATTTTGCTGTGAAGACTGATTTCTTCCGAAGACAGAGAAGACATGCTTTCTCTAATCTACTTTACATAAAGCTGACATACTTTCCACTACAACTCTGAAGACTCACCAACTTGTATAAGTTGGTGAAAACTGCATGCTTTTGTAAACAGTAGAATAAGGTCTTTGTTTGTGACTTTCTACTTTTATACCTGTAAACCTTTTTATATTAGAAAAGGATGTGAGCTATGGTATGTCATCGTCACTAGTCAAAAGGCAATCTACTTTTTGACTACATTGATTTTGTTGTCTAGATTAGTGTTTCTAACTGTCTTTCTAAGTAGTGACGGTTGTAAGATGTAGTATAAAGTGTCTCAGGTCCTTATAATTCGAATATGCTTTGTAACACTTGTAATAGAACTTGAGAGCAATATACAGCATCTTTGAAAACTATACTTGTTTGTTCTTGTTCTTAGTTCTGTCTTACTACTTACTTGTGTTCTTAGTATCATCTTACTCAAATCCGGTTCTCTATTTGAACTGTTAAGTGTTCTAAACCTCTCCTCATTATGAGACTGATTGTATTGACCACCCTTCACATGGTCCTGCACTTGGTATCAGAGCATTTTAGGCTCTTGATTGTAAGATCTCACCATCTATAATCCTTTCACTCTCATAAAATACTTAACATATCAAATGGCAGCTATCACAAAGGCTAACATGGAAACTGGTACTATGACTAAATTCCCAATGATCACTCCTAAAGACTTTGACACTTGGTGTCAAAGAATGGAAGGCTTCATCAAGTTCCAGGACTCCAGGATGTGGGGGTCAGTAGTCTTTGGACCTCATGTACCATCCACCCCTTCAGCTGTTACTGGTGGTGGCATGATACCAAAGGAAGTGGCTGATAATTCTAATGTAGACTGGAAGAAGATTGATATTGATCAGAAGGCCATGACCGCCCTCCAAACTGCTTTTCCAAACTCTATCTACAGAGGCTTCAAGAAGTGCAAGACTGCTAAGCAGCTGTGGGATGCATTGAAGCTGATGTATGAGGGGTCCAATGAAGCTAAAGAGAACAAGAAGGACCTTTTAAAGCAACAGTTTGAGAACTTCACCTTCAAAGCAGGTGAAACCATGACTCAACAGTACTTCAGGTATGTTGAGATTGTGGATACTCTTGTTGATATTGGAGTAACTCTTGAGAATAGGGATATTGTGAGGAAGTTCATGTCCTCTCTTCTCTGACAATGGATACACTATTGTGTGGTCATTAAGAGGACTAAAAACCTCAAGACCCTTACTCTTACTGAGTTGTATGGCATATTCAGTGGCTACCAGATGGAGATGAATATGCAAAATTCATCTAGTAACTCTAGCATCCAACAGAGTTCAGCCGTTCATATGGTTGAAAGGGACTACAGAGAACCACATCACCATCTTATCTACTACCCCGAAACCTCACAGAAGGGACCTTTCATCACCTTCCCAGAGACACAAGGGAGAGCTACATCCCTGGAAGCCCATTCCAGGAGACAAGCTCTTCACAAGCTTTTGTGTCTTCAGATGAAAGTACAAGCAACTTTCTCTTCACTCTTGAAGACCTGGACTGTATCCATCCAGATGATCTGGAGTATATGGAAATAGTCAAACAGATGACTCTCTTACTTACAGGGCCAAGTAGTTCTACAAGAGGACTAGGAGGAAGTTTCCCAGCAATATGTCCAGTGGAATGTGACACCCCACCCGAAACCCGAGCTGACGTGCATACTTGATACAACTTAAGTGAAAGAAAACTGAGTTTTCATTACAACTTACAACATTCTAAGTACAATACTTTTTTTAATTACAATATCAACCAACTATAAACTTCTACAGCTCTAGATTTCACTCTCTCCTCATTGTTCCTAGAGTAGTCTCACTGATTACCTGTGATACATATACTCAAAACGACGTCAGATAATGCTGGTGAGCTCATGCTATAAAGTTTATAAAATTAACTTTGACATGCATACAATATGGGTAGTGATATTTGGGTCCATAGGCACAGTGCCTTCCCTGGTTTTACCACAACCATCGGCAGCGGGTTTGTCATACCCTCCCGGCCATCAAATAGGTATGAGCATGTGCCTGATGCATACGAGGAACCTTATCCTCTTTTCAGCCAGTTCAACACACCCCATTAAATATATCAGGATCCTGTATACCCCTACTGACCCATGCATATATGTAAGCATTATAATTATTACCGGTACAAACAGAACAAGTATATTATAACAGTTTTGAAAACAGTCATGATAACTCACCTGTTTAATGGTTGCTCAACAGTTGATAATCAATTCTTAGTAAGATCTGGTGATATCTCAAGGTCCTAATACAGTTTAAGTAATCCTACGTTAGGTGATGGTACAACTAACTAGTCATTATCATGGTTGGATATTAGCTAGCTCTACCTTATTTAAGCATGGGTGATCAGTCCATACATAACTAAGGCTAGGCTACCTAAAACCCAATCCTAACAATAACCCTAACGCCTAAACTAATAATACTATACTAATGCTAATCCTAATAATAACACTAAAATAAAAAATAATTAACTTGACATAACTTAAATGAGAACATACCTTAAAACTATCTACGGCAATTTGATGTACATCTTCTGGCGCTACCTTTACTTGATGATATCCAGATCGCAAGTCTATTTTTGAAAAATAACTTGCTCCTTGCAATTGATCAAATAGATCATCAATCCTTGGTAAAGGGTACTTATTCTTTATAGTGACTTTATTCAAGTCTCTATAATCGATGCACATACATATCATCCTATCTTTCTTCCTAACGAACAGGATGGGTGCTCCCCAGGGTGAAGAGCTTGGCTGAATAAACTCTTTTTGAAGTAGTTCTTCTAGTTGCTTCTTGAGTTCTTGCATTTCTGTCGGGGCTAGTCTGTACGGTGCCTTGGCAATTGGTGTTGTCCCAGGTACTTAATCCATCCGAAACTCCACTTATCTATCAGGCTGAAGTCCTGGGAGCTAATCCGGAAATACCTCAAGGTATTCCCGTACTACTGGCACGTCTTCAATCTTCTTATTCTCTGTTTACACCATAGGCCAAAAAGGCAATACACCCCTTTCTCATATCTTTTTGTGCTTGTGCTATTATGATGAGATTTTTAATCTTTTCAGCGCGATCTGCTAATATGGTTAACCTTTTTCCGTTGGGTAAATGGAGTCTAACGAGCTTTTTATCACATACTATTACTGCGTGATGTCGGGCTAACCAATCCATTCCTACGACTATATCAAATTCTCCTAGTTCCATAGGCATTAAATTGATAGGAAATGGATGACCATTCAAATTTATGATACAGTTTTTAATGATATCGACGATTTCCTTTTGACTCCCATCAGCCATTTGTATTATAAAGGCATGGTCTAATTTTTGTGATTCTTGATTCAAATAGTGCTTAAAAGTATTCGATACTAAACTTTTATTGGCACCAGAATCAAATAATACTCGTGCATATATATTATTGACAAGATACGTACCAGTAATCACATCTGAAGCATTACGAGCTTCCTCAGTGGTCAACACGAATGCGCGCCCTTTAGGTTTGTTTGGTTGTTGATTGTTGTCATGTTGAAGCTTTGGACAATTAGGTTTCATGTGTCCTGGATCTCCACACTCAAAACACTTTATCTTCTCCTTGCATTCTTGAAAAAGATGTCTAGTCCTTTTGCAATTAGGACATGGTTGTGTGCTGCACGGCCCTGAATGATTTTTTTGAAAAATCTACATTGAGGCATTTCTCTAGGTTTCTTGAAGTTATTATTCCTAGTGTCACCCTTTACTTCTTCCCATTTTCTTTTTGTTGCAGGAGATTCAGTTTTTTGTCGTAACATCTCGGCAGCCATGATAGCTCCAGCTTCAACCATCTCTGAGAAAGTTTTAGGGTATTTGGATTTAATAAAAACCCTCATTTCGGATGGTAAACCCCAGATAAACCTATTGATCAGTTGTTCCTCAGTTGTGGCTAGATGAGGAACCAGTCGAGATATTTTATTGAAACGAGTAACATATTCTCGGTATGTCTTGTTTCCTAGTTTCAACTGGAAGAACTCCACCTCCAGTTGTTCAGTTTCACTAGGAGGACAGAATTAGCAAGAAACTTATCAACAAATTGCTCCCAGTTCATTTTCTTGACTTTTTCTGTACCCTCAGTTCGAACTACAATGTTCCACCAGTGAAGGGCTTCACCTTCAAACATATGTACAGTGAAACGTACTTTGTTATGATCATTACAGTCACAAACATCCAATACTAACTCAATCCGGTTTAGCCACTCTTGGGCTTCTATGGCTCCTTTTCTCCCATCGAATGATGGAGGTTTGCAAGACATGAACTGCTTATAAGTGCACTCCTTTGATTTGGTTCCTTCCATTCTTTCCCTTTCTTGTACAGGCATGGAAGCAGTCGAGCTTTCTTCAAGTTGCTCTTTTGATTATTAGCATTACTAGTTTGTTCATTCTTTAATATCCTTGCGACTTCCACTGCTATATTATGGATAGCTTCATTATTTAGAATTGGGTTCATACTAGATCGAGATCTAACACTTTGGGAGGAAGTTTGAGTCCTATGAGAACCTTCCCCTCTTCTGCTATTAACTTGTTCGTGTCTAAATTCTGGTTCATTTCTATGTTCAGACATTGTATCTTCTTATAGTAATATAATTATACAGGAGTTACTATTATGCTAAACATATTTATAACATAATAATTATATAACAACAAAATCATTTATATCACACATATTCTATAAAGAAATAGGCATAAGATAATATATTTAATCTTAGGTTATTCTAAAGAGCATACGAGTACTTTTTCTAAAACCTTGTTATTTGGTACAACCTAAATGTAGCATTAATCTTATAGAACATTACTGGTTAAAGCTTAGGCATTCCTATAATACCTATTTCGCTAAAACCTCAGGCTCTGATACCAACTGTGACACCCCACCCAAAACCCAGGCGGACGTGCACACTTGATACAACTTACAGCGAAAGCAATCTGAGTTTTCATTACAACTTACAACATTCTGAGTACAATACTTTATTTAATTACAATATCAACTAACTATAAACTTCTAAGTTTTTATTAGCTAGCTCTACCCTGTTTAAGCATGGGTGATCAGTCCATGCCTAACTAAGGCTAGGCTACCTAAAACCCAATCCTAACAATAACCCTAACGCCTAAACTAATAATACTATACTAATGCTAATCCTAATAATAACATTAAAATAAATAATAATTAACTTGACATAACTTAAATGAGAACATACCTTAAAACTATCTACGACTATTTCATGTAGAGTCTCCCTACCCATGCTCCTACTCGGGCAAAAAAAACAACTATTAACAATACCCAGTGGGGTATTGAGTACTCGAGATTCTCTTTATAATAGAGCGTTCTCAAGAAAACTTATATTCTGAAGAAAACCTATGAGCTTCTATTTTTAGCAAGTAAGCACGCAGCTGAATTCTATTCTTCTGTCGATGTGGGATGAAAGTGAGCAGCCTGGCTGCTTGCTTACTTATTGACCAGCCTGTTTGCTTGCTTACTTATAGTTAATTCAGCCGCTTACTTTGTTTTCCCCTCATAACTTTTAAACTATAAAGTTCTATAAAATTTCGAATACGTCGTTGGGACGACCTCATTTTTCTCTACTAATCTACCTAAGTTTCGTTAAAAACTGAGTAAGATCGAAAAATTAAATATTTTATTATTATTTAACACTTTCTTGAAATAGTAAAATATTGATGTCACTTGTCATCATCCAAATAGTGATTCTACTCATACAACAATATATGAAAGAAAATTTTCATATTTCGCATGTACAACTATTATATTAAGGTTTGGGGAATTACATGGAAAGTTTGGGCTGGACAAAGGCAAGGTGAAGTGTTACAATTGTACCAAATGGGACACTTTGCCAGAGAGTGCAAGGCACCTAAGTCAAATGGTGGCCAAGCACACGCCAGTCCAAACTACACTGAAGGAGCTCACCAGAATGAGAAGCCCAGACAACAAGCTGTAGTTCCTAAAGAAGGAGGCTTTTACTAGAGCTTTCAGGTGGAGGATGCTACTCCAAACCAAGCACTTATGGCAGATCACGATGAAGCCAAGCTATTGGAACATCTCTGTACACCTAAATGTATTGCTAAAGTCAATAAGTATAGGTCCTATAACTTAGAGATGAGATCAGATCTTGAGTCCTTAAATATCTTAAAAGCTGATTTCAAAAGAGCTGAAAATGATTAAAAACTAAAAATAGAAGATCTAGAGAAAACCATTTCAACTCTAAAGCATGAACACACCAACTACAGGACTCAGATTAAAGATCTCATCACTAAGTTAACTGAATGCTGGGTTGAGCTTGTGATCAGCAAAGCCAGGGCAGAAAAACTTGTTCTTGAAGAAGAGACCTTCAAGAACATTATATCCTTATCTTTGCATGCACAAGTTTTTTTTATCAAAATAAGCAAGGACTGGGATCTACTGAGATAGCTCCTCCACACACTCTCTTATTTGTAAGATCTCCAAGGTGTGGAAGTTATGAAGATGAGCTTCCCCTCATAGACCTCATTGCTGAAGAGGATAAGAAGAAGATGGGGAAGGATGTGTCTGAGAAGAGTGAGGAGGACCATCCTAAAAAGGGACACTATTCTCCTGAGGAGAGATATGAAGAAGCTGGGATAACCAAGTCTCAAAGAAAGAACTTGATCAGGAGAGCCAAGATAAAGGTAAAGAAGGCTCAAGAAATCAAGGCCATTTTTAACTCTAAGAAGAAACAAGTGTTTATCTTTGCAGGGTTTGAAGTGGTGAAGGCTGAAGACCCAAACATGAACTCTAGTACCAGGAGTTTTAGTTCAGGTCCAAATTATCTCAGCAAGGAGAAGAAGACTAATCAGCTGTGTACCACTACTACACAGCCTGAACCATCCAGCTCTAAGAGCAAGCCTCTCCCTAAGAAGCTTGAGGCATCATCTCTGAAGATGAAGATGGAGAAGGAAAATGATCAAATTCAGTCTTCCTCTCAGAAGAAGACTCTCAGAAGGAAGCAAATGGACTGCATCATGTATGGTAGTACTTCTCATCTTGCTAAGGATTGCATCTACAATCCTAAAATTACTATCCACATGATCAAAGAGAAAACTTCTGAGAAGAAGAAGGAGAAGCTAGCTTTGGAAGGAAAATATGTTTCCTTCAGAAGCTCCAAAGTGAAGAAGAAGACAAGTGAAAACTTGCCTTCGGAAGAAATTTTGGTCATGGAAGAAAGGAATACTTCCGAAGTACTAAAGCATGTTGTAGTGAAAGCAAGATCTTTCGAATGTCCAGTCTCCAAAACTTTAGAAGTTGTTAAAACTTCCGAGGTGTTGAAGTTCAAGTCCAATCTTCCGAAGATGGTGTGGAAGATGAAGAAAGACCTGGTGACTGAAAGTTCTTCATCAACAGCAACTAATGATCCTCAAAGCTTGAATATAGGATCAGTTACTATTACATTGTCTTCAGATCACTTTGAAAATCCCAAGACCAATGAGGCTTGGGTTTCCAAGTGTAACTAATATGCAGGAACAGCTAAAGACCAAGGGAAATATGTGGATCATTAATAGTGGTTGTTCCAGGCACATGACTAGCAATGGTTCTCTACTTCATAAATTTGAGAAAATTGATAGAGGACCAGTTGCTTTTGGAGGAGATGCTGGTGGTTACATCACTGGAAGGGGTATGGTCATAAATGGTAAGGTAAATTTTGTTAAGGAGCTTGGGTACAATCTACTAAGTGTATCCCAATTTTGTGATCAGAGACACAACATGCTCTTTATTGAGCATGAGTGCATTGTTCTCAAGCCCGGGCTAATCATTCCTCAAGAGCATATCTTGCTTAGAGCCCCTATGAAAGGGAACATGTACAAGATGGACTTGCAAGAAACATCTTCTCAGGAGAGGTTTCTTGATTTCTATCTAAAGCAAATAGTGATGAGTCTTTCCTTTGGCATAAAAGAATGTGCCATGTAAACTTTAAGAATATGAAGAAATTAATTAAGAATGATTTGGTAACTGGAATAGCAAACAAAGAGTTTACAAGTGATGATCATTATGTTGCATGCCTGAAAGGGAAGCAACACAAAGTATCTCACAAGCTAAAGGAAAGGAACTCTATCACTACTCCCCTACACTTATTACACATGGATCTCTTTGGCCCGACTAGTGTAATGAGTTTAGGAAGGACCTCATATTGTTTAGTGATCACAGATGATTTCACAAGATTCATTTGGGTCTTTTTCCTTAGAACTAAGGATGACACTCCTGAGATCTTGAAGAACTTCATTCTAAAAATTAAGAATCAATCTGATCACAAGGCCAAGACCATAAGATGTGATCAAGGAATAGAATTTAAAAACCAAATCCTTGATACATTTTGTGATGAAAATGGTATTACAAGACAATATAGTGCTCCCAGGACTCCTCAGCAAAATGGTGTTGTTGAGAGGAGAAACAGGACACTTATTGAGGCTGCAAGAATCATGCTGTCTGACTCTAAACTGCCTGTCACCTTCTGGCCAGAGGATGTTAACACAGCCTGCTATATGCAAAATATAGTTTTAGTAGTTAAGAGTCATGGTAAAACTCCTTATGAGCTGTGGCATAGAAGGAGACCATTCAATGGTTTCCTCAGGTCATTTGGATGTCCCTGCACCATCTTGAATACCAAGAATCAGGTAGCCAAGTTTGTTGAGAAATCAGATGATGGACATTTTATTGGATACTCTTCTCAAACTAAGGCTTATAGAGTATACAATCTCAGAACTAGAGTAGTTAAGGAGTTAGCCAATGTGACCTTCAATGGGCACACTCCTAGTATGAAAGGTTCTAGTCCGGATTGGCTATTTGATCTTGATTTAGTTACCAACTGTTTTAACAAGTCTTGTGAGGATGTTTCAGGATCTATAGGTAACATATCAACAGGAGATCCTGACCCAAGATTTGAGCTGAGAAGACCAAGCAAGAATACTACTTCAGCTCCAGTGGTGACTAACCCTGCAAATGAAGATCATATCAGCATAAACATGACAAATTTAGCTGATACATCTGAGATGCCTTCAAATTCCTGGTTAGAGGTTCAAAACTCAGGTGAAGGAGCTTCAAATGTAGGAGGAAATTGAGGTGGTGACAGTGATCAAGAATTTCTTGATGCTGATAACCGCTCCATAGAAGACAACATAAATGATGCCACACACTCATTGGATCAAGTCTCACTTGATAAGTGTGCTGATGTGGTGGGTGATACTTCATTGCTAGATCTAAATTTCTCTAATTTGGATCTTTCCAATCAACTTGCTGTGATCCCTCAACTCAAGATCCACAAGTCAGACCCCACCACTAACATCATTGGAAATGTTGATACAGGGGTGAGAACAAGAGGACAAACCCATGACAAAAATGTTTGTCTATACTCTTGCTTCTTGTCCCAAGTAGAGCCAAAAAAAGTTGACGAGGCTTTGAAAGATGGAAGCTGGGTTGAAGCAATACAAGAGGAGCTGCTTCAATTCAAAAGACAAAAGGTTTGGAACCTATGTCTTCTTTTTCATAGGAAGACTACCATAGGAACCAAGTGGGAGTTTATGAACAAGAAGGATGTAGAGGACTTGTCATCAAGAACAAGGCAAGACTAGTTGTTCAAGGGTACACACAAGAAGAGGGAATTGATTACACAGATATTTTTGCTCTTGTGGCAAGACTTGAAGCTGTAAGAATATTCCTAGATTTTACTGCATCCAAGGATTTCAAGGTCTACCAACTTGATGTCAAGTGTGCCTTTCTGTATGGGGTGATTGATGAAGAGGTGTATGTCAAATAACCACCTGGCTTTGCAGACCCAGTTCATCCTGATTATATTTGCAAGCTTTATAAAGCTCTTTATGGGCTGCACCAAGCTCCAAGAAAGTGGTATGAGACACTATCTCAGTATCTCTGTCAACATGGTTACAAGAGGGGTACTATAGATGGAAATCTCTTCATCAAAGGAATAGGGAATGACTTAATGCTGGTTCAAGTATATATGGTTGACATTATCTTCGGGTTAACTAATCCAAAGCTCTGCTAAGACTTTCAGAGGCTGATGAAGAATAGATTTGAAATAAGTGTCATGGGATAACTCAATTTCTTTCTGGGAATTCAAGTGAAGCAAGTTGACAATGGCATCTTCATAAGTCAGTCAAAGTATATACAAGACATATTTACAAGATTCAACATGACTGATTGTAAGGTTGCTAAGACACCCATAGCAAGAACCCACTCCGTTGGACCTAATCTTAAGGGGGAGTGTGTGGATGAACATCTTTATAGGGCTATGATTGGGTCTCTTATGTACCTCACAGCCAGCAGGCCTGATATCATGTTTGACACATGCATCTGTGCAAGATATCAAGCCAACCCCAAGATGTCACACCTGGTTGCAGTCAATAGGATTCTTAGATATCTAAAAGGTGTTCCCAAGCTTGGCCTTTGGTATCCAAAGAGTTCTAGCTTCAATATGTATACTTATACAGATAGTGACTATGGTGGCTGCAACATGACTGCAAAGTCTACCTTAGGGGGATGTCAATTTATTGGTGGAAGGATTGTCTCATGGCAATGCAAGAAACAATCCTGTGTCTCTACATCAACTGCTAAAGCTGAATACATTGCTGCTACAAGCTGTTGTGCTCAAGTGCTTTGGATTCAGAATCAGATGATGGACTATGGATTCAACTTCAAAGAGACTCCCATCCATATAGGCAACAACAGTGCTATCTTTATTACAGAGAATCCTGTGCAGCACTCAAGGACCAAACACATCAACATCAGGTATCATTTGATTTTGGATAACTTTGAGAAGGGACAAATCAAACTAGTCAAAGTTAAAACAAATGAACAATATGCTGATCTGTTCACTAAAGCTTTTGATGAACAGAGATTCAAATATCTTGTATCAACTATTGGGATGATTAACTTTGAGTAGATTTTTTTAAAACTTAAATCAACTTTATTTCTAAAACCTGTGTGTCCTAAGTTGTCTATTTTATCACCTTCATAAGCCCAGTTTATTTTGGAAGAAAATTTTTTAATGATATTCCTTAGATTTTTGAAAATTTTTCAAAACATATTTTCTTTCGAAGGATCTCAAGTTACCTTCAGAAGAATTTTATGTCTTCAAATCAAATAACTACTTATAAAAAATTTACCTTCGGAAGAATTCTGAGAATATTTTCCAAAGCTTAAATATGCTTTTAAGTACTTGCATGTATTTGAAGGACAAATATCTTCTGAAAGCAATTAAGTCTCGAAAGATTTATTCTCCTTAGAATAAAACTCCCAAGTCTTGATATCTTCTGAAACCAAATATGTGTCGGAAGAAAAATTCTCTGAGTATTTTTCTTCCGAAGCCAAATTTTCACAACTCTTAAGAACATCTTCTGATGCCAAATTAGCTTCGGAAGCTTTTTCTTAAAACTTCCAAAGTAAAATTACCTTCGAAAGATTTTTAACTTCCAAGAAAACTACCTTTTTGGGCACTTTTTCAGAGGTGGGACCGACATCCGGATTTCAAAGTTTTTCCTTTTGTTTTAACTTTGTCTCAAATCCATTTCATATATATATTCTTACAATGGTTCCCCTACTTCTCACTCTCCTCTTCATCTGCATTTCTCTAACCTAATTTCACCCACAAATCGCCTTCGTTCTTATCTTCCTTCATTGTAAAGCTACTTCAAATGGCCAACCTTGACCGCAAAAACCAACCTGATTTTTCCATGCATCTTCACAGGCAACATAATCAGGTTGCTCTGTTAGACTCTGAGAAAGATCCAGGTTTCTCAGAGGTTTGTCATTACCTTTCTTTGTCCAACTACTTCACCTCCCTCACCATTAATCCTCCTCTCTATGAGGATCAGTTGTTGGCATTCTGGTGGACCTACGAAGAGGTCACCATGGATGGGGAGAAGGCACTGTCTGCCATAGTGCAGGGGAGGACAATCTTCATCACTCTGGCCACCATAAACACACATCTTTAGCTGGATGATGTAGAAGGTGACTTGTCCTTTCCCAAAGATGTTGTCAACCACTCTTTTGAGCAGATGGACTATGAAGGGGAAGGTATCCTCTTAATGGAAGTACCTCCCCCATGTTGTTATACACAGCTTATCCAACAAGCATGGAGGATGGGATCAGATTCCAAAAGACCTCTCCTTCATAGTCCATGGAATGGTTCAGGGGGTCAAGTTCAGGTATTCATAATTTGTATATACCAATTTACTTGCTAACTTAGACTCCCTAGAGTATTACTTGTTCCCTAGATATGTCCAGCATATTCTCAACTATGAACTGGGCACACAGTTGAGGGGGACAGGTAATATTCTAAAACTGGGACAGATAAAGCCCGGCATCTTCAAAACCATGAGGAAGCCAATTGTTGGCTTCTCTGGGGTAGAAATAGCCCTAGTCCTAAAAATGTTTGAGCTTATTGCTCAAGGTGGCAACCTAGCAGCACCAACTAGTGTTGAACCCACACCTTCTACCTCCCAACCCCTAATACAGCCTATAATAACCATCACCTATAGGAGAAAAACCAAACGAACCCTTGCACATGCTATTCAGCTTGTGCAGGCCCCTATATCACCAACCATTCAGGAGGAAGTGGAACCTTGAGCTCCCACTTCCCCTGAGGAGCAAACCACTCAGAGTCTCAACAACCCTAACAGCCTTAAGCCTTCACTCGGAGTCTCAACACTCTAGTGAACAACCTTCTGGGGATATTTACCATCCCCATCCAGTGGATCTAAACCAACCAATTCCTAGACTTGACTTCTATGATGATGAAGACATGGGCTTCAGTGAGTACCATGAGTCTCTCTTCTCCACCCCTACTCAAGGAGAGATGAGTACCCCTGTCTCACCCATGTCTAGCCCACATCATCCACCCCCCACTGAGGTGGATCTCCCTAAACCTGTTTAGGAGATCCATATGGAAGAGGCTCTCACTTTAGAAAGTGATTACATCATTCAGACCTGGACCATGGCAACCAAGCCTCTTGACACCTCTCTTGAAGTTTTCATGATGCAGGAGAAATCCAGCAGCCAAGAACAATATGCTGGTGATGAGGAAGAAGACATTAGTCCTATTCTCTCATCCCCCTATGATTCTTCTGATGAAGATAAGGGGAGTCTGAAACTAAAGGTGCACACATTGACTAAAACTTGCACCTATTTAGTCTCTAAGATTAGTTACCTGGAATCTCAGGTGACTATCTTACAAAAGAGGGTCAATGACCAGCAACTTGAGATCACCGATCTCAAGGGCAAGTTAGCTGAGAGACCACTAAGAACAACTCAACCAGGTCCACAAGAAAGTCAGAACAGTCATAAAACCTGGGAGTTCTTCTCAGAGTATGGGCTTAGAGGATTCACCACCCTCACTTGCACTAGTCCATACTCAGCAACCTCCTCAAGTCCATATTGATCTGGACTTACTCATATACAGCCTATTTGAGGAGGGTATACCCAGAGCCATGTCTACCCTATCTCTTCACTCTGAGAACCCAATAATGGGATAGAGGTATGACACAGAAAGAAGGGCTCTTGTCAGCTCTAAAGCTCAGGGTCAACAAGAGATCTTCAATTTTCCAAACCTGAGTTTCTATGAGTGCATTCATCTGGTTGATCTTCCACTTGTCAACCCAAGCCAAAACAGACAAGCTGAAAGATTAGCAGATTGGATTCAAGGAAGGGTGCTAGAAGATTTCAAGATAAGATCAAAATTATATAGACAGAGGCTAGCAGGTGAGATTTTTGGTCAACTGGATGTTGAGGTGGACCCTAAGATTAGCTTCAAAGGGGAAGCCTTAATTGAAGGCCTAGAAGTTAAGCCTGTGAACCTTGAGACAGGATCTCTTTCAGCACCCAGTACCCTCAGTGAGGCACCAGCTGGTAAGGTGCTTTACATCCTCTCTTTGGCCAGAGCTTGACTGCTGAACCAAGAAATGAAGGCCAAAGCACTCTCCACCCTGAGTCACCAAGGCCTGTGCATGACAAAGGGAAAAGGAAAATGACCTCTGAGAAGTTAGAGGAGGAGAACAAAGAGAGGAAGAGGAAGCTAAGGGGAGAGAGTTCATGAGGGTCCTCAGGCTTTATGGAAGCTGCTATCCGGGCTGCCCTCAGGCCAAACACTCAAGATGATGAGTTGAGGGTAGCCAGGCTAAACTACCTGGGGACCAGGAACTATAACATTGATGAACTCATATCTCTCCCTTTAGAAGAGTTGAATGAGCTGGCTGACAATGAGTTGTCAAAGGAGAGGAAGAAGGTAGAGGATGTAGCATTGCTCCTCAAGATCAAGGAAGAAAAGAGACTGAAAAGGCTCTACAAACATGCTCCTATCCTCTTCCCCAAGAAAGTTCAAGAAAGTCCTGAGACAAATGATCAACTACTATGGTAGCTGCATAAGTGCCTAAAGCAGCAGGAACAAGCTATAAAAGAAAGAAAAGATGCCAAGAGAAAGTTAAGGGATGAAGCTGCAAAGTCAAGGGCCATCATCCATAAAAGCCAAAAGAAGTTTGAAGACAGACAAAGGATGATGAGCTTCTTAAAGCTGTATGGATTCTCCAGAAGGAGGCTTGCTCCTATGTCTCTATCCATTATAGATGAGCATATAAGAGTGATCAAGCAGAAGATTAGAAAAAAGAGCTCGTAGACTTGTATTTTTCACCAAGTCTAGCTCAACCTGAAGTTTAGGTGAAGGTTGAAACCCCTAAGACAAAACAACCTGAACCTAGAGCTGCATCTCAGCCAACTTCATCTTTTGATCCACAGCAAGGTTCTCTTCTCTCTCCTTCTGAACCCATGAGAGAAGAGATCCTAACTGTGAAAGGCATAACAGAACAATCTGGTGCTGAAGACCAGTCCTCTCAGTTAAAAACTTTAAAGAGAAGGAAAAGGATAGCCAGGAAAAGTTTTTCAAAGAAGAAGAAAACCAAGGCATCCACCTCCACACCTCAAGATGAGTCATATCATCCTGAGGTACTACATGAAGAGGTTGCTCAACTAACTCCTATTCAAGTAGAGCCTCTTGCCATTGGAAGACCCATCTTGTCCTGGAGTTTCGCTGCTAATCCGAACAGATGGTATGTCATTAGAGATCAAGGAGGTCAAGATGTCTACTTCTGGCAAGACATGCTTGATCTTCCTCTACATGATCTCTATGATATGAGAAGATATTATGAGAGTCTGAGGGATCCTGACCAGATGATGAAGAGAGGCTTGGTCTTGATCCTAATGAGGACTATCAACATCTGAAGAACTTCTCTGTTTTACTAGCATCAGCCTAGGGGGAGTTTGTAAGGTAATATCAGAAGATTATAAGGCTGATGCAACCAAAGAAGCCAAAACAAACAAGGGTCTTCCTGCATGCATGCACTGGACGTACAAGGTAGAAGTTGCTTCAGAAGTTTTACACTCTACATCAGAAAATACTCTAAGTGTAAAATCTTCCGAAGCCAAAGTCCAAATCTTACGAAGCCAAAGATGAAGTCTTCCGAAGCTTCAAATACAAAGTCTTCCGAAGCCATTTTACTGTGAAGACTGATTTCTTCCGAAGATCGAGAAGACATGCTTTCTCTGATCTACTTTGCATAAAGCTGACACACTTTCCGCTGCAACTCTGAAGACTCACTAACTTGTATGAGTTGGTGAAAAGTCCATGCTTTTGTGAATATTAGAATAAAGTCTTTGTCTATAACTTCCTACTTTTGTACCTATAAACCTTTTTATATTAGAAAAGGATATGTGTTATGGCATGTCATAGTCACTAGTCAAAAGGCAATCTGCATTTTGACTCTATATTGATCTTATTGTCTAGATTAGTGTTTCCAACTGTCTTTCTAAGTATTAACGGTTGTAGGATGTAGTATAAAGTGTCTCAGGTTGTTGTAATTCGAATATGCTTTGTAACACTTGTAATAGAACTTGAGAGCAATATACAGCATCCTTGAAAACCATACTTGTTTGTTCTTGATCTTAGTTTTGTCTCACTACTTACTTGTGTTCTTAGTATCATCTTACTCAAACCCAGTTCCCCAATTGAAATGTTAAGTGTTCTAAACCTTTCCTCATTGTGAGACTGATTGTATTGACCACCCTTCACACGGTCCGACAATCATCATTCCTACTTCTAGGAAACTCCTATGGTGAATCATCAAGCACCTATGATCACTTATCCTAAATTACCAACTACTGAATCTCAATCATCACCATCATTCAGCAAATGGAACCACCTAGCCTCACTATCTTTTTCACAATCATATCCCACAAACCCTACTTTCATAAGTGAACAAGCCAACCTCTTTTAACTATCTGAAAAAGATCTCGAGCGCATTTATCCAGATGATCTTAAGGAAATGGATATCAACTACCAGATAGTAATGATATCCTTCAGGGCCAAGCAGTTTCAATAGATAACTAGAAGAAAATTCCTGAAGTAGAGAAGATCAGGATTTGGTTTTGACAAAAGGAAGGTGAAGTGTTTCAACTACAATCAAATGGGACACTTTGCCAAGGAATGTAAAGAACCAAAGTCTAACCCTTCTCCTCCAAGCTCCTCAAGCCATCAACAACAATCAACTCAACAAGGTCCTCCCTCATCATACAGTCAGAGAAATACAATAGTAGTTGCTTCAGGAGAATAGGTGATTGACTGGAGCTTCCAAGTGGAACATGTCACACCCATCAACAATGCATTGAGGGCTGGAAGCTTAACCTACTTACCTTAGGTAACATCTGAACCCGGCTTTACCCCTGAATGTATAGCTAAGGTTAACTTGTACAGAAATCATAATTTGGATCTCATAAAAGATGTAGAATCAATCAATTTTTTTAAAACTGACTTTAATAAAACTGACCAAGCTAAAAAAGATAAGATAATAAAGCTTGAAAAGATTGTTTCACAACTAAAACATGAACAAACCAACTTAGAGATCTAAATTGATGATTGCTTGAGCAGATTAAAATCGGCACAAGGTGATTTAGCTATATCTAAAACCTATGCTAATAAATATAATGTTCAAACTAAAAAGGTTGAAAAATTACTTGCATTTACTAAAAACACCCAAAAAATGTATCAAACCAAGACAGGTTTAGGGTATAATTCTGTGGAACCTCTAACGACATACACTCCCACATATACCCCTAAGTGCAATCTTGAGGAAAAGAAGAAAGTATCTACCAAACCCATCTGTACAAAGACAATATCTGAAAGGATTGAGACAAAGGAGAAGAAGAAGAAAGATGAAAAAGTTAAGGATGTAGATGAAGAGGAGGAGAGGAAAGAAAGGGAGAAGGAGGAGAAAAAAAGGAAGTGGATAGAAGGAATGATGATTTGAAGGCCAAATCAAAGCAGAATATGATTAAGAAGATAAAATTTGTAAAAGAAAAGTCATCTTTTGAATCACATCGGCTAACTACCATGTTAGATTCTTCAACCAAAACATAGATTCAATCAAAGCACAACTGTAATAAGAATAACCACACTCGAAGCTGTTGTGCTAGCACCTCAAACTCTTCATAAATGACACCCCAACCATACATTCAAAAGTCCATTTCTGAAGCAGTTGAAATTCACAACAAGAGGTTCCTAAAGAAAAAGATAGACTTGTCCACTCATGCTAATCAAAAGAAAAACAAGAAGATGAGTGGAACCAATAGAGCAAACATTGAGAAGAAGAAGAAGAAGGAGCTATAAGAGATTAGGCAGATGCTGAAGTCAGTAAAGCAGTAGATAAAGACCACATGCCTATGTGTGGGGAAGACAGTCAGTTTGCAAAAGACTATCAATACGATCCCCTAGCCCACTCCTTCAAACATTCCAAACCTTTAAGAAAGTTTTCAACTACCAAAGGACCATCAAAAGAACATATTTAGCAGACAAATCACTCAAGTGCCGAAATCAAGAAAATTCAGTACCCATGAATGATCTACCAAATAAGCCAGCAGTTGTAAAACAAAAGAAAAAAAAAGTTATAAAACCCTTCACTATCTCCTGGAAAGCAACAAAAAGGATAATGTCAAAAAATCAGGCAAAGCCAAATAAGAAGCCTGGAAAGCAAAGACATCTGCCGAATCCTTAGTTGACCCAAAACCAACTCAAACCCCCTTAGCAGTTACTATTGACTTAAGATTGTTGAAAAGTGGAAGACGCAAGACTAAACGAGCTAGGGTCCCCATTCATCACTAACCAATTTGTTTATGTGAAGGATCATCCACATGCCAAAACTAACTTGTGCATTATGGAAAGTGGATGCTCCCGTGATGAAATCAACAAATGTTGATTATGAACTTGATGAACAATAAGAACATAAACAGGTTGATTCCCCCAAGGATCTTTTCAAATCTCTCAAACAAGATATAACAATAGATTGTTATATTTGATGTCAACAAACACTAATCATGGTGCGGAAACCCATGAATAATGCTATGATATCAGTGTGTGTGTGTGTGTGTGTGTGTGTGTGTGTATGATTGCTAGTGATTGAATGCTTGTATGATAATAACTGCTTGATTGTATTGATTGTTCAAAAGCTTACGAAGGATTTGGGTATTATGCTATTTATAGCCTATACAGATAACCATTTACAATTACAAAAATACCCTTATGTAAAAAATATTGCATAAAAATCCTAAGTCTAAGTCGTCCATTGTGGATGTTAGACTGTCCGCTGTGGATGCTAAGTCGTCTGCTATGGATGTTGAATAAGTTGTCCGTTGTGTCTTGGATGTTGTCCACTATGAACATTTGTTGTATGTTTGTCTTGTTAGTTGTCTGTTGTGGAGTGTTCATCCGGTGTGGATTGAACATCCACTGTGGACTGTTCGTCAGCTGTGGACTTTTGTTCATCCGCTGTATGTTTTGTTCATCCGATGTAGACACTTGGACTTGTTCTTTATTCGTTGCATGGACTTAGTCATCCGTTGTGGGCACTTCTTCATCCGCTACCGACACTTGTCAAAATTTCTTTTATCTAGAAACCTGAAAAAGAAACTTAAACAATAATTAGTGTATGTTATGAATGTTAATGATGATAATGTGTTAGTTAATGATTGTTTGAATGTTAGAACACATTATGTTTGATCATGGCAAGCATTATCCTATTAGTGCACTTGTTGAGTCCAACAATACTCCCCCTAAGGATGATGTTGCCATCACTTTAATGTTTGCTTGTTAATGTTTTATTTGTCAGTAATAATATGTGTGTGTTTGTGTTTGATATGAATGATTGTAATGATTGTGAGATTGACTTAAAATGTTTGATTGCATGTTTGTATGTTATGCATGTTTGACTAATTGACTGTATGTTCTGATCACATGTTTGATTGCTTGATTACATGTATGACTGCTTGATTTCATGTATAATTGATTGATTTCATGTATGATTAATTGATTTTCTGTATGATTGAATGATTGTTTGATTATATGAATGTGTACTCGTGATTCACTGATTACACTTGTGTAATCTGATTGCCTTGAATTTTTTATTTGTATGTTTGCAGGTGTGATTTGTTATTTGCCTGATTGTTTGTTATGTGTGATAATTATGTATGATTTATATGTATGAGTGATGTTCTAATGTGTTTGTTGTCTGTTATGTATGGTTAGATGTTTGACTTGTTAGAAAGGTTAGGATATGTATGTTTGCTTGTTTTTGTTGTTTGTATGTTAGTGCACAGTGGAACTTAAAATTTTAATTTTAAGTCATGAACTGTAAAATACACATGCGCTGTGCACACTTGTGTCAAAAGTTTACGACTGATGACTAAAAAGTCATACGTTGTGGTTGACCATTGTTTTCAAAGCAGATGAACATTTGTTCATGCGTTGTAGACCCTTTTGAAAAATTGTTTGGTTGTTTACAGTGGATGAACATTTGCTCATGCGCTATGAACACTTGAAATGATTTGTTTGATTGTTCACAGCGGATGAACATTTGTTCATACGCTGTGGACACTTAAGTGTAATGTGTGAATGTTTACAACGTATGATTACCTGTGTGCATACGCTGTATACACTAGCACTGTTTTAACAACGGATGACTAATGTTAGTCACGCGTTGTGGAATGGCACTGTATTCATAGCAGATGTCTTACCAACATCATGCGCTGTGAACACTTGTATGTTCACTAGTGCATAGCGGATTTATGTTTGTTTTGTCCGCTATATACACTTCGTGTATTTTGCATGTTATGATGGTTAATGTAGCTACAGCAGATGTATGTTTATGTGTCCGCTATGACAATAGTTGTCAAATTTTCAAAAATTTTGAAAAACCTTGCACTAACAACACATACAATAGTGAACTATGACGGTGAAGACCAGATACATAACAACATGATGTCTAATTACTTGTCATGATGCTAATGTTGCAAACTACATACATGATGTCTGGTCTGCTTGCTGTTAGATACATCAAAGAACCTATCATTGATCTGTATAGTTTTTGATCAACTGATGTACCTTCTGGATATGATCCAAACTTCAATCCAGTTGCAAATGGTGTTTTGCTTGATATGCAATCAGACATGTTGTATTTCTTTAAAATCTGATTAACAAACTTGCTCTGGTTGATAAAAATTCCTTCAACAGATTGTTGAACTTGAAGACCAAGGAAGAATGCAAGTTCTCCCATTAAGCTTATTTGGAATTTTGATTACATAAGAGTTTCAAACTCTTTACAAAGTTGGATGTTTGTGGAGCCAAAAATTACGTCATCCACATAGACTTGAACACTAACAAGTCTTGTTCTTTTCTCTTTAAGAACAATGTATGATCTATTTTCCCTTAGGTATACCCATTCTGTAGTAAAAATTTAGATAAAGTTTCATACCACTTCCTAGGTGCTCGATAAAGACCGTACAAAGCTTTATCTAGCTTGTAGACTCTATGAGGGAATTCTGTGTCTTCAAACCCTGGTGGTGGAGCAACATATACCTCTTCATCTATCTTTCCGTGGAGGAATGCACACTTGACATCTATGTGGAAGACAGTGAAGGTTTTGGATGAGGCATATGCAAGGAACACTCGGATGGCTTCTAGTCTAGCCACTGGAGCAAACACATCATCATAATCAATGCCTTCCTCTTGAGTATATACTTGGGCAATTAGCCTTGCTTTGTTTCTGATGACAATCGCTCTGTCATCTACTTTGTTTCTGAAGAGCCATCTTGTGCTAATGGCATATTGACCTTTAGGTAGATCAACCAACTTCCATACCTCTTACTTTCTAAATTGTTGTAATTCCTCTTGCATTGCTTCTATCCAACTGTTGTCTTTGAGTGCTTCAGTAATGTTTTTGGGTACAGTTAGAGATAGGAAGCAGGAATACAAGCAAATGTTTGCTGTGTCAGATTGACTTCATGTTAATCTGGTATTGAGGTCACCTATGATGTTTTCTAAAGGATGATCTTTATGAACTCGGGTTGTTGTAATCTGATCAACAGGGATGGTTGAATCAAGATTGGTGATTGTTTGGTTGGGTGATGATGGATAGGCAAGGGTATTTGTTGTTGTTTAATTGTCTGGTTGTGTGGTTTAATTAAATGTTTGAGGTGAATCATGAAAGAAATCTAAGATTTCATCTTCATGATATGTATCAGGTAATGAATGATAATCATCAACTTCTTCAACTGTGGTTGGTTATTGTGGTTTTGTTTGGTTGTTTGGTTGTGGTTGGGTGGTCACAGGTGTTGATGAAGATGGTGTGTCTGATGATGTTCCTTTTGATGTATTTGTTTGTTCTGGAGGAGGTGAAACTGTGGTACTGGAAGGAGTGATGTTTGTTCTCCTTGGAGGATCAGCAGTTAAAGGAACATCTATGGCTGTTGGTGGAACCATTGGATACTCATTGTCATCATTGGTACATGAAACATCAAAGTAAGATGTGTCAAATGATTTTGTCTAATGACTTTCTTAGTGAAAGAGTGTTCATTAAAAACAACATATGTTGTTTCTTCCACTATGTTCAGTCTTGGATTGTATACTCGGTAAGCTTTTGAGCTACCGGAGTATCCAACAAAAAATCCGTCATCTGCTTTTGGAGCAAATTTAGATAATTGTTCTCTGGTGTTTAATACTGAAACAGAACATCCAAAATCTTTAAGAAATCTAATGAAAGGTTTCTTTTAAACATTAATTCATATGTTGTTTTGGAATGTTCTTTGATTATTAATGTTCTGTTTTAAATGTAGCAAGCTGTGTTGATTGCTTCAGCCCAAAAATATATGGGTAATAGAGAATCAGCCAGCATAGATCTGGCAGCTTCTGTTCCTCCTTTCAGCAACACCATTTTGCTAAGGAGTACTTGCTACATTGAGTTGATGACTAATTCCTTGTTATGCACAAAAAGAAGAAATAGAGTCATTTTTAAATTCAGTACCATTATCACTTCTTAAAGATTTAACTTTAAGATCCAATTGATTCTCAATTTTAGTGATAAAAGATTTGATTATTTTTAATGTTTCTGACTTATGTAGCAGAAAGAAAACCCATATGAATCTTGAGTAATCATCTACTATAACAAGACAGTATTGCTTCTTTCCTACGCTAAGGATGTTTGTTGGGCCAAAAAGGTCCATGTGAAGCAATTTGAGTGGTGTGTTGTTTGAGTTTACCAATTTTGACTGATGGGACACTCTATGTTGTTTTCCTTTCAGACATGCAGTGCAGTGGTCTATACAGAAGAATTATTTTTGTGGTAAACCTATTACTAAGTCACCTTTTACAAGTTGATTCACTCTGTTATAATTTGAGTGTCCCAAAGGTCTATGCCATAATTAGGAAACATGTTTTGATGCTTTTAATAATAAACATGTTTTAGGGGTTGATGTTGAAACATTGTTCATATCAACAATGTATGTGTTGTTATGACAGGGTGTTTTTAAAAGGATACAATCTTCTAGTATTTGAAAATCCGCCTTGAGGATGTAGAACTTGTTGGAGTCAAATAAGGTTGCATATCCTTTATCACAGATTTGGGATACGCTGAGAAGATTGAACTGGAGGTTGGAGCAGTAGTTGACAATTTTAAAGCTAATCAACCCATTTGATACTGTTCCTTCACCAGTTATCTTTCCACCTGTCTTATCTCCTCCAAAGGCTACATTTCCTCCATGTTTGCTTTTAAAATCCTGAAGGAAGGAACAATTGCCAGTCATGTGTTGGGAACATCCACTATCAACATACCAAATGTTGTCAGGCCTTCTTTGATGCCCCTACAAAAGCAAACAAATCAGTTTGATGATGCAACCCAAGCCAAGATGGTCTTGGATTTTCCTTCTTTTCCCATAACACATATTTCTTCTAAAGTGGCATTGTCTGATGGTTTGGAAATACTAGTGACACTAGATTTTCTTTGATTGTTTTTAGCTTTGTTAGGAGAAGTACTTTGAGCTCTTCTCCTTTGAGTGCTAAAATCTGTTGATTGCCAGCTTTGAGACTTACGTTTCCTGTTTGATTGTTTAAAGTTGTCATAAAAGGTTTTATCATTATTTAAAACAACTTTTTGATGAGGAGTTTGTCGTGGTGCTCCTCCTTTGTTCTTGTTAGGAACAACTGTCTTTTTTTCAGATGATTTCTCAACTTGAGGCTGTTTGTTTTGCTTCTTGTTTTTCTTATTAAAAATGCAGTTAGCAGTGCTGTGGTTATTTCTTTCACATATTAAACAATAATTGTGAAAATGGCATGATTCAGTATAGTGATTGTTCATGTTACAGTAATTGCAATATTAACCATATTTGCATTTTTTAGTGGTGTGAGTGTATTGATCACACCATTCACAATATGGTAGATTTGCATTGCCTTGTTTGTTTATAACTTTTGATTTTAAATTTGATTTTAAAGGTAAGTCAAAAGTTACAGTTGTTTGTTTTTGCTAAATAGGAGCTTTTCCTTTCCCTTTTTTTGTTTGATTATGAGAGGCAGTGGAAGATCTAGCTTTTCTTCCACCTGAGCAGATATCAAAACCTTTTGTCTACTTTGGTTGTTTGATTGGTGCATCAACCACACTTGAAACCTTTTTAGTTTCAGTAATTGGTTGATCTAACTCATTATCCAATAGATCAACATCATCTTCATCAGATGTTTGTTCATTAAACTCATTATTTTCTCCTTGATAAAAATCTGTTGATTAGATTTGTAGAGGTGCTTGGCTTTTAACAAATTTTATCAAAGGTGTTTTTTATATTGATGATGTTTTTGATGATGATGATGACGATTGTTTTGAATCATCAGTCCGGTCATGTGGGTCAAGAGACTCACCTTGTGTGTTTGTCATGGAGTCAGGTAGAGGAATATAATTGTCATTATAAGGTGGGTTGACCTTATTATATCCTAAACCTGAAGGGTCTTTAAATGCCCTTTGCTGAGCAAAAAGTTCTACAAACTTCTTGTTGCACACCTAAAATTTTGAAGTTTCACTTTAGTTTCAGCCTGTAGTGTTTTTTACTGAGTCAATGATTCAGAGAGTTGCTCTACTTGAGCTGCAAGTGTTAATTTTTTAGACATTAATTTGTCTAAATCATTTTGTAATGAAAGAATTTTTGCACCATATTGTTTTTGTTCTGATTTTAGACTTTCATTTACAATGTTTGTTTCAATTACTTTCTTGGAAAGTTTGTGGGCATGTTCTTTGTATCGATTGACTTCGTCAATGCATTCTTGTGTACAAAAGTTTTCCTGTACCTCTTTCGGGATTTCTGAAATCTTGTCTTCTATATCTGCCATGAGGGCATGATCAGAAGATTGGATTTTAGCCTCGTACATGCTCCAATCACACTCCTATCCTGTTTTATAATCATTGCTGATGATTTAGAGTGTTGATTTGGGTTGTATTGTGTGATTTAAGGTGGAGTTGGTGTAGCAGGAATACTGATTGGAGAAACCTTTTTGATCTATAGGCAATCATTGCTATAGACCACTGAAGATCTATTTCTTTAACCATGTTTGGTGGCAATTCATCCAAATCTTGTCGGATGATTTGAGATGGTGTGAGATTAGCACCCAAGTATGCTTCAAATCTAGTTAAGAAGGTTGCATAGGCTGCCTTCTGCTCTTCACTTTGTAGAATGATTGTGAGAGCATCCATGGGTTTCTCAAATCTATGTATGTTTTGATTCTGTGTCTGTTGTTGTTTGCTGGAACTGGAGGTATGAGGATTATGTTTGCTTTGAGGTGTTGCTTCATGTGAAGCATGCACACCAATCTTTTTAAACTTTTGTTTGGTATTGGATGTTTCAGGAGCAAAGAAGAAGGAGCTATTCCTTGAATCTAAAAGTTCTTCATCTTCATATTCTCCAGTGCATGTCAAAAATGCATTGTCTGTCTGTTGAAGCTCTTTGAACTTGTATGCTTCCACATGTCTGATATGGTTGTTGTTTCTGGAGCTTTCATCTAGTTCTAGTGCTTCAACTTTAGCCACTAGAGAGTCTAGAGATAGTGCTTCAAGATCCAATGTTGCTTTCATTAATGAGACTGACTGAGTCCAGCTCTCAGGCAGTGTATGCAACATCTTTTTTTTTTATCTCCACAGATTCATACTTGAGACCATAGACAATCATCTCATTTACTAGCTGAAAGAATTCTTGGAGCTGTTGTGCAACGGATTCTCCTTGAATGTGATGGAAGGTTTCATATTGGGTCCTCAATTTCTCCTTTTTGATTTCCCTAATCTCTTCACTTCCTTGACATATGGTGTGAAGTACCTTCCAGAGTTCATGTGCTGTTATGAAATTTTCAACTCGAGTCAAAATTTCAAATGGCAAAGTTATTGCCAAGATGTTGTATGCTTTCATGTCTGTTTTGACCCTCTTGAGGTCATCACCAGCTATGCTTTTCAAGCTTACTGGCTTCTATATGTTATAGTCAGGCCCAAGAGTCAGAGGTATGTATGGTCCCTTGGTTATGGATGTCCATAAATCCGGGTCTTGAAAAATTATCCAGTTTCTCAACATGATTTTCCATTGTTTAAAATCTGACTTGTTCTTGAGTCTGGCTGGTTTGAGACCACTATTTGATCCTGTAATTTCATCAGACATGTTTGTTAATTTTTAACTTAATGTTTTAAGTTAAATTTGTTTGATAATTTTAGCTTGGTGCTAAAATTTGATTTTATCCTAAATTCTAGGATTTGTTTGGTAGTGTGTTTGTTGTTTACCAAATAAAGGAAATTAATTAATTTTATTTTCAAATTAATTATTGTCCAATGATGTTACTTTCAAATCTCGGTGAAAAGAATGGAATATTTTGATAAGGAATGTCAATTTTTAATGATATCAGTCAAGAAAGTCAAAAACCCTACAAACACATAAATGTTTTTAAAAGTTAAATTTTTGGATCAAAAAGTGACTTTTCAGAAAATTCAAAGAACATTATGCTTCTTCTTTGATTTTGATGATTAACCAACAAAAATCACCGTAGATTTTTGAAGGATATGTATGAACAAAAACTAGGGTTTATCCGAGGGTTTGTTGGCGGCCATGAAAACTTGAAGAAAACAACAATCGGTTTGTTGTTTGTAGAAGATTAATCACGTGATTTGAGTGAAAAACAACTCAAATATGATGTTTAAATACAATGAATGATTTCAAAGTATTCAAATGAGTGTTTGTTATATGAAAACTAATAGAATAATACTCGTGTAATGTTTTATCCGAAAACCCTTAGAAACCAACGAGGTTTAGAGAGTTTTGTGATGAACACATTCGAAAATCATGTATGAATGATGTTTTGAGCTTTAAACACACAGAATCTTCTTCACAATGCACAAAAATAGATTAAGAAATCATGTTTTAAGTATTTGATGAATGTTTGGTGTAGAAGAAGGTGTTTGTGATGATTTTCATCTCGAAATGTATGTTTTGAAGCTAATAAACCACGGATATCATGTTGTTGATTAAGAGGATCGAAAATCAGTGTATGATTTGAGCCAAAGCTCTGATATCACCTGATGAAATCAACAAATGCTGATTATGAACTTGATGAACAATAAGAACATAAACAGGTTGATTCCTCCAAGGATCTTTTCAAATCTCTCAAACAAGATATAACAACAGATTGTTATATTTGATTTCAACAATCACTAATCATGGTGCGGAAACCCATGATTAATGCTATGATATCAGTGTGTGTGTGTGTATGATTGCTAGTGATTGAATGCTTGTATGATAATAACTGCTTGATTATATTGATTGTTCAAAAGCTTACAAAGGATTAGGGTATTATGCTATTTATAGCCTATACAGATAGCTATTTACAATTACAAAAATACCCTTATGTAAACGAAAATTACAAAAAAATCCTAAGTCTAAGTCGTCCGCTGTGGATGTTAGACTGTCCGCTGTGGATGCTAAGTCGTCCACTGTGGATGTTGAATAAGCTGTCCGCTGTGTCTTGGATGTCGTCCACTGTGAACACTTGTATGTTTGTCTTGTTAGTTTTCCGCTGTGGAGTGTTCATCGGGTGTGGATTGAACATCCGCTGTGGACTGATCGTCAGCTGTGGACTTTTGTTCATCTGTTGTATGTTTTGTTCATCCGCTGTAGACATTTGGACATGTTCTTTATCCACTGCATGGACTTGGTCATCCGTTGTGGGCACTTCTTCATCCACTGCTGACACTTGTCAATATTTCTTTTACCTACAATCCTGAAAAAGTAATTTAAACAATAATTAGTGTATGTTATGAATGTTAATGATGCTAATGTGAAGACAGGTCTGCCTGCTAAATGTTAAACCATATGACGGTAGATCTGTTGCCGTTGGTAGTTATACAAAAGGAGGCTACATTACTGGCAGGGGGACAGTCAGCAATGGCAAGGTATGTTTTGATATGGTGAACTCTGTGAAAGAGTTAAATTATAATCTACTAAGCGTGTTTTAGTTGTATGACCAAAATCATAACACTCTTTTCATAGAGCATCAATGTATTGTCTTATCCCCTGGGTTTGAAATTCCAAATAATAAAATACTTTTAAGATCCCCCAAAAAAGACAATATGTACATGCTTAACATGCAAAATGCATCACCTTCAAGGAATGTATCTTGTTTCATTTCCAAAGATTCCTTGAATGAATCCTCTCTTTAGCATAAAAGAGTGGCACATGTGAATCTCAAAAACAAGAACAAACTAGTTCGGAATGGGTTAGAAAAAGTTTGCATGTGCTGACCACTGTGTTACTTGTCAAAATGGAAAGCAACATAAATCTTCTCATAAGTTCAAAGAAATGAATTCATTCATAACTCCTTTGCACCTTATTCACATGTACTTGTTTGTCCCAGCAGGTGTAAAGAGTTTGGGTAGAAAATCATATTGCTTTGTAATAATAGATGATTTTACAAGATTCACTTGAGTTTTCTTTTTAGAAACTAAAGATGAAACTGCTAGATTTTAAAATCATTTATTATAAAAGTTGAGAAACAAATTGATCAAAAAAGTTAAAATAATTAGATGTGATCAGGTAACTAAATTCAAAACCATACTCTTGATTCTTTTTGTGAATCCAAAGGTATTGCTATGTCACACCCTCGCTTATAGCGGAAACACGAGGGTGTAATGGATGGGATCGTCATAAAACATTGCTAGTTAATAGAAATGCATTAAATGATGAAAAACCAACGTGTCATAACGTTACCCGACACAAACGGAGACTTGTGTCGTAGTTAGTCAATTCCACGACACACATAGTCCAACAACTATAATGATTTTGAATCCCACGACCTGGGAACAAGTAAATACAAACATGTCTAACAATGTTAACTTAAAGTAGAAACACAATATTTTGAAATGCTAGAGCAAGACTAAAATGCATTCCTTAGAGTCATCACTAAGGCATCGTCTCTAGCTATCCTCGATAATTGTCACCTGAAAAGATATACTCAAAAGGTCAACATATTGTTAGTGAGTTCCTAGGTTTAAATAATACATAAAAATTTGATGTTGTGCAATACTTTGTAGAACATAAGTGTATACAGTTATAAGCAAGCAATATCACATATAAACATAAGCCTCATAACTAAACCTATGACATACACACAGATCTTGTTAGAACATATTCACCCTAAGGTCCGTTCATGACCACTGTCAGTCCCAACTAGTATACCAATAAACAAGGGTGGGGGTGTTAGCCCAATAGTACTATCAATACCTGTCCATCGGCTCCAACACCAGAGTTAAATAGTTGTGAATAAAGAACCACACAGAAAACTCACGTATGTACCAGATATTAACTTACAAAACAGTAAACACAACAGTTCTAAAGGTTAAACGAGTTCACAGCATAAGAATAAATTGAGCATACTTTTCCCCCTTGATGTTTATAAATAATTGTAAGAAAACGGGGCCGCAAAACTCACCTTGATATGATGCGAGATTAACGACAGAAAGTAATAAGCTTCTACTAACATTAGCGAACCAAAAAGTCAAGCACCTATAATATAAATAATTGAATTATAACACGTCTAGCAACATGGTAATGCTTTCGGTCTACTTTGGGTGGGTTTAGGTTCAACGCGCGCCTCGCTCAAAAATATATATTTATTTATTTATATTTATGTATATTTATACTAGTTTATTTATTCGTATAGTTAGACACAAGTGAGAGTATATAGGTAGATAATAGATTTATCACCACGCCCTAAAGTATACAAGTTTATATAAATAAATAACCCGAATACTTCTATTATTATCAACGATTAAATATATATATATATATATATATATATATATATATATATATATATATATATATATATACATATATATACAATTAATATATTTACCCACTTTTATTTACATATGTATGTAAATATATAAATAATCCCACGAGCACTATCACTACATATATATATATATATATATATATATATATATATATATATATATATATATATATATATATATATATATATATATATATATATATATATATATATATATATTCATACACTCATAAAACATACATATATATTTACTCACAACAATACACATGGTACCCACATGTTAATAAACACACATATACATATATAAATACACCAATATGTATACATATGCACCATCATACCTCATATATACATTAACATACATACACATATACACTAACATACACACATATCACATATATATTATCATCCACACATATATAATGTCATATACAAAGATATAACACCCATATAGACACACAGCAGCCATATATATACACACGTCAGTCATATATACACACAAAGCAGCCATGTACGCACACACAGCAGCCATATACACAAACATAGCAACCATACACACACATATCAGCCATATACACACCCAACAGCCATACTTACTCACACACAAGTAATATATACATATATACACTCAAATCTATATATATATACGATAACATACACCGATACACACCGCGAACCACTGTCAGACCATCCCAAAGCCCACACGCACACCGCCTTTGCGCCAACAATCCCGAACATAACCGAAAACAATACGAAACAAAACGAAAACAACACGTTACCTGCGGTTCAGCGACGAGTGCACGGAGGGGGTCGGTTGCGACGAAAGAGGTCCCCGTGAAGGTGGGGGAATATCGCTGGAAGTGACTATGGTTGGGGGTGGGGGTGCGATTTAGGGTTGGCCGATTACGTATATATATATATATACATATATATATATACATACATATATATACATACATATATATATATATACATATATATATATATACATATATATATATACATATATATATATAATATATATTTATTAGAAATTAAATTAGTTTGAGAAATATTTATTTTAAACCTTGAAATTTTTTTTCCTATTTTTATTTAATCCGAACCTATTAACGTACAATTAACAAACCAACTCGAAGAAATTATATATACGGGTAATGACGTGACGCAATATAATATTAGTGCGCTCAAGATTCGCGGTGTCATGAGCACGGTTTGCTAGATTTTTCGCAAATGATTCTATAATAATAATAATAATTTAATTAATTATTTTATAAATTAGAATTTTACGCGACTACTAACGATGTCAAATAATGCAATCATGAAAATATTAATTACATAAAAATAATAAATGCATAGTCGAAAGATAATGAGCTTTGATTAATTAACGGACATGAGAGTGACGGATGTCACAGTATACCCCAGTTGAGAGAATTTCATCCCGAAATTCTCCGGGAGTTAGATATTGAAGCTCTGTACGTGAACAGGTGCAGATTTTTAAGTTTCATCTGGTCTTCTCGTTTCCACATGAATTCAAGTCATCCCTTTGAGTTCTATCGAACCCTAACAATTGGAATCTTGCTGTGCTTTAACCATTTAACTTTTCTATCCCTAATTTCTATCAGTTCCACCATGAAATGGAGTTTCTCATCAATTCGGATTTCCTCGATTGGCACATGAATAGAACCATCAGCCAAACATTTCTTAAGATTCGACAAGTGAAATGTATTATGCACATCACTTAACTCCTAAGGTAACTTTTATAGATAAGCCAAAGGACTAATTCTTTTAGTGTTCTCAAATGGCCCTACTTATCTTGGAGCTAATTTTATTTCTTTGCAAATCATACAATTCCTTTCTAGGAAGAGACCTTCAACCGGACGCGATCTCCCAAACAAAATTTAAAGATTTCCATCAATTATCAGCGTAACATTCCCGACAATCTATGGTCGCCTTGAATTTATCTTTGATTTAGAAAATCTTACCATCTGTTTCCTAAACAATCTCAAGACCTTTAAACTGACTTTCATCGACATCAGCCCAACATACTAGTGATCGATACTTCCCGCTATACAACACCTCAAATGTAGCACACCTGATTCTCGTGTTATAACTATTGTTATAAGAGAACTCAATTAACGGCAATGAGTGTCCCAACTTCATCGAAATCAATCACACATGCTCAATCCTGTCTTCGAGGTTAGAATAGTACGTTCACTTTAGCCATCTGTTTGTGGATGATAAGTAGCGTTTAGGTCTAACCAAGTGTCCATTTCCTTCTAAAGAGTCTGCTAGAACCATGATGTAAACCAGCTATCATGATTTGATATGATCAACAGAGGCACCCCATGCCTAGCCACAATCTCATTCTTATATATCCTCACTAGTTGTTTCATCTTATAATCCTCGTTGATTGGTAAGAAATTAGCGGATTTTGTCATTCTAAACCCATAACAACCCAAATTGTATCATGTCTACTACTAGTTCTAGGCAACATAGTGATGAAATCCATCGCTATATTCCCCTATTTCCATTCGGGAATTTCTGGTTATTGCAGTAGTCCTGACGCTTTCTGATGTTTGGCTTTAATTTTGGAACAGCTTAAACATTCACTAACATAAGTTGCTATATCTTTCTTCATATCTAGCCACCAATACAATTCTTTAAGGTTTTGATACATCTTGTCTGCACTAGGATGGACAGAGTATCTCAACTTGTGAGCCTCGTTCATGACTATGGTTTGTATATTTCCCCACTTAGGTAACGATCTACGAAATATCATAAACCATCCTCTTTACAATTCGTCTTTTTATCCAACCTATGAAACTCCCCACTCTTAACATTCTCTTCTTTCAGTGCTTCACCCTATGCTGTCAGGATCTGAGTGTTAAGGTTTGTTTGAATGGTCATTCCTACAGCTCATGGACCTAAGGCTTTAATACGCTCCTTCCAACTCAACGCATCAGCTATCGTATTTTCCTCCCTTGAATGATACCATATTTTACAATCATATTCTTTGAGAAGCTCAAACCATCACGTCTCACACATGTTTTAATTCTTTCCAATCGAAGATGTGTTAAAGGCTCTTATGATCAATATAAATGGCACATTTCTTTTCGTATAGATAGTGCCTCGAAATCTTAATTGCAGACACTACGACAACGAGTTCCAAATCATATGTTGTGTAATTCCTCTCATGATTTTTAAGCTGTTGGGAGGCATAAGCTATTACCTTTTCCTTTTGCATTAGAAAACACCCAAGTCCTTGATATGATGCATCACAGAATGTCACAAAATCATTTAACCCATCAGGAAGAGCCAATATTGATGCGTTGTACAACTTGTCTTTAAATGTTCGAAAAGCCTCTTCCTGCTTAGACCCCAATCGAATTTCTTATCCTTTTGGGTTAACATCGTCAATGGTTAGGAAATTTTTGAGAAATTCGCAATGAATCTTTGATAGAATCTAGCCAATCCCCAAAATTGATGGATTTTTTAATACATCTTAGGTGTATACCACCTCTTAACTGCTTCAATCTTTCCCAGATCAACGTGGATTCCCTTCTCATTGACCACGTGGCTGAGAACTTCACTTCACACTACCAGAACTCTCATTTAGAGAATTTGGGATAGATTTTCTCTTCACCAACTACTTTAGAATCTCCATCAGGTATTGCTCGCGCTCTTTCTTTGATTGCGAATAGATGAGTATATCATCTATAGACAAAATCACAAACTTAACCTGGTATGGCTTACATACTCAAATCATTAAATCCATATATACTACGAGACGTTTATGAAACCAAATAGCAGAACAAAGAACTCGTAAGTTCTATAACGAGTCCTAAAGGTTGTCTTCGAATATCGTCTTCTTGAACCCTAAACTGATAATAACTTGACCGAAGATTGATCTTTGAGAAGTCGTTGCTCCCTACATGCAACTGATCAAATAGATCATAATTCCTAGGGAGAGACAATCGGTTTTTGATAGTCAACTTGTTCAACTTTTGATAATCTATGTACAACTAGAATGACCCATCCTTCTATTTTTTTAACCAACAAAGTTGGTGCTCCCCACAACGAGTGACTAGGTCGAATAAAACTTTCCCAAGAGTTCTTGTAGTTGACTTAATAATTCTTGCATTTCTGATGGTGCTAACCGATAAGGTGTCTTTGCAATAGGAGTTGCTCCAGGGATCAGATTTTGGAATTCTATGTGACGAGGATGGGGCCATCTTGATAAGTCATAAGAAAAACCTTTAGAAAATCTCGTACAATAGGAATATCTTTTGACTTTCTTGCTTCTGTCTTTTTTTTTCTACCACACGCACTAGAAATACGTAACACCACTTCTTTAGGCATAGACAAATCTTCATGTAAGAAATGAGTCTTAAATCCTTTCTAGATCGTTCTACTTAAATCTTAAGCACTTCACCATCTGATAGAGAATTACATACAACCTTCTCCCAACGGACTATCTTGGCCTCATGTTTCGATAAACAATCCAAACGATATTAAGTCTATGTTAAAGGAATGATCTTCTTGTACTTTTGAAAGAATCAAAGCTATCATCTGCCTCGGTATCAATTAACACAGATGCGTAATAAGTATTGAGAAGATATGCACCCATACCAACACTTGGGTCTTGGCGAGTGTCATTTGCTCTGATCGCAAATGCACGACTACATGCTTCATTAATATTATTTGCATGAGCTTGATTTCTATAGTTTTCCCAGTCACTAATTTTTGATGATAGCCACTACTTGAGTATGTTTGTTCCCAACTTGTTTCGGTACTCGGTTCAATCTAGGACACACATTACAATTATGACTAAGGCATCCATTTTCTGGTTTTCAGCATAGTTGCTGATATCCATTACAGTTTCTATCTTTCTCAATCCAACGGGTCAGGCCTATTGCTCTCCCTTTCCTTTCATGCTCCTTTTACTAGCACGTCGTCAAAAATTTCCTTGTATGTATAACCAATTCTATCTCTAGTACTATTGCCCACCACATTATCATTTCTACCATTTCCTACTCCAATCTGAAAAGATCATCCTGTAGCTTAATTCAGGCACATCCTTAGTATACCAATGATGTTTATATATAGGGTTCCCCATAGCGTTCCCACCACATCCATGATATACCGAGAGCAGTGCTTAAACTGGTTACGTGACAACAAATTATTGCATCAAGGTATAATGTTGAATCATTCAAACCGCCAATACTCCAAGTCTTAATATCAATCCAATGAATCAAGTATTCCATGTGTAGGGAGTCTCCTCACTCTATTACAACTCTCCAAAAACCGAATGCGTTCTGAATAATCAGTACGTATGCACTATCACGGAACGGAAAAAAGGGAGTAACGCGATATAGGAATTCGACAGAAATGTCACAATATGATTCCCATGAGGCTTCAGGTGGATTATAACTTATGTAAGAATAAAGGTGATGTATGTTTTATCATTGTTGATAAAATCTCATAAGAATAGGGATTCCAATGTCTCAAGGTATAGAATTGAGAATTTGTACCCACTATGATCGTTAAATGAGGACAAAATTTGCTAGACTTGGCATGCATTGCAAATTACAATTACGTGTGCATCCGTAATTGAAATTTACTTTGCATGGTCAACCCCAGCTCATCCTACTGAGCTAACCCATCTTGTAAAGTACAGAATGATATCCATGCTTGGAGTATCAAGGATATGGTTACTAACCAAAAGTTAATTAACCAAAATGTATAAAGGGATCGGTTGAGAAAGCATTCACTTGGGTAAGGAACAGTCAAAGGAATCTGTATAGTATAGCTGGGAATCCGATAGAGTAGTCATCTAACTTGAGTGTGTCACGTCTCTTGTCTACTGGTGTCGTGTTAGCCATTATGTTCGTCTCCCAAGGTTCAACCCAACAAGTTGTAAATAAGGACGCCTATAGCAAATGTGACACCGACAGACGCATGAAATAAATGTTGACTTAACAAGCTAGGTCCTTAAAAAGACTCTTATAACAACACTTACAAATCCAAATCGAATATAAGTCAATTACCTAATAAGAGGCTGCGCTTATCAAATGCTTTCTCAAGATACAAATAGATAATCTAATGACCATAATTTCCCGAATAAGTGTATCATTAATCACATAAGATAGGCTACTAACCATAGCCAATAATGCACTTAGAACATTCACATGTATATCATTGCACAATAATCCTACTATGCATACTACATATGGGTACTTAGGTTATAGTCTAGGTTGAATAATTCACCTAATTCTCTATAACCAATGGCTCTGATACCAATCTGTCACACCCCTGCTTATAGCGGAAACACGAGGGTGTAACGGATAGGATCGTCATAACATATTGCTAGTTAATAGAGATGCATTAAATGATGAAAAACCAACGTGTCATGGCGTTACCCGACACAAACGGAGACTTGTGTCGTAGTTAGTCAATTCCACCACTAACATAGTCCAACAAGTATAATGATTTTGAATCCCATAACCCGGAAACAAGTAAATACAAACATGTCTAACAATGTTAACTTAAAGTAAAAACGCAATAGTTTGAAATGCTAGAGCAAGTCTAAAATGCATTCCTTAGGGTCATCATTAAGGCATCGTCTCTAGCTATCCTCGATAATTGTCACCTGAAAAGATATGCTCAAAAGGTCAACATATTATTGGTGAGTTCGTAGGTTTAAATAATACATAAAAATTTGATGTTGTGCAATAGTTTGTCGGACATAAGCGTATACAGTTATAAGCAAGCAATATCACATGTAAACATGAGCCTCACAATTAAACCTATGACTTACAAACAGATCTTGTCAGAACATATTCACCCTAGGGTCCGTCCGTGACCATTGTCAGTCCCAACTAGTATACCAACAAATAAGGGTGGGGGTGTCAGCCCAATAGTACTATCAATACCTGTCCGTCAGCTTCAACACCGAAGTTAAATAGTTGTGAATAAAGAACCACACAGAAAACTCACGCTTGTACCAGATATTAACTTACAAAACAGTAAACACAACAGTCCCAAAGGTTAAACGAGTTCACAACATAAGAATAAATTGAGCATACTTTTCCCCTTGATGTTTATAAATAATTGTAAGAAAACGGGGCCGCCAAACTCACATTGATATGATGCGAGATTAAAGACATAAAGTGATAAGCTTCTACTAACATAAGCGAACCAAAAAGTCAAGCACCTAAAATATAAATAATTGAATTATAACACATCTAGCAACATGGTAATGCTTTCGGTCTACTTTGGGTCGGTTCAGGTTCCACGAGCGCCTCGCTCAAAATTATATATTTATTTTTTATATTTATATATATTTATACTAGTTTGTTTATTCGTATAGTTAGACACAAGTGAGAGTATATAGGTAGATAATATATTTATCACCATGCCCTAAAGTATGCAAGTTTATATAAATAAATAACCCGAATACTTCTATTATTTTCAACGATTAAATATATACATATATATATACATTTACAATTAATATATTTACCCACTTTTATTTACATTCGTATGTAAATATATAAATAATACCACGAGCACTATAACTACATATAATATATATATATATATATATATATATATATATATATATATATATAATATTCATACACTCATAAAACATACATATATATTTACTCACAACAATACACATGGTACCCACACGTTAATAAACACACATATACATATATATACACACCAATACATATGCATATGCATCATCATACCTCATATATACATTAACATACATACACATATACACTAACATACACACATATCAGATATATATTATCATCCACACATATATAATATCATATAAAAAGATATAACAACCATATACACACACAGCAGCCATATATATACACACGTCAGTCATATATACACACAAAGCAGCCATGTACGCACACACAGCAGCCATATACGCACACGTAGCAACCATACATACACAAACACATATCAGTCATATACACACCCAACAGCCATACGCACTCACACACAAGTAATATATATACATATATACACTCGATTCTATATATATATACGATAACATACACCGATACACTACCGCGAACCACTGTTAGACCATCCCAAAGCCCACAGGCACACCGCCTTTGCGCCAACAATCCCGAACATAACGAAAAACAATACAAAACAAAACGAAAACAACACCTTACCTGTGGTTCAGCGACAAGTGCACGAAGGGGGTCGGTTGCGACGAAAGAGGAGCCCGTGAAGGTGGGGGGATATCACCTGAAGTGGCTGTGGTTGGGGGTGGGGGTGCGATTTAGGGTTGGCCGATTACGTATATACATATAAATATATTGATATAATTAACTCTTAAAACCCCGAACTATGTAGAAATTAATTCCTTTTAGTTTGAGAAATATTTATTTTAAACCTTAAACTTTTTATTTCTATTTTTATTTAATGTGAACCTATTAACGTACCATTAACAAACCAACTCGAAGAAATTATATATACGGGTAATGACATGATGCAATATAATATTAGTGCGCTCAAGATTCGCGGCATCATGAGCATGGTTTGCTAGATTTTTCGCGAATGATACTATAATAATAATAATAATTATAATAATAATAATAATAATAATAATAATAATAATAATAATAATAATAATAATTATTATTATTATTATTATTATTATTATTATTATTATTATTATTATTATTATTATTATTATTATTTAATTAATTATTTTATAAATTAGAATTTCATGGGACTACTAACGATGTCAAATAATACAATCACGAACATATTAATTACATGAAAATAATAAATGCATAGTCGAAAGATAACGAGCTTCGATCAATTAACGGACATGAGAGTGACGGATGTCACATGCTAGGCAATATAGTGCTCCTAGAACTCTCAGCAAAACAGAGTTGCTGAAAGGAGGAATGGGATACTTATTGAAGCTGCAAGTACTATGTTGTCTTACTCTATACTTCTTATAACATTCTGGGCTGAAGCAGTCAGCACTGCATTATGTTTGGAATAGAGTGTTAATAGTCAAGACACATGGAAATACTTCTTATGAATTGTGGCATAAGAGAAGACCATTCATAGGGTTCCTCAGACCATTTGGATGTCCATGAACCCTACTTAATACCAAAGATCATCTATCCAAATTTGATAAGAAATCAATAGATGGATTCTTTGTTAGATACTCATCATAGGCTAAGGCTTATAGGATATACAACGAAGTTAACCATACTAATAAGGAATCTAAAAATGTCATATTTAATAAAAAATTCCCCAAAGAGTGTTGGAAACACTCCCAGTTGTATCTTTGATTTAAATGAATTCACAAATGCATTTAATCATTTGATTGAGAATGTTTTCAGGAGACTCTTTTAATAGGTCAGCAGATATACAAACCCCAAGTACTGAAGATCACAGGGTAGTTCTACCACAAAGACTAAGTCATATCAGGTCATATGCTGACACAGTCCAACCACATTCAGTAGAGGTAGATGCTAGTACCACAACCAATATGGGTCATCCATCACATGCTCATTATGACTCCTCAGATGAAGAGTCTCATGATCATTGTGGTGTTAGACAATCTACTAAAAATGATCCAAGTATGACAAATGTTAAAGATAGAGTCAATCCGGAAGATGAACAAGTAAACCTATCTACCGAACTTTTAGAAACAAACTTCTCAAATTTGGACCTTTCCCAACAACTCCAAGTAATCCTAAGACTAAGAATTCTTAAGGAGTATCCAGTTGAGAATGTCATTGGCAATGTAGAAGTGGGTGTCAAGATAAGAAGATGGGTGAATGAAGCAAACATCTGTTTGTTTTCATGCTTCCTTTATCAACTATAGCCAAAAAAGAGTTGATGAGGCATTAACAGATAACAGCTGGGTAGAAGCAATGCAAGAAGAGCTTCTTCAATTTGCCCGAAAAAAGGTTTGGAAACTATGTGCACTTCCAAAAGGGAAGACTGCAATAGGGACCAAATGGGTTTTTAGGAACAAGAAAGATGACAGAGGAATAGTCATCAAGAACAAAGCCAGACTTGTGGTTCAAGGGTACACATAAGAAAAAGAGATTGATTATGATTAAGTCTTTGCTCCGGTGACCAGGCTTAGAGCAATAGAATTTTTCTAGCATTTGCTACCTTTAAAGACTTTAAGGTGTTTCAGATGGATGTCAAGAGTTTATTTCTCTATGGTGAGAATGATTAAGAAGTGTATGTCTGCCAACCTCCAGGCTTTGAAGATCCCAAATATCCAGATCATGTATGTAAACTTGATAAAGCCCTTTATGATCTTCATCAAGCATCAAGGAAATGGTATGAGACAATCTCTACCTTTCTCCTAAAAAATGTATACACCAGGGGATCCATAAACGAAATTCTTTTAATCAAAAAGGTTGATTTGAATTTTATCTTGGTATAGGTGTATGTTGATGATATCATCTTTGGGTTTACAAATGAAAGCTTGTGCAAAGATTTTGAAAGTCTAATGAAGTTAAAGTTTGAGATGAGTTCAATAGGATAACTCACTTTGTTTCTAGGCCTACAAGTGAAACAAACCTTTGATGGCGTCTTCATAAATCAATCTAAGTATGTTTAGGACATCTTAGTGAGATTTCAAGCTACTGATGCTAAGGTTGCTAAGACCCCAATATTAAAAACTTGTTTATTAACTCATAATCTTGAGGGGGAAGCGGTTGATCAATAGAAGTATAGAGCCATCATTGGATCTCTCATGTATCTCACATCCAGCAAACTAGATATCATGTTTGCCACATGCCTATGTTCAAGATTCCAAGCTGCTTGAAAGGTGTCACATCTAATGGCTGCCAAGAGAATTCTGAAGTATCTCAAAAGGGAACCTAAGTTAGGATTGTGGTATGCTAAGAGTTCTAACTTCAATCTCTATGGATATATAGATAGTGACTATGAAGGATGCAACATCAATTAAAAGTCCACCTCATAAGGATGCTAATTTCTAGGGAGAAGACTGGTTTCATGACAATGCAAGAAGCAAACCTGTGTCTCTACATCAACCGCTGAAGCAGAATACATGTTGTATCATGTTGTCGTGCTCAAGTACTGTGGATTCAAACTCAACTTAGAGATTATGGAGTAACATTCATAAACACTCCAATTCATATTGACAACAACGGTGCCATCTCAATCACCAATAATTTTGTTTAGCATTCAAAAAAACATGGACATCAGATTTCATTTCATCAAAGATTGTCTTGAAAAGAAAATCATTAAGTTAGTCAAAGTCCATACAAATTAATAATATGTAGACTTATTCACAAAAGCTTTTGATTAATCTAGATTTAAATATCTTTTGTCTGCTATTGGGATGATAAACTTTGAATAATTAAATGATCTTTGAAAAATCTTGTAAGGAAATGCTTTTCTTGATAAAATGGAAAAAACTGCACATCTGCTGAAAATTGCAAATCAGCAGAAAAATAGGTATCTGCCGAATTTCAGCAAATATCTAGGTATCTGCCGAATTTAGCAATTCAGCAGACAACTATGTAAAGCAAGTATCTGCTGAATGGAAGATTCAGCAAATAAAATGAATTCAGCATATGTTTTTGAAAAAGAACTGGTAAGTCCCACTTTTACATTCCGATACGTAGTGGCGCCGGATTAGTTACCTGAAAAGACTGTTTCATCATCTCACGCTCTCGAAGTTAACAGTTATAACGGTAAAATATTTTAAAATTCATATTGTTTATATTATCCTTAACTGTTAAAATCAGAGGTTTCCCACCATTGTCATTTTCTATTGTCCTCACAAAGAAAACTCTCAAACTTACAATCTCTCAAAGTCTACCCACAATCAACCAGCTTACAATGGCCGCTCAAACCCTAGAATTCCATCCAAATCACAACATCAACGCATCACTTAAACCCATAAGTGATGAAGTCTATGATCCCGTTCTCAAATATCTAAATAATAGCAATTATTCCTTTGCTATCATCATAGACCCAATGATTTGTGAATCGCACATTAGGGAATTCTGGACCACCTGCTTCATACAAAGAGAAACATTGAGTGAAGGTTCTCATGGCGACAGTGCAGGGGATGAAGATCATTATATCCTGCATCAAATTCGTCAACACTTGAAGTTGAACAATGCGGATGGTGCATCTTGTTTCTCCAAAGAATTGGTTAGTGCCACCTTCAAGGAGATAGGATTTAAAAGACCCCTTTCGATATCCACCTTCTCCAAATCTCTTGTATATCACAATTGGAGAATTATCCTTCATATCTTCCTGTACCATTTGTCTAATAAGTCTGAAGAATGGAATCAGGTACCATTGGATCTAGCAGGGGCTATCCATGATCTGGTAAAACCGTAGAGTTATGATTTCTCAAACTTCATTTTTCAACATATGTGCAAAAACATAACTGCTGCAAAATGTAAGTTTTTAATGCATCCTAGATTCTTACAAGTAACACTACAAGAAGAATTAGAGGATAAACAAAGCAATATTTTCAAAGTTTAAGCAACTCCAATATCTTTTTCAGAAAAGGTGACTCCCCTATTTGAGCACATGCTTGAGGTCATTAAGCCTCAGGGTGACAGCAAGGTTACACCCACTATTGCTGATCCCACACCCTCCACTTCATAGCAAAATCACTCAAACACAAGCGAACTCCTGCACCTTCTACTGAGAAGATGCAGGCTCCCAAATTACCCTCTCGCAAAAAGGAAAGACTGGGAACCAGGGTTACAGTCAAGTCAAAGGTGTCAGTCATACCTAAGCAAAGCTCAAAGAAGAAGGTTTATCTTCCTTCTTTTGAGCAGACCCACACCCAACTTGCTAGCACTCAATTCGAGTCCAAATACTCCATTAAGAAAACCAAAAGGGATACCCATATAACTGAGACAACTTTTGAGAAAGAAGTCTCATTAGGATCCGGTTCACATCCTGGGCCAATAGACATAGCTCCACTCTCTCCATTACACATGTCTATGACGTAGGATGAAAATGTTCCTGTGTCATATCAGCATGAATCGTGCCCTTCCCATATAACACAGACAGTGGATACTGATGTGTTTACAGCAACATCTAATCCATATCCTCTATCCCAAAAGATTGATCCTAGGGAGGAAAGGATCAATGTGGATGAGGCTATCTCTACTGCTGATCCATCAATTGATCAGCAGGTCATAGATAATATAATTAAGACCTCAACTATGGCAACTCACCTTGGGGATGTCTCCTTGGAGTCATTACTTGAGGAGAGGAATCCAGGGCGACAAGAAACCATATCTGGTTGTAAGGGTGCAGAGGCTAGGCCTAGTACCTAATCTTCTAAGGATTCCACACCTGTGGATGAGGGAAGAATGAAACAGATAGATGAATTGACAGCCCTAAAACCTTGATCTTGCATAGAGAGTAGCATTCTTACAAGAAGAAAATGCAAGACTTCATGACTATGCTGAAGAAGTAAAAGTTCTTGAATTTGAGAACTGTCTGCTGAAAGCTTCGGAAGATAGAGTATATGATTTAGAAACTCAACTTAGATCTCTACAGCAACAAACTTTAGGAGTTGTCACCATTTAAGAACAACTTACAGCTCTTCAACAAGCTACCACAAAGGAAATGGATATTGATAACAAAGTCGAATAACTACAAGAGACCATTGACCTTCAAAAATCCATCATCCTGAGCCTTCAACCTTCAGCATCATGAGAACCTTTGGATGTGCCTTCCTTTATCACTCTGGTGTCATCTGGAATCTCAGATGATGCTACCAGAAAGGGGGAAGATGAGCCCAAAGAACCTGAAGATATTCTTCAGAGATTGGCTACTCAAGTCATTCAAGCAACTTAGCCAATCGCTTTCTCTTCATAATAGGCTGACCAGTATGAGCCTTTATCAGAAGCCGAAGTCAACTTGAATAAGCTTCTTGGTAAATATGGTTATGATAATGAAGAGGAGAAAGAAATTAAGACTAGGAGGGTAATGAGGAGGATGAATCAAAAGATTCTACTTGGGAAGAAGAAGCCATGATAAAGAAATCCAACACTTCTTCTCTCTTTTTAAAAAGAAAAAGAACCGATGATGAATCATCAAAGAGAGAGACAGTGCTTGGACTTGAAGCCCTTCCTAAGTCATCTGCTGAAGAAGAAGCACCATATCTGAAAGTACTCTTAGAAGCTGCTGAAACACTGAACAAATTAGGTGTTGATGCAACTACTAAAAGCACTATAGAAGAGACTCCTTTAGTAGATTAGTCTACATAAGAGGCACCCAAACAATGCAGGATGACATGGAAAGACATGGGGTAACCCTTGAGGATGAGCCTACCCAACTTTATAAGGATGCACCTGAGTCTAAACTCAAAAAATTAGCTAAGGTGATATTTGTTCATTTAGAAGTTGAAACTGAAGCTCAAGTTAACTCTGAGGTGAATATGGATATTGATGGCCCAGAAGTCACTCATGATGCTAAGAGAGCTCGGACCACTATCGATGATCCCAAGTCAGCTGGTGAGGCATCAAGTGTTGCTTTAAATCCTTTGGCTGTCAGACTTACTAAAGTTTCTACCTCTCACAAGAGTAAGAGACCTATGAATGCTGAATAGGAAATAGTGCAGGATCGGTGTTGGTATCTCAACACAAGTTTAGTATCTCACAAACTCACTAAGTCTCACTCGGTTGATGAAGAGGAATCTCTAACTAAGTTGACAATAATATAATAAGTTAATGAACACAATAATGGTTTTCAAAATACTTGTATATATTATTTCTCAACTCAGTATTACAAGACTCTTATAAGCATGGTTACTTAAGTTACAATGAGAAACTATATATACTACTATCTACAGCTGGTTATACTTGGAAAACCAGCTGGAATTTACCGCTAAGCAAATACTACATTGCTAGAAGTAAAGTATCTAAGATAAAATAATATCCTAGATTAGGTAGTCATGACAGGTCCATGACTTCCCTTTTGTCACCAACTAAGTATGGTAACTGTACTAACTGAAAAAGGTAAACAGTGGATTAAAGTATGGTCAACTACATGGGAGTGGGAAAACGACATGCAGTGTATCAGAGTTGCCAACGGATGTCAGACAGCCCATACTTATATCCACTGGTTCATAGTTGATTCTTCCGTAGGCAAAATGGCTTCTGAAGAATAAGTTCTTCCAAGGCCATTTATACTTTAGAAGAATCAACTTCTTCCACGTCTTCTGTAAGTCTTTGTGACTTCATTCTTCGAAATACTTTGTCCTGGATCTTCTAAGTGTGAATGCTTCAAAAGGAGAATTACTTGGTCTTTATGTACTTCAGAAGGAAAAGTACTTAGTCTCGAAAGACTTAGTTTTCCTTCTGAAGTTCTTCATACATAAGCTTCGGAAGATCTTAAACTTGTCTTCGGAAGAGCAGCTTTAGCTTCCGAAGACTTCTTCAATTGTACTTCAAAAGTATTCTAAGTGTTGTTTTGGTTGCACCAGTCTCATATGATCCAACAAACTCCCCCTAGGCTGATGGTACCAAAACTTCACTTCCTTCTGCTCCTTAAGGTCTTCAACACCAGGGAAAGAAGATATTTATCTATTTCCTTGTTCTTCCTTGATGTGGTGGTGAGGAGCTGGTACAAGTCATTCGTAGATAATAGATCAAATCTGTTGTTTTGAATGACATGCACCCTTTGTTGCATCCCTCTGAAGAGAGCTAGTTGATGGGAATTGTAGTCATACTCCCATCTAACTATAGGATCAGAAGTTGAGCCTTCAACCATTTGAAGGAATGGTTTTCCTTTTGTAGTTATGCCTTTTTCCTCATCCTTGGCTTTTCTTTTCAACTCTTCTTCAGTCTTGGCCTTCTTTGTAAGCATAGCCAGATGAAGACTGCTCAGATGATTTCTAATATGAGCAGCAACCTGAGTGTTGGAGGGATTGGAGAATGGTTTCTCTGCTAACTTAACAAGGTCATGCTGGAGTATAGCAAAGATGAAGTATCAACCCTGTTTACTTCACCATTCTCTCTTTCCACAACAAAGTTGTGTGAAGGTTCATCAAACCTCTATAGGACAATTTGTTTTCTAGGATAGAAGGGTTTGGATGAAAGCTTGTCCCCCTTCCTAGTGTCCAGCAGAGTCACCAGTCTCCTTCTCAACTTCTTCTCTTCTTCTTTAAGAAGATTTGAGTTGGTTGTAAGAAGTTAAAGAGCTTGGTCCAGTGCTCTACTAGGTAGATCAAGGAATGCATCTCTTGTGAGGGAACTGGAAGAGCCATCAGTGTATTTCAGGTTAATTGACTCTTCCTCACAAGAGATGTCGCTCAATGTTATGCAGTTGATGAGCTTCCTCTTGATATCCTTGAATTCTTCCAAGGTCAGGGGCTTAGAAGGTTCAGAAGATGGTGTGGGTATAGATTGGATTTTGGGTTGTGTTTTGGGTTTAAGGATAGGTGGTGGTGGTGGTTGATGGGAAGCAGTGGTTGAGGGTGTAGGTAAGGCTGATGGTGTGGGTTCAGGGGTGGTTCAGGGGTGTAAGGCTCAGTGCTTGGTTCAATTTTGATGGGGAAGGGAAGATGTGTGGGTGTAGGTTGTGCTGGTTTGGGTGTTGGTGTTGGTTTGGGTGCCTTCTTCTGAACACTTGTCAATTGACTTACCTCCTGCCTTCTTCCTACGCGAATGTCAGCCTTGATGTCACTGACATGTCGCTGTAGGGTCTTCTCAGACATAGGACCCACTTGTCTGCCGGTGAAGCCATGGGCTTTGAGATAGGCTTTCATCCACTCGTTATCACCCACCTTCTTGGCAGCAACAAGCTGTGTCTCTTCTTCCTTCTTATTTCTCTCCCTCAGCTTTTCGCTGGCACTCCTCTTCCTCTCTTTGTTGATTTGATCTTGCTCTTTATGGAAAAGAAACAAGATCGTGTCATAATCATGGGGTGCCAGCTCCTCTTGAGAATAGCCTATTAAGCAGAGAAAGGCTATCCTCTCCTTCCTTTCCCTTTCAGTAGCCTCTTCTTTCCTCTTCCTTTTCTCCTTCTTTTCGACCAACCTTGCTGCTTCTTCCTTTTCCTTTTGTTGCAAGGTTGCCTTCTCCATTCTTACAAGCTCATCAAGTGGGAGTAGAAGGATGTCATCATTGACTACTGTCAGGCTGATGAGCCTGTCAATAACCTCCACTCTCCTTTTGTTGTTGATACTTTCTTGAGCAGCTGTTGCTGCTTTCCTGCTTGCACCCAACAACTTCCCAGTATCAAATCTTCCCTTCTTTTTGAGCTTTTCCAACCTTTCCTCCTCTAGAAGCTCCTCAGTAGTGAGCTTCCTCTTACCTTTAGGATTAGAGAAAGATTCAGGTTGGGGAGAGTAGGGTTGGACTTGTGGTGTTTAGGAGAGAGGGGTTGTAAGGAAGTCCTCACTGTTTACCTCAGAGGCTAGGTCAAGAATGGCCTCTGTGATGAATAGATCATTGGATGAGAAAGACAGTTCAATTATTCCTTCCACGTCTTGTATTTATGCTTCAGAAGTAATTAGAACTGCACTACCTGTCCCTTCCAAATTGGTTGCTGGGCCATGAGTCTGTGTATCCCCTTCGAAGTTAATCTCGGGTTCAACAGATACCTTAGGTTGACTAACTTCCTTTTCAGAGGTAGGTGGTGCACTCAGCCTTTGAAGCACCTCAGCTCTAAAGTAGGCAACAACTACATCAGGGGAAGGTTGTTCAATGGATGAGCTTATCAAAAATGTGGTTAAAAACCTGTTGAGGTCTATAAGCATTTTTGGATCCACTTGAATAGTAATGGGAGCTAGTTGAGGGAAGGTGGTTGCCAGGTGTGGCTGTGTGGGGTACAAAGAAGATATGGCATCAAAGGAAGTTGTTGTGATGGCAAGGCAGGGTTCCTCATGTCTTTGTTTCTATACATTCTCCCCTTTTGGGTAGCATCATCTTGAGAAGTAGATGAGCTAGAGGAAGAACTTAAAGAAACCTAAGTATGCACATGCCTAACAGACTTCTCAATCTATGTCTCAGCTAGTTGAGCCTTGAGATTTTCAATCTCAAGTTGCTGAGTGCCAGACCTGTCCTCTAAAGTCTTAACCTTTGATTCAAGGTTTGAGACTTTAGAAATCAGGTCTCTGATAATTAGTTTCAGGCTACCCTCATTTTCTTTTAAAGAATCATTAGGAGATGAGATAATATACCTGGTATGTTCATCATCACCACCAGTAGTGGTTTCTCGGTGCCCTGGATACCCTTGCGTGCTGATGTCTCTTTCATAGTCATCAAGAGGCAAGGTTGCTATAGACTCAGTCCCACTTATGTTACGACTGTCCTGAGAGGTTAATGAAACACTCTCAGTAGTATCCGTTAAACCTACATGAGTCACCTCCACACCAGTTTGACTCGCCTCAGTTGGGTATAGCTGATGTGGGCGAGACATTAGAGGTTCCCTAGGGCTCAGTTGATCTAAAGAGTGATATGGTAGATCAACATCACGGCCCGGATGAAACATAATGTCCTCATCAGGTAGGGTTGATAGGTCAATAAGGGATAAAGAGGTTAAATCTAATGACCCGGGACCTAGGTCAGCACCTACGGGTTCTTTTACTAGAGCAGATGACCCGATGATGTTGGTGTCCCTTTTTGGCTGCTCAGGGGGGGTTGAGACTCACCTTGAGGACTAAAGGATTGGGTTGTGGGCTTGTCAGCTTGAGACTGAAGAGACTCAACGCTGATATTGAGGTCAATGGTGGAGGATGGTTGGACCTTTGGCTGAGTGGGAGCCCTGAGTTCCACTCGAGCCTTTTTGGATATAACAGAGGGGACCTAATCAATCAGAGTAGATTGATCAAGGGTTCGTTTAGGGCTTCTAGTGTATGTAATCTTGATTGGTTGGGAAGAAGTGATTGGCATTTGAGTGGTGGTGTCTGGTGTGGGTTCATCACCTGCTAGGCTTACAGGGATGTCACCAGGAGCCGTTGGCTCGCGCATACCTAGAAGAAGATCAGTGAATCTTCCAGAGAAGTTGGTGGACACTTCCTTCAAAGTTTTGAAGATGCCAGGCTGCAAGTGATGGACTAGTAGAACATCTGCACATTGTAATATGTCCTGGTCCAGCTCAAAGTTGATTATGTGCTGAATGAACCCAGGATACATGTAGAATGGATCCCAGGTGAGATTGCCTCTTAAATTGTCATCACAAATCTTGAGTAGTTAAAATGCAGGCCCTTTACCAACCCGTGGACTAGGCAGCCCAAATCATATAGGATTTGATCCCATCCCCCGAATTTGTTAGATAGGCAGTGCAGGACAATGTGCAACAAGAACTTCCAATTGTAGGAGAAGCTAAACTTGTAGACTGTAGACTTGTGCACATTGCGGCCATATCCCATCTGAGTGTAAGTGTCTTCCAACTTAGATTTGGGGAACTCAGTAGTGGCACCCTTATCATGAAGCTCCAGATGCTTCCTGATGATTGATTCAGCAATGGTGATCTCCTGTCCGTAGATCCTCAAAATGATGACCCTTTCACCATTTAGTGTTTCATCTTGACCATTGGCCCAGAATTCGGCCATGTGGTTAGAGTAGATGGTGGGGTTAATGGTGAGGGCTATGAAATATGCAGATTGGGATAGAAATTCGATGATAGGGGAAAAGTCGTTATACTTAGAAGAATCAAGGATAGCGACCTGATTATGTTGGGGATTTAGGGCCATTGTTAAGAGGTACGGTAGGATTGAATGAATTTGAGAGTGAGTGAAGAAGATGGTGGTAATTTGGGGCTTTTGCTGTTGTAAAGAAAGTAAAGAGAGAGAGTTGGAAATTTTAAATGGGGGTTAAAAAGCAAACCGATAAGGTGAAAGGACAGTTTAGGTTTCGATTTGATAGACGCGGTAAGATAAAACATTTAAAATATTCCGACAATCATCAGTAAACTCTTACTTTTTACAGAGCGGGGCCCAAAGATTTCCGTTACACAGTAAAGATGTTCTTCTGAAGCTAAACTTGCTTCTGAGAAAAAACACTTGTGTTTCTCAATATTGTCTTCCGAAGCCATTTTTACTTCCGAAAGCAAACCATGTCTCAATGACAAGTTTTCTTCCAAGAGTACAATCTTCTTCTAAGAATAAAAGTTAGTAAGCTTCGGAAGTAAATTTGATCTATGATCAATTTTTCTTCTGAGGCTAAAAACTCTTCGGAAGATAATATTTAGGCAGAGGAATTTGCCTTCAAAAGAAGGATAAAGATTTCTTCCGAGGGTAAATTTCTCTTCGGAAGTATTTACACATAGATTTTTGAAGAACGCCTTTAGTAACAGGGCTTAGATTGTAGTTAGACAACATAGACAGGACATATTTTAGAAAGGTTTTTTTCAAAAGAGAAGAACTAGTCAATGTTAATCATCGCAATAGCTGTAATTAAATATTTAAATCTTTGTTCATCAAAGGCTTTGGTGAACAAGTCAGCATATTATTCATTTGAATTCACTTTGACTAGCTTTATTAGATTTTTCACTTGAATTCACTTTGAATTCACTTTGACTAGCTTTATTAGATTTTTCTCATGAATATCTCTAATGAAATGATACATGATGTCGATATGCTTTGTCTTGGAGTGCTTGATCGGATTTTCTGTGATAGAAATAGCACTCTTGTTGTCTATGTGGATAGGAGTCTGCATGAAGTTGAAACCATAGTCCAACATCTGATTCTGAATCCATAGCAGTTGAGCACAGCAGCTCGCAGCAGCAATGTATTCAGCTTCAGCAGTTCATGTTGAGACACATGATTGCTTCTTGCATTTCTAGGAGATAATCCTTCCACTAAGAAATTGACATCCTCCTGATTTGGATTTCTTGTTGATGTTGTAGCCACCATAATCACTATCAGTGTACCCATAGAGTTTGAAGTCCTTATTCTTAGGATACCAGATACCTAGTTTAGGAGCTCCTTTAAGGTATCTAAGAATTCTCTTGGCAGTAATTAGGTGAGACACCTTGGGAGTAGCCTGATATCTTGCACAGATGCAGGTTGCAAACATGATATCAAGTCTACTTGTAGTGAGATACATCAGAGATCCAATAATCACCCTGTACTGATGCTGATCAGTATCCTCCCCCTCAAAATCAGGACAAAGATTATGATTTCTGGGTATAGGTGTCTTGGCTGGCTTACAATCTTTCATCTTAAATCTCTCTAAGATGTCCTTGACATACTTAGATTGATTGATGAAGAACCCTTCTTCCATCTGCTTCACTTCAATTCCCAGGAAGAAATCAATCTTTCCCATTGAACTCATCTCAAACTTCTTCCTCATGATGCTTTCAAAGTCTTTGCACATTTGGTCGTTTGAGGAACCAAATATAATGTCATTAACATTAGCAACATGTCCTTCCCGGACTTCTTTATGAACAATGTCTTGTCTATGGTGCCTCTGGTGTAGCCATTCCTAAGAAGAAATTAAGACAGGGTCTCATATCGTAGCCTAGGTGCTTGATGCAACCCATAGAGAGCTTTATCCAGTTTGCACATATAGTTGGGTTGTTTTGGGTCTTCAAATCCAGGTGGCTGACACACTAGACTTCTCTATCAATATCCCCATATAAAAATGCACATTTGACATCAAATGGATAGACAGTGAAGTTCTTGGATGCTGCAAAAGCAAGGAAGATTCTCACAGCCTCAAGTCTTGCAACAAGTGCAAAGACATCATTGTAATCTATTCCTTCCTCCTGTGTGTATCCTTGAACAACAAGTCTTGCCTTGTTCTTGATGATCAAACTTCTATCATCTCTCTTATTTCTGAACACCCACTTGGTGCCAATAGGGACTTGGCCACCATACCTTTTTCCTCTTGAACTGAAGCAACTCCTCTTGTATAGCTTCAATCCAGTTGTTTTCCTTAAGGGCTTCATCTACCTTCTTTGGTTCCATTAGAGAGAGAAAGCATGAGTACAAGCAGACATTCTGATTGTGGGTCTGACTTCTTGTTCTCATACCTTCTGAGGCATCCCTAATGATGTTTTTAGCTGGGTGAGTGTTGTGTATCCTGAGCCTAGGAATCACATCTAGTTGCATAGATAGATCCAGGTTTTAGAAGTTTTGCTCAGGTTTTTGAATACAATAACTAGCTGATGTCACACACTCATTCAATGAGGACTGATTGAATGAACGAGTGATAACATCAATGATATTCTGCTGAGAAGTAGTATCAACAGTTTCTTGTTCCTCCAGATACTGTCTTCATCAGCTTGGTGTTGAATGCTGGAGTTGTCAGTTGATGAGTTTTGAGGCTCAGTTGGCTGACAACTTGTTGCAGCTCCATGATTTCCTGAGATGTTCAAGCTTTCAGGACTTTTAGTAGTGGGAGCTTGTTCTTCAGTTCCTCTTAGAGAACTGGGAATAGGTCTGGGTAACTCAAACATTTGATCTTCATAGATGTCACATTGAGTTCTTGTTACAGCTGAAACATTCTCACAAGATGGTTTAGAATAGTTTGGATACAATTCTAGATTGAAGATATGATCAGGTCCATTCCCTCTAACACAAGGAGTGTGCTCATTAACAACAATGTTAGATGATTCTCGAAATTGTTGATTTTTAATATTATACACTCTATAAGAAATAGAGGTTGAGGAATATCCAACAAAGATAGCATCATCTGACCTTTCAGCAAATTTTGCTAAATTGTCTTTTGTGTTGAGTATGGTGCACCTACTGCCAAAGGACCTAAGAAAGCCAATGAATGATGGCCTCTTGTTCCATAACTCATAAGGGGTCTTTCCATGGGACTTAACAATGAGAACCCTATTTTGCACATAGCATATAGTGTTGACTGCCTCTGCCCAGAAAATGAGAGGCAGCTTTGAATCAGCTAACATAGTTCTTGCAGCCTCAATAAGTGTCATGTTCCTCCTCTCAACAACACCATTTAGTTATTTCTAGGAGCACTATATTGTCTGGCGATCCCTTTTGAGTTGCAGAATGTGTCAAGAACTTGATTCTTAAACTCAGTCCCTTGATCACTTCTAATAATTTTTACCTTGTGATCTTTTTGATTTTCAATTTTAAAAATAAAAGATTTTAAAGTTTCAGTTGTTTCATCTTTAGTTCTTAAAAGGAATACCCATGTAAATCTCATAAAATCATCAACAATCACAAGGCAATATGATTTCTTTCCAATGCTCATTATACTTGTGGGACCAAAAAGATCCATGTGCAATAAGTGTAATGGAGTGGTGATGGAGTTAACTTCTTTGGATTTGTGAGAAACCTTGTGTTGCTTTCCTTTCAGGCAAGCAACACAGTTATCTTTACAGAAAAATTCCTTTTTAGGCACACCATGTACCAAATTATTTTTAACCAGCTTATTCATGGTTTTAAAATTAACAGGCATATTCTTTTATGCTAAAGAGTTGACTCATCACCATTAGCTTTGGAAAGAAAGCATGATACTTCACCCAGTGGAGAAATATTGTTCATATCAAGCTTGTACATATCCACTCTCCTGGGAGATCTAAGAAGCACCAATTCCTGAGGAATTGTCATCCCGAGTTTGAGGATAATGCACTCATGTTCTGTGAAAAGCATTTGGTGCTTTTGATCATAGAATTGAGAAACACTCAAGAGATTGTGTTGAAGCTGTTTGACAAAGTTTACTTTGTCAATGTTTAACTTACCATTGGATACACTACCTCTACCAGAAATGTATCCTCCGGCTTCACCTCCAAACTGAACAGGACCTCTATCAAAATATTCAAATTGTTGTAGGAGAGATCTGTTCCCTGTCATGTGCCTGGAGCATCCACTGTCCATAATCCAAACATTTCCATTCTTGTCATGTGAATGTCCCTACACATAAGGTGAAATGATTAGTTATTGTTGGAAACCCAAGCCTTGTTGGTCTCTGGTTTTTCTAATGCAGATGATATAACTGAACCAAATTGTATGCATGGGGGCTCAATTGTCATTTGTGAAGAAGAGGTTTGGGCTGCAGCATCTTTTCTAGTCTTCCATTCCATCCTATGGTTGACCTGTGTTGATGAGCCTGAGGAGGCTTATGCAGCATGGCTTGCTTTCGAGGCTTATTTCTTTTCGAAAGAAGTTTTCACCACCTTTTCTTGTGAAGCAGTCTTCTTCTTGGAAGGTTTCAAGGAAATGTTTTTGTTTCTTTGTTTGTTCTTAGGCTTGCCTTCCGAAGCTATTTTCTTTTCAGAAGAATGAGTTTTTTCCGAAAGAAACTTGGCTTCGGAAACAAGCTTTCCTTTCCTTAACACTTGGACCATATGATAAGGTTCAAATGTGAAACCATCCTTGACTCCTTCTTTCTTAACATTGGTTGCATAATGTGTGCTTGCTGGATTGTAGTAACAATCTTTAGCCATGCGGTTATGCAGACCACAGATTATGCACTCAATGTTAATCTTGGTGGGACATGTGGGCTGTTGTTTCTTGCACTTCTTTTCTTCTTCAACAGCCTTTCCTTTTAATTTCTGATCCTTCAGCTGGATAGGAGTGCTGGTACTACTCTCCTTTCCTGAATCAGAACTTCCAACCACTTGGAATCCAGCTAAGATGAATACACCCTTTTGCCTTGGGTCTGTCTTCATCTTAGTCTCAGCCACCTATTTGGTAGTTTTTCTTACTGCCCTGATCTGGTTCTTTTTGGCTTTGGTGGTCAAGGGTTTATCAACTATGGGGATGAGGTTTTCTACCTTATCCTTCCCTGTGGTGGTTTCCATTATGGCATCATTGTTCTACTCACTAGGTAGTGGGTCAGCAGTTGGAACCTCTTGCTCATCAGTACCATATCTTGGCTGTCTAATAGACATAAGAGAGTGTGGTGGAGCAATTTCATTGGATCCCAACCCACTTTTGTTTTGATAGCATACCTTGGAGTGGGAGGATGATGCTACAATGGTGTTGAAGTTGTGCTCTTGAATAGCATACTTCTCTACTTTAGCCTTAGCTATGACTAGCTGGGATTGAGCTTCAGTTAACTTGGATATTAGATCTTTTATTTGAGTCCTATAGTTGGTATGTTCATGTTTTAAAGAGGACACAGTTTTCTCTAACTCTTCTATTTTGAGTTTACAGTCAGATTCTGCTCTCTTAAAATCAGATTTTAGGATATTTAAAGAGTCAATATTAGATCTAATTTCCATGTTGTAGTCCTAATACAATTTAAACTTAGCAATACAGGCTGGAGTACAGAGATGTTCATATACCTTGTTGTCTTCAGTTCCAGTCATGAGAGCTTGAGCAGGAGTGACATCTTGCATCATAAAGCTCTAATCAACCTCTTGAGCAACAGCAGGAGTTTGTGGCTTAGTGGGTTTGGTTGCAGCCTTTGAGGTAGCAGGATTTTGAGAGGATTGAGCTGCTCCAGGACTAGATCTTGGAGTTTTACATTCCCTAGCAAAGTGATCAAGGTGGTTACAGTTGTAGCATTTGGCCTTGATCTTATCAAACCCAAATTTGTTGTTAGTTGGGTTCTGAGGAAACTGCCTTCCTGTTCTTTTAAAGAATTTATTTGCTTTGTAGGTTAAAAGAGCCATTTGCTGGATAATGTCCATATATTCAACATCATCTGGACTGAAACATTCTAGATCATCAAAACAGTATTGAAAATCTCCAGAGTGCTCACTCCCTGAAACAAAGGCACAACTATCCTGGAAGGGAGTGTGTTGAGCCTGTTGAGACCTGGGTGTCTCAGGGAAAGTGATGTATGGCCCAGAAGAGGATGATGGTTGTTAGGGGTAGTTTAGGTACAACTGAGGCTGGGGAGTTCTTGATCCTTCAGCAACATGTAGAGCATTGTTGATTGCAGGATTTGAGTGTCTGTTCTTTGGTGGCTCTTCTGAGTCTCCATCTGCATACGGTATCCATCAAGGATTCCGTATAGTTTAGTCATAGTGAAAGTGTTGAGATTTTTAGTTCTTTTGATTGAGACACAGTAAAAAGTCCACTCATGAGGAACTGCACTCATGAATTTTCTGACTATGTCTCTTTTCTCAAGAACAACTCCCATAATCTGAAGAGAGGTAATCAAGTCCATATACCTGAAGTATTGTTGACTCAAGGTCTTACCAACAAAATAAGTGAAGTTCTCAAACTTCTGCTTCAGCATATCCTTCTTGTTTTCCTTTGATTTAGTAGAACTAGAGTACATCAACTTCAAAGCATCAAAGAGTTCTTTAGCGGTCTCGCATTGCTTAAATCCTACCATTATGGAGTTTGGTATGGTAGTAAGCAGCATGTCATCGCTTTGTAGTCGATGTCCATCCTCTTGAAGTCTTCATCACAGTAGTCTTCAACAGCTTTCTCAATCATGGCGCCATTACCAGCCGGGTCCACCACCTTTGGCTTGTAAGGACAATGAGTGACAGATCTTCACATGCGGCTATCTTGATACTTCATAAAACCTTCAATATGTTTGCACCAGGTTCCAAAATCATCAGGGGTGATGATAGGAGCCTTGGTCATGGTTCCCATCTCGAACTCAGAAAACTTTTGGTTAAGAGCCATTTAAGTCAAGTGAGTAAGTGTGAAGAAACGAGGGTGATTTGGGATGGTTAGATCTCACAATAAAGAGCCTAAAAAGCTCTGATACCAATTGCAGGATCGGTGTTGGTCTCTCAACACAAGTTTAGTATCTCACAAACTCACTAAGTCTCACTCGGTTGATGAAGAGAAATCTCTAACTAAGTTGACAATAATATAATAAGTTAATGAACACAAGAATGGTTTTCAAGATACTTGTATATATTATTTCTCAACTCAGTATTACAAGACTCTTACAAGTATGGTTACTTAAGTTACAATGAGAAACTATATATACTACTATCTATAGCCGGTTATACTTGGAAAACCAGCTGGAATTTACCGCTAAGCAAATACTACATTGCTAGAAGTAAAGTATCTAAGATAAAATAATATCCTAGATTAGGTAGTCATGACAGGTCCATGACTTACCTTTTGTCACCAACTAAGTATGGTAACTGTACTAACTGAAAAAGGTAAACAGCGGATTAAAGTATGGTCAACTACATGGCAGTGGGAAAACGCCATGCAGTGTATCAGAGTTATCAGTGGATGTTAGATAGCCCATACTTATGTCCACTGGTTCATAGTTGATTCTTCTGAAAGAAAAATGGCTTCGGAAGAATAAGTTCTTCTGAGGCCATTTATACTTCGGAAGAATCAACTTCTTCCAAGTCTTCTGTAAGTCTTTGTGACTTCATTCTTCGGAAGACTTTGTCCTGGATCTTCTAAGAGTGAATGCTTCGGAAGAAGAATTACTTGGTCTTCATATACTTCGGAAGACTTGGGTCTACCTTTGGAAGTTCTTCATATACTTTGGAAGGATAACTACTTAGTCTCGGAAGACTTAGTTTCCTTCGGAAGTTCTTCATACTTAAGCTTCAAAAGATCTTCAACTTGTCTTTGGAAGAGCAGCTTTAGCTTCGAAAGACTTCTTTAATTGTACTTCAAAAGTATTCTAAGTGTTGCTTTGGTTGGACCAGGCTCATATGATCCAACAAATAGATATAGAGTCATAGAAATCAAAGGCTAGATTTTTGATGTCCAAAAAGGTAGAACTATTCCCACTGAAGGCTGAAGAAGATGTTATTTCTGAAGGTAGGCAGATCTCAAGAATCCTTAGTGAAAAAGAACATCATAGCACTAATTAAGAGTGCAAAGGATTCAAGAGCTGCAAGAACTGCATCTAGAGAATTCAACCGTGGTAGTGAACCCAGCAGAACAATATCAAAAGCTCCACCTAAACCAAAGGCCAAAGCTATCAAGAGAGTGCTATCTAAGTCATCCAGGTCATCTGCAGAAAGCACTCAGAGAACAGCACCTCAGCAGGCTTCAACAGCTACAACTACTTAACCAAATCCTGTGATCTTATCCATGAAGAAAGAGAAGAAAGATGAAGAGAAATGTCTCCTAGCAACTCAACTTAAGTTGAAAGGATACAATTTTGATCAGATCATGGATTGGAGCACTACTGAGATCAAGTCTAAGCTGATAGCTACAACTCATATTGAAATGAAGAAAGCAGTTGAGTCAGCTAGAAGAAAAAAGGATGAATCAGATAAAAAGAAATAAAAATGTTTTAGCAATTGTTCAAGGATAGGCAGCAAATGAAGCAATTCCTCAAATACTATGGTTTCTTTGGTAGACAAGTAGGACCAATGAGTATATCAACTCTTGATATAAATATCATAGGAATCAAGAAGAAAATTGCTGCTGGAGAGCTTCCAAAGCTTGAACAAGCTAAGGAGCAATCGGAGAGACAACACGCCAAGTCAAAGAAAGTTACTCAAAAATCCTCCCATATGCCGACTAGGCCTCCAACATCTCCTGACACTTCATCAACTATCTCTAATGATAAGAAGCCCATCTCTTCAATCCTTGCAAAGAAGACAAAAGCTCCAAAGAAAGTAATAAATCCAAGGATTGTTGATCCAGAAGCAGAGGAGAAGATACTACAAGGAACCAAAGTGTTGGCAGCTGGGTATCTTGCTCAGATGAAGAAATTTATTGTCAAGAGGGAAAATGGATAGGTCATTTACTATAACCATGAAAATGAGATACTTGAGCTGCCCCTTGACATTTTAGATCAAATTGCAGAGTACTTTAGCATCTTTGGATGTAAGAATGACAAGTCCGAGATGCTGATGCATAAAGTACTCACCTTAGTCAAGTCTGATGCTGGTGAAGAATTTCCTAAAATTTTACTATCATCACATGATCCCATAGTGGAGTGAAAATATGATCAAAAGAAAAATACCTACTTCAAAACCAGATCCGCAGCTGTAAGAGTAGCTTACTCAAGAAACCAACTAGTTTGCTTCAACCGGTTCGAGATAGCTGACTTAACCAGGCTGAGACTAAGGAACCCCTGCAATGATTCTGAGGTAAGGGAGGTGGAAAAGGTATTAATAAGGATCTACAACTCTTATTTAGAAAGATCAAGGTAGGCTTCAGGACGAAGAAAGAAGAAAGTAGAGTCTGAAGCTGCCAAATCCATTCCATTTGCCAAACCCAACAGCCAACCAATCTCATCTTCTCATACTTCACCACCTGCTCAAAGCACTAAGTATGGTACTCCACAAGTCCAACAAGTTCCTGAACCAACCAAATCCCCTACCCATAGCAAATCTAAAGAGCCAGCAGATGAAATGATCATCACTGATGTTGTTGACAGAATTAGACGTGGGTTGGAGCATCTAGAAGAAGAAGAAGAACTCTCAGAATCTGAGGAAAAAGAAGACTTAGAGAATAGTGATCAAATCATCAAGTGGGACTATGATTTTAAAACTCTGAGGTTCTCCGTTGAAAGGAAGAATAAAGAAAAATATTTCTTCCTAATTGAACTGGATGTTCTAATGCTCAGCCTAGAAGATTTGAAGTCAATGCATAAGTTGATCTCTGAAAATAAAGACATGCCAAACAAGTACAAGTCCATGGCTGCTATCTTAAAGATCAAGTTTGACAACAAGGTTGAGAAAATAGAAGAAGAAGAAGCTCTGAATGTAACTCCACTAAGCTTTTATGATCCTATCCCTCATTGGAGTTATAAATCCTCAACCAACACCTTCAGCCTAACATATGTCGGTGCCGGCAAAGTTGAAGTTAAACAGTATGACATGTTCAGACTCTCTCGGCACAATATGAAGGACCTAGTGAATCTGCCTCTAGAAGAGGATATATGTACAAGCTTTTGCTGATTAGGATGCTTGAAAGATAAAGACAGAGTTTTGGTAGCATGATCCTAGGGGGAATTTGTTGAATCATAAAGGATGAAACTACCGAAACCTTTGGATTTCAGCATTGGCCTTCAACTGCTGAATCAGGCCAAGTGTAGAATCAACTTCCAAAGTGCATATGCTGAATGACTGCTAATCAGCACATGCCAGGAAACGGTTGAACTACATGTGCTGAAAGAGTGCTTATCAGCCTATGCAGATCAACTGCCTATCAGTAGCAAACTCGATGATCTGCTGATCGGCTTCTACTAAGAACAACTATGTCTGTGCCAACGGTTGTTAAGTCTCACCTTTAGCTGACAACATGGTACAGCAGCGCCAACTCCGATACACAGATTACCTATTCTACTGTAGCATTTGAACATAAAATAGCTTATTCTAGTTGTTTAGTATAAAAGTCCTCATACTTGTATAGGAGAGAAAAGCTTTCTAATCCATTTTGATTGTATCTGCCGAATTGTAATCTTTGTATAAATTCAGATTAGTCAAGTGAATACTTTGAAAGAACTTATTGTGTTTTTATCCTTACTCAAAGTATTTGTGTTGTGATAGTAAGTATCTAACTTAGATTCCGCATTCGTTAGTTACTAATATTAGAAGAAGTTTTTGTTTGTGTAAACCAACCCCGATCCAACACAAGTGTCTCTAGCGTATGTAGTATAATTGTGATAAGAACCTAAAAAAGTATCGACCCAAAGACACAATAACTTATTATCATTATGTAACAGTTTCATTAAATTTATTGGTCATTAAAGATACAAATAGTTAAAAGATATAATGCAAGTAAATAAATGTTTAAGCAAGATAGAAAGTATTCACTTTGGTTTTGAATCAACTTAGTTAATGATAAATGTAGACTAGAGTATGTGGTCTCATTCCCTAGTCATACGATCATTTGGAATGTTGACATGATGGTCACATGCAAACCACTTCGAAACATTTTTGTTATAATATTTTGATATGATTATGTATTAGTGGTTTTAAGCGTATGTTAAACTCTTAGCTCTCGTTATATAACCCTATGATTTAGTTGGAAAGTTAACACGATGATCACATGCTAACCATCTCAAATCATTTCTATTAAGATTGCCACAATAAGAATATATTAGACATTTGATAGCCTTTTGGAATGTTAATACGCTGGTTACATATCAACCACTTTAGATTGCTCATTAAGTCCAGATAAAACAATGCCACAAATCCAAATAAAACAATGCCACAATCTATTTCACCTTAAGAATTTTGTGTTTATTTAATCAAGTCTTCTTATTTAAATCCCTATTTATCAAGTCTAATACAGTGTTATTGAAATTTACATCTACAATTTCATATATAAAGACTTTAAGTTATACGAATGTTCAACATGCTATAGTTAGAATCTTCGGTTCAGAAGTCCTTAATTTTTCATACCACTACGATGCGGCCAGTCAAGAAAGATCTTTGGTCTTTTTGATCACATTGATAATCACCTTCCATGGGCTTAGTAGATATCTATAAACTTGTTTAGCAGATCTTCATTCTTATATCCCCTTCCACATGTAAAGCTATAAACCGTTGACACCTCAATGATAAGGAGAACATATTATACAGAATTTGACTTGTATTAGCCCACACATTAGGATTGCCCTCTAATAACTTAATTGCGCTATCTTACAATCCTTTTAGATACTAAAAGTGTAACAGGCCTTGATAAATGTTAGTGGACAGGGCCATAACACACATCCCTAATGTCTTTCATCAACTTCCATCTTCTTCGGATATTTATTGAAACCTTGGTTAGATCCTTGGGAAATAAACTCTTATGGATCGAAAGAGGCTATCGCCATCACTATGATCTAGGGGCTATTCTGAACAAAATACAATAGTGTAACATCATATATGATCAAGAAGTGCATCATCATACGCTTCCACATAGCAATCTAATTACACACCAATCTTGGTGATTCGTTGGTTGAGCCATTGTAGAAGTTATGCATCTTCTCAATTAATTGCGATAATCTAAATTGCTATAAATAAAAACTGAACAAAGATTATAAATGCAAGGTTTGCCGCCATCAAATGTTCATGTACATTCTAATATTTATAGTGTAGGAAACCGGATGCATTTCCTTTGTTAATAATAATGGTTGAACCCTAACAGATATCTCCAGTGGCGGAGCTTAAATTCTTCCGTAGGGGGGCGGGAACAAAATTAAATTTTTTTAGGGGGGGCGAACTCGATATTTATACAAAAATTTACACTACCGGGACTAAAATTTACACTATCGGACTAAAATTTAACACTACCGACAAAAAAAATATCCCCCCCCCCCCCCCCCCCGGCCCCTATGATGCTCCGCCAATGGATATCTCAAGCCCCTTTGTAGCACCACAGTTCATTACTTCATTTTAAAATTTTCATTGCTTAGATTATGTCACAACCTTTTGTTCTATATATTACGTAATTATTAATACGTAAGGTTTTATGATACTTTATAATTTATTTCTCCTCTTAATCTTTCTAGACTAAGCCATGTTTGTTATTCCGTGTAACCCTGGTTACATGTCATGTAAAAAAAAAAAAACTATAAGCCTAATGCATACTGAACAAATATAACAAAAGATGAAGATGTAGAAGTTCTGACGTGGTACGATATCAAAAGTAATTTTAACTTAAACTTATAATTTTATTAAAAATAAAAACGATATCTTTAATAAGAATATGAAACAGATACACATGATAATTGTTCTTCATGACTTCATAAAACTAAGTTATGTCGCTCCTATTCATGAAAGTCATTATGTTCATGGGTATTAAAAGGTTTTAATGGTTCATACAAGTTTAAATACAAATTATGAAAACCATTGTCTCATTTTATTAGTTTCATAACATAATTGTATGTGAATTTGTAGTAAATTATTTTTTGAAAACTTTGAAAAATCATCTCAATTGTTGAAATACATAATAAATCATTTTTTTAAAATCAAATACGTAAACACAAAAACTAAAATAGTTTTGATTACAAATGTCCATAAAATACAATTTAACCCCCATGTCATTCATAAGGTCTTTTAGGAATACAACGAATGGAAAGAGTAAATCCAATAGGTATCGACAATGTCTAACTAGCTAACTAATGCAAGGTAATCAGATAACATAATAACTTGACGTCTGAACTAAAAACATAGCGTGATTAAACTTACGCCAACAATGGAATTGACTAGAAAAAACTTGGAAATCTTTTAACACTACAGAAGTGATACAAATCAAAAATCAAAAACCAAAAAACAACTAGTATCGCCTAGGATAACACTCCTTCAACCAATAAGTGTGCACATGGAGAGGTAGACCTTACATACCACCAAAGTGTGATTGGATGCGTGCACACACATCAATCCATCCATTCCTGTTGATATTACGGTTCTACACGTCTCTAGAAATAAACATAAGTACTAAACATACACTATAAACCCAGCTCCTTACGCTATTGCCTATTGGTGCTACACTGACTGTCACCCCCCAAGCATGCTCGTGATGAGGGTACAAAGTAGTTGCAGAGAACACAAACCTATACTTATCAAGTATGTTAACCAATGTCACCCACCAAGCATGCTCGTGATGAGGGTTCAAGTGATTGATCTTAGCTTAGCTTGATAGCCGCATCAAGTATGTTAAGTGTAGATAAAAACACAAAAGACATGGTGGATGTAGATATTACTAACCAAACCCCACACAAACACACCCAGTAAAAATCTTATGCATACAGCTATATGATAACAGACACGAACACATTTGATCAGAAAATGAAACTACAGCTCTAGTGATGGAGAGGGGTTCCAACAATAATGAATAGTTTGAAATAACAAAAACCTGTATTTTGAATAAACTAAAGGATCAATAATTCTTATCTTCATAAGAAATTTTGAAAATAATAGTTTCCTGTCAAATCTACTTTTGCTGCATCATTTGTCATTGAATAATCGATTTCATAAACAACGTTGAACAAGCAAAACGTAATAGAAATGACAATTGTATAAAAAATCAGGTATATATTAATACAAGAAATGTGGTGCAATGAACGTTTTGGCCATTGAAGAAGTAAAACAATTCCACAATAAAATTCCTTTTAAAAAAATAAAACAATTACACAATAACATTCTTGAGTTCACATCGGATATTGAAGTTTCAGTTTGGAGTAATAGCCCAGATAAGTTTTACAAAAGAAAACGCCTCTTTCCAACCTACAGCCATCCTTCAAATCCTATTTTAATACCATCGTCACCCAAAATAAGATTTCATCATTGCAATGGATGACGATGATAAAAAAAATACACTATTTACTTTAATTATGACCAACACTTTTTAACTTGAAGAACAATGTGGCTCGACCCTTTCTGGCAAAGATATATAAAACATGAAACAAGATTGCAATCCGACTTGGGTGGTAACAAGACACTGATGACCCGGACTGATGCATGACTCAAAATTGTTCTCTCCAAATGAAAACTTAAAAATATATATAAATCTGAGATACAGAATAATGAAGTAGAAAAAAATATGAATGATGCTGTAAAATGTATGCAAGCCCCAGCCCGACTTGAGTATACAACAGAACAAAAAGAAGACCGCAGTCCCAGCTCTAACCAACACGACAGTTGACTTCGACTAATGCAAGACTCCATATTGACCGACTTAAACAACTCATGCGCACCACCAGCATGAAATGGGCCTTCAGAGATGATTTTATATTCTGAATCAGACATCAGTCTAAATACCCACCTTGATGACCAAACAGACGTACCCAAACTTGACTCACTTATATGCATGCAGGGCTTCTATATTTAAAGGGTACGAAGTATGTACCACAAGAGAGAAGGTTTAAACAGAAATAGCCCGACTGATGGCTAACTTGGCCCACTCAGCAGATTCTTTAATCAAATGGTCATCTGAGGATAAACATTCGTTCAGGAAGTCTTTGCTTGAAAGAGATTGCTGAATCAATGACCCGGCATTACTTCCTAGAGTATCAGCTAGATCTCCAAGGACTCCAATGGCAGTTTTCATCACCACATCATCCCTGAAAGCATGTTAATAAATATCAAGTAAGAAACCAAAAAAATTGAGGTAGATTAAATCATTTTAATAAAAGATATTATGCATAACCATGTCTGGCTACATCCCTAACTGAAGAAAAATACGCATTATGACATGCACGTTTTGCATAATAATGGAGTATAGATGAAGTGTCGAATTTAAGGCAAATACTTACATGTCTTTCTCCATATAAATGAGATCTAGGAACTGAATGATGTGAAGGGCGTAAGGAATTAGCAACTGAGTTTTAGGCGAGTTCTTAAAACCCTGAAAAATCCCGGAATATGCCTCCAATATGCCATTTCTCAATAGATTGGTGTACTCTATCATTTCATCATCAGCACCTGATGTATGGGCAGATAGTTCTGCTGCGCTCTGGAGCATAGGCATAGCATACATTAAATATTTCTCAAAGTTGTCTCCAATTGCCATTGCAATATCACCAAAACACGAAAAGATTGGTGGTTTCACTGATCGGTGCAACTGGTTGCTTGAAAGATCTTTAAGAAGTTGAGTCATGATCCCATCACACCATGGCAGCACCTTGTCCTCCAAAGCCCTGCATATGTCGCCCACCACACCTACAGTCACAGCACACACTTGGTATTCTTCAAAGTTCTGAAGACCCATTTCCAGATACTTGTAAAACTCAGGCATATATTTTGCGAAATCTGAGCCCATTGAATAGGCTAGGGCTCCTATGGCAAGCATTGCTTCTTCATGAACAGTTGCACTGCGACAAGCAAAAACCCTAAGGAAAAGGCTCATGATTTGATCAGCATATTGCATGAAGGGGTACTTAGTTGGCTCTGATGATCCTAACTTCTGAATAATCACTTGTAAGCACCCACAAAGAAGGCCTTGTAATTCATTCTGTTTTTGTCTTTCATCAGAAGAAAGGTTATGTTCTTCTAGGGTTTTATGAAGTTCCATCATGATAACAGGAACAAGCTGCAACACCATGGAAGCTGTTTCATCTGTAGAACACCTGACAACTTCATTTAAGGTCTCATAAGCAGCAGTCCTTAATCTAGACTCCCCAGCATCATCTCTGTGAGTAACTGTTAAAAGAGATTGGATGATCTCTTGAAAATAGGGAGTCAGAGGGGATGTTTGACCAATATCCTCATAACCTTGTGCAAGAAAATAGAGGGCCCCGCATGCTTTCTCAGCAATATTTGGAGCATCCTTCATGCTCTGAAGAAGAACTGTGATGATCTGTTGACAGTTAGCTGGGGTAATGATGGGTGTCTCCATGGTTGAACCATGAAGAAACTCAAATATTCTTCCAAGGGTCCAAGCTGTTGTGTCTTTTACATGGTTGTTGGGGTCTTTGGTTAAAGCTGTAAGCATGAAATTAAGAGCAACATTGACAAGTGGAGCTAACTTATTAGGTGATGGCCCTTCCAAGATGGAACCAAATGCATAAGTGGCTGCTTCTCGTTGTCTCCAATCGGGTTTTGTTATATTCTCTTCAATAAAAGGCATCACAAGTGGAACAATATCATCTCCAACAGTTCTTGCAACCAAACCAAGACATGTGCCCCCCGCCATTGCAATATTCCAAGCACCTTCATCTTGATCTTGATCTTCTTCTTGCTTCAACAATGTCTCCAACAACATTGGCACAAGTGCAGGCAGAGCTTGTTTTATAAAATAAAAGCAAGGAATATCAGAATCACCAGCAAATTCACCACCGTAATCTTCTAAAATATCTATCTCTTCATCACATATCGAGCTCCAAAACTCAATAGCTTGTAAGGCAACAGGCTCTTCATCTTCTTTCACTGCCTTGGCAGTAATGTTGAAGATATCCTGCATGTATGGAGCTATTTTCTCATAGTAGCTTGATGAGATGGACACCAGACACTCAAAAGCCGCCTGCCTAATTTTCACTTCTGGCGATAATGTTGCCTCACATACAACCTTCATAATATAATCTCGCTCCATATCATTAGAGAAATTCACCTGAGCAAAGCTGAGAGCATTATACAATGCTCGTGTAGCAGCAAGCTGGACATCATTACTACCCTCAGATGCATTCATACCTTGAACTACAGCCGTAAGTATTTTATTCACATGATCTTGTTCTACAACATCTGGAGACACTTCTTCACATATATATCCAAGCGTTTCTAAAGTGGCTTGCTTGACATGAACAGGAACCTGGTGAACATTCGATAAAAGTGAACCAATAAGCTCAGGCCATTGTTTCTGTGGTAGCTCTATACCAGCAACTTTAGCTATCACTTGTGAAGCAGTTGACCGCGCCTCATAAACAGGAGAAGATAGAGTCTGCAACAAACAAGTCTTTATCTGAGTCTTAACACCCATATCTAAAGATAACCATCTCTGAACAAGCTCAAACTTTCTATGCTGTTCTTTTGCATCCAAAGCATTCTTGAGAATTAAACCAGCCAATTTCCGACTGTCAATAGGCTTCTCCTCACTAGCAAGTTCTCCAGAAAGAGATAACAAAAAACCAGCTAAATTTTGCTCCTGAAACTGCTTTAAACTTTCTTCAGCATGCTTCCGAACAGACCCATCAACTGATTGCGCATTCAACAGAATCTGAGTAACTTCCATTGCTATATTTTCTTGCCAATCACACTTTCAGAAAAACTGTTTCATCACAAAATCAACAACATTTAAAAAGAGGCACCAAATGAAAAAGGCAAAGTAAATATTAGAAATTGAAATCGTTGTTCTACATATCAAAAAACCAACTAAGCATAGGTATCAGACTCCAAACATAGATCAATTTAACAAGTGAGTTTATCATTATACTAATACACGTCTATCTATCAGTGCAAGAAGTAATCCCTATTATAACGATCATCCGACACGAAAACTATTAGAAACCAAAAAATCCCCATGTTCTTATCGGAGCAAATCTACGGTATCTGCCGATGATTCAATACAAACATCAACTGCACATATTACCGATCTAAAGGGAATCGAACAACTATACGATAACAGTTACATCAAAAAGTACACAAAGAACAAACACAGATCGAATCTATAGATGCAGAAATTTAGTAGAAATGAAAAAAAATATAAAAGATTAAGAAGGTGAATTACCAGAGGAATTAGTGATAAGCGAACAAACGGCGCTTCTGGAAACCCTAGAGAGATGGAGAGAGAAGACTGGAACTACAATTGCATACCTGTCTCTGTATAATTATTTGGAAATATGTATAAAAAGAATATAAAATTCGTTTCCTCTCATTCAAAATTTTAACTGGAACATGATAATAATATACTCAAAACCCACAAAATAGAATATTTTGTTGTCACATGTAAGGAATTTTTAAATCTAAATTTTGAGCGGTCGGTGTGACATGATTAGCTTTTTATTTAGTTCATTAATTCATTTTTAAGTATATCTAAAGAAACTAAATTTATGTGTATATATATATATATATATATATAATTAGGGGTTGGTTACTATACAAAGTTTAATTTTCCAAACTCACAAGAAAGCGACACGTGTTTTCTGGCGAATGGATGGTTTCGTCCGCGTCACAAATACGTATATAATGTACATAATTAAACAAGTTATGTTTATAATTACACAAGTTATATGTATTACTACGTAAGATATATTTGATATTACGCAAAGTAAAATTGCGCACATTATAAAAAATAATTACGCAAGTTATATTTATAATTACGCAAGTTATATGATAATTACACAAGTTATGTTGATAATTACGCAGTGAATAATCACGCAAGTTATAAGCACAGCATATAGGCGTTTTTATAAAAAAGTGTTGTTTTTTAAAAAAAAAAAAAAAAGTATAACAATACTATACTCATATTAAAAAGGATAAAATTCTCGTTTTTATAGTGTATTTTTTTAAAAAAAATAATGTCATATGAAAAAGTTATATATGATTAAAAAGATGAGAGGAATTTAAAAAAGTCAACAATTGTATGTTATTTCAATTTTTCCCCTCTAGGCTAGTGGTGTACAAACCGGTTCGGTTTCAAACCGGTCCGGTTTGAACCGGTTTATTTTCAACCGGTTTGAACCCCAAACCGGTTTTAGGGCTAGTAAATTCAAACCTATCGAACCGATCCGGGCCGGTTTGAAAATCGGTTCGGGCCCAAACCAGTTCGTGTTTGCATTTTTTTTAATTCAATGAAGAAACGCCCAAACAGATACGTCTGAACAGTGATGATGCGCCAAAACAACGATGATACGCCCACAGTGATGATGCGCCCAAACAGTGATGATGCGCCCAAACAGTCTCCAAACGCCTAGCTGATTCGCCCAAACAGTGATGATGCGCCCAAACAATCCAAACGCCCAAACACTTAGCAAAATTTCAAAAGTTTTTAACACTTATCAAATTCTTCAAACTTGTTCAATTGATCTAAAATATTATTTTGCTAAATAAACATCAAACATTTGATTATTTATTTTTATCAAAGACTACACATTTATATAAATTATTTATAAATATTAAAACATAAAACATTACAAAAGGCTTAAAATCAAATATTATATAAAATGTAAAATTTAAATAAAAATATAATTATGATTTGTGATACATAAAAAATTAAATATGATTATTTATTTTTATTAAAGATTACATCAAATGTAAAATAAAGATACTATTCAAAACATATAAACAATTCAAATGACGTAAACTTTTAAAAACTAAAGTCGTTCTCCGTTCGTCCGTTGTATATTTGGATACTTTATTCTTCACCACCAGAACCCAAGCTATTACGAATGTACTCATCATATGCCGCTTCATCATCGGTCATTCGGGGTGTCAATCCACCGTCTACTTTGTTTTCATATATTTCGGCTTCATATTCTAATTTTCTTCAAGTGAGCATTTGTCTTGTATTCTTTCAGCTGCATCCAAATAATCCTTCAAGCAAATACACATTTCAACTGCTTCGGGAGTGAGTCGGGTTCTTCATATTGATATAATCATACCACTAACAGAAAAAGCAGATTCCGAAGCTATCGTGGAAGCTTGGACGATTAGTAAATCTCGGGCCATGGTGGATAGGATTGGAAATTGATCTTCCTTACCTTTCCACCAAGCCAACAAGTCAAAATTATTAAAATCTTGTGGAGACATGGTGGATAAAAAGTTTGTTCCACTATACCTCCCGATTTCACTACTCGGAATGTTACCACGTTGACGTTTACTACATTCAGCTCTTAAAGTATTATACAAAGCAAACATTGGATCACTTGAACCTTCGTCATGTGCCGCATGCCGCATAGACTCATGTATGTTTGATGTTTTACCATATTTTGCTAAATAAACATCAAACATTTGGTCTAAATGTGTGTTAAAGTTATTTTTTGCACTTTGAGCATAATAAGGGTTTTCTTCTTCTAAATCCAAATTAAAAGTAATTTTATAAAGTAAAGTTTCAACCCCCGACGTATTTAAACAAGGGTTTAAGGAAGCGGCACATATAATAACCGGAGGTATTTCTTTAAAATATTTTTTAAGTTTTTCTTTCATTGGTGGTATCATATCCGAATAAGGTCTACCTCTGAATGATAACTCATTTAATTTTGAAGTCATTAAGTAAATTTGGTGAAGTACTAATGGACTCGTTGGATAATAAACTCCAGAAAGACAAATAGTTGCGGTTTTAAAAACATTAAGCATTTTGGTTATTTTTTCAATAATAACCCAACCCGATGGATGGTAAGTCGAAACCTTTCCACGACTCACCAAAGTATTATGAAAGACTATTAAACATTCTTTTGGTCAATAGCCTTTTCAAACATGTTACAAGTCGAATTCCATCTTGTAGGTACGTCCCAATTCGGACCTAAACACTTGGAATTTGCATCTTTACAAAACTTGCGATCCCTACTATATCTTTGGTTACTGCTAAAAATATCACGTAACATTCTTTTAAAACTATCTTTTATTGTTTCAATAGTTTTTAAACCGTCTTGAACGGCTAAGTTTATGATGTGCGCAACACATCGACTATGAAAAAACACACCGTCACAAATTGGTTTATATTTTAATTTTAGATGTTCTATCGCAAGCGTATTATTTGACGCGTTATCAAAAGATATTGATACGATTTTGTTTTCCAGTTTATATGTTCTAATAACTTTGTCAATAAGATAAAAAATATTTTGACCGGTGTGAGGATAATCAAATAATTCAAACGTAATCGTACGTTTCATCATTTGCCACGAATCGGGTTCAACCCAATGGGCGGTGACACAAATGTACGAGTCCGGTGAACAGTGCGAAGTCGACCAAACGTCACTAGTTAAGTTAACACCGGTTTGTAAATTTTCAAAATAAGATATTAATTCAATTTTAGCTTTTTTCCATATTTTTAAGCAATCTCTTCTAAGTGTAGCACGACTTACATGTGTGTATCGCGGTTGGAGAGTTCGTTGAAATAGCCGAGTCAAACGTTCATTGTCAAAATGTTTGAATGGCAAGCTTTCTTGAATTACAAAATACGCCATTTGCTCACGAACCGCATCAACGTCATAAGCCCAAACATTCCCTTCGCTTGTCATCGAAGCTTGATCTTGAGATGGTTCACCTTTCAAAGCCTTGAAATATTTATTCGTAATATGGTTTTTCAAAGTTGTATTTGTATCTTTTTTGAAAAACTTATGACAATACTTGCAACGAGCTTTATTTGGACCGCTAGCCATTTGACATAAATCGTAATTGCATCATATTTCGGGGTTCCTATTCGTAGGAAGGATTGCTATCACCACGTTGCTTGAAGACGCATCACAACCAACGGATGATTGAGCACTTGATGAAGCCATTTTGAAATGAACGAGAGTATTGAGAGTTTTTTTTGAATTGAACGAAAGTATTGAGCGTATTTGAGAATAGAGAGCGTTTTTTGATAGTAGAGAGCATTTTAAGTTGTTGTGGTTCAACCAAAACATCCAATACATATTTATACTAGCTTAACGAGGGTATAACGGTAAAAAACACAAAAAAAGGTCAAAAAACGGTCAAAAAACGGCTATATAGCCGTTATATAACGGCTAGTTTTTAAAACCGGTTTGGTAACCAGTTTGGGACCGGTTTGAAACCGGTTTGGGATCGGACCGGTTTGAAACCGGTTTCATTTTTTGAAACCTCCAACCGGTGGAGGAATCGGCGGTTGGACCGGTTTGGGCCAAACCAGTTTGGGCCAGAAACCGGTTTCGGTTTTTTCGGCCAAACCGGTTCGCGAACTGGTTTTTTTGGCCAACTCTACTCTAGGCACATTTTCTTGCGTGATTATTTCATATTAAATCTGAACCGTTCGTCTTTTAGATCAATGGTCCTCGTTACTTCGTACCCTTCATACGAATTATAGACTTCGTATCATAAACTTTCCTTATAGATCTCTACATATTAATAAAAAAATTAACTTGGGTGTCACATGGCCTCTTCTTATGGTGTACACTTACGATTTGTTCACGTGTTATCACCAAAAATAAACTTTTTCTTTAAAACAAAAATCAGTAATAACAAACTTTCCAAACTTAATCTTAATTTTCAATTTTTATTTTAAAAATATAAATAAAAAATCAATTAAGACAAACTTTACAAATTTGTTAATATTATTTAAATAAATAAACTTTTATTTAATATGATAATAATATCATAATAGTAGAGAATTTGATTTTTTAATAATCACAACTCAATTTTTAAAGTTTAAATATCATATGATTTAATATGATAGTGATTTTTTAAATTAAAACAAATTAAATAATTAATTTTATGTATCTCTTATTCAACCCGTGTAATACACAGGTCTCTAACCTAATAATAAATAAATAAATAAAAGTGTCATTTATTATGATTCCGTGAGTATTTTTTTTCCTTCTATTTCTCCAACTAATAATAAATAAGTTTCCTTTAATGTTTTTTTAAATTTCTAAATGTTTATTAACATATTTTAAATTCTTAAATGGGTTTATTTTCTGGTTGTCTTTCTTAGTTCTTAAATATGTATTATCAATTATGTAATATTTAATTTAATATATTTTTATTCAAGTTACTTAATGTATAAGTTTTACTCTAGTTATAGAATATAACAAAAACTGAAAAAGTGTTTGTAAGTGAATAATGTCCATTTTATTTCATTTCAACATATGTTTTCATTATATCTATACTATTATAATAAGCATAAAAGAAGAACAATATGATAATTTTATCTACATTTTAAGACATTCATATCAAGAGTCTCAAACTAGATTTTCTTCTTCTATGTTATCTATACTTCTCATACGAATTTTAAAACATTAGGTTTAAATTTAAAAGGTTTAGAGATGGTTTAATTTTGTATTATGTATAGGTAATATATTAAGTCATGTAACCAGCTTGTGTCATTGCAAGTTATCATGTAACCAGCTTGTGTCATTGCAAGTTATCTTTACCTGGGTCGAATACTGAACTTTCACTTTATTATTTTTGGGCATACTTTTTATTTTTTTTCTAACTAAAACATATATGGTTAAAGAAATTATGTTAATGGGAAAACAATTCAAATCTCTTAACTTTGAGCAATTACACCTACTTCATAATCTTCTTATAGATTTTGATAGAAGAGATGGTTTGCAAAATCCATTTGCATTTTATACCATATTATTTTTTGGAGTTAATTACACTATTAGTCCTTGTGGTTTCTAGAAAGTAACACCCTAGGTACTAACGTTTTTTTGTTACATCTTTGGGTATTAAGGGTTATTTTCTATAACACACCAAGGTACTAACACAAACGTCCGTTTAAAATTAACGGATACCTCATCACGTGCATAAAACGTGAGGGCAAATCCGTCTTTTACCGCTTACACCCTGAATATATATTAACCCCCTTCTTCGAACTTAAATAGCACCACCATTCGATTAAACGATCAGGCTTCCAACGATTGGTGTTAGGTTTCTAAAAGTGACGATCAAAATGTGGGTTCTTAGAGGTGAAGATGATGTAGACATTGAATTACTATACAGTAAGTGATTTTAATCTTATTCATACCTTATAAAAATGATCAAAATTTGTGTTTCAAACTGATTATGAATGTCCGTCTTTTTGTTTTCAGGTAAAGATAATTATCCAGACTATTTTTCGATCAAGATTCACCATGGAGGAGCTTTTATAATTAAAGATAATCATAGGGTTCTAGAAAGGTTCAAGGAAAACTATGTGGATTTTTTGCATATGGAGAATTTCGGTATTTCAATTTTACACGACATTGTTACGCAGTTAGGTTACACCGGCACTTTAAATGTATTTTACTATTATCAAATTCCTGGAAGGTATTTTCGATTTGGATTGTGGGCTTTAGCTTCTGATCAAGATTTATCAAATTTCTTAAGGCTTGTTAGAAATCATAAGTGTATCTCTATTTATGCAACCACTATAAGTGATTATGATTTAAATAATCCTTATTTGGAAGATGGTGAAGAAAAGGATGATGGGAACTTAGAAGATGATGCCAATCGGGTTGAGGAAGTTGAAGTGGATATGGTAAATTTCATAGTTAACTTGAATGAGGGTGATGATGATCAAGAGGAAGAATATTATCTAAATGATACATCTTCCTCTGAAGATGAAATACCAATTGAAAAGATTAGAAGAAAAGCATTTAGGAGACTTAGAAAAGAGCAAGAGGGTAGTAAACATCAATGCACCTTTTATGTTGGACAAAAGTTTGGTAGTCGTGAAGAAGTAAAGGAATAGATTAGAAGACACTCGGTAGAGACAAGGAGGGAAATATCATTTTTTAGAAATGACAAAGTTAGGGTGATGGCTGAGTGCAAAAGAAGTATTCCATAGTTTGAAAAAGAACCGAGCCAAGGCCCATGTCCAACTAATAACCCAAGTCAAAATACAAGTCAAGAACCAATTCAAGGCCCAAGTCAAGTCAACAAAATGGATGTTGATAAAGCTAGTCCAAGTTAAAAAGAAGGTGGTAGGAAAACCCTACAGAACCCTAATAAATGTCCTTGCGTCTTGCATGTTTCTATATTAAAAGAGGATCTAACTTGGGTGGTTAAAACATACAACCCAGAACACAAATGCCTTCAAAAGAGACATGTGAAGTCATTTACTTCAGATTGGCTGTCAAAGGAGATTGAAAATTAGATTGAGTCAAACCCAGGGATACCTATCAAGGCTCTACAAAAACAAATGCAGAAGAAGTATGAAATGGATGTTTCAAAAATAAAGGCATTTAGCGCAAAGACAGAAGCATCTAAACAAATAATGGGTGACTACATTAAGTAGTACAATGTTCTAAGCTATTATGTGTGTGAATTGCAAAGAGCAAACCCAGATACTACAGTAAATATTGATGTGGAACTTAAGCCTAATCCTAATTCTGATGTTCGAGTTTTTAGAAGATTGTATGTATGTCTTGGTCCATTAAAACAATGTTTCAAAGCCTGTAAAGAGAAATACTAGGCTTAGATTGTGCTTTCATGAAGGGGCCATTTCTAGGCCAGTTACTAACTGATGTGGGTAAAGATCTGAATAATGGGATATATCCACTTGCTTATGGCATAGTTGAGTCAGAGTCTATACATAGTTGGACTTGGTTCTTGCAAAACTTGGGAGATGATCTTGGATTACAAAGGAACTCTAACTTCATTTTCATATCTGATAGACAAAAGGGTATCATTCCAGCTCTTGCAGAGTTATAGCCATCTTGTGAACATAGGTTTTATGTCAAAATACACCAAAGCGTGAAGGTTCTTTTTGGAGGCAAGGCATACAAAGACATGTTATAGAAAATAGCATCTGCTAACACAATAGCAGAATTTGAAGCTTTAATGGAAGACTTGAGATCTGTGAATTCTGATGCATACCAGTGGTTACATAAAATCCCACCTGCTCATTAGGCTAGAAGCTATTTTACTTGTTAGTTGTTTATTATATGTTAACCTCTGATATCTGATGCATATTAGTTATTAACATGTATTAATATGTGTAGGTAGAGCAAAGTCTGATGTGCTATTAAATAACTTATGTGAGGTGTTCAATTCAAGGTTGGTTGATGATAGGGACAAGCCTATTAAAACTGCTTTAGAGTTTATAAAAGAATACCTCATTAAGAGAATAGTGAATGTAATAAAAGTTATTGACAAAAGTGATGGATTTATAACAGCAGGTCATGCAAAACTTAATCCATGCGAGTACATAATCACCCGCGAGAACTTTATTTTTCACGGGAGAACCTTACTACAGTCAAACCCTGCACATCAAGTCAACCAGTCGTGTGATAACTTACAGGTCGCGCGAGAACATACTTATCGCGCGAGAACTTTACCATATTTGAAATTCTAACCGTACAATCCAACCTACTTGCATGAAAACTTACAGACTTCCCGCCTAAACACAAGTTATCGCGTCTAAGGCTGTTCTAACATGCCTAACACCATAAACAACATCATCACAAGCATAAACAAATAATAGCCCCAAAACGTAAAAACTTGCATAAAAGGGGCTAGAAACTCACCTCTTGAAGATCTAGCACCAACATTACTTTCCCGAGAGTCCTTTGCCGAACGAAACTACACATTCACGTGTTACATCCATCAATAATCGTTTCTTAGCACATAACACGAGTTACTACACGAGTTACATACCTTAAACACTTCGATTCTTCACTTTCTCTCTCTACACAGCCGCTTTCTCTCTCTACTAGCAACACTTCTCATGTGAATAATAGGGTTAAATGGGTGTTCTCGACTATTTATACCCAGTTCAAGTTTTCACTCAGGGTTCTCGGTCGTGAAGTCCTCTTCGCGCGAGAACTTTTTCTGCCTTCATTTTCTTGAAATTTTCGGGGCGCTACAACTCTACCCCCCTTATTTAGGTTTCATCCTCGAAACATGTCAATCTTGGAATAGCTGCGGATAATGCCGCCTCATATCCTCCTTAGTCTCCCATGTAGATTCTGACCCTTTTCTATGTTTCCACTATACTCGTACCAATGGAACCACTTTATTCCTTAAACGCTTCTCTTTCCTATCGAGAATGGCCACCGGTTGTTCCATGTAATTCAGCCGTTCATCCACCTTGATATCTTCTAGTGGTATGATGGTGTATCATCTGCCAAACACTTTCTTAGATGAGACACATGGAATGTCGGATGTATTCCACTTAGCTCATCAGGTAGCTCTAACTTATAAGCCACATCTCCTACCCTCTCGACGATCTTGAATGGCCTAATATAACTCGGGCTCAACTTCCCTCGTTTTCAAAACCTGATAATCCCTTTCCAGGGAGATTCCTTCAACATTACCCTATCCCCCACTTGGAACTCAATCGGCCTTCTTCTCTTATCAGCGTAGGACTTCTGCCGATCCTTTGCCACTTTCATAAAGGCCTTGATCTTTTCCAACTTTTCCGTCGTGGCTTCAATCACTTCAATACTTCCCAATTCCTTCTACCCAATATCTCCCCAACATATAGGCGTTCTACACTTCCTACCGTATGACATTTCATAAGGAGGCATACTAATGCTGGCATGGTAACTGTTGTTGTATGAAAATTCTGCTAACAGTAGGTGTTCATCCCAACTTCCTCCAAAATCGATAACACATGCCCTAAGCATATCCTCAAATGTTTGTATCGTCCTCTCTAACTGACCATCCGTCTGTGGATGATAAGCAGTACTGATGTATAACCTCGTCCCCATCGCATCGTGGAATTTATTCCAAAACTTGGATGTGAACCGAGTGTCCCTATCAGAAACAATAGATACCGACACACCATGACGGGCTACAATTTCCTTGATAAATAGGTTCACTAACCTTTCCTAAGAATAAGTCTCTCGGATTGGCAAAAAGTGGGCACTTTTCGTCAAGCGGTCTACGATCACCCAAATGGTATCACATCCTCTCGTCGTACGAGGCAATTTCATGATGAAGTTCATTGTGATGTATTCCCACTTCCATTCGGGTATATCCAAAGGTTGGATTTTCTTGTATGGTTTTTGATGTTCTGCCTTTACTTGCAAACAAGTTAGGCACTTACTCATATACTCCACCACGTCTCGCTTCATCCCCGGCCACCAATAATCCTTCTTCAGGTCATGATAGATCTTTATGGTGCCAGGATGAATGGAATACCGAGTTTTATGGGCTTTATTCATAATCCTTCCCCTCAGATCCCCGTAGCGAGGAATGCACATCTGCCCGAATCGAGTTCTAACACCAAGAGTGTTCTCCCCAAAATCCGATATCTGCCCCTTTAATCGCTCAGAGTTGATCCTATCATCCTTTAGTGCCTCATCCTGAAACTTCCTAATATGACTCATGACATCAGGCATCACAATCAGTTGGCAAGCCTCCACCAGAATCGGTTCAGGTTGTTCCTTTCGACTAAAGGCATCATCAACCACGTTCGCCTTGCCCGGATGATAGTGAATTTCGTAATCGTAGTCCTTGATCAACCCTAACCACCTTCTTTGCCTCATGTTAAGATCCTTTTGTTCGAATAAATACTTTAGGCTCTTGTGATCAGTGAAGATTGTGCACTTCAATCTTCAAAGCAAAGACCACAGCCGTTAACTCCAAGTCATGAGTAGGGTAGTTAATCTCATAGATCTTCAATTGTCAGGACGCATAGGCTATAACCTTCCCTCATTGCATCAACACGCAACCTAAGCCCAAATGCGAAGCATCTGAATATGCCACCAAGTCATCATTCTCTCCAGGTAACGTCAAGACAGGGACTTGAGTTAACCTCGTCTTCAACTCTTGAAAGGCACCCTCCTAATCTGAACCCCATTCAAACTTCATATCCTTATGAGCCAACTTAGTCAACAGAGATGCCACTTTAGAGAAGTCTTGAATAAATCTCCTATATTAACCCGCCAAACCCAAGAAGCTACGGATCTCGGATGGCGTCCTTGGAGATTTCCATTGCATAACAACTTTGACTTTCTCAGGGTCCACTGTTATCCCTTCAGGATTAATCACATGGCTAAGAAACTAGACCTCTCAAAGCCAAAAGGCACACTTAGAGAACTTCAAGTACAACTTCTTGTTTCGAAGTGTCTCTAGTATATCCTTAAGATGACAGGCATGCTCCTCCTTGCTCTTGGAGTAGATCAGTATATCATCGATGAATACGATCACCTATCTGTCTAACATCGGTCGACATACCCGATTCACAAGTTCCATAAAGGCAGCCAGTGCATTGGTTAAACCAAAATACATCAGGAGAAATGCGTAGTGTCCATAACGTGTACGAAAAGCTGTCTTAGGGATATCCTGCTCCTTCACCTTCAGTTGATGGTAACCCGATCGAAGGTCTATCCTAGAGAACCAACTAGCACCCTGAAGCTGATCGAACATGTCGTTAATCCTCGGCAACGGCTACCGGTTCTTCACAGTCAGCTTGTTCAGCTTATGGTAGTCGATGCACATCCTCATACTACCGTCCTTCTTCTTCACAAATAAGACCGGAGCACCCCACAGAGAGATACTAGGTCGGATGAACCCTTTATCCAATAACTCTTGCTACTGAGTCATCAGTTCCTTCATCTCAAAGGGAGCTAGACAATACGGCACCTTAGCAACAGGTTGGGCACCAGGTATCAGATCGTTCTGGAACTCGATCTCGCTGTCAGGCGGCACACCTGATAGATCTTTCGAAAATACGTCAAGGAAGTTACACACGACCGGTACGTCTGACAATCGTGGTACTGACGCATCCACATCTTTCACATACGCTAGATAGGCACCACATCCACGCCTCATACACTTCTCAACCATAATCCTCGAAATTACTTTCGGGACCGTACGAACTCTATCGCCATAAATCGTCACCAAACTTCCATCTGGCGCGGTCAGTCGAATCATCTTCTTGCGACACATGATATTGGCCTCATAGGCTGCTAGCTAATCCATCCTTAGTACTATATCAATACCGCCTAAGGTCATCACGAACAGCTTAGCAGAGAACCTATGGCCCTCCAGCTTTATATCACAATCCTCTATCGCATCAGATATCCTGGTAGACTTACCAATGGTAGTTTCCACATCAAAGGGCTTATCAATCTTTCTACTCCTAACAGTCAACTTATCACAAAAAGCAGCAGAAATAAAGCTCCTACTAGCACCAGAATCAAAGAGGACAGAGGCACAAGTTTGGTTTACTAGGAATGTACCTAACACCATATCGGGGTCCACCCTAGCCTCTTCCCTAGTCATAGTAAATGCCCTGGCTTTCTGCCCCTCCTTCTCTTTCTTGACTCCCTTTTTGGCCCCGGAACTCTCAGCCCTCGACTTCTTGTAGTCTCTGCTCATATGCCCTATCTCACCGCAGTTATAACACCTCGCCCCTCCATAATCCTTTGCCATGTGGCCCTCTCTCCCACACTAAAAGCAGAGATTCGATCCCTACTTACATTCCCCTACATGATCCCTCTCGCCCTTCTTTCATGCCTTGTCTCCCCCTGTTGACGCCTTCCTATCATCAAATCTCATCCTTTTACCACCAGCTACGAAACCACCACTGTTGTTCAGTTTCCCATTCCCATTCTTGTCAATGTTCCACTTCTTCCTCATATCCACCACTGCCATCACCTCCCGCTCCTCATATAGTCTCCCTGCCAGATCCACCACCGAACTAAACGTACTTGGCCCAGCGGCGATCAGGTGTATGCGGATATCCGCTGGCAGACCTTGGATGTATCTCTTGATCTTTTGTGACACGGGGGTCACCTACTCTGGAACCAACCTTGCCATCTCATTGAACTTCGTCGTATACTACTGGTGCGTCATGGTTCCCACCTCCAGCTGTAGGAACTCTCTCTCAATCTTATCCAACTCCCAATAAGGACAGAATTCTTCAATCACCAAGTTCTTCAGTTCCAACCACCTCGTCTTACTAATGGCCCTGCTACCCTCAGCCTGGACCATGTTGTCCTACCAACACAAGGCTGTATCCATAAACGAGTGAGCGGCACCTTCTGATCATCCCTACACTCGCTGATATCCAACACAACCTCCATCTCTCTCACCCATTAGTGGGCAGTAGCAACATTTCCATTCCCGTCAAAAGTCGGGGGCTTGCATATCTGGAATGCCCCATAGTTGCACCCCTTTGCAGTTTCCTACACAGCTTCCTCTTCCTCATCATCACTAGAAACAACCATCTCAGTCTCTGGTTGTTCTTGTTCCCCTAAACCTCCCTCTTCGCCTCCTCTCCTAGCAGTATTCTTCTTCTCCTTCTTCTCCTTCCTTTCGTCTTCCCTTATGGCTCTAATAACCATAGTCATCATAGACGGTAGAATCATCTGCATGACTTGATGAACCTCCTCGACTTTAGCCTCCTTCACCAAGGCCTTTAGGTTAGCACTCTCATCCCCACCTTCATGGTGATGAAGTTCGGGCTCCTCAGGTGTTGTTTCGGTAGTCTTAGCCCTGTTCCTCGTGACACGTGGCCCGTCACCACGTCCACCACGACCTCCACCTTGAGAAGCCTTCGATGACCTTCTACCAGCCATCTCCTAAGTACTATGAGATCCAAACGCCAACACGGTCATTCAAGATAGTAGCTCAGATTATGTCAAGTATAGTAAGTCCCTAATTACAGTGGCCACTTGTGATTACCCACTTACTTTACTCTTCATCCCCCAAACATTTTCTATCCTAACTACATCAGCGTCCAAATCTACTAAGAGCGTATAATTCACGTAGCACGCAAACATAATTCATTTTTCTATTAATTTACATAAAACATTTGCATAAAACGTTTACATGCAGGCATGTAGCTACTAGGACTGACATCCCTTTTCTTTTCGCCCCATTCTTAGTTAAAGTTTTGGTTTTGAAAATAATTTTATCTAATTCTCTTAAACTTTCGCTATGATACCAACTTGTAAGGCCCAGTTCCCGGGATGCTTACATCTGGACATTCATACCGTAAAATATTTAAAACATAACATTCGCAATGGAAAATATATATTTTCAGTAATGAATAAACTTGTGTGAAAATATCATGTCATTTCATTTACATCTCAAAATTTGTATTAATACAACAATATTCCCAAAAATATAGATGCCAGACTTGAACTATCCCAGTAGCTTCCATGTCCATGCCCGCACTTCCTCAGTATCATCAATTACTTGCCAACTATTATGCATACAAAAGTCAGTGACGCTGAGTGAGTTCTAGTTTTTATAATAAAATGTTTTCCTTCAGTTCAAACATTTTCTTTACTTTCGTACGTAAGCATACATCATACATACATCTTGATAATAATCATTTATTATCTTTCATCATTGTTCATCCTTCCGTTCATTTATCATTATCTTTCACTATGTCTAGATCAACGCCATATGCTAAACCCCTAACGTTGTGCACGAAGCGGGTACTGTGCCGAGGCTTATAAATAAGCCCCCATACATTATGCATGAAGCGGGCACAATACCGGGGTAAATCGACAAGGATCTTGTATCATTTTGGTCAATCTCGAGGATTGGACCCCTGAAGCGCATCCTCATGGGCTAGCTAAGCCGCGCCTCAGTTGAGCTAACAACAACATGGTTGTGCACCTTCATTCATTTTGTTTGCAAGACTTTCATTCATTCGTTACGTTCCACTTTTCATTATCGTTATCTTTCACTTTCATTACGTAATACTTTACTTACATATACATAAAATACCAAGTAAAGTCATATCATAAAACATATCGTTTTGAAAACCATTTAAATGTGAAAATATAACATAACACATATAACAGCACGTCATGCGAAAACTTAATCCATGCGAGTACATAATCCCGCTCGAGAACTTCTCCTTTCGCGCGAGAACCTTACTACAGTCGAACCCTACACATCAAGTCAACCAGTCATGCGAAAACTTATAGGTCGCGCGAGAACATACTTATCGCGCGAGAACTTCATCAGATTTGAAATTCTAACCGTACAATCCTACCTACTCGCGCGAAAACTTACAGATTTCCCTCCTAAACACAACTTATTGCGTCTAAGGTTGTTCTATCATGCTTAACACCATAAACAACATCATCACAAGCATAAACAATTTAGTATGCATAATAGCCCCAAAACGTAAAACCTTGCATAAAAGGGGCTAGAAACTCACCTCTTGAAGATCTAGCACCAACACTACTTTCCCGAGAGTCCTTTACCGAACAAAAACTACACATTCACGTGTTACATCTATCAATAATCATTTCTTAGCACATAACACGAGTTACATACCTTAAACACTTCGATTCTTTACTTTCTCTCTCTACACAGCCGCTTTCTCTCTCAACCAGCAGCACTTTTCACGTGAATAATGGGGTTAAACGGGTGCTCTCAGCTATTTATACATAGTTCAAGTTTTCACTCAGGGTTCTCACGCGAGTACTTTTTCTGCCTTTATTTTCTTGAAAGTTTCGGGACGTTACAACAAACCTGGAAGAATGTCTACTCTTATAAAGTTGGTCCAATTAATGGTAGAATCATATGGCCTAGATCATTGCTTCCTACAAAGTTAAAAGAACCTAAACACCTTAAGCCAATAGATAGGCCAAAAAAGAAGAGGAAAAAGAATGCCATGGAGAAGGAAGATGAGATGGTCAAAGGTGGCAAACTAACCGGGAAGGGGAAGACTGTTACATGTGGACTTTGCAAGGAAAAATGCCACCATAAAAAAACTTGCAAGGGTCAAAGGGAACCATCAACTGCAAACCAGTGAAGACAGTGTTTTATTTTTATTTTTGGGTGTTTATTACTTGGTATGTATTTGGAATTGACTATTTAGTCTTTTGGTTTTTTTATTATTTATTACTAATTGTAGTCTTTTGATCTTTTGGGAACTACTTGGCATGATTGTGTAATACATTTACTCGATCAAGTGAATGCAGTGTGTATGTCTGTAGTCTTTGTTCAAATTGTCTTTAGGTTTAATCAACTTAATGTAGTGTTCATGTTTGAAGTCTTTGAGTATGTAGTTTTTACATAAAGTGCAAGTGAATGCAGTCCTTACAGATGTTCCTAGAATTGCTTATTACACCATATTAGCTCACCATGTTAGCCCTGATCTAGTTGTTACAACATTTAAGATTAGAATACTAGATTTTCATTAAATAACCAAAATGGTTCAATTTCATTACAGTTTCATGATTCAAAACTACCAAAAGGATTACAATACTTGAATACCTAAACTAAATTATAAAAACTACAAAAGAACCAAACCCTACAAAGAGTAACCAACTGATTAGCAAACACATGTCTTTTCATGTCACTTCATCCTTCAATGCTTCAACTTTGTTTTCAAGGTTGTTCTTTGAAATAAGGAGCCCTGAGATGATGCGAACAGATCGAGCACATATGGGAGGATCAACCAACATAAAGAATCTGCACCTATAAGGCTTAAAAATGTAAATGATTAAAGGTTTTTTTTTCAAGAATTAGATCAACAGCAGTTTAGAACTCTTACCACCATCGGGCAAGTATAGAAACGCCTTCCAAGGTTGCTATCGGTCTATGAAGTTCGGATTATAGCTTTTCTTCCATAATTACAAAGCACCATTGTGGTTAGGTGGGCGAGCTTCTCTAATTTTGACGATGGTAGCGGAGATTGACGTTGTTTGATTGAAGAAGAAGGGGTTTAATTTTATCCACCTGCTTAAAGGGTAAAAGATGGATTTGCCCTCACGTTTTATGCATGTGATGAGGTATCCCGTAAATTTTAAATGGAAGTTTGCGTTAGTACCTTGTTGTGTTACAGAAAATAACCCTTAATACCCAAAGATGTAACAAAAAACGTTAGTACCCTAGGGTTTTACTTTCTAGAAACCACAAGGACTAATAGTGTAATTAACTCTATTTTTTGATAATTTTATCATACAGAATCAAGTTTCTTTTAAGTCAGGTTAGAGTGATACTATCTATAGTTAGGTTATCATTTGATTATTTGGTGTTGTTTATAGATTTATATGATAACTCTTTAATGATTATTTGACATGACAGTCTAAAGAGCAAAGAGCGAAATGTCAAGAGCTGAATACGCCAACAAATATTTTAGCTTACAAAACATCTATCTTTTAAATTTATGACTTTAGGTAATATATCCAAGTGCTTTGTGTCGTTATTCTAGTCAACTTTTTAACTCATTCAATCGATCTATACTGATATTTCACATGTAAGGATAAATGTCATTATAAAAAATATCATGTTTTCAAAAAGCCTAGAAGGATTTCAGCGTATTACAGCATAAAAACATACATTTATATTTATATATATATATATATATATATATATATATATATAGTGGAGGTTACTATACAAAGTGTTTTTCGTACGAATTGGATGAAGTTTAGGGTGAAATTATCACGCAAGAACAAGTAATAATCACGCAAGAACAAGTAATAATTACGCAAGACTTTGTCTGGCTTTTGAGTTTATTGAACTTCATAAGATGTAATTTTGAATACATAGACATAATATTGTTATTTCAAAGAGAATTCGTATAATCTTGATATGATTTCGTTCCATTTTTGTGCATTCTTTTATCACCTAATGTATGCCAATCGTTTTAGCCTAATGGTTACAGTTCGATCAATGCAACGATGAAACATCTATTTTTAAGTTTCTACGATTTCATATATGCTTAGAGTGTGTTGTGAGGTGCTACACTCTACCACGTAGGCAAGGGCGCGATGGCAAACACCACAATAGGGGTGGAGTGGTGGGCGCTACACCTCCATTAAGGATTTCAGCCAGTTTTAAGTTTTTAAAATTTTTTATGTTAAAGTTTAATTTTTAGGTTGTATTTGTTTTAATCAAATATTAATAGGAATTTAAATTTATGTTTTGGCTTTATGAAAAAAAAAAAAGATAAATTAATATTTATCTATCATAATCACGATCACTATCATCACATGTGATAACCCTAATTTTAGTCCTGGAAAATCCTTTTTTAGAAACTAATACGAGTCACATAATGATAATAGACTTGATCTAGAAGTGGAAGCCCATGAAATAGGCCTAATTATATTGGGCTTAGGCCCACACATACACACACCTTAATGGGCTTTAACACATCAAACCCTAACGGGCCTTTGGGCCACTATGTTGTGATGTGCTACAACCCACCGACCTTAATGGGCTTCGGGTTCTATGCCTAAATAGGCCAAGATGCAACTTAGATTAAAAGGGCCTTAACCTACAAACTAATATAAACATGGATCTTTAGATAATAATTAGTTATAGAAAGTCCAACAAGAAAGAAATTCAAAAATTTCCATCTTGGCCCAACAAACAAAACAAATAAAAAAACCTATAAGCTGAACACTCAATAAATTTAATTATATAAATGCTATTACATGAAAATCTAATATACAAAAATAATAATAAGATTGAGATAAAAATAAATGTTATGAGCTTCAAATACAAATAAATAAAAAGACATGAATCATTATAAAATAAATGTTACTTATATTTATTTAAGTTAACCAATATCTAATAATTCTTATGAATTGTCAAATCAAATATTTATAACTTGTGTAAAATTAACAAATAATCTTGATAAATCTACTAGGGATCTTATCAAATCTAAAACAAAAACTAATATTCATATATATATACACACACACACACACGTACATATGACCACACACACCATATATAAATACATATATACACATGTGCATATGACATACATGCATTTACTCACACACCCAGATTCATGCAGACTCATAATTTCATGCATGCACACATGCATACCCACACCCATACCACACACATATATATACACAGACACGACACACACATATCATATATATATACATACATACGACACACACATATCATACCTATAAATATAATAATGCACCACACATTCATTCATATTTATATAAATAATTGCATACATTTATACACTTACACAATAAAAATAATTAACTTCATGTATGCATATATACACTCACGATAATACATACACACGTACACAGAGGCGGGTGTACATTGAACCGAGGGTTAGCCTCCGCTACCCCTCAACTTCTTACGGGTAGTTTAAAAAATCACCGTTTTATGTAAAAAAAAATTACGGTTTTACCTTACCCCTAATTTTTTTTTAAACTCAAACTTCCTAGAAAGTTTTAAATTTTATACAAAATAATCTTATATTTATAAAAAAAAACATTATATTTTATAGAAACATAAATAACAAATAAGCCTAAAATACCTAATAGTCCAACACAATAATAATTAACAAGCCCAAAATAATTATAAGCCCAAAAAATATTAAACAACTTAAAAGCCTAACTAATTAGCCCAAATACCCTTAACCCAATCAAACATAAATATTAAAAAAAAAATACCATCAATTGCCCACATGCCCCCATCGACCCTTCGTCCCTTACCACAGGCCACAGCCAGACAGCCACCATCCACCCACACCACCGATCACCCACGTCCCCACCGCCATCCTGCCTACCACCGTTGAACTACCGCCTACTGCAGCGGCCATTGCCACAGCCCACATGTGATCTTTCACCAATTCACCGCCCACTTCAAGGTAACACTTCTAGTTTTTTTTCTCTATTACACTATAAAGTTAGGGATATAGGGTTGTGTTGTTCAATTTATAATATTGAAGTGTTATTTGTTATAAACACTAATGGTTCTTTGGTTCAATTTCTAATATTTAGGGTTTATGCAATTAGATATATGAAGTAAGGATTTGAAAGATGAATTAGAGATTTGATATTGAAATTAGGTATTTAAATTGTATTATTTTTAAGTTCAATTTATAATCATATTGTGTTATTTGTTATAAAATTAGGGATTTAAAAGATGAAAAAACAAGTTCTTATGACAATTTTTTTAAAAGAAAAATTTAAGAGTAGGATATTGGTTCTAATAATGATGATGATATTGGGTCAAAAACTTCTTCGAGTTCAATTTCTTTGGGTTTATTTCCTTCGATCCCAAATAGATTTCATTTGAATGATACTCCTTTGGACCCTTTACTAATATAAATGTACCGTAAAAATTCTTTTTACGATACCCCTGAACTTTACTTCTAAATCCGCCACTACACGTACATACAACCTACTTGCATACATAAACACACCCACATGTAAATATATAACTATATGTAATCATACCCAAATATACATTACACACCCATGCATGCACATATGCACACTCATATATATATATATATATATATATATATAATATATATATATATATATATATATATATATATAATATATATATATATATATATATATAGGGGAGGGTTCAAGAGAAAATCATATTTTAGGAGAAAACCAAGGAAATCACTTTATACACCCTTGATTTATTTGATCTATGATTGATATTCGTCGGTGGCATTTTGTAATTAAATTAATAACTTTAAGCATTTAATAAAGTTTTAAAGGTAATATGGGAAGAGAAAAATATATTAATATGCAAACTGTTATGTTTAATTAACTAAATTTTCTAAATTTACTCTTTCTCTCTCCTCTCTCCCTAATTACGATCAAACAAATATAGTAATTAATGTTTACGTATATGTAATAGGGGCATTTACATATTTTCCATTCCTAAAGTCATTATTTACACATATCCCCAAGTTAAAAAATTACATATTTCCTCTCTTTAAAACATATATTACATATTTACCCATTTAATTAAATTTAACATATTGAATGACAAATTTACCCTTCCAAGTTAAAAAATCAATTACATATTTCCCCTTCATAAAACATATATTACAAATTTAACTATTTTATTAAATTTAACTTATTGAGTTACATTTTTTTTAAGTTTGAGTCTTTTATATAAAGAAAATAAAATAAAATCACATCTCCAAATATGAAAGCTTAAAACTTCAATTCAAAATCACAATCGTCAATAATTAAAGTTTTATCTCCATATACCAAAACAGTTGCTAATGTTTTAAACAATTACAATACGGAAAATCAACTACTCCACTTTGATTGATTACTTTCTTGACCTTTTGTACTCTTTTCACGTCCCTCTTTTACTTGTTGATCCTTGATCCTTAATAGAATTTTGATACGTTGAATTTTGCATGTCTTTTCACAATGTCCATACTCACCGCAACGCAAACACTTTTGTCTTTTTTGAGTTCGTCTTTTGGTTTAATTCTATTCTTTCTAGGTCTTCTAGGCAGGCGTTTGATTGCACGTGAGTATATTTTCTCCTCGGTGTCTATATGCACCTATTGATCCTTTAAAGGCATCGAAGCAACTTCTAAAGCATAAACTAATTTAAATTTCTCAATAGTAAAATACGAATCAACATAGTTGTCCTAGTTTACATCCAAAGTCATAAAAGTTGTTGCATGCACACACGGAATACCTTTAACCTGCCATACCCGACAATTACATTTTCTTTCATTAAGCGAAAGACACTTGTCCATGTATTTCACTTCAGCTCGATTTTTACCACTTCTGCAAACTTCACACCATTCCAAATTCTACATACAACATTAAATTACATATAAAAATTTTCACCTAAAGTTTTATTTAAAATTTATGTGACAAATAATGAAAAAACATTATACTAACTTAGAGATTTTGTTGAGATAACTCTTAGTGTTAGGTACTAAAGCACATTTTCGTTTTTTAGAAGCCTCATTTTATTTTTTAATCATACCATAATCTTCTCCCTATGGAATCAAGCATGTTAAATAAGAATAGATAACGCATATCATCTATCCAAGAATTAAATGTCTCTGAAATATTATTAGTAATATAATCACACTTTAATGTTGTCCTAATCTTGCAACGACTCCATATCTTCTTATAATTCTCATTAAGATAAGTAAGCACATCGTTACGTGCTCGAGCAATTTCATTTGATAATCTTTCGTGGTCAGTTACCCTATAAGTCTTTGTAGCTCGCCATAAACTTCTAGTAAATAATTCACCATGATAATGTCTCTTAAAATTGCTATATAAATGTCTGATGCATTCTCTGTGCTCAACTGTAGGATAAACTTGTGTAACTGCAACTTCTAAACCTTTTTGCATGTCTGATGAGATAACTAGTCCATTAGGCGTACCGATTGCTTTCTTAAGTAACTCAATAAACCATATCCATGAATTTTTATTTTCTGATTCAAGCATACCATAAGCCACCGGAAATATAGAGTTGTTATCGTCAACACTTGTCACAACGACTAGCACCCTATTAAACCTCCCTTTTAGATTGCATGCATCCAGAGATATGTAGGGATGGCAACCATCTGGAAATCCTTTCGAGCAAGCTATTAGTGAAATAAAAAGCGTAAAAATAGTTTCTTGTTACCTTTTATGTCAAAGTCAACCTCAACAACACTTCCGCGGGTTTTGTATTAGTAGTTCCTCTTTGAAATCATCGACCTTTATGAATGAGTCTTCCCACTTCCTATACATATCATTGTAAGCTTGTTCTTCCCTCAAAAGACTTTCATGTACGGTACATCAATATAGTAATTTTTCATAACCCACTTTTGGAGTTCTATAGTTGAGACATCCCCATCAGATTTTAGCTTATGTTTAAGCACACTTGCAATCCATCCTTGAGTTGCAACCTTGTTAGCATCTTTGTTGCTTCGAGTGCAAGAATGTGGCTCTACCAATGTCTTAACCTACATGATTTCGGTTGAAAACAAACACTTTATTAACAATATAAAAACATACATGGTATTATAAAAAAACAATTTATTAACACTTACCTTAAATGTAACTCCGTCTTACATGACAGAAGCATGTATCCCCCATTTGCAATTTAGGTTGACACATTTCATTGTGACTCGTTTAGGTTCACTTTTCTCAATGAAGTATGCAAATTCATTAGTGATTGCATAATGGGCCACAACTCTTCTAAACTCGATCACATTTTCAAATGTTGAGTTCACTTTGATGGTTCTACTTTCTTTTCTATAAGTTTGCGGTTCGGGATTTCGTAGCTCAATTTCATTATCTGTATTATAATGGCTATGATAACTATCATCACTTAATGAATACTCTGATTCTTCCTCATTATATTATTCATCATTAACATCATCCTGACCCCTACAAAAGATGTATGATTCTTATAAAAAAGTATTTGTACAAGATAATAAAAGTTTATTAAAACAAACATTTACCTTTGTTGCATCAAACTTGTCTCAACATTATTATCTATCATCAAATAAATGATTAATTCTTACTCCACCCTGTATATACTAAGCATCAACCAAAAGTTTTCATGAGAATCAACCTTAATAAATGATTGCTCGGTGACGTATTTGTCATTGTAACAAAGTGAGAAAATGAGCTCCTTGTCTAAAGTACAATGAGTGGCAACCTCTTCAATTAAATCATCAAAGTTATAAATGCATGTGTCAATGTAAATGCATTTTTGAGAGCCAAAATAATATTATTTTATAGTTAAGTTTTTAGCTAATTGAAAGTAGCCTCCATATTTTAACTTTATCTTACAATTAGAGACGGTAACATTCTCTAGTGTTGGTTATTGATCTCTATTCTCCTATATTGGTGTAAATGAGTGGTTTTCTATAACATCTATATTTTTATCTTCCATAATGAATCAACCTAATGTGAATAAACAAAAATAATGATATATCAAAAAGAAGACACAAGAATGCTCTCTTTTAACACTTAAAGGTTTGTGAACATCAAATCCATAATGAATGCAAGTGAATGTGAGTTGTTTGTGATCTGCATGAAATTAGTTGTAAAAATAGTTGGCTTTTAGATTTAGTACTACAAATGGGTTCATCAAATTCCAGAAAAATAAGGTTCATTCTTAGTGTTCATTTTCACAAATACCTAGAATGTTTCTATTTTATAGTATTGTTATGCTTTTGTTGTTTCCCAACTATCATTCAAACAAGAATATATTATAGTGTTAGTGGAGCATTTGCTGCTTCCCAAATCATCGATTATGGTATAAACATAGAAACAAGAAAATTCCAAAATCCTAAATCACGAAACATACCAGACGAGTCAAACGAATACCACATGCGATAAGTCGTTACAGTACTGTAATCGAACAAGAACTTAAGAAGTGAAGAAGAAGAAAAAGAACGATCAATTGGTCTCCACATCTAACATAGAAAAATAGCATGGTTTTTTAGGGTTTTGAATTATTTAGAACAAGGGTAAATGTGTAATTTGATATGAAAAGGGTAAATATGTAATTAGTTTTTTTGTTTGGGAAAATATGTAATTAGTAGTGTTATTAAGGGGAAATATGTAAAAACCCCTATGTAATAATCACAAAATATTCTACCAGAACAAGAATTTTGATTGAAATAATTATAAATAACAATGCGTTACTTATATGGAATATTGTTACGTATATGTATGAAACATGATGTTACTTATACGTAAACATTTTCTAACCATCTAAACTACGTTGATAAATCAAATAAAAGATATGCAATATTTATTGTATAAGTTACCTATATGTAACTCAAGTTCATACATGTTACATATACGTAACCCATACCAGCTACGTATATGTAACATTTAGTTTGCATATGTAAGTATAGGTTACATATACGTAAGCCATCGTTTTGTGTCTTCTTGTTGTTGTTCTCCTCTCTCCGATGCATGTACTCCATACTTTTGGTTATTGAGTTGCCTCATCTCAAGTTACATATATATAACCCAACTTATATACAAATTCTTCATCATTTTCCAAAGTACATATATGTAATCCCAACGAACATAATCAGATCTTTATCATCTTCCTTCTGATTTTCCAAATGAAACTAAACCTAATAAAAAACCCATGAAATAATCTTCCAAGTCTTTTTTAATGTGAAATCAAAGCCAAATTAAAAACCCATGAAATAAAAAAGATGAAATCAACAATAAATCCTATCAAAGAGGCAAATTAGAAGAAAATTAAAAACCCCATTCAAACAAATGCTTCGAACAATGCTTCAATTAGGTATGTTATTGGCGGAGATTAGTTTTCTTGGTTTCCTCTTAAAAGTGTGGTTTTTATTTGATTTCTCCCCTATATATATGTATATATTGTTTATACATTGATCGGTTCAAAAGGATCGATCTGTGATGATATCGTAATGCAATGATCAATTCAAATACAAAGTAATCAAACACAAGCAATTACTTCAAAAATTCATAGATTTCATTGATAGTAAATGCACAGGATACAATGTGTAAGGGTTACAGTTCGTTCTGTTCTAACTGTTTCTCTAAGGTGATTAGTCTATTCCTTAGATCTCTCCCTCTTTCAGTTGATTCTCGGTCCCTTACACAATACATAAACTATCCTATATATACTATCAAAGAAACACAAGGAATATATATTTACAAAATAAGTCCCTATACTATGACAAAAATAAAAAGACAAAATGTTAATCTTTTAAGAGATCTAACAATACTCCCTCTAAGATTGACATTGTCTTTAGTCCACATTGAATTCTTCTGGTTCCTCTTTAATCTTAAACAGGGGCTTCTATTTGTAGAGTTCCAACTCTCACAAAGCCTTCTTGATTGCAGATTTGAACTTCTTTCAAAGATTCTATGATCTGCTCAACGTTCAAGATCTCAGAAAGGACTGTATCATTTTTGTTGATCTTTCATCTTCATCTGGCACATGAATAGGTGAATCAACAACAACTTTGATAACTTCGAGTGAAGACTCCTCGGCAATCAAATTCTCTTGTGATACATTTCACACCGAGTTTTCAGGCGCATAAGCATTATGAAGGCACATGAGACTACATTTCACACCAAGTTTTCAGGCGCATGAGCACTGTGATGGCATATGAGACTATATTTCACACCAAGTTTTCAGGCACATGAGCATTATAAAGGCATATTTGGATGAGACGCATGAGCACTGTTCAGACGCTCCAGCACTGTTTGGACGCATGGGCACTGTTCTGGTGCATGAGAATTGATGAAACACCTAACACTTGGAGAAATCATCACTTTCAAATGTCTAACCACATTGGAAAGTCTGACTGTTCAAGCGCATGAGCATATGTTGATACGCCCAATACTTAAACATTTTCAGAACATCACAACTATTTAGGCGCATGGACTAGAGCAAAATGCCCAACACTTGTACAAATTTCTGAAATTCATCATACTCCTGATTTGGATTTTTCAGAACTATTCAGGCGCATGAGAACCTTCCATGAGTCTAACACTTTGAAATTTTCACATCATCCATCTGAACACTGTTTATGCGCATTAGCATGGTTTATACGCATTATCTCAACACTTAGTCAAATTTTTTACTATCACTCAAAAAAATCATTAATTACCCTCAATTACACATCATGTGAAATTCAAAATTTTTGTTTGTGAACATGAATTTTCAAATTAATCACCAATCGATCACATTTTCAAAATCAACTTTGAATAAAATTTTTATTTTTCAAACAATTTCCCGGCATTTTAGTCTTTCTTTTAAAACTTTTTAAATAATCTCATTTTGTTTGCAAGAAGCTTTTCCACTGATTTTGAATTCTTTTCAGGTTCATTTTTACATTATATCAAACACACACATGCTTGAATATTTAGCTTCAACCTTTCATCCAAAGCACTTTATTTTTTATTTCTTTTTCACATTTTGAAAATTTTCCATTGATTTTCTCTTTTACAATTTTTACTCCCCCTAAACTTTTAAGTTCGTAAACTTAGAAGTTCTTTTATTTTACAAGTAGAGCAAACCAATTATTTTCAACATGCCTGCACACAGAAAATTATGCAAAAATCAAAATTAAAGCAGAATAAAAAATCTACTATATTCATTTGAATCATATGCCTGCAGTGAGATCATATCAGTTAAGATCAGCACATTAAAAGAAAATAAAATGATGGATAGTCGTAGACAGTGATTAAATCCTAATCAAATGTGTTCCAGGTCAAAATTTCTGCAGCAAAGGAGACACGAGATCAAAGGACAGAAAATGAGTGCTTTTGGCAAGATACTCAGCACACTTACTTTTTCAATTCTTGGATTGATTAAGGTATGATTAGATATGACATTATGTAAGTCACACTTAGACTTAGAGAGTTTAACTCTCGTCAAGATATGCAAGAAAGCACTTTTCTCAACTTTTTAAACTGATATATACTTATAACCAGATCTCATGTTTAGGTTGTGCACATTGGCATCTTTTGCATCAAGTGAGAATATCCAGGTCTGTAATGACTTACAACAAAGAATATCTCGTCACTTCAGGTCTATGATGACTCATAACAGAGAATTGAATAGATGCTTTAAATAATTAGAGCTCATGGTTATTCATATCACCACCAGGTGTGAGTTTATGACTTTACAAACAATCAATTTGAGAAGTCAACACTACTCATTGGTACTAAAATGGACAAACATGAATGCATGATTGATTTAGTTTGATCACAAGAATTTACTTTTTTAGTATAATTGCATGAGCTTACCTGCACATCATATCTGATAACGTTAGAATTTAGTAGCGAGTGAAGTATGCAACTGATCAGAACTAATGTATCTATCATTTCTCACAAATTTCAAAGATAGATTCAGTCCTAGATACCTAAGAAAAAAAAACTCTATTTTTGTAGCTTTTTGTTTTATATTTTTCTCTTTTGATTTTGCAATTTTCTATTTTTGTATTTGCCTTTTCATTTTCTATTTAACACGCACACACAATATATACAATCAGACAGTTAACTTTGACAGTTTCTCCATATTCATGATTAAGCTAAACGAGGGTTCTTATCATTTTTTATGAATCAAACAACTGAAATACTCAAAAACCAGTTTTAAACATGGTTAATAAGTCCAATTGACTCAACCAAATACTCAAACCTACCTGGTAAAAAGGCTTTTGTAAATAGGTCAGCCAACTGTTTTTTAGTTGCGATTTGAATCAAAAGATTAATCCTTTTTCGGAGTTATCTCTGAGAAAATGATATCGAATTTCAATATGTTTTGTTTTTGAGTGTTAGACAGGATTAGCTGTAATAAACATAGCAGCAGTATTATCAATGTAACTAGGAGTTTTAAGAAAATTGAACCCGTAATCCAGTAGTTGGTTTTGTAACCAAAGGATTTGAGAACATGCTGCTGAAGCAGCTATGTACTCAACTTCTGCGGTTGAAACAGAGACATTTGTTTGTTTCTTACATTGCCACGATACTAATCTGGGACCTAAATACTGACAACCACCCATCGTAGATTTACGGTCTTGGCAACATCCCCCATAATCACTATTTGTATATCCATGTAACTCGAAGTTTCCTTCATAAGGATACCATAACCCTAAAGCCGGTTTTCCTTTGAGATACCTGAATATTCATTTAACAGTGATTAGATGAGATTCCTTCAGGTCAGATTGGTACCTGACACAAACACAAACAACATACATTATATCAGGTCTAGATGCAGTAAGATACATCAAAGATCCGATCATAGATCTGTATAGAGTTTGGTCAACTGATTTTCCTTTTGGATCAGGTTCAATCTTGGTATTTACGTCAGCTAGAGTTCTGATGGATTGACAATCTACAGTTTAAATTTCTTCAAGAGTTTTTCAACGAATTTCTGTTGATTGATAAAAAATCCATCTGCACACTGCTTCACTTGAAGACCTAGGAAAAAGTTTATTTCTCCTATAGAACTCATTTAGAAACAAGACTTCATTATTTCTTCAAATTCATTGCATAATTTTGGACTTGTAGAACCAAATATGATATCATTAACATACACTTGAACACATAAGAGATCATCCGAATCCTTCTTTATAAACAAAGTTGGATCAATTTTCCCTCGCGTGTATCCATGCTGGATCAAATGTTGTGATAATGTTTCATACCAAATTCTAAGAGCTTGATGTAGACCATACAATGCTTTACTAAGCTTGTACACACGATGAGGATATTTTGAATCTTCAAAACCTGGAGGTTGCTTGACATACACATCCTCAGTGATTGATACACCTTGAATTTCATGAATGATGCATAAGCCAGAAAGACATGAATTGATTCAAGTCTTGCAACTGGAGCAAATACTTCATCATAATCTATTACTTCTTCTTGGGTGTAACCTTGTGCAACGAGTCTCGCTTTGTTACGAACAACAATTCCCCGATCGTCTGTTTTGTTTCGGAACAACCATTTTGTGCCTATGGCATTTCTCCTTAGGTAAATCCACAAGCTTCCACACTTCTTGTTTATGAAATTGCAAAAATTCTTCTTGCATTGCTTCAATCCAACTATTGTCCTTTAATGCTTCAGTGATGTTTTTAGGAACAATTTGAGATAGAAAACACGAGTATAAGTAGAGGTTTGCTTGTTCTGAATGACTTCTCATTGTTCTCTCATTCAATAGACCGATAATCTGAGATGTAGGATGGTTCTTGTGAACACGAGATGTTGGAAACTCATTCACTTGAATATGAACATCCAGATTCGATTGCTTCAAGTCGGAAAGCTGATGCAATAAGTTTGAAGAATGTGGATTGAAATTAGGAACTTGAGTCGGTGAGTTGATAAAGTAATCAAGATTATCTGTAACAACTACATCATCAGAAATCAATGATGTTCCGGACTTAGGTTGTATAATTTAAGGACCATCATTAGGAATATGTTGTGGAACATTGGTATTTTCAGACAAGGAATGTTCTTGAGCTTGTTGAGGTTGATCATAAGTTTCAAACTAAAATATAGGATCTTTAAAAAAAGAGAAAAATAGATAATCTGGGCTTGAGTCATCCATATCTTCAGAATCAGAATCATCGCTGAATGATCCGAGATCTCCTTCTTGTTTCTTCTTCTGACCTGTAGATTCAAACAAGTTAGAATTGAAAGAGATTGACAAAGAATCTAAATCAAATAACCAAGCTGGACCATTTGCAACTGATGGAAAAGAGTTTTCTAGAAATTTAACATTGAAAGTTTCAAGTATAACATTTGTCCTAGAGTTATAAACTCTAAAAGCTTTTGAAACCGATGAATATCCAACGAAAAATCCTTCATCAGATTTTGCATCAATTTTCCTAGCTAATCACTTGAATTCAAAATCAAAACTGGACAACCAAAATATTTAAGAAAATCTATATTAGGTTTCCTGCCAAACATCAACTCATAAGGAGTTTTCTGTTTATCTTTCACAAGCAATGTTCGATTTTGCACGAAATATGCAGTGGATATGGCTTCATCCCAGAAAGTAATTGGAATCTTTGCATCACTAACATGGAACGTGAAGCCTCAATCAAAGTTTTGTTTTTTCTTTCAGCAACTCCATTTTGTTGTGGAGTTCTAAGAGCACTGAACTGACGAGCAATTTCTTTTTCTGCACAAAACCTGTCAACATTAGCATATTTAAATTCGGTTCCATTATCACTTTTGATAATTTTCACCTTTTGATCTAATTGATTTTCTACTTTAGTGATGAATTCTTTTAACAATTCAGTTGTTTCAGATTTAGCATGCAAAAAGAAAGCCCATGAAAATCTTGTAAAGTCATCAATGATAACTAAACAGTAAGATTTATTTCCAATACTCTGCACATTTGTTGGTCCGAATAAGTCCATATGCAACATCTGGAGAGGCTTGGAATTTGAGTTTATCAGCTTGGACTTATAAGACGCTCTGTGCTACTTTCCTTTCAAACATGCTGAGCAGTGATCTGTTGTAGCAAACTTCTTTGTTGGAAGACCTACTACATGATTTCCTGCTACAAGCTTGAACATGTTCTTAAAATTGGAATGCCCGAGGCGTCTATGCCATAACTGGCTTTCGACATTTGATGCTTGAGCAATTAGGCATGTTGTTTCTGTAGATGGATCTACTTGAGACATATCTAACTTGTATACATCTCGATCACAAACAGCTTTAACAACTACCCATTCTTTGCTTATCTGAAAACTTGGCTTCAAAATATAACAAAAAGAATCATCAAATAGAAAAGAGTAAGATTTGTTATAAATTTAGGAAACACTTAAAAGATTAAAGTTCAACTGTGAGCAATAGTTGATTTTATCAAAGCTAATAATCCCATTGGACACTATTCCTTCGCCTATTATTTTGCCACCTACATCACCTCCGAATGCAACATGAGTACCATCTTTTAACTTAAATTATTGAAGCAAGGCATGGTTGCCTGTCATATGCCGGCTACACCCACTATCAACATACCATGTGTTAAGAGGTCTTCTTGGGCGTACCGGCATTTCAAAGAAATTTAAGTTGTGTTATCAACCCAAGCCGATATGGTCTTGGGCTTGCCAAATTTATCAACAATGGTAAATTGTTTAAAATGAAGTGTATTCACATCAGGCTTTTTTTGCTGTTTAAATTTACCAATTCCATTTTTAACAAAATTTTGATTATCTTTGATTTGTTTAATCCGCAAAGCATGATAGCGTTTTTCAAGATCATCATCAAAGTTATTAAAACCATTAGTAAAAACATTTTTTGAAAAAGTTTGATTACTAAATTTTGCATTGTTCATTCTCACAGATCATGTAATGAATTTTCCTTGATTATAATTCTTTGTTTTCACAGCATAAGAATCATCATATTCAGAATTAATCCTTCGAAAGGAACTCAAGCCTAAGGAAGGTTGTTTTGTCAATCTTTGAAAACCAACACTTTGATTTCTTTGAAATTGTGGATTGACATATCCATTCCTTGGCGAGTTCCTTCTAAAGTAGCAATTCTTAGTGTTGTGATTTCTTTCATCACAAATGGTACAATACTTGTTGAAATAACAATCAGCTATTGAATGGTTTTTCATATCACAAATGTGACAGTACCTGTTAAAGAAACATTCATCAGTCTTATGATTATACATATCTGCAGGACCGTTAAAGGGTACTTAAGCTTGCACCTAGTTAACACACTTAGGAGGATCTTAAGTTCACTTAACAATTCAAATAGGGAACTGTGAACTTTTACTGAAGATACAAGACAAACACAAGTAAAAACAAGAACAAGAACACAAGATAAAATTTCAAGGAAGTTATATATTGCATCTCTAGTTCTATTACAAGTGTTGAACAAGTATATTTTTGAATACAAGAACCGGAGACTACTTATACTACATCCTACAACCGTCAATATGCAAAAAGACAGTTGGAAGTGACTAATCTAGACAACAAGATCAGCCCAAAGTCAAAAGGAAGATTGCCTTTTGACTAGTGACTATGACATGCCATAGCTCACTGACTTTCCTATTACAAAAAGCCAAAAAGAACAAAAACAAAAACTTGCAGATAAAGACCTTATCTACTTTATCATAAGGCATGGAAGTTTCACCAAATGATGATAGTTGGTGAACCACCAGAGTATGCAGCAAACAGTAAGTTGCTTTATGATAAAGTTGATGGAAAAGGTATCTTTTCTCTCTCTTCAGAAGAAAATCAGTCTTGTCTTTAAACAACTTCGGAAGACTTTGTCTTAAGAGATTTGAAAGACTTCATCTTTTACCTTCAGAGGAGTTGAGTCTTTGGCTTCAGAAGAATTTACACTTAGAGTATTTTCTAAGTTAAGTGTAAAGCTTCCGCAGCAGTTTCTTCTGAACTTTGGCTTCGGAAGATTTTACACTTAGCAATTCTCTTGAGTGTGTAAAACTTTTGAAGCTGGTTCTTCTTTGTTCCAAAGGGCATGTTGGAAGACTTGGTTGTTTTGGTATCCTTTGGTTACATCAGCCTCTTAACTTCAGAGGTTCCTACAAACTCCTCCTAGGCTGATGCTACCAAAACAGAGAGGTTCTTCAGACTAGGATAGTCCACATGAGGATCTTTAGAACTCCTTTCTTCATCAGCAGATCTGGATTCTTCAGACTCATGAAGTACCTTCTCATGTCATAGAGATCATGCAGAGGGAGTTCAAGCATGTCACTTGTGAAGTAGACATGTTGTTCTCCCTGATCTCTAGTGACATACCATCTGTCTGGATCTTCAGCAAATATCCAGCATAGAATTTGTCTTCCAATAGAGAGAGGCTCTACTATGATAGGAGTTGGTTGAGAGTCATCTTCATGCACTTCCTCAGGATATTCTAACTTATCCTGAGGTTGGGAGGTGGATGCCATTCTTCTTTTCTTCTTAGTTGATGATCCTCTTCTGGCCATTCTTTTTCTCCTCCCTGGTGATTTTAACTGAGAGGGTTGGTCTTCAGTACCAAGTTCTTCAGTGGATTCCCTCTCAGTTGGGATATCCTCTCTCCCAGTTTCAAAAGGAGAGGGAGGAGAACCCTGCTATGGGTTAGAAGATGAAGTTGGCTGTTGTGCAGCTTTAGGTGTAGGTGGTGTTGTCTCTGTAGGTTCAACCTTTACCTCAACTTCAGGTTGAGCTTGACTTGATGATGAATGAAGGTCCACAAGCTCTCCCCTTTTTATCTTCTGCTTGATCACCCTTATGTGCTCATCCATTATGGATAGAGTCATGGGACCAAGCCTCCTTCTGGAGAACCCATACAGCTTCAAGAAGCTCATCATCCTCTACCTATCTGTAGATATTTTCTGACTTTTCTGGATGATGGCTCTTGATTTTGCAGCTTCTTCCCTTTGCCTCTTCCTAGCAGCTTGCCTTTATTTTTGGCTTGCTCTTCCAGCTGCTTATTGTATTCAAATAATATATAATCATAAGGCAAGGGAAGGAGTACAGGTGCCTGATAGAAACTGTGGCACTCAGGTAGTTGATCATTTTAATCTTTCTTCTTTATCAACTACCTGAGGTTATTCAGCAGCCACAGTCTCTGACTTAGGACTTTCTTGAACTGGGGAGAGGACAGGAATGTTCTTGTAAAGCCTTTTTCTCCTCATTTCTTCCTTGTGTTTGAGGGTCAAGGCTGCATCCTCTGCTTCCTTCCTCTCCTTTGACAATTTAATGTTGGCCAGTTCATTTAACTCCTCTAAGGGGAGAGAGATGAGTTCATCTATGTTGTACTTCCTAGTCCCCAGATAGTTGAGCCTGGCTGCCATTAATTCATCTTCTTGAGTGTTTGGTACAGGGGCAGCCAGAATTGCAGCTTGCATGAATCCTGGGGAACCACTTGAACTCTCGCCCCTTAGCTTCCTCTTCCTCTCTCTCTTTTTTTCTTCAATCTCTTCAGGAGTCATCTTCCTTTTGCCTTTGTCACTTGCAGATCTTGATGACTCAGTCTGAGAAGAGCTTTGGCCTTCATTGCTTGATTCAGCAGTCAAACTCTAGCCAGAGAGAGGTTGTGAAGCACCATCACCAGCTGGTGCCACACTGAGGGTATGGGGTGTTGGAGGTGATCTTGTCTCAAGGTTCACAGTCTCAACCTCTGGGCCTTTAATCAAGGCTTTCCCTTCGAAGCTAATCTTGGGGTCTACCTCAATATCCAGTTGACCAAAGGCTTCAACTACTAGCCTCTGTCTATATGATGTTGAATTCTTTTGAATTCTGGTAGCACCCAGTCTTAAATTTGATTGGCTAATCTGACAGCTTGTCTGTTATTGCTTGGGTTGACAAGTGTCAGATCTACCAGATTTATACCCTTATAGAAACTCAGGTTTGAAATGTTTAAGATTTCTAGTTGACCCTGAGCTCTAGAGAGTACAAGAGCTTTCCTATCACTGTCGTACCCCCAACCCATGATTGGGTTCTCAAAAGGGGCAGACATTGCTCTTGGTATCCCTTCCTCAAACAGATGTTGAATTTGCAAGTCGAGATCTCTGTCTTGAGGAGGTTGCTGAGCATGGACAACTGCAAGATATTATGGTGAGTCCTGTATGTCCATACTTGAGGAAGAACTCCCAGGTTCTGTGGCTGTCAGAACTTCCTCCCCCTTTTTGGTAGCATCACTCTCATGCATAGGTGAGCTGGGGAAGTGATCCATAACATCCATAGGTTCTTCTGGACCTGGATGAGTTTGTCCTATGGGTCTCTCAGCTAACTGGCCCTTGATATCGATGATCTCAAGTTGCTGGTCATGGACCCTCCTTTTTAAGATAGTCACCTGTGATTCAAGGTGAGCTCTCTTTGAAACCAGTTGGGTGCAGATGTCTTCGAGTTGGTGCACCCTGAGTTTCATACTCCCCTCATCTTCAGTTGAAGAATCATTAGGGGATGAAGGAGGTGAACCGAGGTCCGTTTCCTCACCACCAGCATGGGGTTCTTGGCTGCTGGATTTCCCCTGCCCTATGATAATGTCAAGAGGCTGGGTTGCCGTGATTGAGGTCTTAAAGATGTAATCATTGGCAAAAGTGAGAGCCTCTTCCATATGGGTCTCCTGGACAATCACAGGAAGATCCACCTCAGTTTGGGGTGTCTGATGTGGGCTAGACATGGGTGAAGCAGGAGTACTCATCTCCCCTTAAGTGTGGGTAGAGAGGGGAGATTCATGGTACTCACTGAATCCCAAATCTTCATCAGAGTAAAAGTCAAAGCTGGGAATGGGTTGGTTAAGATCAAGAGGCTGGGGATGGTAGCTTTCCCCTGAAGGTTGGTCACTAGAGTGTTTAGACTCAGAGTGATGGCTTAAGGCTGTTTGTGGAGTTGTGAGCTCATCAGGTTGAGCATGAGGAACCTCATCACTGATCGTTTGAAGAATAGGAGTGGTTTGCTCCTCAGGAGAAGTGGGAGCTCGAGTGTCCACTTCCTCCTGTGTGGGTTGTGATATGGGGGCCTGCACGTGCTCAATAGCAAGTGCAGGGGTTCGTTTGGATTTTCTAGTGTAGGTGAGGGTAATTGTTGGCCTTGATGGTGGTTGAGAGGTGGAGGGTGTTGGTTCATCACTAGATGGGGCTGCTAGGATGTCACCCTGAGCAATGAGCTCAAACATTTTCAGGACAAGGGCTGTTTCTACCCCTGAGAACCCAACAGTTGGCTTTTTTAATATCTTGAAAATGCCGGGCCTCATGTGTGCAAGTTTAAGAACATTACCTGTTCCCCTCAACTGTGGTCCCAATTCACAGTTGAGAATGTGTTGAACATACCGAGGGAACATGTAATATTCTAAGGAATCCAAATTTGCTTGTAAATTTGTAAATACAAACTGAGAGTACCTGAATTTGACCCCTTGAACCATCCCATGGACAATGAAGGAGAGGTCTTCTGGAATCTGGTCCCATCCTCCATGTTTGTTGAATAAGCTATGGATGACGACATGGAGGAGGTATTTCCATTGGAATGAGACCTTCCCCTTCCTGAAGGTCTTGACTAAAAAGTCACCTTCATATTCCATCTGCTTAAAGGATTGGTTAACAGCAGCTTTTGGAAAGGACAGCTCACCTGCTTCATCATCCAGCTGCAAGTGGGTGTTTATAATGGCTGGAGAGATGAAAACCGTCCTCCCCTGCACTGTGGCAGATAGTGCCTTCTCCCCGTCCATGGTGACCTCTTGACAAGTCCGCCAGAACTCAAGTAACTGATCCTCATAGAGAGGAGGATTGACTGTAAGGGAGGTGAAGTAGTGAGACAAAGAAAGATACCTACAAACGTCTGAGAAGCTTGGATCCTACTCAGAGTTTAACAGGGCAACTTGATTATGTAGCCTGTATAGGTGCATGGTGAAATCCGGGTAGTTATGACGATCAAGATTGGCCATTTGAAGATCTTTGTAGTGAAGGAAGGAAGAAGAAGATGAAATTGGGGGTAATTTTAGGGTAAGGAACAATGAGAGTAGAGAGATGAAATAGAACCGTTTGGAAAGATATACTCTGGATTTGAGACAAAGTTATGACAAAAAGATAAACTTTGAAATCCGCAAGTGGGTCCTACTTCTGAAAAAGGCGCCCAAAAAGTTAGTTTTTTTGGAAGTAGTAAAAGTTTCCGAAGGCAATTTTGGTTTTGGAAGCTTTGCAATCAAAGCTTCCGAAGGCAATTTTGCTTCGGAAGATATTTCAAAGAGTTTTGAAAATTTTGGCTTCGGAAGAAATAAATGATTCTTCCGAGACTAAATTGCTTTCGGAAGAAATTTGTTCCTAAAATGCATTTAAGTACTTATACTAAAATTTAAGCTTCGGAAGATACTTCAAGAATTTCTTCTGAAGGTAAATCTCAGATAAGCTGTTTAAACAATTTAAAGACATAAATTTTCTTCCGAAGGCAACTTTTGCTTCTTTCGAAGGTAAATTTTCATCATTCTAAGAGATATCATTTTAAAAGTTCGTTTTTCTTCCAAAGAGAACTGGGCTTATGAAATGATCTAATAGACAACCTAGGACACATAGTTTTAGGAAATAAAATTGATTGAGTTATTAAGAAAAATCTATTCATAGTTAATCATCCTAATAGCTGATACAAGATACTTAAATCTTTGTTCATCAAAAGCTTTTGTGAACAAATCAGCATATTGTTTATTTGTGTTAACTTTGATTAGTTTTATCAACCCCTTTTCAAAATTATCTCTAATCAGATGATACCTGATGTTGATATGTTTGGTCCTTGAGTGCTGCACAAGATTCTCTATAATAGAGATGGCAATGTTGTTGTCTATGTGGATGGGAGTCTCTTTGAAATTGAACCCATAGTCTAGCATCTGATTCTGAATCCAAAGCACTTGAGCACAGCAGCTGGCAGCAGCAATGTATTCAGCTTCAGCAGTTGATGCAGACATACAGGATTGCTTCTTGCATTGCCAAGAGACTATCCTTCCACCCAGGAACTGAAACCCCCCAGATGTGGACTTTGTAGTTATGTTGCAACCACCATAATCACTATCTGTATAAGCATACAGATTGAAGTCTGAATCCTTTGGATACCAAAGGCCTAGATTTGGAGCACCTTTGAGATATCTAAGAATCCTTTTGATAGTGATTAGGTGTGACATCTTGGGATTGGCTTGATATCTTGCACATATGCATGTGGCAAACATGATATCAAGCCTGCTAGCAGTAAGATACATAAGTGACCCAATCATAGCCCTGTAAAGATGTTCATCAACACATTCCCCCTCAAGATTAGGACCAAGGGAGTGGTTTCTAGCTATGGGAGTCTTTGCAACCTTACAGTCAATCATCTTGAATCTTGTAAGTATGTCCTGTACATACTTTGACTGACTGATGAAGATGCCATCTTCAACCTACTTCACTTGAATTCCTAGAAAGAAATTGAGTTCCCCCATGGCACTCATTTCAAATCTATTCTTCATCAGCATCTCAAAGTCTTTGCAAAGCTTTGGATTAGTTGAACCAAAGATGATGTCATCTACATATATCTGAACTAGCAATGTGTCATTTCCTGTTTCTTTGATGAAGAGAGTCCCATCAATAGTACCGCTTTTGTATCCATGTTGACAGAGATATGTTAATAGTGTCTCATACCACTTTCTTGGAGCTTGATGCAATCCATAAAGGGCTTTATCAAGCTTGCAGACATAATCAGGATGATCTGGGTCTGTAAAGCCAGGTGGTTGTTTAATATAAACTTCTTCATCAATCACCCCATAGAGAAAGGCACACTTCACATCAAGCTGGTAGACCTTGAAATCCTTGGATGTAGCATAAGCCAGAAATATTCTTACAGCTTCAAGTCTTGCAACTAGAGAAAAGACATCAGTGTAATCAATTCCTTCTTCTTGAGTGCATCCTTGGATAACCAGTCTAGCCTTGTTCTTGATGATGATCCCTTTATCATCTTTCTTGTTCCTGAATACCCATTTGGTACCTATGACAGACTTCCCTTGAGGAAGAGGGCACAAGTTCCAAACCTTTTGTCTTTTTATTTTTAAAGCAACTCTTCTTGCATTGCTTCAATCCAGCTTCCATCCTTCAAAGCCTTATTAACTTTCTTCAGCTCTATCTGGGATAAGAAACAAGAATTTAGACAAACATAGCTGTCATGAGTTTGTCCTCTTGTTCTTACCCCTGAGTCAACATTTCCGATGATGTTTGTGGTGGGATGTGACTTGTGGATCCGAAGTTGAGGGATCACAGCAAGTTGGTTAAACAGATCTAAATTTGAGAAATTTTGATCTGGCAATAAGGTGTCTCCCACCACATCAGCACACTTATCAAGAGAAACTTGATCCAATAAGTGTGTGACATTATTCATGTTGTCTTCAATGGAGTGGTTATCAGCATCAAGAAATTCTTGATCACTGTCACCACTTCCAGTTCCTCCTCCTGCATTTGAAGTTCCTTCTCCTGAATTCTGAGCCTCTGAGCTAGAATTTGAAGGCAATTCATTTGAATCAGCAGTATTTGTCATGCTAGTGCTGATGGGAGCTTCAATTGCAGGGTTAGTTACCACAGGAGCTGAAGTAGTCTTCTTGTTTGGTCTTCTCAGCTCAAATCTTGGATCAGGATCATTTGTTGACCTGTTATCTGTATATCATGAAACATTCTCACAAGATTTGTTAAAACAGTTGGTATCTAAATCAAGATCAAACAGCCTATCCGGACCAGAACCTTTCATACAGGGTGTGTGTTCATTGAAAGTCACATTGGCTGACTCTTCAATGATCCTAGTTCTGAGATTGTATACTCTATAAGCCTTAGCTTGAGAAGAGTACCCAACAAAGTGTCTATCATCTGATTTCTCAGCAAACTTGGCTATTTGATCTTTGGTATTCAAGATGGTGCAAGGACATCCAAATGTTCTGAGAAAACCAATGAATGGTCTCCTTTTGTGCCACAATTCATAAGGAGTCTTACCATGTGTCTTAACTACCAAAACTCTATTCTGCACATAGCAGGTTGTATTGACAGCCTCTGCCCAGAAGGTGATGGGCAGTTTAAAGTCAGACAACATGGTTCTTTTAGCTTCAATAAGTGTCCTGTTTCTCCTCTCAGCAACATCATTTTGCTAAGGAGTCCTGGGAGCACTGTATTGTCTTGAAATACCCTTTTTATCACAAAATGTATCAATGATTTGGTTTTTGAATTCAGTTCCTTGATCACATCTTATGATTTTGACCTTGTGATCAGATTGATTCTCAATTTTCAGAATTAAATTCTTTAAGATTTCAGGAGTTTCATCCTTAGTTCTAAGGAAAAACACCCAAGTGAATCTTGTGAAATCATCTGTGATCACCAAATAGTATGAGGTCCTTCCTAAACTCATTACAATAGTGGGGCCAAACAGATCCATATATAACAAGTGTAGGGGAGTAGTGATAGAGTTCATTTCCTTTGGCTTGTGAGACACTTTATGTTGCTTCCCCTTCAGGCATGCAACATAGTGGTCATCACTTGTAAACTTTTTCTTTGGCATTCCAGTTACCAAATCATTCTTAATCAGTTTATTCATGTTTTTAAAGTTTACATGGCATATTCTTTTATGCCAAAGGAAAGACTCATCACTATTTGCTTTAGATAGAAAGCAAGAAATCTCTCCAGAGGGAGATGTTTCCTGCAAGACCATCTGGTACATCTTCCCTTTCCTGGGGGCTCTGAGCAAAATATGCTCTTGAGGAATGTCAACCCCGGGCTTGAGAACAATGCACTCATGCTCAGTAAAGAGCATGTGATGTTTTTAAACACAAAATTGGGACACACTCAGAAGATTGTATCCAAGCTCCTTAACAAAGTTTATCTTCTCAATACCGAGCTTATAATTTGTAACCTTGCCCCTCCCAATGATGTAACCTCCTGCATCTCCTCCAAAAGCAACTGGTCCTCCATCAATTCTTTCAAAGTTTTGAAGTAAGGACTCATTTCCAGTCATGTGCCTGGAGCAGCCACTATCAATGATCCAGATATTTTTGTTGGTCTTTAGCTATCCCTGCATAAAAAGAGATGATTTAGTTACATTTGGAAACCCAAGCCTCATTGGTCTTAGGCTTGTTAAAATGAGTTGAAGGCAATGAAACAATAATGGATCCTAGCTCAGGCTTTGAGGATCATTTGCTATTTCTGATGATGAGCTTTCAGCCACATGGTCTTCCTTTATCTTCCACACCACCTTTGGAAGATTGGGCTTGACCTTCAAAGCTTTGGAAGTTTTGGTAACTTCGGAAGATTTGGTGACTGGACCTTCGAAAGATCTTGCCTTCACTACAACAAGCTTTAGTGCTTCGGAAGCATTCCTTTCTTTCGAGACCAACTTTCCTTCCGAAGGAAACTTTTCATTTGCCTTCTTCTTCATTTTGGAGCTTCTGAGGGAAATAGATTTTCCTTTCGAAGCTGTTTGTTTCTTCTTCTTCTCAGAAGTTTTCTTCTTGATCATGTGGATAGTACTCTTAGGATTGTATTGACAATCCTTAGCCAGATATGAAGTACTACCACATATAACACAATTCAAATCTTTCCTTCTAAGAGTCTTCTTTCCCAAAGAAGACAGAGCTTGAACACTTTCCTTTTCTTTCTCCACCTTTTCAGACGATGCAGCAGGCTTCTTATGGTGAAGCTTGCTCTTTGAAATGGATGGTTCAGGCTGTGCAGTAGTGACACACAGCTGATCAGTCTTCTTGTTGTAGCTGGAGTGAGTTGAAGCTGAAGTAGAACTCTTGGTACTAGAATTCTTGACAGGATCTTCAGCTTTCATCACCTTGAACCCTGTAGAGATAAATACTTGTTTTTGTTTGGGATCAAAGGTGGTCTTGAACTCTTGAGCTTTTCTAGATCTTTTCTTTGCTCTTCTGATCAAGTTCTTTCTTTTGGTTTTGCTCAAACCAGCTTCTTTTTCCTCCTTAGGAGCATGGTGACCCTTTTTGGATTGACTCTCTTCACTCGCCTCAGAGTCATCCCTCACATTCTCCTCTTCATCCTTTTCATCACTAGGGTCTATGGATGTCAGCTCATCTTGACCAGTTCCACACCTAGGAGATCTAACTGATAGTAGAATGTGTGGTGGAGCTATCTCACTAGATCCCAGTCCCTGCTTATTCTGATAACACACTTTTGCATGCAGAGATGAGGATATTATGTTCTTGAAGGTCTCTTCTTCAAGAACACATTTTTCTGACCTGGCTTTGCTGATCACAAGCTCAGCCTGGCAATCAGTCAACTTGGTCAGCCATGAGTGCTTGATTTGGAGAAGCATCTTCTGCTTGAAAGCTCCAGTCAAAGCCTCCTTCTTCAATAACAACTGTGGCTTGCTGTCTTGGCTTCTCATTCTAGTGCCCTCCTTTAGTGTAGTTTGGCCTGGATGAAGCTTGGCTACCATTTGACTTAGGTGCCTTGCATTCTCTAGCAAAATGTCCCATTTGGTTATAGTTGTAACACTTGACTTTGCTCTTGTCCAGCCCAAACTTGCCACTGGCTGCATTGCTAAGAAACCTTCTCCCAGTCCTCTTGTAGAACTTCTAGGCTCTGTGAGTGAGAAGAGCCATCTGCTAGACTATCTCCATGTACTCCAGATCATCTGGATGGATATAGTCCAGGTCTTCAAGAGTGAAAAGAAAGTTGCCTGAACTTTCATCAATAGAGACAAAAGCTTGAGAAGAACTTGTCCTTGGAAGGGACTTCCTTGGATGTAGCTCTCTCTGGGTGTCTCTGGGAAGGTGATGAAAGGACCCTTTTGTGAGGTTTCAGGGTAGCAGATGAGATGATGTTGTGGTTCTCTGCTATCCCTTTCAACCACATGAAGAGCTAAACTCTGGTGAGTGTTGGAGTTATCAGATGAAAATTTGCATGTTCATCACCATCTGGTATCCACTGAGTATCTCATACAACTCAGTGAGAGTAAGGGTCCTGAGGTTTTCAGTCCTCTTAATAACCACACAGTAGTGTGTCTATTGTCTGGGAAGAGAGGACATAAACTTCCTTACAATATCCATGTTCTCAATAGTTACCCCAACATCAGCCAGAGTATCCATAATCTTAACATACCTGAAGTATTGTTGAGTCATGGTCTCACCTGTCTTGAAGGTGAAGTTTTCTAACTGCTGCTTTAGGAGATCCTTCTTGTTCTTCTTGGCTTTATTTGAACCCTCATACATCAGTTTCAGTGCATCCCATAGTTGTTTAGCAGTCTTGCACTTCTTGAAACCTCTGTATATGGAGTTTGGAAGAGCAGTTTGGAGGGCTGTCATGGCTTTCTGATCAACATCAATTCTTTTCCAGTCTTCATCAGAAAAGTCAACCCTCTCCGTTGGTATCACGCCACCACCAGCAGCAGCTGAAGAGGTGCATGGTATATGAGGTCCATTGACAACAGACTCCCACATCCTGGAATCTTGAGACTTGATAAAGCCTTCTATTCTTTGACACCAAGTGTCAAAATTCTTAGGAGTGATCAGTGGGGACTTTGTCATAGTTCTAGTTTCCATATCAGCTTTGGAGATAGCTGCCATTTGAAGAGCTAAGTGATGTGTGTAACTAAGAGGATTTGAAGATGGTGAGATCTTACAAACAAGAGCCTGGAATAATCTGATACCAAATGCAGGACCGTTAAAGGGTACTTAAGCTTGTACTTAGTTAACATACTTAGGAGGATCTTAAGTTCACTTAATAATTCAAATAGGGAACTGTGAACTTTTACTGAAGATACAAGACAAACAAAAGTAAAAACAAGAACAAGAACACAAGATAAAATTTTCAAGGAAGTTGTATATTGCTTCTTTAGTTCTATTACAAGTGTTGTACAAATATTTTTTTTAATACAAGAACCGGAGACTACTTATACTACATCCTACAACCGTTAATATGCAAAAAGATAGTTGGAAGTGACTAATCTAGACAACAAGATCAGCCTAAAGTCAAAAGGCAGATTGTCTTTTGACTAGTGACTATGACATGCCATAGCTCACTGACTTTCCTATTACAAAAAGCCAAAAAGGAACAAAAACAGAAACTTGCAGACAAAGACCTTATCTACTTTATCATAACGCATGGAAGTTTCACCAAATGATGATAGTTGGTGAACCACCAAATCACGCAGCGGACAGTAAGTTGCTTTATGATAAAGTTGATGGAAAAGGTATCTTTTCTCTCTCTTCAGAAGAAAATCAGTCTTGTCTTTAAACAGCTTCGGAAGACTTTGTCTTGAGAGCTTCGGAAGACTTCATCTTTTACCTTCAGAAGAGTTGAGTCTTTGGCTTCGGAAGACTTTACACTTAGAGTATTTTCTAAGTTAAGTGTAAAGCTTCCGCAACAGTTTCTTCTGAACTTTGGCTTCGGAAGATTTTACACTTAGCATTTCTCTTGAGTGTGTAAAACTTCCGAAGATTGTTCTTCTTTGTTCCAAAGTGCATGTTGGAAGACTTGGTTGTTTTGGTATCCTTTGGTTGCATCAGCCTCTTAACTTCAGAGGTTCCTACAATATCACATATTTCACAGCATCTTTATTGAAACTTAAACAACTGTTGATTAACTTTAGATATGGAAGCCACATTTGATCCTTGTTTTGATTTAGAAGTTACAAAGTTAATCTATTGTTTTTGATTTGAGAATTTGTTCTTTTGATATTTGGGTTTTGACTTTTGTTCATTAACACCATTCCTGGATTCTTTAGATACAAATCTTTTGTTAACAACGGAAGACTTTGGACCTGAACCTGTTTTCAGATCAGAGTTAGATTTGTTCTTTGAAGTTGATTTGATTTTTGGAATTGTGTTCGTATCAAAAGTACCTGCAGACACACATTTCACTGGTTTAAACTGATTAACTTGATTTGTTCTTTGATTTTGATTGTTTTGATTTTTGTTCTGAGAGGAGTTAGATTTATCATTTTTCCTTCTCCTTCTTTAATTTCCTGATCTTGATGATCTTTGTTTGCTTTATGTTTGACCATCTTTAGTAGAAGGCACTTTTGCATTTTCTTTATCTTTTTGTTCTTTCTGCCATCTGATGAAGTCTAGATTGTTTAATCCGTAAGAAAATGAATCTTCAGATGTTACTTCGTCTTGTTTTACTTTCTCTTTATTCTTTGAGTTTTGTTTATCATTTTTTACAATTACTTCTTCTACAACATACTCTTTGGGAACAAACATTTTCTTATTCTTTGGTCGTGGTTTGTAAGATTTAACTTTCACTGGATGACCATTTTTAATCTTTTCTGAATCTTATTCCTCAAATATCTCAACATTTAATTTCTCTGTTGGATCTTATATGCCCAAGACACATACAAGATTGATGTGGTTAGTACGTTATGATCTAAGTCGTGTCATACCCAATAACAAGCTAAACAAACACCAATAAATATTTATTTGTTGATATGATCAAGCAAATAAATATTGACACCAATTTAGAAAATGGGTTTTCTAAATTATTGCATTTGAGATAGAACAAATTATATGGATATTTTGTTCATGAGATATTGTTTGTATTGTTATTTAAATAGGTTCAATAACAACAAATAATAGTGTGTGGTTAAGTTATAAAATTAAAAGAAGGTTTAATTTTATAAACATATAACAAATAATGAATCAAAGACATTTCAAATGGGTGGGAACCCATTTGAAATTTTCGGCCGCCCCCTTGGTGGTTGGCCTTGGGATTCTTTTGTCTTGTTTTAATACAAGACATTAACTAGTTCATTTATACACTCAACCATCTCTCTCTCTCATACATAAAAAGTTCTTCTTCTCTCTTTTCTCCTTGCAAATTTTCGGAAAAAGGAAGGGTTTCAAGAAGAATTTTGGTGTCAAACTTCCTAACAAGTTGGGTGTTTGCAAGAGCTTGTGGGTATACAAGCTTAAGGGTTTCTCTTTTGAAGGCTAGCCGTTCAAGAGCATCATCTTCTTCCTCTCATCCATATCACATTACCTTGTTCCTGAAAGGTAGTTTTAAGAACATCCTATGGTTGTTGTTTTTCGGTTTTGATAGCATTTCTTTTCACATATATGATCCTTGTTCTTGGGTTTGTTTCTTGAACAAAAATGGTTCATTTTCAGAAACTAAAACAAGTTTTAAGTCTCAAATATCCGCTGCATTTTGATGTTTAAATGGTTAAACTACTTTGATAAAACTTGTTAGAAACCCAACAATGGCATCTAGAGCCGGTTATGTGGAAAACATGCTTCAAAAGTCCAAGAAAAGTTAGTTTTGTTGGACTTTCTCAACCCATTAGGGGCTGTTTTGTTATGGATGTATGAATCCCTTATCTTTCAAGTTTTATTTTACATGCTTTAGAATAAACCTTGAAAGATTAATATCAAGTGGTTGATTATTTTGTTTGGACTAAACCCTAAAAGTTTTGGTTTATGTTGGCCGAAACTTTAAGGGTTAAAAGGGGAGTTCATTTGGTTCTTGAATGTTGTATTTGGTTACATGTTTTGGAGCATAACATAGCCTTGACCTAGTGTGTTTTGGATTTGGTTGTATGTATTTTGTCATGTTTGGTTTTATTCATTAAAGGGTTGTAATAATAATTTTGGTGTTTGTATCTTTTGGTTTGTAATTTATTTATTCTTTGATTATGTAATAAATAGATTAGGTGCATTTCTTTTATTAGAAAAATTGTATTAGGATATAAATTTTGTAAAAGAAGTTGCACAAGTTGGAGACTCAAAGGAAGATACAAAGGAAGGACTCAAAAGACATGGACACTTGAAGCATTTGGATGCGGATTCGAGTGGGAGTTCTTGGACACATTTTGATGTGTTATTATAAACCCTTAGGAAAGACCAAATGACAACACTTGTGATGGCAAACAAGTGTGGTCACCTTAGTGGCTATGGTTATGCACTTGTGATTGAGTGGTTGTGCTTGTTTGGTTGTTTATTTTATGTTGGTTGTTTGATATATGGATATGCATAACAAACAAATTAATAAACATAACAAGCTGAAATAAAATGGTTCTTTATCATTAAGTGGTTAATAAAAGGTTATTAAAAGGATTAATGATTTTAAATAAAAAGGTTTTATTAAAAGAACCATAGGGTACCATGTATTTGAGAGCATACAAATACAAGGTACATAGAGTTTTCTAAACTAGAATTATGAAAACTTAAAATTTATTTTGAAAACAAGTTTAACACCACCCTTTTGCACAACACTTGAGTCACTTGGAAACTCTTAATGGGATAAAGGTCACCTAACCATTTTGAGGGAACTTGTGATTTGAGATGAGAATGCCATATTTGTGGGATAAAGATCACCTAACCACTTATATTGGTAAACTCACATGTGTGTGTAAGTAGGGTGACTTGATTTGCAAACCATGTTATATGGATCACCTACAATGTGGTTTACAAAAGGTGTTGATGGGATTAACATGCCAACTATACATATGATGTTTAAGTCGATCCCATACCTCTAGAAGTTGCAAAGGGTTGCAATTGTCAAACGTTGACTACCTTGTTAATTTAAATAATGGGATAAAGGTCACCTAACCACTATTTAAATGTAACGTTGGATTCTAGAATTTTAATTTATGTATGAAACATAAAAGGGTGTTAATAATTAAATATGATAATATCGTAAATGCTAAAATTGAACCTTGTTAACTTTGTAGATGGCCATCAACAACAATGAAAACAATGATATCCCATCCGCTCATACCCTATCACTAAGAACCATTCTCCAAAAGGAGCGTTTAAACCATAACAACTTTATTGATTGGTTTCGAAACATGAGAATTGTTCTCAAGCAAGAGAAACGGTCATATGTTTTAGATGATCCGATTCCCGATGAACCCAATGAGGAGGATAGGGAGGCCTATAATAATTGGGTGAAATACACTGAGGATTCGGTCCAAGTGTCTTGCCTCATGTTGGCAAGTATGACTCCGGATCTCCAAAAGGAGTACGAACATCATGGAGCATACGACATGATTACCCAGTTGAAGGAAACGTTCCAACAACAAGCAAGGGTAGCGCTCTTCGAAACGGTTCGAGCACTCCATGCATGTCGTATGGATGATACCCAATCGGTCTCGTCTTATGTACTTAAGATGAAGAGTCACATAGACCGCCTCGAAAGGATGAATTGTCCCATCTCGAAAGAGTTGTCTACGGATTTGATCCTTAACTCTTTGTCAAAAAGGTTTGACAATTTTGTTATGAATTATAAACATAACTGAGCTTCACTCTACGCTCAAAACAGCTGAGGCTGCCATGGGTAAAAGGGGTTTACCCGTTCTCACCATCAATGAAGGTGGGGACAAGAAGAGGCCTCACCTCGCATCCAAGGCAAGTGTTGCTAAAGGTAAAGGGTATGTTGGGAGAAAAGGAAAGGTAGTGGTAAAAGTGCCACCACCAAAACCAGCGAAGAAGAAGCAAAAGGTTGCTTCGGATGACCCATGCTTTAAGTGTGGGGAGATAGGACATTGGGCAAGAAATTGTCCTATCCATCTCAAAGAGTTGAAAGCTAAGAGGGATGCTGGGCAAACCTCAGGTACAATTTTCATGATTCATATTGATCTAAATTTAATATCCTCTAACACATGGGTATTGGATACCGGATATGGAACTCATATTTGCAATTTGTTGCAGGGGTTCAAAAGAAGTAATGACTTCAAGAAGGGGATGTTAGCCTCTACATGGGGAATGGGGCAAAGGTTCAAGTTGAAGCCAGAGGGGACTACATCTTGAAGCTTCCAAATGGTTTGGAATAAATTTTGAACAATGTTTTGTATGCTCCTAGTTTGACTAGGAACATTATTTCAGTTGCCCAATTAAGACAATATGGTTATGTTTTGACATTTATTGAAAATGAAATTCATGTTTCTTTAAATGACATCTTTTATTTTAAAGCTACTCCTATTAATGGTATTTATGAATTGGTTTGTGAAAACACATTTTATGATAGCTCGTTGTACCAAACCACCACTAAGAAGCTCAAATTGGATTTGAGTGATACCTATCTTTGGCATTGCCGTCTTGGTCATATAAACAAGAAGCGCATACAAACACTTCAAAAGAATGGTCTTTTAAAAGCAAGTGAATATGATTCATTTGATGTATGTGAATCTTGTTTACAAGGCAAAATGACTAAGGCACCTTTTAGTGGCAAAACCGAAAGGGCAAAAGATTTATTAGGTATCATACATTTGGATGTATGTGGTCCTTTTAAGCCAATGACTAGGTACAATGAAAGATACTTCATTACCTTCACCGACGACTATAGTCGGTATGGGTATGTGTACTTGTTAAGACACAAAGATGAAGCTTTTGAAATGTTCAAAACCTTCCAAAATGAAGTAGAAAATCAACTCAACAAATCAATAAAAATTATCCGCACCGATAGAGGAGGTGAATACCTAATTGATGCTTTTAGAGATCATCTTAGAAGTTGTGGGATTGTCTCACAACTATCTCCACCTGGAACACCACAACACAATGGTGTGTCCAAGAGGAGAAATCAAACTCTATAGGATATGGTTCTATCTATGATGGCTAGAAGCTCATTGCCACTATCATTTTGGGGTTTCGCTTTGCTCTCTGCGGCCCATATATTGAATATGGCCCCAACCAAGAAAGTGGAAAAGATACCTTTTGAAATATGGCATGGAAGGGTTCCATCTCTATCATATTTAAAGGTGTGGGGATGTGAGGCTTATGTAAAGACTCCCACCTCAAACAAGTTAGAAAGTCGTTCCACTAAGTGTATCTTTATTGGATATCCTAGAGATTCTATGGGATATTATTTCTATGATCCATTAGAACAAAAGGAGTTTGTTGCCAAGAAGGGTGAGTTCTTGGAAGCCAAGTTCCTTATGGAAGGAGCTAGCAGTAGAACAGCGGATCTTGAGGAGGATCAAGAACCACAACCCGATACACGTTTGGTTGACACTAGCACTCAACATGAGGATGTTGAGGATGATCAAATGGTTGATCAATACACACAAAACGTTCGCAAATCTGGTAGAACTAGTAATCCACCTGAAAGATATGGATTTTTCATAGATGGATGCTATGTGGTAGATTCTGATGAACCAATCACATACCATGATGCAGTGTCCAATATGGATTGTGACAAATGGCTTGAAGCCATGAACGTTGAAATGCAATCCATGTATGACAACCAAGTGTGGGACTTGGCTGTACCACCTCTTAACTCTAAGATAGTTGGAAGTAAGTGGGTTTCAAGAAGAAAACTAATATGCTTGGAAACTTGGATACTTATAAAGCTAGACTTGTAGCAAAAGGTTTCACTCAAACTCAAGGGGTTGATTATGATGAGACCTTCTCGCCGGTTGCAATGCTAAAGTCTATTAGGATATTATTTGCCATAGCTGCTTATTATGATTATGAGATTTGGCAAATGGATGTCAAAACCGCTTTTCTAAATGGATATCTTAAGGAAGATGTCTATATGGTTCAGCCTGAAGGTTTTGTCGACCCAAAACATCCTAACAAAGTATGCAAGTTAAAGAAATCAATCTATGGATTGAAACAAGCATCAAGAAGTTGGAATCACCGTTTTGATGAAGAGGTAATCAAATTTGGGTTCATTAAAAACACTGATGAAGCATGTGTGTATAAGAAAGCTAGTGGGAGCATCATCACTTTCCTAGTATTGTATGTCGATGACATCCTACTATTTGGAAATGACATTCCAACCTTGGAAGGTGTAAAAACCTGGCTTGGAAGCTATTTTTCCATTAAGGATCTTGGTGAAGCCGCCTATATTTTGGGAATAAAGATCTATAGGGATAGATCAAGGCGGTTGATAGGTTTAAATCAAAGTGCATACATTGATAAGATCTTGAAAAGGTTCAAGATCGAGAACTCTAAGAAAGGTACGATACCTATTCAAAGAGGAACGATATTGAGTACGACTCAATGTCCAAGCTCAAAGGATGAGCAAGATAAAATGAAGGGAATCCCTTATGCGTCTGCTATAGGATCCATCATGTATGCAATGATATGCACTAGGCCAGACGTGTCATGCGCTTTGAGCATGACAAGCCGATACCAGCAAAATCCTGGAAATAGTCATTGGATGGCTGTTAAGAACATACTTAAGTACCTAAGGAGGACTAAAGATATGTTCCTAATCTATGGATCTGGTGAGGAGGAACTCGTGGTAAAAGGTTACACGGATGTGAGTTTCCAAACTGATCGGGATGACTCACGATCACAATCGGGATACATTTTCATACTGAATGGAGGAGCAGTCTCTTGGAAGAGCTCTAAACAAGATGTGGTGGTATTATCAACTACATAGTCAAAATACATCGCTGCTTTATTAGCAGCTCAAGAAGCTGCATGGTTGAAGAAATTCATTGCCGATCTAGGGGTTGTCCCTTCCATTCAGGACCCCCTAGAAATTTTTTGTGATAACGAGGGTGCAATTGCTCAAATCAAGGAACCCCGTGCACATCAAAAGACTAGGCATATTGAGCGGAGATTCAACTACATAAGGGATGAAGTTGAAAAGGGAAAAATATGTATTCGCAAAGTTCACACGGATCAGAACATTGCGGATCCACTCACGAAGCTCTTTGAAAAGGCAAAGCATGAAGGTCATACTTGTGCCATGGGACTTCGATATTCTAGTGACTGGATTTGATCTTGTAATTTTGTATTTGGATATTGGAACCTTTTATTACTTGAATGAATTATTTGGTTATAATGCTTCAACTAATATTCCAATTTTGCATGTTTAATCCATGAGTAAATCATTTACTCTAAACGTCCGTAGTCTTTCATACTTGTGGGAACAAGTATGAGGGTAAGACTATTATGAACTTGGATTGGTGGATATTCATATGGATGAATATAGAGCAAAGGGTTGCTGCCAAAGTTCATAGATATTTATGGGATACAAATATTGGACTGACCCGCATCTCAAATATTACTACATGGAATCTCCTTGATTGATCATAAGTAAATTTGAGTAAATGCGAATATCATTTGGTATCCTCTGACCTGAGATACATATTGGGTCTTGATATTCACCGGGTATTATACTTTGACTTAGTTCTTCGCTGTTCTAAAACATGGCAGTACATAAGACTAAATTCAGGTATAGCACGAGGTGATTGTGAGAGACGTATGTAATCAAGATGGGATTTGTCCCTCTTATTCGTTGAGAGCAAGATGTCTAAGGCCTGCTAAAGTTAAATCGATAGAGAATGGTCATTCTGTGTCTCTAGGATTTAACATGACATCTGTGACAAAAGGATAAATGATTGACTCACCTAAAACATTTTCGAGTAAGGTACTTGAAGGGGATGATGTTATTGAATGGCTCTTAGTCATACATATTAAGGGTAGTAAACCGTTGTTAGGCGGTATTTACTGCTTGCATCAATCTTCTATGAATCTTGTGCAAGTGGGAGATTGTTGGATCTTATATGCCCAAGACACATACAAGATTGATGTGGTTAGTACGTTATGATCCAAGTCGGGTCATACCCAATAACAAGCTAAACAAACACCAATAAATATTTATTTGTTGATATGATCAAGCAAATAAATATTGACATCAATTTAGAAAATGGGTTTTCTAAATTATTGCATTTGAGATAGAACAAATTATATGGATATTTTTGTTCATGAGATATTGTTTGTATTGTTATTTAAATAGGTTAAATAACAACAAATAATAGTGTGTGGTTAAGTTATAAAATTAAAAAGAGGTTTAATTTTATAAACATATAACAAATAATGAATCAAAGACATTTCAAATGGGTGGGAACCCATTTGAAATTTTCGGCCACCCCCTTGGTGGTTGGCCTTGGGATTCTTTTGTCTTGTTTTAATACAAGACATTAACTAGTTCATTTATACACTCAACCATCTCTCTCTCTCATACATAAAAAGTTCTTCTTCTCTCTTTTCTCCTTGCAAATTTTCGGAAAAAGGAAGGGTTTCAAGAAGAATTTTGGTGTCAAACTTCCTAACAAGTTGGGTGTTTGCAAGAGCTTGTGGGTATACAAGCTTGAGGGTTTCTCTTTTCAAGGCTAGCCGTTCAAGAGCATCATCTTCTTCCTCTCATCCATATCACATTACCTTGTTCCTAAAAGGTAGTTTTAAGAACATCCTATGGTTGTTGTTTTTGGGTTTTGATAGCATTTCTTTTCACATATATGATCCTTGTTCTTGGGTTTGTTTCTTGAACAAAAATGGTTCATTTTCAGCAACTAAAACAAGTTTTAAGTCTCAAATATCCGCTGCGTTTTGATGTTTAAATGGTTAAACTACTTTGATAAAACTTGTTAGAAACCCAACATTCTCTTCATCACTTTTAGAATTCTTTTTCTTATTTTGAAATGCTTTTAGCTTAGCTTTGTTTTCAGGTGAGTGATCATGTGTGTTAAAGTTTTCTAGCAAAGTGTTTGTGATAGATTCAGGCATTGGTTCATGTGTAAAACCTAGACCTGTTTTGTTTTTGTCTTTCCTCTCACTTACAGCTGTTCTACAATTGTTTTAGAACTTTTAACTTTAGCTAGATCCACCTGAGTTACAGCATGAGCTATTTTTTCCTCTTCTAAATTTTTTGTCATCTCCTCAAGTTGTTTTTTAACAAGTTCAAGTTCTTTTAGAGTTTTGTTCCATGAGGTTTGTAGAGATAGGATCTTTTCATCAGAGATTTTGTGATCTTTTTGCAATTTGTTGTGCATTACTTCTTCTTGTTTAAGTTTCTCACAGATTTTGAATGAATATGTTCTATAATGCTCAACTTGATCAAAACATGTTTTTGTGCACATTTTCTCTCTGACTTCAATAGGAATTTCAGGATAACTTGAAGAAGAAATCTCAGAGTCAGATGATGGATGCTCTACCTTTGGTTGTTCAGACTGAGCCATGAGTGCGATTTCTTTTGAATCCTCTTTTGGGAAAGATTTGTCACTCCAATCATAATCTCATCATCATTTTCTGAATCACTTTTGGCCTTTGGATCATTTTCTTCAGACCAGTCTTCATTTTGAGCTTCTGCAACAAGAGCTAAAGTAGATGTTAGATCAGCTGTGAATTGTTTAGCATAAGCACTCTAGTCATAGCCATCATTGATGCTAACAACAAGAGCTTTCTTTGGCTCTTCAGATGATTTTGATTCATCTTTAAGTTCTGGCATGGGAAGACTTTGATAAGGCTTTTGAAAGGTCTTCTGAGACTGCTGTTGGTATCTTTGACTGCTAGAAGCTGCTTGACCATTTCCACCTTGATTACTGGGAGCTTTACATTTCCTTGATAAATGACCATAACTGTTGCAGTTGAAACACCTTGATTTTGATTTATCAAAGCCAACAATTTTGTTTGCACTTGGCTTGTAATTCCTATTAACATATGAGTGTTTTTGTGTTCTATAAGCAATCATTACCATCTGCCATATCAAGTCCATCTCTTCCATATTATCAGGATCCATCTTGAACAAATCCTGCAAAACAAGATCTAATTGGGTTAGATGACTACCTTGATAAGCATGAAAACTTTCCATAAAAGTAGTAAAAGCAGATTTTGACTCATCATCTTGTAAAAGGATATTAATAACATCTTTAACATTGCTAGTTTTAACAGAGTTAGAAGATAAAGTCTCAGTTTGAGGTTTAGGAGTTTGAGTTTTAGGAGGAGACTGAGGTTGAGGTTAAGTTGTATAAACAGGAGAACTTGTGTAAGAAGAATCTGTAAAGAAACCAGCTCCAACGAACAAATCACCCTCGTCTTCTGGTGAGTTATCATCTTTTGCCAGAAAAGCATTCTCCATTATGTTAGCTGGAGATGCAACATACTTGTACTAAGACATTGATGCAGCTCTATCATTATTTCTGGAGCTTTCATCAATTTCAACTGATTCTATTTTGGCAATCAAAAGATCTAGATCCATTGGAAACTTTTATGTATGCTTTAACAGAGTGACTATCTGTTTCCATGAAGATGGAAGAGCATTTAGAAGTCTGTAATTTAGATCTTTGAGATCATTTTTGATACTAGCAGTTGACATCTCAGTAGTTAATTGAACAAATCTATTCATCATCTGATTGATTGTTTCACCAGAAAGATGCTCAAATAACTCCAATTGCCTCTTGAGTTTCTGGTTTTTGAGATCTTGTATCTCTTTACCACCTTCGCAGATGATCTTCAAAGCTTTGTACATGGTATAACCAGTTTGATAACCTTCAAGTCAAGACTTCCAATGGTAACCCCTTGCACATCAATGAGTAAGCTTTGATGTCATTCTTAACCTTTCTTAAGTCATCAAGTTGAAGACCATCCTTTGGATACGGTTCTGGTGAGTCTTTTGTATACACAAATCCTCTGTCAGGACCATCAAATGTAATTGGGATATGTGGTCCTTTCTCTATTGATTTCTACAAGTCAGTGTCAATAGAGTTCAGATGATGTTTCAACCTAAAAGACCAGTTCTTTGAATCAGCTCTGTTTTTTAGCTTGGGAACCTTGTTCTCAGAATCTTCAGACTTAACCATTCTGTATTTTGAATTAATGAAAATGACTTGTTTTTGTTGTTTTTTTTTAAATTTCAAAAAGAAACTATGAAATGAAAATATTTTTGGATTTTAGTTTTTAAAAAAAAATTCTAAGTGTTTGTTGATAAGTCTGAATATCTAAGCGCCTGAAACTTCTGAAACGCCTAAACTTTGAACTAGAAATGCCTAAGGGAATGCCTTAGTTAAATTCTGCAATGCCTGACTCATGAAGTGTCCAAACAGTTTCCAAATGCCCACATAGTGATGAAGCGCCAGAATAGTTATCAAATGCCCAAACAGTTGTCAAACAAAATGCCCAAACAGTCCACGTGCGCCTAGAATTTCTTAGTTTCAGCAGTCTCAATACGACTAAAACAGTCACAAAACGTCTCAATAGTTGTAAAACGCCTAAACTGAAAATGCCTTAACAGTTCAAAAACGCCTAAACAGTTGTCAGGCGTCTGAACACTTGGTCAATTTCAGCAGTTTTTCAAAAGTCAAGCGCCTAATTCATCCTCTTCAACAAACTCAGATCTTATGAAATTCTTCAAAACTTGTTAAATTGATCTAAAAACTTCAAATTAGGAAGTATATAGATCGATTAACAATCTTCAATCAACTTTTTGATCAAACAACAACAAATCTATTTTCTGATCAAATTACAGTCCGAAAATGAAGAACACAATTCGAACACAAATTTGATCAATTACTCAGATCTGAATGAATTACACACCAAATTGTGATTCAAATCATGTTTCTATGGATGAAAGACAACTGAAAACAACAATTAATTGATCAACTTGCAATCAACACAGATTTCAAGTGATTCAAAGAGCTCCAAAATGCCGATAAGCTCTGATCACTGAATCGAAGGCTCTGATACCATTTGATCGGTTCAAAACGATCGATCTGTGATGATATCATAATGCAATGATCAATTCAAACACAAAGTAATCAAACACAAGCAATTACTTTAAAAATTCATAGATTTCACTGATAGCTAATGCACTGGATACAATGTCTAAGGGTTACAGTTCATTCGTTTCTAACTGTTTCTCTAAGGTGATTAGTCTATTCCATAGATCTCTCCCTCTTTCAGTTGGTTCTTGGTCCCTTACACAATACATAAACTATCCTATATATACTATCAAAGAAACACAAGGAACATATATTTACAAAATAAATACCTATACTATGACAAAAAGCAAAAGACAACATGTTAATCTTTTAAGAGCTCTAACATACATACAATTACATGAACCACCCCAAGCCTTGCATATTTATAAAAACCTACTAGCACATATATAAAACTTACAAATCTAAGGTATAAAAACTAAATAAAATCTATGGAAATTCTCTGGTCAAGTCACCACCCATCAAGATCAATGCTTGAGCTTGTATCCATGCAAAGAATCTAAAGACTTATGGATTTGACCAAATTCCTCATCAAATCTCTACATAATCTTGCTTAAACCAAGATGATGGACCCCACCTCCCTCCCCTCTCCCTCTTACTTAGCCGAACCACTGTTGATCCAAATGATCGTTAGAACGTGCTTTTGATGAAGATTTAACACTGAAATCCACAAGAAATCACTAAGTCTAATAGCTTGTGGACCAAGTAATAATAGAATATAAACACAAATCAAACATAAGACCTATTTTTAAGATGATTTATGAAGATTAAGAAGAATAATGCTCAAATGTAAGAAATATAAGCTCCTAGCAATACACAAATGAAGAATGAAATCAAATCTATAATATCAATAAAGTTCCAAGAGTTACATAATGAAGAACAAAGATACAAATATATACAAGACATAGTTTCGTATACACTTTCACATACTATGAAAATATATGCACCATGGCGTGCGAGACTACCGGGCGAAACTACAATTTCTCATGCAGTTTCGCATGCCACAGAATACAAAAGAAGACAAAAGTAAACTAGATCCTATTACATTAATATCTAAGCTATCATAAACTATAACAAAAAACAAACAACAAGGTGAATACCACCCTATTCTTGATCATCAATACTCCCCGTAGGGGGGTATTCACCTGCCGGGTCTTCTGGATCAGCTTCGGCCTTTGCTCTCTCCAACAGTCAGACAAATCCCCAACTTCCACCTCTAGACCCTCATGTTCTTGCATGCTCTTCTCGAGCTACCTGATTTCTAATCTCACGCCCCTAGCCTTGTTTGCTACCCGCTCAAACAGGCTTGCTTTCGTCTTTGTCTCTTCTCCAGCTTCGCATTTGATCTGGTTTTTGCACAAACTTTCAGATCGTCGTCACTGAATGAGAATACCTCCATTGGATTGAACAACCTTATCTCATGTCCATTCTTTACTCGCACTACTACTTCTCCAGTTTGGTTGTCATAGAACCATTTCTCGAATTTCTGCAGTCTTGACGGCTATTGATCAGGTATCCTCACTCGGTTGACGGTCTTCGTAGGCTTTAGCTTCAACACAATCTTTCCTTTCCTAGTCACCTAATCTAGATCCTTCTTTGATCGTCTCTTCTCTTGCTTTATATATCCAAAAGCTTCAAAGTTGTCCTTCACGCCCTGACGGATCTCATTCTCCAACAATGAAGCATGTTCACTCAAAGCTGAATCTAAGTGATGGATCTCATAATCCTTTTATCTGAATCCTTCCTCCCTGGTTCTTTAATGTTCTGAAACAGAGGGGTTAGCTTCTCTGTTTCCTCCTGCTTAGTGAACCAGTCTTCCTTGTTCAACTCAACCACATCTCCTTAGATTGAACTCCTCTGAGCCATATAAGTCATTGGCCTCTCATCAACTATGTAAAACTCGGGCTCAGAATCATAGTCCACCAACTGCTCATCCACTTCTTCCTCCTCATCAACTAAATTTAATTCAGTTTGCCCTTTCTCTCCTACTTGAACCTCACTCCTTATCACCTCATCTCCTGTAAGATTAGTATCTATGTCAAAGCCCATATTTATGAAACCAACATCAAATACCTATTCAACATCTTTTCCAGCACCTACTCCTTCACCACTCACTCTTGCAACACTACCACCAGCTTCATTACCTTCTGCACCACTTCCACCAACTCTAGAGGTTCCAGCACCACTAGCACCAACACCAGATGTTATATGAATAAAAGGGAACTTTGATATGTCAGTGATGTCCCTGATTTGCTTGGCACTTAGTACATCATTAGCACCTGCAGCTCTCCTTAAATCACTCACCTCCTCCAACAACCTTCTGATTAGATCCTGTTGGCTCAGTATCACCTTTTTCATCTCCTTAATCTCCAAGTCTCTTAGCTTTTCCCTTTCTTCTGAGTTGATCAGTTTGGTCTTAATCATACTTAGCTTATTTGATAAGGATGTGTTAACATTTCTGATAGCATCCACATCAAACTCTGATCACGTATTTCTCCTTGGCCTCCCCCCCTTCTCCTATAGGCCTAGTCTCAGGGATGACCAACTGTTTGCTCTTACTCCTCTTTTCCCGTATCGGGGAATCAGCTCTAATTGTTTTCTCAGCACTCTTCTTCTTCCTCTTCTTTCTCAGTTCCTCCACAATCTCATCCAATTGCTCTTCGAAGGTCAAATCAGTCTCCTTCGTGTACTTCTTTCTCTTTCTAATCTCCTCCACATTTCCTCCGGTCTCTATTGCTATTCTTTCCTCAAGAGGGATCAGAGTCTTAATATAGTTCCACCTTTCTTCTGTGTACATGCTCTCCAGCAGATATGTGATCTTTCCTAAAAAATCATGTCTGGAAGCAGCACAATTAGCAAAGAGCCTCAGGTTCATCGGAGTCAGTCTCAGTTCATCTCCGAGCATAGGTAAGTTTGGCTTTAGATAGTCTAGAATGATCAGAATGAATCTTGGATAGAGCAGCCACTTATCCTTGTTCAAAGCCATGATGTTCTCCAACAGGTAGTCATCAATGATCTGGGCTATGTTTGCCTTTTCACCTTTATAGAACATAATCATAGCTGTGGACCATCTCAGATTTAGCCCATCAGATCCTCCCTTCCTTTGATCCAAACAGCTAATGAAGACGTGAGCTATAAACCTTCACTCCTTCAAGAGAAATGACTTCTTTATCTCCTTCCGCTTCTCGAAGTCGGTTCCCTTATAACCAATATCCTTATATGCTCTAATCACCTCTGAATCAGTCATCTCTACGCTCTCCCCCATGTCATCCTCCAAATGCAGGGCCTTAGCCACTGTCTCGACCGAGATCTCAACTAGCTCCCCCAGAACAGATGCTCTAATAATCTATTGCCTGTCTTCATACTCAGCCGTTCTCCGAAACTCTCTAATCTGCTTCTCGTCTATGGTAGGAGAGTGAGAAATGGCTTAGAAAATGGGAGATCTCCTCAACCAATCAATGGCATCTCTGTATCCAACAAACTTAGGATCCCCGTTTAGATATACCACCACGTTTGATCTAGGATCAAACTTTAAGCTCCCCATGATAACTGCAGGTGAAACCAAGAGTTCGTTAGATCACTAGAGGTTACAAAACATTTTAAAATTTTTTAATAATAATTATTATTATTATTTTAATTAATATTAATTAATATTATCTATTTACTATTTCTTATCATTATAATATTGTATAAATATAATTATAATTTTATTTTATTATTATTATTATTATTATTATTATTATTAATAATTATTATTATTATTATTATTATTATTAATTATTATTATTTTTTTAATAAAAATTCAGTTTCGCATATAGTATGTAGAAACTATGCTTTCGTATGAAGAAATATAGATTCGCAAGAACTAATGAAACTGAAGAAAGTACATGTGAGAAATTATAGTTTCGCAACCAAGACACAATAGATTCGCTTGGTATGAGAAACTATAGTTTCGCACGTACACCAAAACTATAGATTTGCAAGATTCGGGCAAAACTATTCAGTGCATACGGGCAGCATGACTAGATAGTTTCGAACGGATCGGTGAACTTTCGTTCAATTTCGCACCATGACACCTCAGTTTCGCACATTGAATGTGCGAAACCTAAAAGTCACCGAATCGTTTTTACGCTAAAACTCAAAACAAAAAATGCACCACGATTCGAAACTTGTTCAGAAAGGAGGTTTACCAGTTAGTTTTGCACAATAACACTTCTAAAAACGATTTTGAATCCTAGGCTAAAAGGGTCGGTTTGTTTTTCAAATGAAAGTACAATTTCGCAACTGACGAAACAAATAATGAAACTGGTATTTATACACCACAGTTTCGCATGGGCCGAAACTATAGTTTCGCCTGGGCCGAAACTATAGTTTCGCCAGGCGAAACAACAGCTTCGCCCGCCCTATGAAACTGTAGTTTCGCTTGCAGAACCAGGTCGGCGAAATTGTACTTTAGCATACCGAAATAATAGTTTCGCACTGCGAAATAACAATTTTTGCATGAATTTTTTTTAATGTAAAAAGAAGACTTCTCAACCCATGAGAGTTGACAAAAAAATAAATTTGAAAGATAAAGCACAGAGGCAAGGATATAGACACGCTTTTGCAAGAAATCGTCTAGGGAGTCGAGGATTAACGGGATTGCCAATATACTTGTCCATTTAAACCCATGCCATATTCTTTTCAACGAAGACTTGTAACATAGTTTTATCATGTTTTGGGTTCGCTTAAGAACGCTCAAGAAACTTGGTTTCCCACATTCATTTGGGAAAGAACTCATCTCGTCATCATGGTTTATAGAGTTTAATCATTGATTCTGCTTGAAATTTTCTAGAATGGACATAATGCAAATCCTATGATATACATAAGGATGGATGAAGGGTGGACGATCAGAGCTCCAGGTGTATACTCACGTATAACAGAGAAGATAATCATTTAAGCAAAATGATGATAACTTCAGGTCTATACTCACGTATAACAGAGAAGATCATCATTTGAGCGTGTTGATGAGAGCTTCAGGTCTATACTCATGTATAACAGAGAAGATCATAACTCCAGGTCAATGCTTACGCATAGCAGAGGAGCTGGACATGCAATTTATACAGGGCTAAAGGATAAGGGAATTTTGGTAATAAAAGATCAAACACAGAATAAGCCTTATCATAACTCCAGATCAAATAAAAGATCAAATACAGATCATAACTCCAGATCAGCCACTCTCAACACAGATTTTGACGAGATTTGTAACTTTGTACAAGCCGAGATGACATGGGAATAAGCCTTATCACTGAGGTTGATTCTTAGTTAAGTAACACATTCACCGTTTACTTTGTTTTAAGCCACCGGGCCTACCGACTTATCCTAAGCCAACGCCTCTGACCTCCTTCAGAAACTATCCAAGCTTCCTAAATCCTACACCAAAGATAAGATAAGATTATATACAAAATAACTTAAAATGCAACAAAAGAAAAATATATAATAGTTAAAGTCTATTCTCCCCCAGAATTTCTATTAAAGACCAAGAAAAGAAATTTCCAGGATATACTTTGGGGAAGAGAGGGTTTTGAAGCTTCTTAGCACATGAATTATAAAATCTTAGGGTTTTGAATGAACTCAAACACAAATCAGATATTAAATATTTACAGATGACAGCCAGAATTTGTTCTTAAAAAGATATTAGACCCAACATGTTAATCAATTCATAAAAACAAGGTTTATCAAAAGCTTTTGTGAAAAGATCGGCCTTTTGACTTTTGGTGTCAATGAGAATTATATCAATAAAACCCTTTTCTTCTACATCTTTGATTGCATGAATTTTTGTTTCAATGTGCTTGGTGCGAGTATGATGAATTGGATTTTTGGCAATTCCAACGGCCGCTTCATTGTCGCAGAAGAACGGTGTGTGAAGAAAATTAATCTCGTAATCTATCATTTGATGTTGAATCCATAGCACTTGACAGCAACAATTTGAAGTAGCAATATACTCAACCTAGCCTATGGATAGAGAAACTGTTGTCTGCTTCTTACTTTGCCATGAAACCAGGCGATCCCCAAGATATTGACATCCATCGGTTATAGACTTTCTATCAAGCTTACAACCTCCATAGTCACTGTCAGAGTATGCATGAAGATCAAAATTACCTCCCTTTGGATACCAAAGACCCAAACGAGGAGAGCCCTTCAAGTAGCAAAAGATACGTTTAACAGCTTTTGCATGAGATTCCTTTGGATTGGCTTGATATCGAGCGCAGTAACAGATAGAAAATGTAATATCTGGACGACTCGCGGTGAGATACATTAGGGATCCGATCATAGAGCGACAATGGTGAGCATCAACTGGCTTTCCATTGTCGTCAGGGGTTAAGCAGGTTTGTGTAGAAAAAGGAGTTAGCTTGGGAGAAGCAATATTCCTGTTGTACTTTGATAGGATTTCCAGAATGTATTTCTCTTGATGAATAATAATTCCATCTGGCTTTTATTCGACCTGTAGTCCTAAGAAGAAGCACATCTCCCCCATCATGCTCATTTCAAAGCGCTCCTTCATTACTTCTTCAAACTCTCTACACAACTTCTCATTCGTTGAGCCAAAAATGATGTCGTCGACATATACTTGAACAATAAGCACATCTCCATTAACCTCCTTCTTAAACAAAGTCATGTCTATAGTTCCACGAGTGAAACATTTTTCGAGGAGATACTGTGTTAGGGTTTCATACCAGATTCTAGGAGCTTGATGTAAACAAGGATTTATCTAGTTTGTAGACTTTTTTAGGAAAATCTGGATCTTCAAAACCCGGTGGATGATAGACATAGATCTCTTCATAGACAATAGATCTCTTCATCAATAACATACAAGAATGCACACTTGACATCCATCTGGAAGACTTTGAAGTTCTTGTGAGCTGCATGAGCTAGGAAAATCCAAATGGCTTCAATCGGGGCCATAAGGGAAAACACCTCAGTATAATCAATCCCCTCCTCCTGAGCAAATCCTTGAACAACCAACCTTGATTTGTTGCTAATCACAACTCCACGATCATCTGGTTTAATCTTGAATACCCACTTTGTACCAATTGGATACTTATTTGGAGGAAGATCAACTAATTGCCAAACTTTTAATTTTCTGAATTGTTGAAGCTCTAATTACATTGACTCCACCCAGCTTGGGTCTTGAAGAGCCATGGCCACAATTTTTAGGACAATTTGAGATAAAAGCAAGCAAAGAGACATTCATTGATTAGCCTTGATTGACTTCGAGTCCTAACACCGTCAGATATTGAACCAATGACATAATCATGTGGGTGATCTTTTAGAGTTTTGAAGTTTGTGTTGAGGGTTGAGGAATTGGGTGAAGTGGGTTGTGGGGAAGATGGTTGTGAGGTGGATGATGGTAAAGTGGATGGTTGACTGGAAATAGGACTTTGTGGAATTTATGATGGTGTGGAAGGAATTTGGTTTTCAGTTTCAGGTTGATGTTGAGGTGGGAGTTCTGGTTGAAGATGAGGTTGCAAGTCAGGTTGAAGTTGAGGTAGTGGTTCTGGTTGTGGTTGAGGTTGTGATTGAGCGATAATGAAAGGTTAACCACTTGATGAAGGAACATCATCATCAAGGAAGGATGGAAGATTGAATGAAATAAAAACGGTGTTTGAATCATAGAACCAATCTGGATCAGAACCAACGTTGAAAACATTGGACTCATGCCAATCAGCATAGAAAGATTCTTGTACTATTCGTGTTTGTTTGTTGTATACTCTGTAAGCCTCTTGAGTTGAAGAGTATCCGACAAAGTAACATTCATCTAACACTGCTCCAAACTTGGAATTTTGAGCTTGATTATTTAAGAACGTGCAAAAGCAACTGAAAGGACGGAAAAAGTCAATCAATGGTTTTCGCTTGTGAAACAGTTCATATGGAGTCTTCATCTTGTCTTTCACAATCAGAACTCTGTTTAGAATGTAGGAAGCACAGTTGACTGCTTCTGCCCAGAAAATAATAGGAAGTTTAGATTCTATGAGCATAGTCTGTGCAGCTTCAATAAGAGTGTTTTTTGCGATTCTTTCTTTCTGCAACGCCGTTCTACTGAGGTGGTCGGGCATCGCTGAATTGTCTGAGAATCCCTTTGTCTGCATAGAATGAATCAAAGATCTGATTTCTAAATTTTGTTCCATTGTTGCTTCTGATCGCCAAAACTTCCTTGTTGCTGATATTCTTAATGGTTAAAATCAGCTTCTACAACGCCTCTGCTGACTCCCCTTTATGTGCTAGGAACTGAACCCAAGAGTATCTGGAATAATCATCTACAAGACAATAAGATTTCTTAGCAATGCTCTTCACACTTATTGGACCGAACAGATCACAATGTAATAACTCAAGAGCATTAGAAATAGAATTGTCTTGTTTAAGCTTGTGTGATTTCTTGTGTTGTTTACCTTTAGCACAAGACATACAATTTTTTATTACAGAAAAATCCTTTTGTGGTAAACCTCTGACAAGATTATTTTTAACCAACTTGTTAATATTTTTAAAATTCACATGTCCTAAACGTCTATGCCATAAAAAGACTCAGAGGAAGAAGCTTTTGACTAGAGACAGGTCATGGTGGAGGTTGATTCTTTAGAGTTCATATCAAGCAGATACGTGTCATTTTTCCTTGGAGCTCGCATGATAACCAAATCATCTGAAACTGAAAATTATGGCTTAAGAAACAATCATTCGTTAGATTTAAAAAGCACGGGAATACTCTTGTCACAAATTTATGACACGCTAAGAAGATTGAATGCTAATTCAGGTATGAAGTTTACCTTTTCCAAGGTTAAAGAACCATTGGATACCTCACCTTGACCTATCATTTTACCTCCCTTTTTATCACCTGCAAAAGCAACATATCCTCTATTGATTATTCGATAATTGGTAAGAAGGTCCTTCAAGCCGGTCATGTGCCTGGAACATCCACTATCTACGTGCCAAGTGCTTTTGATAGTCCTTCTTGAATGTTCCTGGCAAATGAATTAAAGAAAATCATTTAGACACGAGGACCCAAACTTTAACTAGCTTGGTTCTGGAAGAAGATGAATTTGTACAGAAGAAACTATCAACAAAAGGTTTTATTCTATTTCCTAAAGAGTGATTATCTACATTTCTATTTACAACCTCTGGACAATGTTTGACAATGTGATCATCTTTTCCACAGTTAAAACAACGAGATTTTAGGCCTTTTCGTATATCTTTTTGAATTGGAATATTATCCATAATAATCTCTTCCTCACACTCAGACATAAGAGAATCATAATCACTGTAAGTGACGTGCACTTCCTGTGATTTGTTTTTCTGAGTCAAATGATCTATCATGAATTGTGGATTCTCTTATCTATGAAATTTTACAATCATGTGAGGATGTTGTTTCACTTGTAGTAGTGATCCGAACGGGAGTGAAAGTGGGAATGGGAAGAGAAATGAATTTTTCAAAACAGTTTGATTTTAAAGAATGTTTATCTTCTTTACTGAGAACACCAACTTTTTCATTAATGCTTAAAACATCAATTTCATTTGATTCAAGCATTGTGGAATGAGAAGAACTGGAATGCAAACTATCCAAACTGTAATCTATGCTACTAGAACTATTGTCTACAAAAGACTTTTTGGAATCTGAAGAACTAGAACTACTACAACCAAGACCTCTACTCCTTCCATAATCATAATCTTCCCGAACCTCTTCATGATTCACACCTTCTAAACCTGCAAACAAACTGTTAGTGTCCTTTTTAATTAAATCATTTGTAGGATGAGGTGTAGGCATTAAAGAATAGCAAAAGGTGCTAGGCGGTGGGTAAACATGAGTGGTTTCACCACAACCCAACCATGTCTTAATTCTAGATCCTCTTTGTTTGCTATAGAGTTCCTTTAGCTTCATTCCAGAAATAGTCCATTTATCAAGTTTTGTTTTAAGTTTAATGGTCTCGAATTCAGCTAAAGTTACCCTTTCTGTCAAAGCATTTACTTCCACGTTTCTTTCAAAAAGAGTTCTTTTTAAATGATCATTTTCTTTTAAAGCTTCATTTAATTTTACAAAATATTTTACTTCATTCCTTTTAAGTTCCTTATTTACCCTTTTTAGTTCCTCTCTACTTTCTTTTAATATGTTATTTACTTTATAAATTCCAAATAGACGAAGTTTGCAAGCAGATGAACACATGTCTTGAACTACCTCATATGGAATCTCCATTATCTTCTTCTCTGCAGCTAGGGCTTTCTCACAATTACACACCCTTGATTCCACCTTCAACTCTTCTTCTCTTACAGCTTTTCCATCTTTACTCTTCTCTTTCTTTTCATAAACATCCACCATACTCATCATCATCACATTCTCTTTCTCCTTTTCTCCACAAGCATTCTTCACACTTCCTTTTTCTTCACATTCCCTCTTTCTTTCAGCTTCATTCTTTACTGCCTCTGCAATCTCAGCTACCAGGGCATGATTGATTTCCTCTTCAGTTTCAGCTAACTTAGCACTCCAATCGAAGTTAGTTAGCAGAGCTGTTTCCTTCTTCTTGTTGTTTTCTTCCTTATCCTTAATTGAGATAACCTGATTAACCCCCGTTCCAAGTTCAGTCACAATGGGAGATGGACATTCTCTCTTGAAATGCCCGAGCTGTTTGCACTTGAAGCACCTTAGCTTTGATTTATCTAATCCAACCTTTGTATTCTAGTTTCCAAAATTCTTCCTTCTAGTTCTCTCCATGAATCTTCTTGCCCTTAAAGTGATCATGGCCATTTGCCATTGAAGATCAGCTTCCTCCAGATCATCAGGATCCACCTAATACATATCTTTTGCAGTCATTCCTCTTCCTTTTAGTTCACCAGCCACCAAAGCTTCATAACTATGTACGAAGAGACCAAATAGAGCCATGCTTTCTGAAGGAACCTGTGGAAGACTTGACGATTTTAATGTAGATCCGCTGCCTGTAGTCTTGTCAGAAGTACCTATCATGCCACTATAAGATGACACATGCTTTGATGAATCTAAAGTAGATGAAATAAGAGCAGCATTCTGTAAGTAAGCTTGGGATGGAAGCATTGCCTGATTGTATTCTCGTCGTTTCAAGTCTAACTCAAAGGACTTCAACTTCTTGATAATGTCCATCAGTTTGTAATCTAGAAATCCCCTTTCTTGCCTAACATCCTCACTTGTAGACTCCACTATTATGGAAGAGAATCTAGCAGCTTCGTGACTTGCTTATTGTTTGACAGCTTCTCATCATACTTCTTCAGTGTGCTTGTAACGAACAGAAAACGGTTTGTGAGATCAATGAGACTCTCATTTTTGTGTCCAACAAAGGAGTTGAATTCCTTTTCCGCTTGGGCGGCTTTATCCTTAACCAATTCCTCATTGCCATCATAGAACTCACACCATGCATCATACAAAGCCTTTGAACTTTTATATTCACCAAATCTGTTGTAGATTTCTTCTGATAGACACAAGGTCAGAGCATCGAATGCCTTTTGATCCCGATCAATTAGCTTGATGTCTCTCTCAGAGTATTTTGTTGGATTTGCTATCAGAATGGTCATATTGTCTTCCACTGTAACATGCACATGAGGTCCTTTCACAATTGACTCCCATTGAGTGTGATCGGTGTACAGGAATAAAGCTTTTAAACACCTTTTCTAATCATCAAAGTTGTCATCATTGATTAGCTTAGGAGGTCTGTTTAGTGCCACACTCTCAAGATCAGCAAGAGTAAGACTTATTGCCATTGAAATTTTGATTAAGTCAAAGAACCAGTAGTTTCGCACACAGGAGTGTAGTTTGGCACAGAAAACAATAGTTTCGCATGAGCTATTTCACATGCAGAACTTAGATTCACAACTAGTTTCGGCTGTAGTTTCGACAACAGTTTCGGCCGAAACTATTGAACTTTCGTTTAAAGAAGAATCAAGATAGTTTTGCAAGGAAACTAATCCGAATGAAGAACTTTCATTCTAGATTCGCAAGGGAATCAAAACCAACGAAGATTTATAATTTCACTATAGTTTCGCACCAGGAACACTAGTTTCGCACGATGAATTTAAAAACCCCCTTTTTGCGAAAATGAACTAAAAATCACCAAATCCCACTCAAATCACAATCAATTTGAGATCTGATGATTTCAGAAGGTTCCTAAGCTTACACCACACTTTCCTCAATCAATTTCCATGGAAAATACACGTAAAACAGCTCCGAAATGATTGAAAAGATAAATATATCAAAACTACTCAAAAACACAAACAATCAAGAGCACAAAGACTGTGATACCATATTGTTAGTCCAAATGATCATTAGAACGTGCTTATGATGAAGATTTAACACTGAAATCCACAAGATATCACTAAGTCTAATAGCTTGTGGACCAAGTAATAATATAATATAAACACAAATCAAACATAAGACCCATTTTTAAGATGATTTGTGAAGATTAAGAAGAATAATGCTTAAAAGTAAGAAATATAAGCTCCTAACAATACACAAATTAAGAATGAAATCAAATTTGTAATATCACTAAGTCTAAGTAAGAATTCACATTAATTAACATAAAAACATCTATTTTATAATAAATCATTAAAAAAATAAAGGAACTCAAATAACATAAAAATTAAATTATTCCAGTAGCACAACTCACCTAAAAATAATAAATGACATCATAACTAAGTTTAGGGGAAAAATCCAAACTTTAGGGTTAAAAGTTTCAATTCAACAAATTTTAAGGACCAAAAATATCAATAATTAAAACCTTACTATTTTGAGACTAAAATGCACTTATAACAAATGGTACAATCTGAATTTATAGTGCATAGACTTATATTTAGATAAAACTTATTGTAAGATTTCGAAACTCAAGACATAAAGCACAAATCCTACGTGTGTAACAAGAACCCACAACACAACTAAAGTAAAATTAACACTTGGGTTGGACTTAGACAAGTATGGAATGAGATGCTAATACGTATAACATAAACTTAGGAACCTTTCTAGTTCGTAGCACACTAGATCCCAAGCATCCACAACACAAGTGAGTCTCGTGAACTCATTTTTCACTTAAATATTATGGGGTGAAATATATACTTTTTTAAACTTGTTTTTGTAGTGATTTGTGGATAAATACTATTAAGGAAATACCCAACACATAATGTGCCCTTATGACAGGGGAACCCTCTTGTGAGATTCAGTAATTGTTGTATTACAAATTAGTGTAGATTAACCATGCTAAGCACGACACACTTAAATTCATAATAATAAGAGGTATGGGTTAGGCGATATTTTAGCACTCGAGAGAGTAGCCCGGGTAAATTCTGATTGTGATACAACTTTTAGTGCACCAAGGCTATAAATATTATATTTTATATATGAAAGGTAATGTGTCATAAACTTTTGAGCTCACCAACATTATATTGATGTATTTGGGGTGTGTATTTTAAAAGAAGAATGATTAACAGGTGACACATAATTAGGAGTTACCTTAGTTAGATATTTGGAGACATGACCACCGCCATATTCAATTCATGATGTTCTAAAAAATTAATAAAATAATATTGCTTGAGTTATAAACAATGTTGAATTGTATAAATTAATTATGATGTAATGTCACGTAGGCCATTTACTTTGGGATTTGTGATTATTTTGAAGTTTAAATTATTATTTCCCGTTGCATTGTGTTGATATTGGCCAGTCACGACCAGTCATGATCAACTGGTGTGACACCCCACCACAACACACTTTGTAATCACTATCACTGTCCCACAACATATCATACTCACTACCTAACTGAAAACATTTTTTTATATTTTTTTTAATCATTATCACTTTTTCATAACACATAGCTTGATCATTATAAGAAAGAGAAATGTTTTATCTATATCATCAAATAATTTTAGATGGTGATTCAAAACACCTAATTAATTGTAAGTGTTGGAATTTAAAGTATTGACTAGTGTTCATATAATTTCATGTAGCCTTCATTGGAGGTGAATGCGTGTTCTTACCTATAGTTGTTGCCCTAGATCGTCACCCTAGATCGTCATAGATAGTGTGTTGTATCAAACAAAATTGGACCTAAGGGTCATCGGAGGTGGAGGATTGCCACCCATTTGCTATGACCAAAACACGATCTCTTAAAATTCAATAAAATAGAACAAGATGGCTATCCTTCTATCCCTATTTGTTTAATAAATCGATCTGCAAAAGAAGTGGGAGGAGTTGTTGGATTAAACAACTCATTGGAGTAAGGTTCACCGCTAAGGTGAACAAGAAGAGGAGGAGAGTTGGTATAGTGGATATTCTTTTTAAATCGCGTGAGATCAATTTAGTTTGTGGTTTTATTGTTATTATAGGTTTTATTATTAAGAATATATCATTTTTGAAAAGTTTAACAGAAAAAATAACACACATATAGTTCAAGGACCAAACTTGTTATCCTCGATCAAACTATTGGTCCAAAGGTTTAATTCTTCAAAGTTAGTGACCAAAACAATAATTTAAATAAACCAAATGGACTATCTATGTTGTTATTTCTTGTTATGAAAAATGGGAAGATTCGTACTTGAATATTCTTTTTGATTATTTCAAAATATAAAACTTTAAAATCCAAATGTATTATTCATCGAATTATTATCAGGCCAATGGGTGTGTGGGTGATTTCGATAAGGAGAAGGTATCACATCGCCGTTTACACGGGGAAAACATCCCCTCTAATTGCGGTTTCGATGGGGGTAGGGATCAACAATAGTGGCTTGTACGTCGAGGTTAGCATTCAACAATGGTCAGATAGCTGGCCCTTAAACAATTCTTTCACCCCTATTGACAATTTAAAAATAAAATAATATATAAGACATCCCATCGACGTACTAGGCGATCCGATGAAGTTGTGCTTTGTGAGATATACATTGACTATAGTAAAGACCATAAATCTGTTTTCAAGCATGACTCATTGTGGTTTGTGCTCAAAGATAATTTCAAATGGCATGTCATTCCCCTAATGGACGTGAGTAGCCAACCGACTATATAATCGAGGATATTCGAGTTAAGTGCAACCCGAACCAAGAAGAAGGGAGATATAATTTTTGAAGAGCCTAAAAGGCCGCAACGAAGACGGATGGAGAAATCCCTCACAACCAAAGTATAATGAACAACTACTAAAGATAGTCGTCGATTCATGCCTCATTGAACTATACCAATAAAACTGGATTCAATGATAGAAATTGACCTAAAAAATAAAAGATCCGCCATATGAAGGAGAACAGGAACTGAAAACAAAAAGAGAAGGATTATTGTTTCTCTGAGTTGGTCGAAGCTAAAAGCAATGTTGCAAACTAGAGAGATAGCAAAATGTTAAAAATGAGAGTAGCAGATAGTTATTTTAGTTTTTACTTTTACTTTTTTTATTTTTTAGTAGTAACTTTATTTATAGTTTTTATTGATTTATTAGTTTCTGTTTTTTATTAATGAAATTTATATTTAGTTTATAAGCACTTTCTTATTTTTATACTAAAATAAGATTCGGTATGTTAGGTTGTTCACACAATGCTTTAGACCATGTCCAATAGCATGTTTTTAGATGTTTTTTCTTATACAAATGAATGTTCTTTTGCTTCCTGCTATCAGGTGATCTAGTTTTTGAGTTAAAAGTTCATAGGGATGAACTTGAAAAGACAAGATCTGTGGTAGAATTTGCAGGTGGTTGAAGCTAAGAGAGGTTGGGTGATATTAAAAATATAATAATAATTAATACTCTCTTTCTCTATACATATTTATAAATTTAAACTTTAAATTTAAAAGTTGATTATAATGTGATAATGTTTTTAGATATTTTTGTGTGTCATTATTGGAGATGTTTTTTTAAGATTTAGAAGAATGAATGTTTTGATGATATGAAAGTTGACTCGGTAGGTATTTTGATGTTTTTAAATTTCTTACTCGTGATGATCCCAGGGAAATATTAATGAAAGAGATTTGACATACCTAAAAAAGAGCGTTTGAGAAGTCACGTATATAAGGCTACGAGGTATGGACTATTTTCATTTCTCTCTCCTGGTATGTCATGTCTGATAATATAATTTTTTATTCCCCTTTCTCTTAGTCAAGAAATGAACCGTTCCATATTTCTCTTCGGTTTTGAATAAAATGATAATTTTAATTGTTAAAAATCTTACATAATAAATAATAACTAAATATACATTACCATATAAAAGATTATTGATTAGGATTTATTAAAAACATTCATTTATTAATTGAAAACATTACTTGATTAAATCTAATGTATTAAAAAACTTAATCATACATCAACAAAGACACATAACTAAAAACATTCTCAGATGGGTTTGGAGATGAGTTTTGACAGTTGTTTGAATCTATTTTAGAGAGAGTACAGGAAAAATGTTAAATTTTTATTAAAGTTTTATGATAATAAAATGTTACAATGTAATGTTTTATATAGTTAAACGGTAAACAATATTTTAGTTTATTTTTAGCCTTTATATAACCGTAGTATTTGAAAAAGAAAAACTTCTTTTGTTTATTTTGAAGGGCATGTAGTAAGGAGAATGAAGAACCTCACGAAGATGGTTTCAAGAGGTGACAAGACCATGGTATGGTGTTCTTTATTGGGTCACGGCCACGATAACACTTTCTTTGATGGAACGACTTTCATACCACATAGACAACACCTTCCCTTAGCCCCTCAGCATACATTCATGCCCGGGGCTTACCGCCAACGCGGCCCTCAAAGGGCATGACACACCACTCTGGCCTGGGCATTGGGGGCATGGAAAGGGGCATATCATTAATTGAGGTGACGGGAATGAGACCATTGGTTTTTAACCCTTATGAATTAAAAACATTCTTTTTTTACCATTATAAAAAACCTAACCCATCTTAATGTTTACAAGTTCATTTCATTCTTATACAACACAACCAAAATTATAAACATCACCTCTAACCATGAATCCAAACAACCCACACAAATGTTTCGAGAAGAAACAAATGTTCGGTAAGTCCCAAACATTTTTGTGTCACCTACAAATGCTTCAAATAACATGTTTAGTAATGTTCTTTACATTCCTTTTTTATTTTATGCATTTTTTTTTACCTTTTTTCACATCATGTATAATTTTATATGTAATGACGTATACCAACCATATATTGATCCCAGGTCATTTGCTGGTCATTCATAATCTGGTTATTCAATATCAAAAGCCAACTAGGACTTAGGTTCCACAAACACCACCAAAATCACAAACACCCACTCAATTGACCCTAGCCTGGACTAGCAAAAAAAAATAAATATGTGAAGGCTCGTCATCTCGAAATACAACCAAGTGGGCTCAAGGACAACAAGTTGCTTTGGCAAAAGTAAGGATCACTATATTAATCCGATTATTGGTAAAAAGTTGTAGTTTTATTTATACGTTTGTTTTTTTCTAACAAATAACATTAACCTTATTTTAATATTTGTAGAAAACTGCTTAAAACAACTGATGTTTTTGGGACTGTGTCAACTAGTTATACCATGTTAAGCTTATACGTTACTCGTATTGTAACAACAACAGTTTTGGCATGCACAAAAGACAACTTAAACAGATAAAAGTAGTTCAAAGGTATATATATGGAAAAAAACGTCTTTTACCAATCGCGATTTGATAAATTGTAAGGCATTATGTGAAATGGTTTCTTGTACCTTCTTTGTCTCGATCTAAAAGATCGAAAACTTTATTAACAAATGAGGTTGATGATAATCATGTGGGAATCATGACTTGGTTCTTTTAAGATCAAAGATATTGAAAGAAAAAAAAAGGAAAAACGTAAGAGCATCAAAATTCTCACCCAAAACATTGATAATCTCAAGGACTTAGACGATCCACTTGAAGGAAGAAATAAAACAGGATATTAGGAACATATATATGCTTTCATAGTTTTTTCTTGTTGATATTATTATAACTTATAGTTTGTATTATTTAAAAAAAATATTAAACTATTAGACTTATTATTTTTCTTGTATTAAATTTAAAATTTTAATATTATAAAGAAGTGGATGATATGAAGTTAATAGGGTTAAACTATTTTCTTATGATGAGCGGAATGAAAGTAGAAAAAGTGGGTAGTGATCTGAAGCGTTCATCAAACAAGTCAATAGGTGTAGAGTGCATGTTTGTTTGAATTTATTGTGATATTCAGCATTAAAAACCACCTTAGGGACTAAACCCCTAAGAAATGGAGGTTCCAAGGAGGTAATGCCCCTGGTAGCGAGGTCCAAGGGGCGGCAAACCTTGGTGCGATTCAAGCGGTAGCCCTGATATTTCACATGTGAAACTCAGGGACAAAATAGTCATATTTAAAGACAATAACTACCTTTGACAGCTCCTTAATCCCTGGAAAATTCGAATTTGAACATAATTATGGTTAGACTTTCTTCTTTTTCATTATCTATATTGGTTCACGGATTTCTCACACACGTATCATACTTGTTCTTGTAATTGACTTTTATCATATTAAAAATTTGGTGTGAACTGAACTCAAATAATTTCAATCTGATAGCGTTTCGCGACTCTCAATTTATCTTGATTATTAATTTTAAATTCACTATAAAGATTGAAACTATTAGCTGTTGAAAATGACAAATAGTGGTTCTGTGAAAGACATACCAAGCAAGTTTGTCAAATTGGACGAGTTTAATAGACAGAACTTTTGAAGATGATAGAAGAATATGCTTTTTCTATTGACTACTCTAAAGGTTATGTATGTTTTGAGTACCTCTATGCCAAAACTAATTGTAAGACCTCCTTCCCGGGAAACCTCATAGCTGATCATTCATAGCACTTTACACATTAAAATACATTGAAGTAAGAAATCATGGCAGCGGAATAGTTAAACAAAAACCATTTCATGCATTAATAATGACTTTTGCCAAGAAATACATCGTTGTCAAGACTTTTAAAAGAATATTTAGTTGTATTACAAGACAAAATATTATGTAAGATCATTTGAAGATTATGAGGCTGATGCAACCAACAAGCCAGAACAACCAAGTCTTCCATGCATGCACTAAGAAAAAAAGATGAACTAGCTTTGAAAGTCTTACACTCTCAAATGTGTCTAAGTGTAAGATCTTCCGAAGCTAACAGTTCAGAAGGAGTTACTTCAGAAGTTTCACACTCAAACAGAAAAATATTCTAAGTATGAAATCTTTCGAAGCCAAAGACCAGCATCTTTTGAAGCCAAAGATGAAATCTTCCAAAGCTTCAGAGACAAAGTCTTCCGAAGCTATGAAGATTGATTTCTACAGAGGACAGAGAAAATATGCTTTCTCTGAATCAACTTTTGATAAAGCTGACACACTCTCCGCTGCCTGCTCTGGTGGTTCACCTACTTTACACAAGTTGGTGAAACTTCCATGCTTTATCAAAAAGTAGAAATGGTCTTTGTCTGTAACTTACCTTACTTGTTCATGTAGACTTTTTATATTAGGAAAAGTCAGTGAGCTATGGCATGTCATAGTCACTAGTCAAAAGGCAATCTGCCTTTTGACTTTAGATTGATCTTGTTGTCTAGATTAGTCAAATCCCAACTGTCTTTACATGTAAGTGATTGTTGTAGGTTGTAGTATAAAAGTGTCTCAGGTCCTTGTAATTTAGTATGCTTTGTAACACTTGTAAAAGAACTTGAGATCAATATACAACATCCTTGAAAACCAATCTTGTGTTCTTGTGTTGTTCTTAGTTCTGTCTCTTTAATTTACTTGTGTTTTTAGTATCATCTGTATCTAGTTACCAGTTCTCTATTTGAATTGTTAAATGATCTAAGATCTCTCCTCAGTATGAAACTAAGTGTTAAGTACCCTTACCCGGTCTTGCAATTGGTATCAGAGCATTCCAGGCTCTTGATTGTAAGATCTCACCATCTTTAATTCTCTTAGCTTCACACATCACTTAACTCTTCAAATGGCAGCTATCTCTAAGGCTGATATGGAAACTGGAACTATGACAAAGTCCCCACTGATCACTCCTGAGGATTTTGACAATTGGTGCCAAAGAATGGAAGGCTTCATCAAGTCTCAAGATTCTAGGATGTGGGAGTCTGTTGTCAATGGACCTCATGTACCATACATCTCTTCAGCTGCTGCTGGTGGTGGCATGATACCAAAGGAGAGGGCTGACTTTGCTGATGAAGACTGAAAAAGGATTGATATTGATCAGAAAGCCATGACAGCCCTCCAAACTGCTCTTCCAAACTCCATCTACAGAGGTTTCAAGCAGTACAAGACCGCTAAACAGCTATGGGATGCACTGAAACTTATGTATGAGGGGTCCAATGAAGCCAAGGAAAACAAGAAGGACCTCCTGAAGCAGCAGTTTGAAAACTTCACCTTCAAGACAGGTGAAACCATGACTCAACAATACTTCAGGTATGTTGAGATTGTGGATACTCTGGCTGATGTTGGAGTAACTATTGAGAACAGGGGTATTGTTAGGAAGTTCATGTCCTCTCCTCCTAGACAATGGACACACTACTGTGTGGTCATTAAGAGGACTAAAAACCTCAAGACCCTTACTCTTACTGAGTTGTATGGGATACTCAGTGGATACCAGTGTTGGGTTTTTACAAATTTTAACAAAGATGTTTAACCATTTAAACAACAAAACGCAGCGGATATAAGGGGTTTAAAACTTGTTTTATATTCTGAAAATAAACATTTATATGTTCAAGAAAACAAACCCAAGAACAAGGATCATATATATGTGAAAAGAAGTGCTATCAAAACCAACCATAGGATGTACATGAATACTACCTTTCTTGAACAAGGAAGTTAGATACGGATGAGAGGAGGGAGATGATGTTTCTTGAATGTCTAGTCTTCAAAAGAGAAGACCTCAAGCTTGTATACCCACAAGCTCTTGCAAAGCACCAAACTAGTTAGGAAGTTAACACCCAAAACCTTCTTTATCAAGCTCTAGATCCGTGGATATGAGGAGAGCAAAATTGGAGAAGAAAGAGTTCTTGCATGTATGAGAGAGAGAGTGTGGTTGAGTGTTACTTTCAAGTGATTAAAGTCTTGTATTAAAACAAGACAAGGAATCCCAAGACACCAAAGAGGGCGGCCGAGATTTTGAAATGGTTTCCCACCATTTTAAAATTTTCACTTTTAATTAGAAGTTACAAGTTTATAAAATTAAACCCCTTTTAATTTTATAACCTAAACACACTTTTACTTATTGTTATTTAACTAATTTAAATAACAATACAAATGATATCTCATGAACAGAACATCCATATAGTTTGTTCTATCTCAAATGCAATAATTTTAGAAAACCCATTTTCTAAATTGGTGTCAATATTTATTTGCTTGATCATATCAGCAAATAAATATTTATCGATGTTTGCCTAGCTTGTTATTGGGTATGACCCGACTTGGATCATGACGTAATAACCACATCAATCTTGTATGTGTCTTGGGCATATAAGATCCAACAACCAGATGGAGATGAACATGCAAAATTCATCTGGTAACTCAAATACTCACCAGAGTTCAGCCTTTAATATGGGTGAAAGGAATAGCAGAGAACCACAGCATCATCTTATCTGCTACCCTGAAACTTCACAAAAGGGTCCTTTCATTACCTTCCCAGAGACACCCAGAGAGAGCTACATCCATGGAAGTCCCTTCCAAGAGACAAGTTCCTCTCAAGCCTTTGTCTCTACTTATGAAAGTTCAAGCAACTTTCTCTTCACTCTTGAAGACCTGGACTGTATCCATCTAGATGATCTGGAATATATGGAGATAGTCCAGCTGATGGCTCTTCTCACACACAGAGCCCAGAAGTTGTACAAGAGGACTGGGAGAAGGTTTCCTAGCAATGCAGCCAGTGGCAAGTTTGGACTGGACAAAAGCAAAGTAAAGTGTTACAACTGTAACCAGATGGGAAACTTTGCCAGAGAATGCAAGGCACCTAAGTCAACCGGTGGTCAAGCATCATCCAGGCCAAACTACACTGAGGGAGGGCACCAGAATGAGAAGCCAAGACAGCAAGCTGCTGTTGCTGTTGAAGAAGGAGGCTTTGACTGGAGCTTTCAGGCTGAAGATGCTTCACCAAATCAGGCACTCATGGCTGACCATGATGAGGCTAAGGTACTAGAACATCTTTGCTCTCCTGAATGTATTGCTAAAGTGAATAGATACAGGTCCTATAACTTGAAAATGAGATCTGATATTGAGTCCTTGAATATCCTAAAAGCTGATTTTAAAAGAGCTGAAAATGACTATAAACTTAAGATAGAAGATCTAGAGAAAACATTTTCAACTCTTAAACATGAGCAGAGAAATTACAGGACTCAATTTATAGATCTCATTACCAAGTTGACTGAATGCCAGGCTAAGCTTGTGATCAGCAAAGCCCGGGTTGAAAAATGTGTTCTTGAAGAAGAAACCTTCAAGAACATCATATCCTCATCTCTGCATGCAAAAGTCTGTTATCAGAATAAGCAGGGACTGGGATCTACTGAGATAGCTCCTCCACACACTATTATTTGTAAGATCTCCATGGTGTGGAACTGGTGAAGATGAGCTTCCCCTTATAGACCCTAGTGTTGAAGAGGATCAAGAGGAGATGGTGAGGGATGACTCTGAAATGAGTGAAGAGAGTCAATCCAAAAAGGGTCACCATGCTCCTGGGGAGATTAAGAAAGCTGGTATGACAAAGACAAAGAGGAAGAACTTGATCAGAAGACAAAGACAAGATCAAAGAAGGCTCAAGAGATCAAGGCCACTTTTGACCCCAAGCAGAAACAAGTGTTCATCTCTGCAGGGTTTGAATTGGTAAAAGCTGAGGAATCAACTACAAACTCTAGTACCAGGAGTTTTAGTACAGTTCCAACTCATTCCAGCAAAGAAAAGGCTGAATTGTTATGTATCATTGCTACACAGTCTGAACCATCCTCCTCCAAGAGCAAGTCTCTCCCTAAGAGAATTGTTGCATCATCTGTGAAGAAGAAGCTGGAGAAAGAAAGTGTTCAAGTTCAGTCTTGCTCTCAGAAGAAGACTCCCAGAAAGAAACAAATGGAATGCAACATGTGTGGTAGTACTTCCTATCTGGCTAAAGATTGTATCTACAATCCCAAAAGCACTATCCATATATTTAAAGAGAAAGCTTCTGGGAAGATGACGGAAAAGCTAGCTTCGGAAGGAAAATCTGTTTCCTTCGGAAGCTCCAAAATGAAGAAGAAGGCAAGTGAAAAATTGCCTTCGGAAGAAAAATTGGTCTCGGAAGAAAGGAATGCTTCCGAAGTAGTGAAGCTTGCTGCAGTGAAAGCAAGATCTTCCAAAGGTCCAGCCTCCAAATCTTCCAAAGCTGCAAAAGCTTTCGAAGCTTTGAAGGTCAAGCCAAATTTTCCAAAGATGGTGTGGAAGATGAAGGGACCGTGTGACTGAAGATTCTTTATCAGCAAATGATCCTCAGAACCTGAACATAGGATCACTTACTGTTTCATTGCCTTCAACTCATTTTAACAAGCCCAAGACCAATGAGGCTTCGGTTTCCAAATGTAACTAAATCATCTCTTTTCGTGCAGGGACAACCAAAGGCAAACAGAAATGTATGGATCATTGATAGTGGCTGCTCCAGGCACATGACAGGTAATGAGTCCTTACTTCAAAACTTTGAGAAGTTTAATGGAGGACCAGTTGCTTTTGGAGGAGATGCAGGAGGTTACATCACTGGCAGGGGCATGGTCTTAAATGGTAAGCTCAGCATTAAGAAGGTAAACTTTGTCAAGGAGCTTGGATACAATCTTTTGAGTGTGTCCCAATTTTGTGACCAAAAACATCACATGCTCTTCACTGAGCATGATTGCATTGTTCTCAAGCCCGGGGTGGTTATTCCTCAGGAGTACATCCTGCTCAGAGCCCCTAAAAAGGGAAACATGTACAAGATGGATATACAAGAAACAACTCCCTCTGGAGAAGTGTCTTGTTTTCTATCTAAAGCAAATTGTGATGAGTCTTTCCTCTGGCATAAAACAATATGCCATGTAAACTTCAAAAACATAAATAAATTTATTTAAAATGATTTGGTAACTGGAATGCCAAAGAAAGAGTTTACAAGTGATGACCATTGTGTTGCATGCCTGAAAGGAAAGCAGCACAAAGTGTCTCACAAGCCAAAGGAAACCAACTCCATCACTACTCCCCTACACTTGTTACATATGGATCTGTTTGGCCCCACCATTGTAATGAGTCTAGGAAGGACCTCTTACTGTTTAGTGATCACAAATGATTTCACAAGATTCACTTGGGTGTTTTTCCTTAGAACTAAGGATGAAACTCCTGAAATCTTAAAGAACTTTATTCTGAAAATTGAGAATCAATCTGATCACAAGGTCAAGACCATAAGATGTGATCACGGAGCTGAATTTAAAAGCTAAATCCTTGATACATTTTGTGATGAAAAGGGTATTTCAAGATAATATAGTGCTCCCAGGACTCCTCAGCAAAATGGTGTTGCTGAGAGGAGAAACATGACACTTATTGAGGCCGTTAGAACCATGTTGTCTGACTCTAAACTGCTTATCACCTTCTGGGCAGAGGCTGTCAACACAACCTGCTATGTGCAGAATAGAGTTTTAGTAGATAAGACTCATGGTAAGACTCCTTATAAGCTGTGGCACAAAAGGAGACCATTCATTGGTTTCCTCAGGTCATTTGGATGTCCATGCACCATCTTGAATACCAAAGATCAAGTAGCCAAGTTTGTTGAGAAATCAGATGATGGACACTTTGTTAGATACTCCTCTCAAGCTAAGGCTAATAGAGTATACAACCTCAGAACTAGAATAATTACGGAGTTAGCCAATGTGACCTTCAATGAAAACACTCCCAGTGTTAAAGGTTCTGGTCCGGATTGTCTGTTTGATCTTGATTTAGTTACCAACTGTTTTAACAAATCTTGTGAGAATGTTTTAGGATCTACAGATAATAGATCAACAGGTGATCCTGACCCAAGATTTAAGCTAAGAAGACCAAACAAGAAGACTACTTCAGCTCCAGTGGTGACTAACCCTGTAATGAAGGCTCCTATTAGCACAAGCATGACAAATACCGCTTATTCAACTGAATTGCCTTCAAATTCCAGCTCAGAGGCTCAGAATTCAGGAGAAGGAACTTCTAATGCAGGAGGAACTGGAGGTGGTGACAGTGATCAAGAATTTCTTGATACTGATAACCACTCCATTGAAGACAACATGAATGATGTCACACACTTATTGGATCAAGTTTCTCTTGATAAGTGTGCTGATGTGGTAGGAGACACCTCATTGCCAGATCAGAATTTCTCTAATTTAGATCTGTCCAAACAACTTGTTGTGATCCTTCAACTTTGGATCCACAAGACACATCCCACCACAAACATCATTGGAAATGTTGACTCAGGGTTAAGACAAGTGGACAAACTCATGACAGCCATGTTTGTCTACATTCTTGTTTCTTATCTCAGATAGAGCCAAAGAAAGTTGATGAAGCTTTGAAGGATGAAAGCTGGATTAAAGCTTTGCAAGATGAGCTGCTTCAAGTCAGAAGACAGAAGGTGTGGAACTTATGCCCTCTTCCTCAAGGGAAGACTGTCATAGGTACCAAATGGGTATTCAGGAAAAAGAAGGATGATAGAGGAATTATCATCAAGAACAAGGCTAGACTGTTTGTCCAAGGATACACTCAAGAAGAAGGGATTGATTACACTGATGTCTTTGCTCCAGTTGCAAGACTTGAAGCTGTAAGAATATTCCTGGCTTATGCTGCATCCAAGGATTTCAAGGTCTACCAGCTTGATGTGAAATGTGCTTTTCTCTATGGGGTGATTGATGAAGAAGTTTATATCAAACAACCACCTAGCTTTGCAGACCCAGATCATCCTGATTATGTCTTCAAGCTTGATAAAGCTCTATATGGACTGCATCAAGCTCCATGAAAGTGGTATGAGACACTATCAACATACCTCTGTCATCATGGATACAAAAGAGGTACTATTGATGGGACTCTCTTCATCAAAGAAACAGGGAATGACACATTGCTAGTTCAAATATATGTAGATGACATCATCTTTGGTTCAACTAATCCAAAGCTCTGCAAAGACTTTGAGATGCTGATGAAGAATAGATTTGAAATGAGTGCCATGGGGGAACTCAGTTTCTTTCTAGGAATTCAAGTGAAGCAGGTTGAAGATGGCATCTTCATTAGTCAGTCAAAGTATGTATAGGACATACTTATAAGATTCATGATGACTGACTGTAAGGTTGCAAAGACACCCATAGCCAAAAACCACTCTATTGGTCCTGATCTTGAGGGGGAGTATGTTGATGAACATCTCTATAGGGCTATGATTGGGTCACTTATGTACCTTACTGCTAGCAGGCCTGATATTATGTTTGCCACATGTATATGTGCAAGATATCAAGTCAACCCCAAGATGTCACACCTAATCACTGTCAAAAGGATTCTCAGATACCTTAAAGGTGCTCCAAATCTAGGCCTTTGGTATCCAAAGAATTCAGACTTTAATCTATATGCTTATACAGATAGTGATTATGGTGGCTGCAACATGACTGCAAAGTCCACATCTGGGGGATGTCAATTCCTTGGTGGAAGGATAGTCTCTTGGCAATGCAAGAAGCAATCCTGTGTGTCTGCATCAACTGCTGAAGCTGAATACATTGCTGCTGCAAGCTGCTGTGCTCAAGTGCTCTGGATTCAGAATCAGATGCTAGACTATGGGTTCAACTTCAAGGAGACTCCCATCCACATAGATAACAACAGTGCTATCTCCATTACAGGAAATCCTGTGCAGCACTCAAGGACCAAACATATCAACATCAGGTATCATCTGATTAGGGATAATTTTGAAAAGGGATTGATCAAACTATTCAAAGTTAACACAAATAAACAATATGTTGATCTGTTCACAAAGGCTTTTGATGAACAGAGATTTAAATATCTTATATCAGCTATTGGGATGATTAACTTTGAATAGATTTTCTTTAATAACTTAATCAACTTTATTTCCTAAAACTATGTGTCCTAAGTTGTCTATTAGATCACCTCATAAGCCCAGTTCTCTTTGGAAGAAAACTAACTTTTAACTGATATTCCTTAGATTTGTGAAAATTTACCTTCGGAAGAACTCAAATTGCCTTTGGAAGAAATTTATGTCTTTAAATCATTTAACAGCTTATCTAAGATTTACTTCCGAAGCTTAAATTTGTATATAAGCACTTAAATGTATTCAAAGAACAAATATCTTCCGAAAGCAACTAAGTCTCGAAAGACTTGTTCACTTCTTCCGAAGCCAAAATTTCAAAATTCTTTGAAATATCTTCCGAAGCAAAACTTGCCTTCGGAAGCTTTGCTACAAAGCTTCCGAAGCCAAAATTGCCTTCAGAAGTTTTATAACTTCCAAGAAAACTAACTTTTTGGGCGCACTTTTTCAGAAGTAGGACCCACTTGTGGATTTCAAAGTTTATCTTTTTGTCATAACTATGTCTCAAATCAACAGCATATATCTTCCAAACGGTTCTATTTCGTCTCTCTACTCTCACTGATCCTTACCCTAAATTTACCCCAAATTTCATCTTCTTCTTCCTTTTTTCACTACAAAAGCTTCCTCAAATGGCCAACATTGATCGTCGCAATGACCCTGATTTTTCCGTGTACCTACACAGGCAACACAATCAGGTTGCCCTGTTACACTCTGAGAAGGATCCAAGCTTTTCAGATGTGTGTAGGTACCTTTCTTCTTCACACTACTTCACCTCAATTACAATTGATCCTCCTCTCTATGAGGATCAGTTGCTTGAGTTCTGGAGGACCTGTCAAGAGGTCACCATGGACGGAGAGAAGGCACTGTCTGCTACAGTACAGGGGAGGACAGTTTTCATCACTCCGGCCATCATAAACACCCATCTGCAGCTAGATGATGAAGCAGGTGAGTTGTCCTTTCCCAAATCTACTGTCAACCACTCCTTTCAGCAAATAGCCTATGAAGGTGACTTCTTAGTCAAAACCATCAGGAAGGGGAAGGTCTAATCTCAATGGAAATATCTCCTCCATGTCGTCATTCACAGCCTTTTTAACAAGCATGGAGGATGGGATCAAGTTCCAGAAGACCTCTCCTTTATAGTCCATAGGATGGTACAAGGGGTCAAGTTCAGGTACTCTCAGTTTGTATATACTAATTTACTTGCAAACTTGGACTCTTTAGAGTACTACATGTTCCCTAGGTATGTTCAACACATTCTCAACTATGAGTTGGGACCACAGTTGAGAGGAACAGGTATTATTCTTAAAATAGGACAAATGAGGCCCGGCATCTTCAAAATCTTGAAGAAGCCAACTATTGGCTTCTCTGGGGTAGAAACAACCCTTGTCCCAAAAATGTTTGAGCTCATTGCTCAGGGTGAAAACCTAGCAGCACCAGCTAGTGTTGAACCAACACCCTCCACCTCTCAACCACCTCAAACACAGCCTACCATCACCATCACCTACAAAAGAAAATCCCAACAAACCCCTGCACTTGCTACTGAGCATGTGCAGGCCCCCATATCAAAACCCATACAGGAGGAAGTGGAATCTTGATCTCCTACTTCCCCTGAGGAGAAGACCACTCCCATCTTTCAACCAATCAGTGCTGAGGTTCCTCATGCTCAGCCTGATGAGCTCACAACCCCACAAACAGCCTTAAGCCATCACTCTGAGTCTCAACATTCTAATGATCAACCTTCTGGGAAAAGCTACCATCCCCAACCTCTTGATCTAAACCGCCCCATTCCCAGCCTTGACTTCTATTCTGATGAAGATTTGGGCTTCAGTGAGTACCATGAGTCTCTCCTTTCTTCCCACACTTAAGGAGAGACGAGTACTCCTGCTTCCCCCATCTCTAGCCCACATCAACAACCCCCTACTGAGGTGGATAGTCCTGAACTTATTCAGGAAATCCATATAGCAGAGGCTATCATTTTTGCAAGTGATAACATTACTAGGGCCTCTACCATGGCAACCCAGCCACTTGACACTTCTCTGGAAGTTGTCATTAGGCAAGGGAAATCTAGCAGCCAAGAAACCTATGCTGGTGGTAAGGAAGAAGACTTAGGCCTAATTCTCTCATCCCCTAATGATTCTTCATCTGAAGATGAGGGGAGTCTGCAACAAAAGGTGCACAAACTATCACATCTTTGCACCTATTTTGTTTCAAAGATAGCTCACCTGGAATCTCAGGTGACTATCTTACAGAAGAGGGTGAGATCACCGATCTCAAGGGAAAGATGGCTGAGAGACCCATGAGGACAATTTCATCCAGGTCCACAAGAACTTATGGATGTCATGGATCAATCTCCCAGCTCACCTATACAAGAGAGTGATGCTACCAAAAAGGGGGAGGAAATTCTGACAATCACAGAACCTGGGAGTTCTTCCCAGAGTATGGACATAGAGAAATCACCATCCTCTCTTGCAGTTGTTCATACTCAGCAACCTCCTCTGGACAGTGATCTGAACTTGCTCATCCAACAACTGTTTGAGTAGGGAACACCAAAAGCAATGTCTGCCCCTTCTGAGAACCCAATCTGGGGTTGGGGGTATGACAGCAATAGGAGAGCTCTTGTGATCTCTAGAGCTCAGGGTCAACTAGAAGTTCTCAACATTTCACACCTGAGTTTCTATGAGAGCATCAACTTGGTAGATCTGCTACTTGTCAACCCAAGCAATAACAGACAAGCAGCAAGATTAGCAGAAAGAATCCAAGACAGGGTGCTATAGGAGTTTAAATTGAGATCAAAAATATATAGACAGAGGCTAGCAGGTGAGATCTTTGGTTAACTGGATGTTGAGGTAGACCCGGAGATTAGCTTTGAAGGGAAAACCTTGACTGAAGGCCCAGAGGTTGAACCTATGAACCTTGAGACAGGATCTCCCTCTACATCCACTACCGTCAGGGAAACACCAGCTGGTGATGGTGTTTCACAACCTCTCTCTGGCCAGAGCTTGACAGCTGAACCAAGCAATAAAGGCCAAAGCTCTCTCCAGCCTGAGTCACCAAAGCCTGTGGATGACAAAGGCAAAAGGAAAATGACTCCTGAGGAGATTGAGGAGGAGAAGAGAGAGAGGAAGAGGAAGCTGAGGGGAGAGAGTTTAAGTGGTTCCCCAGGGTTTATGGAAGCTGCAATCAGGGCTACCCCCAGGCTAAACACTTAGGAAGATGAGTTAAGGGCAGCCAGGCTAAACTACCTGGGAACCAAAAACTATAATGTTGATGAACTCATCTCTCTCCCCTTAGATGAATTGAATGAACTGGCTAACACAGAGTTATCAAAGGAGAGGAAGGAAGCAGAGAATGCAGCATTGCTCCTCAAGCACAAGGAAGAAATAAGGCTGAAAAGACTCTACAAGAACATTCCTATCCTCTCCCCAGTTCAAGAAAGTCCTGTGCCAGAGACTGTGGCCACTGAACAACCTCAGGTAGCAACTGAAGAAGAAAGACTAAAGATGATCAGCTACCTGAGTGCCACAGGTCTCTATCAGGCAGATGCACTTCTTCCCTTACCATCTGAATACATATTGTTTGAATACAATAAGCAGATGGAAGAAAAAGCTAAAAGAGAAAAACAAGCTGAAAAGAAAAGATTAAAGGAAGAAGCTACAAAGTCAATGGCCATCATCCATAAAAGCCAAAAGAAGTCTGCTGACAGACAAAGGATGATGAGCTTCTTGAAGCTATATGGATTCTCCAAAAGGAGGCTTGGCCCTATGTCTCTATCCACAATGGATGAGCATATCAGGGTAATCAAGCAGAAGATAAAGAAGGGAGAGCTGGTGGACTTGCATTCTCCACCAAGTCCAGCTCAAACTAAAGTTGAGGTGAAGGTTGAACCCACTGAGACAACACAACCTGAACCTAAAGCTGCATCTCAGCCAACTTCATCTTCTGATCCACAGCAGGGTCCTCCTCTCTCTTCTTCTGAACCTGTGAGAGAGGAGATCCCAACTGAGGGGGACTCAACTGAACAATCTGGTACTCAAGACGAGTCCCCTCAGTTAAAATCATCAGGGAGAAGAAAAAGGATGGCCAGAAGATCAACCTTAAAGAGAAAAAGAAGAAAGGCATCCACCTCCCAACCTCAGGATGAGTCAGAGCATCCTGAGGGAGTGCATGAAGAGGTCTCTCAACAAACTCCAATCATAGTAGAGCCTCTTACTATTGGAAGAAAAATTATGTCATGGTCTTATGATGAAGATCAAGACAGATGGTATGTCATAAGAGATCACGAAGGCATGCATGTTTATTCCTCAAAAGACATGCTCAATCTTCCTCTGTATGATCTCTTTGACATGAGAATGTTCTATGTTAATCTGAAGGATCCAGACCTAATAATGAAGAAAGGTATGTGGAGGATCCTAATGTGGACTATCAAAATATGAAGAAATTTTCTATTTTGGTAGCATCAGCCTAGGGGGAGTTTGTAAGATCATCTGAAGATTATGAGGCTGATGCAACCAACAAGCCAGAACAACTAAGTCTTCCATGCATGCACTAAGGAACAAAGATGAACTAGCTTTGGAAGTCTTACACTTTCAAATGTGTCTAAGTGTAAGATCTTCCGAAGCTAACAGTTCAGAAGGAGTTACTTCGGAAGTTTCAAACTCAAACAGAAAAATATTCTAAGTGTGAAATATTCCGAAGCCAAAGACCAGCATCTTTCGAAGCCAAAGATGAAATCTTCCAAAGCTTCAGAGACAAAGTCTTCCAAAGCTGTGAAGACTGATTTCTTCAGAGGACAGAGAAAATATGCTTTCTCTGAATCAACTTTTGATACCGCTGCCTGCTCTGGTGGTTCACCTACTTTACACAAGTTGGTGAAACTTCCATGCTTTATCAAAAAGTAGGAATGGTCTTTGTCTGTAACTTACCTTACTTGTTCATGTAGACTTTTTATATTAGGAAAAATCAGTGAGCTATAGCATGTCATAGTCACTAGTCAAAAGGCAATCTGCCTTTTGACTTTAGATTAATCTTGTTGTCTAGATTAGTCAAATCCCAACTGTCTTTACATATAAGTGACAGTTGTAGGTTGTAGTATAAAAGTGTCTCAGGTCCTTGTAATTTAGTATGCTTTGTAACACTTGTAAAAGAACTTGAGATCAATATACAACATCCTTGAAAACCAATCTTGTGTTCTTGTGTTGTTCTTAGTTCTGTCTCTTTAATTTACTTGTGTTCTTAGTATTATTGAACTAGTTACTAGTTACCTATTTGAATTGTTAAGTGATGTAAGATCTCTCCTCAGTGTAAAACTAAGTATTAAGTACCCTTACCCGGTCCTGTATATTATTTCTGCATAACATGATGCCAGTCTTTATTTGTCAAGTAGCTTCAATCTTATGCCATCCCTAGCAACATCATTACCTGCCAACTGATATGCATATAAAAAGTCAGCGTTGCTGAGTGAGTACTAGTTTTAATAATATAGAAAATATACATTTTTGCAAGCTTCATTTGTGATCATCCATCATTATACATAATCGTTCATTAGGAAATTCATTATCTTTCTTTCTTTCATTATCTTTCTCTTTCATTATCTTTCTTTTTCATTAATTAGGATTGCACAAAGTAAGAGCCTACATTATTGGTCGGCAACAAATGCCGAACCCCTGTCAGTACACATTTATAAGTAGTAGCTAACCCCTGACAGTTGACCCACACTGCTAGGCACGAAGCCTGCTCATAAATACGTGTCCTATTGATTTATTGGTCAATCACAAGGATTAGACCCCAGATGTGCATTCTTTGGGCTGAAACAACCGCACATCAGTTGAGCAAACGACAGCCAGGGTCGTGAACCTCCATTGGTTTTGCTTGCAAGGCTTTTCATTTATTATAAAGGCCCGGGGGTAATCATTCATTAAGTTCCACTATCTTTCTTTTATTCCTTTATGACCATTTCATTATGAATAATGCTTTTAAGATATCCATTGCCTTAGAATCACATAACATAAAATAGTAAATATTATCCATAATAGCAGCCCACAAGAAAGAATACAACAATAGTGTTAGAATTCACACTATATACCTATTTCACAACTAACTAACTAACTATAACACCCAACATATGCAACTTAACAAACATACAATTTAAGCCCCTGAACTTATTCTAACTATCAATTAGCAAACACAACTCTAATACTAATACTTCCAAAGGCAAACATATGCTTCGGAAGATTATAACCTTCGGAAGATTTTAAGCTTCGAAAGATTTTAAGCTTCGGAAGATTTTAAGCTTCGGAAGAAAACAAGCTTCGAAAGCTAACTTGATTTGACTTTTATATCTCCCAATTAGAAACATTAAACAAGCATAAACTTCCATTAAAACATAAGTACCAGTCACTTAATTTCTTTACCCAAAATTCCAGAATAAACCTAAGTGTTCACAACGCATGAAATAGGTATACAGCGGATGACTTAAATACTAAGTGTCCACAGCGGATAGCCAAAGTCCATAATGGACCCACAGCGGATAGTCTAAATGCTTAAGTGTCCACAGCGGACACCTTAGCAATGTTCAAGTGTCCACAGCGGACAGCTAGTGTCCACAGCGGACAACAAGTCCAGCACCTACGATCCAACTTATGCAGTTTCTAGTCCCATACATCATCTTAAGCGTATTCTTAGCATAGATCTATCAGTTACACACTTAAAACATAATAAACAACCATTCACCATCATAGAAATCTTTTAAAATATGCATCTTTCGAAAACAATCATATTTTTCATGGAAAAACATAGCTTGGTTTATGAAACATCAGTTTGATATACATATCAGCCCTAAACAAGTAGAAAACATGTAAAAGAGGGGATCTAGAACTCACCTTAAACCAGCTTCGAGCAAAATACTACAACCTAAGAGCAAACCTGGAGTTCTAATGCCTAAACACACATAAACATATAGACTTAACACATCGAAACACATAGGAAGCTATCTAGAAGCTTAATTCGACCAAAAATCCGAGAATAAACATGATTAAATCTTACCTTTTGGGAGAATTCTTCTGCTTTCTCCCTCTAGAACCGATGGGAATCATTTTTCTCTCTCTAAATCCGTATGTTGAGTGTATGGGAGAAAAAGTATTGGCGGCCATAACTTCTTTTTAAACCCCATTATGGGCCGGTTTGGCCCTTGTACACTTTTAACCCTTGCTTTTTAAAATAAATCCCGTTTGCTCCCTTACTTTTCTTTTCTTTTTCTTTCTAAAATTTCCGGGTGTTACACTAATGGAAAATAAGACTCTGGAACAGACAAGGAGGCGATGTAAATAGAAGAACGATGATTACAACTGTCGTGGTCACAATTGTAAACAGTATGTCTGATTCCCTGTTTGATATCTATCAAAATGTTAAATACGGAAAAGAACTAATGGATTCCCTTGAATCCAAATACATGGCAGAAGATTCTCAAGTAAGAATTTTTGGTTAGTAATGTTATAAATTATAAAATGGTGGATTAAAGGCTGGTTATGGAATGATACAATGAAATGTTAAGTATTTTGGTATAGTTTGTTCAACACGATATGAAGATGGATGAATCCATCTCCTGTCTCTACTATTATTAACAAACTACCTCCTTCTAAGAAAAATTTCAAACATACTTTTTAACATAATAATGAGAAATTGAGTCTCGTCTAAGTTGATAGTCACTTCAGAATTGAAGAGTCTTTGAGGGTTTAAGAGAGTGACAAAGTTAAGGACAAAAACATGGCTGGACCTTCACAAGTAAACATAATAGAAAGGTGAATCATCCAAGAATGCTAAAAAATTCAAAGGCAACCGAAAATGTAAATGTAAAAACAACAAAGGTCCTAACAAGAAGCCAAAGCTAACATGTTAGAAATGTGGCAAACCTGGTCATTTTAAGAAGGATTGTCAAGTTGGTAAAGACAAGAATGATGCTGGTCCAAGTGGATCTAAGGATCCGAGAAAGCAACAAATTCATATTTTAGTTCAAAGTTATATTTCGGATGAGAATTATGTATCATTAAATTCTAAAGCATTTTATGTGCAGGTTGATGATGTTGCTTGGTGGGTTGATCCTAGAGCAACTAGTTATGTGTGTAAAGATCTTCATTGGTTCAATAACTTTCAACTAATTAAAAATGGGTAATGTTATAGCTGAACCAATAAAAGGATTAGGAAATGTTAAGCTTGTGTTTACTTCTAAGAAATTTTACTGTCAAATAAAGAGTTTTATGTATCCAGGGTTCATAAGAATCTGTTGTCGGGTATCGTCTTAAATAATTATGGTTACAAACAAGTGTTGGAAAGTGACAAGTATATCTTGTCAAGACATGATAATTTTGTTGGATTTGATTATCTATCTAATGGTATGTATAAGTTGAATTTGGATATATATTTTGGTAATGAATCTGTTTGTATGGCTTTAACTAGTTCCACTAATACTATGAACAAATCAGAACTATAGCTTGCTAGAATAGGACATGTCCATTATGAAGGTTAAAAGATATGTCTAAAATAAGTTTAATCCCTACTTTTTACATGAACAATGAAATATGCAAAACATGTATGTTGACTAAGATAACTAGACAATATTTTTAGATGTTAATAGGGAAAGTTGGTCTTAGATCTCATACATTATGATCTGTGTGATCTGCATGCTACACCATCATTATATAATAAAAAGTATGTTATTACTTTAATTGATGATGCATCTAGATATTGTTATGTTTATTTATTGCATAATAAGGATGAGACTCTTGATAAGTTTTAAATTTATAAACAAAAGGTAGAGCTTTATCAAAGTGGATTAATAAATTCTTCATACGGATAGAGGAAGTGATTATTATGATCCAGTGTTCCTTCAGTCCACTAGTATAATACATCAGACTACATCTCTTTAAACACCACAACAAAATGATGTAGCAGAAAGGACGAATAAGACTTTGAAAGAAACTGTTAATTCCATGTTGTCCTATTCGGTTTGGGGTGAGGCAATGTTAGCAATTTTTTATCTATTAAATATAATTCCTAATAAAAAAAATAAGACTACCCCATATGAACTTTTGTACAAAAAACTACCAAACTTGAGTTATCTTAGAGTTTAAGGATGTAGAGCTGTTATGAGGCTTACTAAATCTAAAAGAAAAAAATTGGGTAAAAGAGGTATAGATTCCATCTTCATTAGATATTCGCTACATTCTAAGGCTTATAGGTTCTACGTATTAGAATCTAATGACTATGTGTCTATAAACTTGGTTATAGAGTCAAATAATGCAATCTTTGATCAAGAAAGATTTACCTCTATACCTAGACCAAAGAACATGACTCCAAGTTTAAAGGTTTCTCAAACTGATAACACATTAGGTACCAACTCGGTTAATACCAAAGATGTACCTTCCACTAGTATTGAACCCAGGAAAAGTATAATAGTAAGAAAAACTAAGTCTTTTGAAGATGATTTTCAACTTCATTTAGTTGAAGGATTAAGAAATGAGATTGAATGTTAATATTAATATTATTTTAATATTTAGAAAGATCCAAAGATTTATAGTAAAGCTATAGCTTCTAGAGATGTTGCTTTCTTGAAAGAAGCGATTTAAGATGAGATGGATTCTATTATGCAAAATAATACTTGAATGTTAGCTGATTTACCCCCTGGATGTAAACCACTGGGGTGTAAATGGATTTTCGAAAATAAAAAAAAATGTGGATGGTAGCATAGATAAGTTTAAAGCCATATTGGTTATCCAAGGCTTTAGACAGAAGGAATCTATTGATTTCTTTGATACTTATGCTCTTGTTGCTAGGATTTCTACTATTATATTATTATTAGCACTTGTAGCTATACACAATCTTGTGGTTCACCAAATAAATACAAAAATTGCATTCTTGAATAGTGAATTGGATGAGAAAATTTACATGAAACAACTTGAATGCTTTGTTATATCTAGTAATAAGAACAAGGTTTGCAAGTTGATAAAATTTCTATATGGTCTAAAGCAAGCACCAAAACAATGGCATAAAAAATTCAATGATGGTATGTTGTCCAATGGTTTTGTTCTAAACCAAGCTAACAAGTGTGTATATAGCAAGTTTGATGTTTCTGGTAAAAGGGTTGTAATTTGCTTGTGTATAGATGCTATGTTGATCTTTGGTGACCAAGGTCAAGTTAATAAAACAAAGGAAGTTTTGTCATCTAAGTTTGCTATGAAAGACTTGCGGGGGGGGGGGGGGGGGGTCGGTCTGAGGTGATCCTTGGTATAAGGATCAAGATTGAGAAAATATATTTTAATATCTCAATCTCATTATATTAAAAAGATTTTAAAGAAATTCAGCTTTAAAAATTGTTCCCCTATAAGCACTTCTATAGATCCTAATCTTAAGCTTCTACCTAATAAAGGTATTACGGTATCTCAAATTGGATACTCAAGAGCCATCAGATTATGCCATGTTTAGCACTAGGCCTAAATGCCTAATATAGCCTATGTTGTTGAAAAGCTTAATAGATTTACTAGTAATTCTAGTTCACATCACTAGTATGCTATTAATCCACTATTTAAGTACTTGAAAGGAATCATGATTGATTATAGTTTATTATTCTGGATTTCTTTCTATTATTAAAGGTTATTCTGATGCAAGTTGGATTACCAATACAGAATATCATTCTTCCACCAATAGATGGACATTCCCGTTTAGGGAGGTTCCATCTCTTGGGCATCGAAGAAACAAACTTGTATTACTAACTCAACAATGGATTATGAGTTTGTGGCATTAGCAGTAGCTGGTAAAAAAACTGAGTGGCTAAGAAATTTAATTTATGAAATTTCATTGTGGCCTAAACTGATATCACCTATATCTATCAGATGTGATAGTGAAGCAACTTTGGCTAAGGCTTACAACCAATTGTATAATGGCACGTCTAGACACTTAGGTGTTAAAAATAACATGATTTATAAGCTCATCATGCATGGTGTGATATTAGTGGAGTTTGTGAGAATTTAACATTATTTAACCGATTATCTAATCAAAGGGTTAAATAAAAATCTTGTATAACCTTTGGTGTAGAATTAATGTAGAAAGCTTAATATCTATAGATTGAAACACATTAGTTGCATCATCCCAAGGTATGTGTTCAGACCTACAAGTTGAGGAGGTTAAAGTATAACTTCTTAATAGTTTCTTTTAAAAATTACATATGCAGATGCAAGAGGAAACAAACTACCTATATGAGCATGAAGTTTAGCTACTTCAGGAAGCTGGGACTTTGCTTTGATATGCTTATGAATGATAAGGGCATCATGCTGGTAAAAGATAATGTCAAGTAGGAACATATAAATATGTAAACTTTTATGTATATTCTCTTCATCTATTCACCATGAATAGTAAGGGTTTAATCTGTAATGATACCCTAATATACGTATATTTGAAATGTATAATATACTAAGATGAAATTCAATAATCATGATATTTTATTTATGCATATGTTTGTTATTTGTGTAATTTGTTTTAGTTAATCAAGGATTACACTAAAATATGAGAGAAAATGTTATATATTTTAATGAAATTGAATTTGAACATAATTTTGGTCGGACTTTCTTCTTCTTCATTCTCTGCACTGGTTCACAAATTTCTCACATATCATACTTGCTCTTGTAGTTGAGTTTCACGACTCTCAATTCATCCAAGTTGTTAATTTTAAATTCTCTAAATTAAAGAGGGTTAGCCTAACGGGTATACCCTAACGTCCATGATGTGGCATGTTTAACAAGTGGGACACTTTCCCCCTAGTAGTTAACTTGTTAACAAGGCGAACCACCTCTGCTATGAACAAATTGATTTAATATCTACCTTTTTTTATTAAACTGAAGGGAGTTAAATTATTTTATTATAGTTTAGAAAATCGTATATTGCACGGGGTTAAATAAAAATATTAAATTAATAGTTCTTAAAAATATTTAGAAACTATAAATAATTATTCAAAATAAAATAAGCCTAAAAAAACTATTTCCCACTAAAAAATTGTTTTTTAAACACTCCAATTTATTTAAAATACTTATTTAATCAATGTCATTTTTTATAAGTTCTTTGTATTAAAAGACTTCATATTCATAAACTTTTATTTTTAAAAAAATTACGTTTTTTAACAAAAAATACATGTTTTTAATTTATCAAAAAATCTGTTTTATAATTTGACAAGTATATAAATTCTACATTAGCATTTAATGTATTATCAAATTATTATCTTTCATTATAGTAGCATACGTGTTGAAAAAATAGTGTAAATGGCATGTTTTGAATTAGCATATAAATTCTATAAATTCTTATCATACTATTATGATATACAAATATCTTTTATGACACATGTCATTTTTAAAACCATCTTTAATCATATGGCATGTTTTGATTATTCTATATTGTTTCTAAAATATCTACATATTAATTCAAATAATAAATGAAAATATGTTCCCTTCTTTATCTTTAAATCATAACTAATAATTGATTTTATTTACAAATCTACAATTTTAACATAAACATGAAATTCAATTCTAAAAACTTAAAAAAAAATTATTCCAAATTAATTACTAAGATTGATATTCCTTCAAACTTTTTGGTTTCCATTTATTTGTATTTCTTGAATGTCATATTATTACATTTGATTTCATTTTAACTCCAAATCATATTCATAAATTTATAAGGTTTCTAACTTTTTGGAAAATTTTAAACAATAATTCGGAATTCATTTCAAAAAAGATAAAAGCTTTTATTTGTTTTTTTTTTTTTTTGTACTTTTAACAAAACAATTTTTACTTTTGTGGTTTCGAATTTTAATTTACTTTGAAAAAGTCCAGTCTTTCATTAAATTGTTCAATACTCTAACTTCGATCATATATTTTATGCGCATCTTGATGTAGTCAAATAAGATATCATGTTGAACAACCTTGATGTTAAACTTACCTTACCATTAAGGTTCGTATAATACGATTCTAAATGCAATAAGAAAAACTAATGAAATAATGTTGAATGATAGTTTTGATTATAGATTATTCTCAAATAATTTCTTAGCAATTATCATAAATTTTTATTAGTATTACATTTAATATCTTTAATGTACCCTTGTGATGCAACTTTAGTAGATTTTAAACAATGAATGTGTTAATATAGTTGTCATACCTCGATAAAAACATATAATATTTTTTCTACCATCAATAAAAACATTAAACAATTTTAAGTATGTAACAGACCACATAAATATTATGTTTTTTACTATACCAAATTGAAAAACACAATAAGAGTTTCAGGTCTTTACATGGACTTTTTCTGTTCAAATCCATTGATGATAGAACTGATGCAGAAAACAGAACAATTAGTATGTCTTTTTTACTTTAGACAAAAAAAGTAAAGTTATTAATCGGATAATAAATATTGTATGTAATAATCTATTTAATAACATGAAATCCATTTGATTCTAATACATCACTTTGGCTAGATCATATCCAAAAGTAAACGCGAAAAGTATTATCATAATAAATGTTGTATGTAATGATGTATTTAATAATTTGTCAATATTTTTATATATTTCAATTTATTAATTAAACTTTTTTTTTATTTATGGTTTTAAAAAGTGCGCCTGAGGCGCAAGGCGATTCTTGAGGCGAAGGTGTGCGCTTTTTGTGAAATAAGGCGCATGGTGTACGAGAAGCGCAATAAAAGAGTAGTTTTTTGGGGGGAAAAATCCTTCTGCGGCGCATGCTTCTTGTAGAGGAGATGTTTTTTTACTTCAAAAATGCTATACATGTTCTTAAAAAGGTTATATATATTGGTAATTTATGTATTAAAGCATATATACACCTTATTTATAGCTATATTTTAAGTGGGGGATGCTAAAATCTATAGGATATATTAAAAAAATTATATAAACATTTAGCGCTTTGCGTACGAAAAGCCTGCCGTTTTTGCGCTTTGCGCTTTGGTTCTACAGTGCGTTTATCACTTTTTAAAATCAAGTTACTAATAGAATAATAAATATTGCATGTAATGCATCAGTATTCAACAATTTGTAAAATATTTTTTGTATAAATATATTAATTTAAGTCTACAAATTTTATTTCAATTTTGTTAAATTTAAATTTTTTTTTCTGTTTGTGTATCACACGGGTTTAAAGTCAATGATTAATATATACACCAATTGCTAAGTATTTGGGTTGAATTACTCAATAGGATCCGGCTTGCATTTCAGGCACGCTTCTAATTTGTGTCTGAATTACTCAAAACACCCCACTTTCCCTCTTTTCCTTTGTGTTCTAGGGCTTGCCCTAATCAAATCGAAAAAGAAATTACAGATCGAAGAAACTCGTCGAAGATGGAGAATTCAAGCATCTTGTCGTACGAAAAGCTCGAAGGATTGGCTTATTGGGTCGGCAGCAACGTCGCCTCGGCCTTCTTCGCATCCCTCGATCGTTTCTCCTGCGTCAACGTCAACACCTCCGATTCCGATGACGAGAGCGATAATCAAGAAGAAGCCAAAGATCAGCCTCTTATGGTATCAAATCTCCCCGCATCTGACCACCCCGCACACACTCCCACCTCCGTTGAAGCTCTCCCCGTGTAAATCGATTCATCAGGGTGCTTCTGTTATTCTCTTATGGGGATTCTTACCAGGATCCAAGAACAAGAATTGTTCTGTGAGTTTTTTTTTTTTTTATTATCAATCGTGTTGATGTGATCCTACTGTAATCATACAATCGCTTAATTACGATTTCAGTTTTGTTGGTCTTCATGACTGTCTTTCGATTTGATTAATTTGTTCCGATGACTGTTTTATTATTTGGTGGTTGCCCCAAGGCTCCAATTGTTTTTGCCATGGAAGATTAATTTTGCTTTAGGGTTGTGAAATTAAGTAATTAGATTAAAAAATCAACTACCAGCTTGCTATTATCAGGGATGACTGTATATAATTTTCTAGAATATGGCAGGTTTAGCTCATTGTACTCCATGATTAAACAAAATAACGATTGTTATTTCATTGCATAAAGATTTTCTTGATGTCTAATGTAGCCCATAGTTGTGGATTGATCTGATCGGTCAATCACAGTGTGTTGTGACGATCACTGTGGTCTATGTGTGACTGTTATAGGAGCTCTGCTTCTGTCAAGATGTAAAGAATTTGTATCTAGATTTACCCAATGGGGATGGATGTGGTGGGCTAAAAGACGGAAGCTTTTTCTTGAGGTCAACTTGCAACAACTTATGGAATAAACTCAAGGTAATGGTCCTCAGCCAGATAGAAATAACGAGGCGGCAACAGTTTGTATGGATTTGTATGCCTGACCTTGGTAATGCTACTGATGCGCCTGTAGAGAATCATTATTAGGAATCTTCTGTCTTCTGTAGCTAGAAGGAAGATACTTTCTGATTATAGCAGTGCGAAACATATACATAAGCACATAACTATCGTCGCTGGCCAAAATTATCATGTGACCTGGATAATTTAGGACAATTTTGGTCGAAAACAGTTAAGTTATATAAGAGAGACCAAAGTGCTTGTAGCCTAAGGGTATCATGGAGTGTAGTTTAGTTATTCTTTCCTAATTCCTTGAGGATTCTAACCCATGGTGGCAGGCTGGATTTATGAGTAGACTGTAGAGTATATTTTAAATAGTTTCTAAACAAAAAACAATTATATAACAATTAACAGAGACAACCAAAAACCATAAAACACGAACTAGAACCAAACGGGTATTACCTTTTTCCTTTTTTTTAGGTGACTGTAACAACACAGTTTGTATTTGTGTGGAAGCCCAAAGTTATGGTATGGTTATTGATTAATTTGTAATGCTAATAGTCATGTTGTACTTGTACAACCCTGGATTTGCCCAATCACCACAAGTAGCATTGAGAGTTGGGGGAGTGTGTTGTTTGTGGTGTGTGAGAGAAGGAAGGTGGAAGTGAAGCATCTGATAGGGTTCAATGGCTTCTTGTACATGAACTTGATGCATTTTATTTACACACGCGTATATATACTAGTGGCTGTTACTTTACACTTACATATATGATACTAATTACGAAGTATTTGGTTGATGCGTGAGCAAACTATTTATAAATATATGTTTAATCATTGATGACATATTTAAGTATGCTAGCTAGTTGATGAACCTCTGCTAGAAAACACAAGGGCATCACTTACGGATCAAAGCAAAATCCAATCTTATAATTTTTTATTTTATTTTTAAAATCATCGGTGACCCGTCGGAAATTAGCGCGGCCTAACAGCCTGACGGTGATCCCTCACGATAAATATTTTGGCTCATATTTTAGTTTTGTAATGTTATTTGAAATCCCTAATTTATATTTTGAATACTAGAATTTGTAATTATATTATATATATATATATATATATATATATATATATATATATATATAAATATATATATTATTATTACTAACTTATTTGTGCATAGCTTTAGTGGGTTGTATTACTTTTGGGTTATTTTGTCTTTAACTTTTAATCTCAGTATGTTTGCATCTTTACAGTTTAACCTATATAAATTTTCATTTTCAATTTTGGTTCCCTGTACTTTTCATTTTTTATAAATTTTTCGTTTTACGTTTCAGTTAAAATTTTACGAGTTAATACACCGCAAGGTGCACGTGTGATTCAATGTTTTTACGCCTACTTTCTTCCGTTTAACGGCCCCACCACAATGTGTGGGTCATAGATCGACTTAGTTATGTTTTTTAAGTTTTACGTTTCACGTGTGTGGTTCAACGTTATTTCGTTCTATTTTTTCATTTTTATTCTTTTTAATACGAGTTTTTCCTGTGTTGGTGGTCGTTGACGGTGGTAACATTGGTGATACTTGACATGCTTTATGCCCTACCGTAACGAGGAGGACTTAACACTAGTTGTATTCTATAACTAATTTAGAAAAATAAACTAACGTTAAGATGTTAGCCCGAACCCAAAAGTTGAAGTTAAGAAAAAGAAAACGTGAACGTCGTTAATAACATTCAAATTTTTTTTTATAAAAAGTGAAACCATCGTAAATCCATGGTTATGGCTAGGCCTCCAAGAAAAAAACCAAACAATAAAATCATTAATGTTTATAAAAATAAACATGTATAGATTTGGATTTTATATGAAGTACAACTTCGTTTTAAATGAAATTTACATCAAAATTAAATAAAAATAATAACATTACAATGGCCATAAAACATTAGATTTTAAGAGAGAGGAAAATTGTCTTAAAAAAATAAGTATAAGATATAAAGCGGAGGGGGTTGTTTGAAAATAAGGTTTTTTAATGTAAATTTATAAAAAAAAATTAAAAAATATGTATCACATGCTTTTTGTGCATGAAGAATTTACAATATGCAAATTGTTAGTACAATAATTTGTGAAAGAAAGAGATTGAAATACAAAGTGTATTTTGCTACAAAGTATGAGAAGAAACAATGAGTCAAAAAAGTCACAAAAAAATTATATCTCACAATTTAAATCGAATTTCAAAAAAGTAATTCCGAGCTTTTGTTCCCCTAACCGTCCTCACTAAGAGAAAAAATAAATGAAAAATAAAAAAAAAAATTAATGTTTTTTTGTTGTGTCATTATGAAAGACACAATGACGTCAGTGTGTCATAAAAGACACAATGATATTTATTTTTATTTATTTTTTATTTTTTTTCTAAAAGAGGACGACGAGAGGAACAGACACTCCGAAGTACCTTTTTGAAATTCGATTTAGATTGTGAGATATAATTTTTTTATGACTTTTTAGCCTTATTGTGTCTTCTCACACTTTTTAGCAAAAATACACTTTGTAGAATAACCTCACCCTTTGTGAAATTATTTGTTTTTAAGTTAGTTATTTTGTTTAAAGAAGATGATTATTGACAGATTACAAACAGCCTCACTGATGTAATATGTCAAAATTTCCATCGATAATACGTGAGTATAGGTCGTTAGTTTTCAGTCCGTAAAGAGTGAAACTTTGATACGAGATAAAAGGTACGTATCCATAGGTTACGTATCGAAATTCTATCGGAAAAAATATCAACCATGGCCATTTAGTCGATGCAACATCACCTATAGATTCTCGTCAACGATGATTATAACTGACGAAATTCCCAAATAGAAGTTAATATTATATATTAAGAACCAGGGACCAAAACGATAAATTTAAGGACTAAACATGTAAATGTTTTACATAAAATAAGAGAATAAGAGAAACTCTAATCCCCATCCCATTGTCGTCGACCAAACCCCCTTCTCGGCTTTTCTTAGTCGAACACCACCAGCAACAATCGACATCGTTGCCACCACCATGTACCACTACCATCGTCGTCGGAACTTGTTTCAAGTTGCACAGGTTGCAAAGCTTGAAGCTTTTCGTGATTCGGATCATCTAGCGAGACCGTTCTTGCTTCCGTGGTATAAAGTTTTGAACTTTGTCATCAAGGTATAAACTTTATACTAATCTATGGTTGTGTATTGTTTTAATGTGTGTATTTGGATACTTCATATAGGCATTCAATTAATAAGATTTATTGATTAAATGCTTCCTCGCACTTTGACAAAAGTTTCAATATTTACTAACTTTAATTTGTTAAAGTTAACCTATGATAACCAACAATGTTATTAGAATCACTTTTACGCAGGTTTAAACTTTATATTTATCAATCTTATATTTTATTTGTCTAAAAGTGTTTGTTTATTCTTTGATTCAAAGTATAAAGCTTTGGTTAAAAGATTAGATCTTGTAATATAGGTATTCGCTTTTATAGTGTTGTTGAGACCCGTTCGCTTTTATGGTTTTCGGTGAGACGATGTGATAATGACCAAACTCGCGTCATGTAGTTTAGACGAAAAACAACCAAATTCCAACCGTGTAGCGCGAGGATATAAATTTCGTTCATTAATTAAAAAATGGAAAGCTCAGCTATGGTTAGTTTTCTTGACGTTCCAATTATTTTTTATAAACAAAGTTGTCTTCAAATCAAATATTTCATTAATATCATAAGCTATAGCAAGTGTAGTTCACGTTGTGGTACGTGACGAAATGAATCGATTATAACTTAATATCATCGTTGTCGGTATTGTCATTATCATAATCGTAACATCATTGTTTTCGGGCATTATCAAAAACCGTGTTTGTATTCGCTTTTATGATTTACGATAAACCGTACCAATAATGATCAAACTTACGCATTACAAGGTGAGGGATGAACGACAAAAAGTACGCCTTGTAGTGCGGGCAAAAAACTTGTGATGACAAAAGTGATCATGCTCCTCATCAATTATATGAGTGACACGATAAGAAGAAATCAAGGATGGAAGGGGAGTCGTAAGATTAACAACAGAATTCATTTGTAAGTATTGGAGAGGTCGCGTGAAGCGACATAGTAAACAAGTTACAAGCATTAAGTATATTTTAACTAAAGATAACCTAAAATAAACATTGCTTTAAAAGATAATTGAAGGATGCTTGGGAATATAGTGTATGTATACGAATTATATAGACTCAAATTCAAAAGTTCACGATGAGGAAAAACATAATTCAATATACTGAATGCTAAATATAAAAAGGAATACTTGCACTACGTGATGAGTAAAATGGAGTTACATCTGGTTCAATCTGTGCAAGGCCGCTACACTTATTGCGCATAACAAAATTTATGTCATTAGTTACGGATTAATAAATATATAGAAATTATATTTACAGAATTTATGTCATCAAAAACCAATGTTTAGAACATCAAAACAAGCAATTAACATATTACAAACTGTGAGATTATATATACGAACCACCTGAAAAATTAAGCATCAATTCAAGGTAAATATCACGATTTATTTGAGAAGCATAACCGGGTACCCACAGTATCATCCAAAAGATATGGTTGTCCTATAGTAGAAAACAATCTCCCAAGAAATGATTCTTCTTCAAAAAACGATCCCATGATATCACTTTGTATGTCAAGAAACCAATTAATTCAACAATGAGAGTTTTAGGTGCTTGAAACAAACATAAAAATATCTGTGTTGTAGAAGTGGAAGTTCTTAACTATTGGAAAGATAACCATGTCATCGGTGACCCTTTAACTATGGATGATATATAAGTAGCGTTTTATAGGCAATGTATTGACTATTGAGTAAATCTAAAAGATACCCAATGATTGTTTTTGCATCAAAATACGAACACATTATCGCCTAACATGCCCTATACACACTTCAATGTGACCACAGTAGTCAAGAACAACCAAATAAAGCATCCTTGTAATTACACACAACACCATCCTTGGTAATTTATAAAACTATGAGAATAAAATATGGAAATTTAAGTTTACGATGAGACATGCCTAACTTCACCGGTGAATGTAACATCTTTTTTATCCCTAGCAAATTTGGGAAGCAACTTGGATCTGATAAATAATTGTTGAAGTTTGTGAATAACAAAATGAAAATCAACTAAAAATTTACAAAAACATCATGCGGAACCCCGTATAAGTTCACAACAACTCTTTAAGTCATAAATCTCATTAATTAATATAGACAAATATTCATACATCAGGTTAGGGTTATTATTATATTATAGTTAAATAAAAAAGGTATGAGCCTTAGATGAATAACATAATACATATTTCAAGCCTTTAGGATCCTAACATATAGCAACAGAAAACTGATAAAAGTAATGCAATATCTATTATTAAAAAGTACAAATTGAGCAATGTGATTTTTTTTTCTGTATTTTACTTTGAAAAGTAAGATTTTTAGGAGTTTACACGGGATATGTGTTAGTCCTTACCTAAATATTTAAGGTGAATAGAAAGTTCACCATTCATTTACACATCTTGTTATTTTATTTAATTACTATCATATATTAGATTTAGTAAACCCGTGTATTACACGGGTTAAATAAACAAAATATTAATATAATACAAATTTATTAATTAAAAAACAATATCCTAAGATAAAATATGATGAAAGTCATATGGGTAAAGAATATAAGTAATAAAACAATAGTATCAAAAATTTTAAACTTTTTTTGAGAATACAAAGTAATAAAAATATCATTTTTTAGAAATTTTCTTATTATAACTCCCAATTTAATTATTTTTGGTTCAAAAAAATTTTACTTTAACAATTTATTTCAAAACAAACTATTTTAAAAATGTCGTATTTAAAAATCTCCTTATTATAACTCTCAATTTTAATTATGTTTGGTTTATAAAAACTTTACTTTCTAAAAGCACCAGTTTAAAATACTCGTATTTTAAAAAAAAGTTTAATGTTTTAAAAAATTTATTATTTATAAAAGAAAATTTTAGAAATAAATTTAGTAAATAGATCTTTTTTTATTATTAAAAACTATTTGTAATCTAAAAATATATATAATATTATTAAAAACTAGTGAAATTAATTAATAGAGAGAGAGACGAGGAAAAATTAATAAAAAAAACATGGTGTGACATGTGTCTTCATAGATACTCTTTTATTAGAAGAATATTATAAAAAATTTAAGTTTTAGAAATTTATATTCATATAAAAAAATTAAGAAATAAATTAATAAATAGATCTTTTTTATTATTAAAACTATTTGAATCTAAAAATATATATAATATTATTAAAAATAGTGAATAATTAATAAGAGAGAGAAGCAGAAAAATTTTAATAAGGAAAAATATGATGTTGAATGTGTACTCGTAGATACTCTTTTATTAAAAGAAGATTTTATTAAAAGAAGATGGGATGATCTTGAATCACTGATTTATAAAAACGAATTACACTTATTTGAATTATTGATTTTATGGCATTAATTGATACAAGTATAGTATTTTTATTATTAAAACTATTTGTAATCTAAAAATAAATATAATATTATTAATAATTAATGAAATTAATTAATAAAAGAGAGAAGCGGAAAAATTTAACGAGAAAGAATATGGTGTTAACATGTGTCCTCAAATATGGGAAAATTTTATCGAGAAAGAATATGGTGTTGACATGTGTCCTTATAGATATTATTTTATTAAAAGAAGATGGGATGATGTTGAATCATTGATTTATAAAAACGGATTATACATGTTTTAATTATTGATTTTATGGCATTAATTGATACAAGTATAGTATTTTTATTATTAAAAACTATTTGTAATCTAAAAATATATATACTATTATTAAAAATTAGTGAAATTGATTAATAAAAGAGGGAAGCGGAAAAATTTTAATAAGAAAGAAAATAGTGTTGACATATATACTCATAAATACTTTTTTATTAGAAGAAGATGTGCGTGTATAAGAAAAGAAATAGTGACTTCTGTTGATACGAATTATGGTTATAAGTTAATGGTTCTGAACTTCAACTTAGTGAACTATTGATTCCATGTACTGTTATAATGCTGTTCATTAAAGATACATATAATTGTATTACATCTTATATTTATCAGGCTCAGTAAACATGTTTTTCTTTCATTGGCAATACTTGATTAATGGACAACTCATATAAGGTTAGCTAATTTTTGCACAGCTTACATTTGATGTTCATAGCATTGCATTAGTTAACAATATTTTGTGAAGGATCCGGAGTTCGTTCAAGTGATTAAGCTATTTCTTGACCTGACATCACATTATATCTGTGGTTACTACTCCAATGCTTAATGTGCAAGATTTTCTTTGAATTAAAATGTATTTTCTTGGTTAGTCATTTTAATCTAGTTTGCTTGTGCTAGAACTCTAATCAGTAGCCATTAGATGTTAAACTTCATTTTTTTGTAACAGTGCTTAGTTTAGTACTTCCAAACATAGATTTACTCATTATCCGTACGATGGCATACACACAAAATTCATATTAACTATGATTCACTAAAATTAAGATTGCTCTAGATTAACAAAGATCAACTAAGACTTAACTATGATTCTTAAAGTTTAAATATGCTGTATCGCATACACACAAAAACGAAGATTCACCAAGATTAACTAAGGCTGTTCTACAAATTATAAACGAAAGAACCTTAAACCGAAATTAAACGATTCATCATTAGTTGAATAAAAAAAAAGCAAACAAGCTTGTTTAAAATGAAAAAAACAATATATCTAACAATATCATCATGGCAACTAAACATGTTTGGAACTTGTCGTAGATTACTTGAAAAACTATTGAATTTCTTTCGCAAATGCAACCAAAATGATTTTTGATATTTCAAAAAACCTATATCCATGACAAACACAATGGGCCTGTCTTTTCTTTACATTTCCTTTAAACTCATGATTAGTTGACTAATATTGTCCACACAATTATGACTAAATTTCCACTTCCTAAACATAATATATTTGGCTTGTGATTCATATACTAAATGTAAGAAATAATACCAATTTAAGAAAAAAGAACACGTGGTCCAACAAATAAAAGACAAATGAAATAAAGAAATGTCAATACCATAAAGATTCAGACTTGGGCTTGACTGAAAGTAAACTATGCAGATGTTAATCTTGTGAGTACATTCTTTAAATCCATGACCAGTAATAATAGTTTGCACATAGCTATGACTGAAATAATTGGAATCATATACAAATGCAAGGAACATTACAATAATAAGTCAAAAAGAACACAGAGTGCAGGAAATAAATAACAAATGCAATAATGAAATGTCATTACCAGAATAATTTGTCCTGTGATTCATATACAAAATGCAAGAAACATTCTAAATTGAGTAAAAAAGAACACAGACAGTCACAAGCAAATAACAAATCCAATAAAGAAAATTCAATACCAGTTGCATCCATTCACTTTTAGATTAAAGCAGATGTTTGAACTTTGTAATTTCTAGTAGAATTAGCTTACTTTCAACATATTTTAGAAAGTATAACAAACTAAATACACCAAATTAGGCAAATAAGTTGTTGTACACCAAATTAAAATCTTCTAATGAAACTAAAGAGGACTACAGTATTAAAGATACTATTAAAGAAAATTATAATAAATGGTAATTGATTATATATTTTTGAATTGTGAATTTACACAGGAATGAAAGACATATAAATACAAGACTAGAATGAATCAATGGAGCATCATAGGGATTGACTTTGACCATAACCTACATCTATAAAAAATACATTGACCATAACCTACATCTATATTAAATACAATTTTCTAAATATACAAGTTAAAATTATGGATAACCGATGGAATGACTAAATCAAGAAAATTGAATTATTCTTTAATAGTATCTTTAATATGCGACCGTCCATATAGCATATTTAATATGCTCCTTCAAGATGGACGGTCGCAAGACAAGTCCAATCTTGAAAATTAAATTTTCAAACCGTGATCGTAGGAGCGGTATAGTGAGCGCATCGGCTAGCTGGTCATCCCCAGTGACATATGTCACTCATATAGATCGATCATTTACCTTTTCTCGTAAAAAGTGAAAGTCAAGAGCAAGATGTTTCATGCAGGAATGAAAAATAAGGTTGGCAGCATACTGGGTGGCACTCAAATTGTCACAAAAAATGGTTGGTGTTGTGGTTGATGTGAAGCCCAGTTCTTGAAGCAGGGACTTGCGCCATAGAACTTCAGTGGTAGCAGATGCAACTACACGAAACTCTGCTTCGGTGGAGGAGCGTGCAAAAGTGCTTTGACGTTTCGAGCTCCATGAATAGGATTATAACCAAGATATACAATAATCCGGTGGTACTGCGGTAGTTGTCTTTGTCGCTGGCCAATCGGTGTCAGTAAATGCATGAAGATGTAAGGGTGATGAACAGAGTAATAATAGACCAGTGTGGATGGAGCCGTGTAGGTATCGGAGAAGCCGTTTGAGGGCACTCCAATGCACCGATGTTGGGGCATGCATAAACTGGGATAACTTGTTGACCTTGAAAGCAACATCAGGCCGAGTGAGAGACAAGTATTGTGAAGCTCCCACAATAGCTCTATAATCTGTGGGTGATGAAATAAGGGTACCTGCATGCACAGTTAGAGGTTCAGAACAAGTAATCGGTGTGGATGTCGGTTTGCTATCACTCATTTTGGCACGGTGTAAAATATCATGTATGTATTTGGTTTGAGACAATATAATACCATGGGAATGAGGAAGAACTTCGACACCAAGGAAGTAAGATAGGTTACCGAGATCATTAAGAGAGAATTTGGTAGCGAGAGAGGAAATGAAGCTGTCAATGGTGGTGGTAGAAGGACCAGTGATGATAATGTCATCAACGTACACAAGAATATATATATAGGGGAGGAACCAAAGGAATGAATAAAGAGAGAAGAATCAGATATAGTTGGTTTGAAATGTTGTGAATAAAGGTAAGTTTTAAGCTCTTTGTACCACGCACGGAAAGCTTAACGAAGGCCATAGATGGCCTTATTTAGTTTACAAACATGGGAAGGGAAAGATGGATTTATGAAGCCAGGTAGTTGGGCCATTATACATATTCGTTTAGATTACCTTGAAGAAAAGCATTGTTGATATCAAGTTGGTGAAGGATCCAACTTTATGATACGACAAGAGAAAGTTTGAGATGAAGATGGGGTTGTGGTACTTTGGATTTGGTTTGGGATTCGAGCAGGAAGGGTGGTGGTGGATGTGACGACCCACCCGAAACTCACTTGATTTTTTGTGCAATGCAGTAGACCAGTGATGTAACACAACATGTAACGCAATTTTCGGGATACAAATTCTTTCAACATGGGGATAATGTGACATCCGGTAATTTTCCGTTACCAAACTCCGGTAGTTCTGTTAGGTCTTGCAATAGTGTGTGAGCACACACACTAGTTGTCGTTAACGTTGGTGACTTAAAAATAATTAACAATGATTATCAGATAATAACTAAATTAATAATGTTGATTATTAATTTGTAGTTACGTGATTTGTGTATTTAAATCTTATTTATGAATTTTATCTTGTAACATGCCTACATGTTATATTAATTTCATGTGTTTTGTAATTAGTGGAAAATATACATGATTATTATTATTGATTAGTAATGCTTGCGTTTTGTAGTAAAAACACAACTAAAAAGTGCAAAAGACTAGTTTTAATAAAAGTTAAACAAGGGAGGTTTATTTTGTAATTATCACAAAACACAATATTACCAATATAATTAAAAATCAAACCCTAATCCCATCCCAAACCCCCCATTGCGGCCGACATCCGAACATCCCCAACACCACACAATTCGATTTTTGATCAAAAACAACAAGCAAGCATCGATTTTGATTAGTTCCAAGTGATTCCAACATGTAGCAAGCATCAATTCTTGATTCCTACGTGATTAAAGGTTAGATTTTTATTGATTTTTCATAGTTTTTTATTCATGATGAACCCTAGTTCGCAAATCATGATGAATATTGAAATGATGTTGTTTGATGATGTTTTGATGTTAGTTGTATTGCATTGATGTTAGTTTATGTGGATTATGCAAGAAATTCATGAATTTGATACGTTGTTCATACCTTGCTATAAGTAGAAACTTTTATGTATGAGATGTGGAAATTATGATGAATGATGATGTTTATCATGTTTTGATGATTGTTATGAACTTGATTAGGTATAAAGTTTATGAATTTATGAAAGAATTGGATGTTAGATTGGTTTTGGTTGTTACTTTACCGAAAGGGAAACTTTATTTATGTAGATCATTGGATATTGTTAATTGAGCATGTTTATGATGTTAGGATCATGTTAGAATGTTTGTTGATGATGTCTAAGGTGGTAGATTATGTTGTTTAGGTTGTATGAGTACTTGATGCACAACTTTGGAAATTTAAGCTCTTATGGAATATACATGATAATGGATGTTGTTAGGTGATTATGGAACTATGTTGTTAGAATGTTTGTTGATGATGTCTAAGGTGGTAGATTATGTTGTTTAGGTTGTATGAGTACTTGATGCACAACTTTGGAAATTTAAGCTCTTATGGATATAATGATAATGGATGTTGTTAGGTGATTATGGAACTATGTTGGAATTATGATAGAATCATGAGGATGCATGATGTGTAGTTAAAATTGTAATTGTGGAATTCTTGGATTTATATGTGTTTTTTGATAAACCATGGTATGTGATGAGCTTTATAGCACTTAAGGGTTTGTAATGTGGCATACGTGAATAACTTGTGTGATAACCATGTATGATAGATTGCTATACTTGATCAAATAAGAACTTAACTTGACACGTCACCAATGGATCAAACGGTTCAACTTAGTCAAATGAGTCTTGTTTTCCAAAACCTTGGGTCAATGTGGTTATTGAGCACTTAGGGGGTGTAAGTTTTCTGTGTACACGTACTTATGTACTTGTGTGTTCTAGGTAACTTTGAAAAGTTGTCTTTTCCATCATCATTAGCTTTACAATAATTTGTTTGCGCACTAGGTGAGTTCAATGCGCCATTTTTACTTACTTCTCTTTTTGGGAGGAGAATCATACTTGGTTTTAAAAACGCTTTTCTGTTATAACATGTGTATGTAAGTAAGACTAGTGGGTTATACCATAGAAAGCCCGCCATCTTTCGGACGTGTTAATTAAGGAATCTAGCAGGAAATTTTGGGTAATACTACTGGGTCTGCCAAAGCCCCACCGGGGGACCGGAAGTTCATGGGTGCAATTTGTCCTAAACTATAACAACTTCACGACACCTAGTATGTCATGGCGGGAGGCAAACAGACAAACATAGTCAGCTTCGATCTCGAAATCACTATTGCACTTACTAATGAAATTAGACTAGCTATCTATTTCATGCACCCGTTGTATATTTTATTAACGCTACTGTTTACAATGATTACAAACTCTGAACTCACCAGTTATCGTGTTGACACTTTTAGTATGTTTCTCAGGGTCGTTTCTAGCAGCTGCCCATAGGAGCATGAACGTGTCAAGCATGTTTGTTCAAACATTGTTTACTTTTAATTTAGCATTTACTTACGTATTTTGGTTTTGGCGCGTGTTTTGCGCAGTTTAGATTTAATACCTTGTGTTTGGGTTATTTACAAAACACTTTCGCAAATATTTAATGTTTCAAACTCTGATTGTTTTAAAGTTGCATATAGTGTCGTTCTGAGTAACTAATGATGAGATACTGGTTTGTTCACTGCCTCACGGTTTAAAATCCCGCACATGGATTTTGAGGGTGTGACAGTGAGTGGAGGAGGTGGTAGCGGATTAGTTTGTGGGTTGGTGGTGATAGGACTTTGGGTGGGAAGTGGTATGGAGGAGTGGTATTGGTGGAGCCTATTAAGTTTGTGAGAGTTTCGGGTGATGTAAGAGGTGTGGGATCCAGTGTGTTGATTGGTGTGCAAACAAGAGATGGGGATGTGGCAGCAAGATTAACTGGCAGCCATGTAGTGAAATTGGGTGAGGGAGAGATGGTTTGTTTGGTGAGGGTTTCAAAGGGAAATTCATGTTCAACCAAAGTAACATGTCTAGAGGTGTATATTTTATTAGTGAGGGGTTCTAGTGTATAGTAGGCATTTTGAGAAGAAGAGTAGCCTACAAAGATGCATGGTTTAGATTTAGGGTGAAGTTTCTGTGGAGAGTAGGGACGTAGCCAAGGATAGCAAAGACATCCAAAGCTTCGTAGTTTGTCATAGTTTGGATATTTATTAAATAATCGATGATATGGAGAAGTGTTTTGGAGAGTTGGTGTGGGTAGACGGTTTTAATGAGATAGGCGGCAGTGGTGAGGGCAAAAGGTAAATAATGTGTGGGCATTTTGGCATGTGTAAGAAGTGATAGACCGGTTTTGACAATATGTCTATGTTGACGTTCGGCATAACCATTGTGTTCGGGAGTATGGGGAGGAGAGGTGAGATGGGATATACCTTGTGATTGTAGATGTGATAAAAGTTTTATATATTCTCCACCATTGTTGGAAAAAAATTGTTTGATGGTGGATTGAAAGAAGTTTTCAACTAATTTTTGAAAATGAATAAAGGTAGAGAAGGAGTCAGATTTGTTTTCAACTGAGCTGGAGGCACAGCTAGCGGCACTTCAGATTGCGGATGCCCCTACACCGGGGGAAGACCCTAATAAAGAATACCCTAAAGAAGAGCCAGAGGAAGACCCAGAAGAAGAAGAGCCTTAAGAGATGGAAGAGGACAGTGACGGATATGAATGTTGTGGCTGTGACAAATTCATTATTTCTTACTATTTACCTTACTTCGATGAGATTAATATGTTGAATGTTACTCATTATTGTATTTGTGAATGTAAAGTGAAATATGGACGGTCATGGTAGAGGACATGGATGTGGCCATGGACGTGGTGCCGACGGACGTGGTGCTGGTGCTGTAAACATGGCCCCAGACGAATTAGCCGCCTTAATCAATCAACATGTGCAGGCAGCGGTGGGCGCTCAGGCTACCCAATTTGGAAGTAAACGATGACCCTGGTCATCACCTACGTAAATCTTCTATTGGATGGTTAATCCATTTGGTTTGACTAAACCATCCAAAATATTGAATACAGGACCGCCAACATGCATGTATAAGGCGTCTATGGACTGTAAGCCCCACACATACAATGGAGCTGAAGGAGCCGTAGGGCTTGTGCGGTGGTTTGAGAAGACCGAGTCGGTCTTTGCCAAGTGCAACTGTCCGGCGGTGGACCACGTGAAATACGCCACGGCGTCACTTGAGCCGTGGTGGAATGCACAGGTGCAGATGCTTGGCCAGGCGATGGAAAATGCTTTACCGTGGGACGAGTTTAAAGCGATGATAATGGAGGAATATTGTCCTCATAATAAAGTCCAGAAGGTGGAAGCTGAGTTCTGGCAGTTGAAAATGGAAGGATCTGAGATCAAGGCTTACACTACGAGGTCTCACGAGTTGGCGACACTTTGCCTTGGCATGATCGACCCACCGATCAAACGAATTGAGATTTATCTGCATGTCTTGGTTCCAGAGATACAAAGTATGGTGACTGCTGCAAACCTTAGTACTATCCAGCAGGTTATTCGATTAGCACACAAGCTTACTGACCAAGCGGTGGAACAAGGAAAGCTACCCAAACGAGGCGCTGTGGCAAGCGTGCCCGACAATAAGCGCAAGTGGGACAACTCTGGCAGCAAGGGATCTTCATCAAACAGCCAACCTCAGCAACATCAACAGCAACCACAACACACTCAGCAGCATCAGCATCAACAGCAGCAAAGGAGGTTTGACAACATCCGTAGTTTCAATCAGTCATCTTCTTCATCTCAGGGACAAGGTGGTTACGTGGGGAAGTATCCCAAATGTAATCGATGCAACTACCACCACACTGGAAGGTGTGACAATTTTCGATGCCAGCGTTGTGGTAAGGCTGGACACGTGGCAAAGGATTGCCGTGGTGAGTTGATGAAGAAGCCTCAGCAATCCCAAGAAACACCAAAAGGTTGCTTTGAGTGTGGAAAGGAAGGACACTACAAGAGGAATTGTCCTCAGTTGAAGAAAAACGGGAATGGTGCTGGAAAAGGTGGAAATAACAACAACAATGGTAGTGGTGACAATAATGGTTGCAACAACGGAGGAGCTAAAGGGAGAGCCTTCGTCATGGGTTCAGGTGAGGCTCTAAACGACCCTACTATTGTTACTGGTAAATTCCCTATTAATGGTCGTTTTGCTACTGTATTATTTGACACTGGAGCCGATAGGAGTTTTATCTCTACTAAGTTTAGTAGTCTCTTAAGTGATATGCCTTCTCCGTTGGAATCTAAATATACGGTAGAATTAGCTGATGGTAGGCAAATCCAAGTTACACACATCCTTAAGGGTTGCAAGATAGAACTTGCTGGTCATACCTTTGATATTGACCTTATGCCTGTTACGCTTGGGAGTTTCGATGTGGTCGTGGGCATGGATTGGCTGTCTGAGGAGCAGGCGGAAGTCATTTGCCATGAGAAGGTTATCTGCATTCTTCTCCTGGACGGGGAAATTCTCTCGGTTAAGGGCGAGAAAGGTGGTGCTGTGATAGGCATCATATCCTTTATGAAAGCACAGAAGTGGCAACGTAAGGGTCCCTTAGCTATATTAGCCCTTGTGACTAACAAGCAACCGAAGAAAAGGAAGATAGAGAACATTTTGGTAGTTCGTGACTTTCCTGAGGTGTTTCCAGAGGATCTACCTGGACTACCACCTTATCGTCAAGTTGAGTTCCAGATTGATTTGACTCCCGGAGCCACTCCGATTGCGAGAGCACCTTACCGGTTAGCCCCCGAACGAACTACAGGAACTATCTGATTGTAATGCTGGAGGTGTTGGATAAAGAGTTTATTTGACTGAGCTCATCACCTTGGGAGCACCTGTTCTCTTCGTCAAGTAAAAGGATGGCACATTTCGAATGTGTATCTACTATAGAGAATTGAACAAGGTTACAATCAAAAATCGATATCCTTTACCCCGGATAGATGATTTGTTTGATCAACTTCAAGAATCAAACTACTACTCTAAGAATGATTTGAGGTCTGGGTATCATCAACTGAGAGTCCAAGAGGAAGATGTCTCGAAGACAACATTCAGAACCCGCTACGGTCATTATGAATTCTTGGTCATGCCATTTGGGTTGACAAATGCACCAGCAGTATTTATGGATCTCATGAATCGTGTGTGCAAACCCTATCTCGATCAGTTTGTTATCGTATTCATCAATGACATATGATCTATTCGAATAAGAAGAACATGAAGAGCACCTACGCTAATCTTGGAATTACTTCGAAAGGAACAACTGTACGCCAAGTTTTCCAAGTGTGATTTCTGGATACGCGAAGTACAATATTTGGGCCACATTGTTAACGAGAAGGGAATACATGTTGATCCTGTAAAGATTGAAGAGATAAAGAATTGGTCGGTTCCCAAGACGCTTAGCGAGATACGACAATTTCTTGGACTGGCAGGATATTATCGGCGATTCATTGAGGGATTCTCTAAGATCGCTTAACCTCTCACAGCCTGACTCATAAAGGAACAACGTATAAATAGGGTGATAGTCAAGAGTCTGCTTTTCAGTTGTTGAAAACAAAAACTGTGTAGCGCATCGATATTGGCATTACTGAGGGCAAGCGATGACTTCATGGTTTATTGTGATGCTTTTATCCAAGGACTTGGTTGTGTCTTGATGCACATGATTAAGGTGATAGCCTACGCTCGAGACAACTAAAAGTACCCGAGGGAAGAACTACATGATCATGACTTGAAACTGGGTGCCATAGTTTTTGCCTTGAAGATCTGGAGACATTACTTGTACGGGACCAAGTGCACTATCTACACGATCAAAGAGTCTTCAGCATATCTTGAGTAGAAGGAGTGAGTTGAATATGAGGCAGCGACGTTAGGTGGAACGTTGAAGTTATGATTGCGCTATCAAATATCACCCAGAAAGGCAAATGTAGTCGTTGATGCGTTGAGCAGAAAAGAAACTGCTAAGCCCCGATGAGTGCGAGCTTTACAGCTTATGATTAGTACTCACTTGCCTGAACAAATCCGAGAAGCTCAGACAGAAGCCTTGAAAGCAAAAAATATTACATCTGAATCTTTAAGTGGAATGGACAAACAGTTTGAAATGAAAGCAGATGGAATTCGTTACTTCATGGACTAACTCTGGGTGCCTTCGTATGGAAATCTAAGGGACTTGGTTATGTTTAAGGCACGCAAGTCTAAGTACTCTATACTTCCTATTTCTGACAAGATGGATCATGACCTGAAGGCGCACTATTGGTGGCCTAATATGAAGGCAGACGTAGCTACGTATGTGAGCAAGTGCCTAACCTATTCGAAAGTTAAAGTTGAATATCAGAAGCCGTCTGGGTTACTACAACAACCTAAGATTCCTTTGTGGAAGTGGGAACAGACTTCTATGGATTTCGTTACTAAATTACCCCGAACTCCTACTGGTTGTGACACGATATGGGTTATCGTAGATCGGTTAACTAATTCTACTCACTTCTTGGCAATCAAGGAAACGGATAAAATGGACAAATTAACTCGAATTTATCTAAAAGAGGTAGTTTCAAGACATGGTGTACAGGTCTCAATTATTTCTGACCATGATGCTCGTTTCACATCACATTTTTGGCAATCATTATAGAAATCTTTGGGTACACATCTGGATATGAGCACTGCTTATCATTCGCAAACAGATGGGCAAAGAGAATGTACCATTCAAACATTAGAGGACATGTTACGTGGCTTGTGTGATTGATTTCGGGAATAAATGGGAAATTCACCTACCATTGGTGGAATTTTCTTACAACAATAGTTATCACACCAGCATTAAGGCAGCACCATTTGAGGCTTTGTATGGGCGAAAGTGTAGATTACCAGTTTGCTGGGCAGAAATTGGTGATAGTCAGCTAACAGGCCCTGAGTTGGTGCACGAGACTACCAAGTAGATCGTACAGATAAGGAACCGTATGGCTGCAGCACGTGACCGGCAGAAGAGCTATGCAGACAAGCGAGGGAAACCTTTGGAGTTTCAGGTCGGCGACAAGGTTTTGCTGAAAGTCTCATCGTGGAAAGGTGTGATTCGATTCGGCAAAAGAGGCAAGCTTAATCCGAGATACGTTGGACCATTTGAGATTCCGGAAAGAATAGGTCCAGTGGCGTATCGATTAGACCTACCTGATTCATTGAGTGGAATTCGCAATGTATTTCATGTCTCAAATTTGAAAAAGTGTTTATGGACGAGACGATGGTTGTACCACTGGAGGAAGTGTAAGTAGATGAACAACTACGGTTCATTGAGGAACCAGTTAAGGTAATGGACCTTGAAGTCAAGACTCTTAAGCAAAGCAAGATACCCATAGTCAAAGTTCATTGGAACTCGAAACGCGAACCAGAATTCACGTGGGAACGTGAGGATCTGATGAAGCTTAAGTATCCTTATCTGTTCGAAACGACGATGTCAACCGGCGGAAGTAATGATTAAATTTCGGGACGAAATTTCTTTCAACATGAGGATGATGTGACGACCCACCCCAAACTCACTCGATTTTTTTTGTGCCAATGCAGTAGACCAGTGATGTAACACAACAATGTAACTCAATTTTCAAGACGAAAATTCTTTCAACATGGGGATAATATGACATCCGGTAATTTTCCTTTACCAAGCTCCGTTAGTTCCGTTAGGTCTAGCATACAGTGTCGTGAGCACACACTAGTTGTCGTTGAATGTTGGTGACTTAAAAATAATTAACAATAATTATCAGATAATAACAAAATTAATAATGTTGATTATTAATTTGTACTTACATGATATGTGAATTTAAATATTATTTGTGAATTTTATCTTATAACATACCAAAGTGATATATCTATTTCATGTGTTTTGTAATTAGTGGAAAATATACATGATTATTATTGTTGATTAGTAATGCTTGGTTTTGTAGTTAAAAACAACTAAAAAGTGGAAAAGACTAGTTTTATAAAAGTTTAAACAAGGGAGGTTATTTTGTAATTATCAAAACATAATATTACCAAATATATTTTAAAAATCAACCCTAATCCCTTCCCCAAACTCCCCATTACGGCCAAACATCCCCACACACACACACACAATTCGATTTTTGATCAAAAACAACAAGCAAGCATCGATTTTGATTAGTTCCAAGTGATTCCAATGTGTAGCAAGCATCAATTCTTGATTCCTACGTGATTAAAGGTTAGATTTTTATTGATTTTTCATAGTTTTTGATTCATGATGAACCCTAGTTCGCAAATCATGATAAATGTTGAAATTGATGTTGTTTGATGATGTTTTGATGTTAGTTGTATTGCATTGATGTTAGTTTATGTGGATTATGCAAGAAATTCATGAATTTGATGCGTTGTTCATACCTTGCTATAAGTAGAAACTTTATGTATGAGATGTGGGAATTATGATGAATTGATGAGGTTTATCATGTTTAGATGATTGTTATGAACTTGATTAGGTATAAGTTTATGAATTTATGAAAGAATTGGATGTTAGATTGGTTTTGGGTGTTACTTTTCCGAAAGGGAAACTTTATTTATGTAGATTATTGGAAATTGTTAATTGGGCATGTTTATGATGTTAGGATCATGTTAGAAGTGATGATGTCTAAGGTGGTATATTGTGTTGTTTGGGTTGTATGAATACTTGATGCACAACTTTGGAAATTTAGGCTCTTATGGAATATACATGATAATGGATATTGTTAGGTGATTATGGAACTATGTTGGAATATGATAGAATCATGATGATGCATGATGTGTTAGTTAAAATTGTATTATGGACTTCTTGAGATTTATATGTGTTGTTTGATAAACCATGGTGTGTGATGAGCTTTATAGCACTTAAGGGTTTGTAATGTGGCATACGTGAATAACTTGTGTGATAACCATGTATGATGGATTGCTATACTTGATCAAACAAGAACTTAACTTGGCATGTCACCAACAGGTCAAATGGGTCAACTTGGTCAAATGAGTCTCGTTTTCCAAAACCTTGGGTCAATGTGGTTATTGAGCACTTAGGGTTGTTAAGTTTTCTGTGTACACGTACTTATGTCCTTGTGTGTTCTAGGTAACCTTTGAAGGGTTGTCTTTCCACTCATCATTAACTTTTACAATCATTCATTTGCGCACCAGGTGAGTTCAATGCCCTATTTTTACTTACTTCTCTTTTTGGGGGAGAAATCATACTTGGTTTTAAAATGCTTTTCTGTTATAACATGTGTATGGTAAGACATAGTGCGTTATACCATAGAAAGCCCTCACTCTTTCGGATCGTTAATTAAGGAATCTAGCAGGAAATTTTGGGTAATACCACGGGTTACAAGCCGCACCCGGGTGACGGAAGTCAACGGGTGCAATATTGTCCTAAACTACTAACAGCTTCACGACTAGTATGTCGTGGCGGGAGGCAAACAGACAAACATAGTTAGCTTCGATCACGAAATCACTATTGCTCTTTACTAATGAAATTAGACTAGCTATCTATTTCAATGCACGTGTTTATATTTTATTAACGCTACTGTTTACAATGATTACAAACTCTTGAACTCACCAATCATCGTGTTGACACTTTTAGTATGCTTTCTCAGGTCGTTTCTAGCAGCTGCACATAGGAGCACGCACGTGTCAAACATGCTTTGTTCAAACATTGTTTACTTTTAATTTAGCATTTACTTACGTATTTTGGTTTTGGCGCGTGTTTTGCGCAGTTTAGATTTAATACCTTGTGTTTGGGTTATTTACAAAACACTTCCGCAAATATTTTAAAGTTTCAAACTCTGAATTGTTTTAAAGGTTGCATATAGTGTCGTTCTGAGTAACTAATGATTGAGATACTGGTTTGTTCACTCGCCTCACGGTAAAATCCCGCACATAGATTTTGAGGGTGTGACAGTGGATGAGGTGGTAGCGGATTAGTTTGTGGGTTGGTGGTGATAGGACTTTGGGTTGGGAAGTGGTATGGAGGGGTATTGGTGGAGGATGTTAAGTTTGTGAGAGTTTCGGGGGATGTAAGAGGTGTGGGATCCCGTGTGTTGATTGGTGTGCAAACAAGAGATGGGGATGTGGCAGCAGAATTAACTGGCAGCCATGTAGTGAAATTGGGTGAGGGAGAGATGGTTTGTTTGGTGAGGGTTTCAAAGGGAAATTCATGTTCAACCAAAGTAACATGTCTAGAGGTGTATATTTTATTAGTGAGGGGTTCTAGTGTGTAGTAGGCATTTTAGGAAGAAGAGTAGCCTACAAAGATGCATGGTTTAGATTTAGGTGAAGTTTATGTGGAGAGTAGGGACGTAGCCAAGGATAGCAAAGACATCAAAGCTTCGTAGTTTGTCACAGTTTGGGTATTATAAATAATCGATGATAGGAGAAGTGTTTTGGAGAGTGGTGTGGGTAGACGGTTTTAATGGCGATAGGAGGGCAGTGGTGAGGGCAAAAGGCCAATAATGTGTGGGCTTTTGGCATGTGTAAGAAGTGATAGACCGGTTTTGACAATATGTCTATGTCGACGTTCGGCATAACCATTGTGTTCGGGAGTATGGGGAGGAGTGGTGAGATGGAATATACCTTGTGATTGTAGATGCGATGAAAGTTTTATCGGAAAAAAAATTGTTTGATGGTGGTTTGAAAGAAGTTCTCAACTAAATTTTGAAAACGAATAAAGGTAGAGAGGGAGTCAGATTTGTTTTTAAGCAAATAAAGCCATGTGTATTTTGTATAATGGTCTACAAATATAATATAGTATTTATATCCGTCAAAAGAAGGAACTGGTGAAAACGAAACATCAGAAAAAATTAGTTGTGGAGGAGCATGAGAAGATAAAGTAGATTGATAGAAAGGCAATTTATGACTCTTGTTTATTTGACAAGAATTACAATTGTTATTTGAATGTGAAATGCATGGAATAAAAGAAGACAAAACATTTAATGTTTTATTGTTGCGATGGCCTAATTTGTGATGCCAAAGCATGTTGTTGGTCTTTTGTAGTGAGAAGAGTGACAGGTTACATGATGACCGGAGTTCATATATGTCGTTGCTTGTCGTTCCTCTAAGAAGAGGGAGTTTGGTATTTCGATCCTTGATAACAAAAACATAATATAAAAACTGGATTAGAAACTTATTGTCATAACATAGGCGAGAGATAGATATACTATTTCGAGAAAGAGATGGAACACAAAGAACTTGTTTTAATATAAGTGGAGTAGATTGTGTGTAAAGATGATTTGGCCAATATGAGTAATAGCAAGTGACGAACCATCTCCGATTATTAGCTCCTCGGTGCCATCATAGGGTGCATGAAGGGATTGCGCATTTAGGTCATTTGTCACATTGTGTGAAGCTACACTCCCATCATATTGACTTGTGGGTTGCTATTACTTTTTCCCAGCAATATAATGGAATAACAGCATTAGAAAACATTTTTTTAAAAGAGCTACAATTAGCAATTGTGTGCCCCCTGCTATGACACCAATGACAACATCCAAGAAATGGCCGATTTCCACCGTGAGGACCACCGGGATGGCTGGCTGTACGGGGGTTGGTAGCAAAGGAGGGTTTGATTGGTTGTGATTGTCGGGTGTTGGCCTTGTTATGAGCAACAAATACAGTTGCGGGTTTATGTATTTCTAGTTTGTTGGTGGGTGTTTGAACTATTGCAAGCTTTTGGTTAATGATTTTTTCAATTGAAGGTAAGAGGTGAATCTCGGGCATGGAGTGCATCAATTGTTGGCTGTAGGTTTTGATCCAACCCATTAAGGATGATATCGGTGACATCCTCTTGATCGATAATCTTGCCAAGTATGGAGAGCTCATCAACAATGGTTTTCACAGTTTGTAAGTAGTCGGTTACGGATTGAGTCGGTGTTTTGGAGGTTTGCTTTAGGAGATATTGAAGTTGTTTGATGTGGCCTCTCGAGGGCGAGGCCAAGATCTTCCATGCTTCAACGGATGTTTTAGCATTTTGGGTAGTCTTTGTGTGGAGTAACCGAGCCGGGGGAGGATGCGACCCATCTATAAATTTATGAAGATCGAGTCCACGAAGAAGAGCCTCGATTTGGGTTTTCCAATCAAGATAATTGGTAGAAGTTAATTTAAGGGAGGTGGGGAAGTCAACGATGGTGAGGTCATTTGTGGTTGTATTCACAGTGAAGGTTTGTTCATTTGTGTCTCCCATGGAAGTTTTGTGGGTTTGAAAAAAAAAAACACAGAAGGAAGGAAGTGAATAAAGGTTGGTAGGTGGAAAGAGCTTTACACGAGCTCTGATACCATTATAATAAATGGTAATTGATTTTATATTTTTGAATGGTGAATTTACACAGAAATGAAAGACATATAAATACAAGACTAGAATGAATCAAAATGAGCAATCATAGGGACTGACTTTTCACCACAACCTACATCTCTATTAAATACATTGATCATAACCTACTTCATATTAAATACAATTTTCTAAATATAAGAGCTAAAATTATGGATAACCGACGGAGTGACTAAAAGAAAATTGAATTATTCTTTAATAGTATCTTTACCATACAGAAGCAGCACCTGAGAAACCGAAAACCCAATCATAGTTGTGACCCTGATTGACACCCGTATGAAATCAACCAAAAGCGTGTGGCCCTGAATTAGAATGATGAAGGTCAAATTTTGTACAACTACATAATAGGGTTAATCAACAGAAGATAAGAGCACTGAATCCTACCTGAAGGAAAACACCAAAGGACGCATCTTACAAATGTGCTGAAATTCCGATTTTACCATAAAGTTTTGTTTTATATAGTAGTAAAAATATATACTATTTTAATTTCAAGTAACTTTTTAAATTAGTTATTTATAATGCATCTCTTATGTAATCTTTAATTAGCATATATATTTAACAACATAAGAACGTAACAAAAAACACTAAGTAATTCAAGCAATGGAAATATCGTTGGATACAAAGATTTACTAGATTCAAATCGCGAATATGAAGATGCACAATACATTGACTTGACAACCACATCAAGTAGCTCAAAATGAGAGATCTAAACCAGTACACTTTTCTTTAGTGATTATTTCCAATGTTTGAATCATTTGGCAGTATGATGATTTAAATAATCACAAACAATGCCTTTTCGAAAGAACATTTCAACGGACAAAGCGTTTGATGTTTGCTTTCCTTCCTTATTTACCACGCTTAAATTCTCAAAACTTTACTGGTTTGCACTAATCCATCGAATTCCTCCTCTTCTGTAAAAGGTTTACCTATAAAATTTGCTAATTTTTTAACCTCGTTCTCTGGATCGTTCTTTAAATCCTCATACTTTAAGAACAATACTTTACTGGGTCGTTCTAAACTTGCCTTATAGTACCCTATCACATGATCCCAAAACGATCCATATGGACTCATACCTCTACTAAAAAAGCTTAAATGCATCATCTAGTTTCGTTGGTGTAGAAACATCATCTTTCAACTTGTTTAAGAAAAACCATAAAGAAATGAGCACATCTTTATGGTTTCTACACAAATAAATAATCCGACAATCAGAACATTTTGGTAAAGAAGTGTAAGGTATATGGTAGCCATAAGGCCATTAGCTTAACAAGGGTGTTCAAGAAAGATTCCTTTCTATGAAGAGAACACAATCATGGGGGCTCAGGGTGAGCAATGGGTGGTTTGGACGAGAATCAATAGTCATTTTGTATTTGGTTTGGTTCACAAGGGCCTTGAGCCATGTTTTGCCTGATTTTGAATAAGTTCCAAGAAAATATCGGCGGGTAGAGCTTGGAAGTCTTCTTGCAAGGCCATAGTTGCTTCAACCAAGAAGTCAGCTTTAAGTGATACCAAAAACCATAGAAATGCCAAAAACCCTCATACTTATATAGATTTTGTTGGTCATTCAAAGGAAGAGCAGACAATTTGTTCTTGTATCGATCCATAATGATCGACATCTTTGCCTTTCGTGCTCTTTCTTCATCTTTTGTAATCATTGCCATCGGTGAATAGAAGGCAATAGGATAAGACATTATGTATGGGTGTTATGGAAGCGGGCTCTAAATGTTGTCTTGGCTTGAAGTTCATTTGTGCAAGATCTACTATATATATGTATATGTATATGTATATGTATGTATATGTATATGTATATGTATATGTATATGTATATGTATATGTATATGTATATGTATATGTATATGTATATGTATAAATTATGGATTACCTACTACGCACATGATTCATATGGAAATTTGTGCTACTGGTTGTCATCAAATTTATGGTCAAATCTTTCGAATCGATTATTACAAACTTGAAAGTTGAGTTTAATGAGTAGTTATCATCACCAAAGTTGGAAGAAAGTCTTATGAACCTCGTGCTTCAACATAGTTAAAATGCAACATCCACCTTCCTAGCTTCTAGACCTAGTTATATGCTGTCTATAACTTGGATGTCTTCTCATGAGAGGAAAGAACATTGAAGAAAGTTCAATAGATATAAGAAAAGTACAACGTCTTCTAATTTTAATCACGTTTAAATAAAAAGGGTAAATACATACACCTATTTAATCCTACTACTTCTAAACTTAAATCATATTCTACTATGATATTCAAACTCTCAAAACTATAAAATGACCTCACTTTATACGTATCAGAGAGCATTGAGCTAAAACCGAGCTAAATGGTTATTTTAATCATGTGATGGGCATCCCTTACCTATATTATATGCTAAATTGCAAGTTGCAAAATTTAGGTTAACATTATCTTTTTTTATATATTGAGGGTTGTTTGTTACTTTGAGGAACCATAAACAAAGGTGGAAGATATAACACACTAACACAGTTAAACAACACTAAAGAAAGGCATTACAGAAAGTTGGATTTCAGTTTGTTCGGACGATGGGGGATATAAGCCCATCTTAAAAAAAAATTCAACATAAAGATTTTGTTTTTAAACTAAAAACTTTTAACATACATAATAATCAAATGAAATGAATTACACGACAGAAACGTATTCATAACCGTTTTTCTTCTGTAAGTAGACATCTCATCTAAGAGATGTCTTATTTTTATTTATAGTTAAAATGTTTAAATTTACTAATAAAATAAAATGTTTAATTTTTATAATTGACAGAATATAATTACCAACAGGAAAATTCCAACGGTGTTAAACTAACTAGATTTTTAAATTCAGTAGTTTACTGCCATGATAATAGTCACCGTAATCTGTCATTAGTCTGATATTGACTACGATCATTTGCTTTCTGTTGAAACATTTTTGTCTGTTATTATTATAGGTGTAACTCTAAACATAACAAAAGTTTAATTTTTTCTAATCTGGTATCCTTTTAACCTTGCTCTCACACAATCACTCCTAGAATATGCCATCTCTCACATTAGGTTGGTAGGTATATATATTAAATATATTTCTTTGTACAAACTTCTTTACATGGATTTCGATCCATGTATATGATTGCAGTTAGGGCAGCAAACGAACCAAACAAACACAAACAAAACTTTGTTCGTGTTCGTTCGTTATGAAATAAACTTGTTCATGAACTGTTCACGAACACTTACCGAACGAGATTTTTTGTTCGTGTTCGTTCATTAAGAAAATAAACATGTTCATTACTGTTCACGAACACTTACCGAACACAAATGAACACAAACAAAAGCAAACAAACACAAACAACTGATCATGAACATGACGAACACAAATAAGCTCATGAACACAAACGAATACAAATGATTATAAATTTATTTTAGAATAAATTATATTTTTATTACAAACATTATACAAAATCAATCAAAAATAAATAAGTACTTAACATAAATATAAAAAAATACTTGATAATTAACTCAAAAAAATAACTGACACAAAAATTAAGAATATAAACGAAACATTATCGAACGTTCACGAATGAATATAAACGAACACATTATCGAACCTTCATGAACGTAAATGAACGAACACGGCTTCTGTTCATATTCGTTCTTTTAACTAAACGAATGAAATTTTCTTGTTCGTGTTTGTTCATTTACTAAACGAAACGAACATAAACGAAATTCCCGCCGAATGATTTACGAACTATCGCTGAACGTTAAATTTGTTTGCAGCCTTAATTGCAGTCCATTATTGACTACATAAAACGAGATTAGAAAAATCACGTTCCTAACGTCTATTACACCTAATTACTTTACTTTTTTAATATTAAAAGCAATATATGCACACACAAACAGTCTATTGTACCTAATTACTTTACTTCTTAAAATTAAGAACAATATGCACACACAAATAGATGTAAACAAGCCGAGTCAAACTTGAGTTCGAGTTGTCTCAAGCTCAGGTCTTTTCAAATCTAATTTTAAAACTCATGCTTGGCTCGCCAATAATCTTTAATGTCAAACTTTGTTCAGGCTGAGTTGTTTACTATTTAGTTACATCAATGAATTTTTTTACTTTGTATACGCAACTTTCATAAATATTTTAGTTATTTTTGTCAAAATTTTAAATGGAATAATTAATTTTATATAAACAGGATAGATTTTGTCCAAAACACTAAATACTTTCATAAATATTTTAATTTTTTTTTGTCAAAATCTTAAATATAAATATTATTATTATATAAATATGGGAGATTTTGTCCAAAACACTAAATATTAAGGAGTAAAGCCTTTAAAATGGATAAAAGTATTTGAGGTATAAACTCAAATTTTAAAACTCACACATGGCTCGTCAATAATTTTTAATGTCGAACTTTGCTCAGGCTGAGTTGTTATTATTTAGTGTGCATCAATAATTATTTTTATATACTGTACACGTAACTTTCATAAATATTTTAGTTATTTTTGTCAAAATCTTAAATATAATAATTATATTTATATAAATAGGAGAAATTTTGTCCAAAACACTAATTATTAAGGAGTAAAACCTTTATAATCGATAAAATTATTTGAGGTAAAAACTCTACCATCTGACACCGATAAATATAACCACTCGTGAAGAACTGTCGCTATCTTGGCAAGCTGTCACTGATAAGAGACTTATCACTACCCGAGCAACAAAGAACTGATTAAAGTTTGTCATTACTGTTGATCAAGTTGCCATCAATGAAGACATGACACTAATGATGGCCGATGAAGACTCAACGAAGAAGTTAATTCAAATTTGAATATTTTACTTAATGAGGATAAAAGATAAACAAAATGAAGATATCAAAATTTGAATAGTTATATTAAATATTTATTTTCCTTGTTAAAAGGATTAAAATTAGACATTGTGAAGATTATAAATACTAAACTCCATTATAGTTTAATGACCAAAAGTGTTCTCTATTGTTATCATTCATAATGAAATCTATGCCAATTTATGAAATCTTTTTTGTTCTATCTTTATTGTTTTTACATCAATAACACCCATCTCTGTACAAATAAAAGCACGATTACAAGTTAACTATTTTTGTCAATTTATTCCGCTGCAATCAATACAAGTGCTTAAATCGATTCTAACAACTACTGATTCGATCCCAACAACTCAACAATTGGTACCAGAGCATGTTCTCATCTTGATCAATTTAACTACAAAGCTTGGCGCGAACTGTGCTGTTGTGTCATGTTCTATTAGAAGAGTCGTCAAAATTAAAGATGAAAATGGTATGAAGAAAATGATGAGAACAAGATTAGAGCGCCCGACTCAAACCAACAAAAGTTTTTAAAGTTAAAGATGTTAAAACATGATGAGTATCGAAAAACTGATTAGTGTGTTTATTTCTTTACTACTTATTAATTAAAAAAGCGTAAAATTTGAAGGAACTGAAAAAAAAGGTCGGTTGGGATTATGAAAACGAAAAGGGGAGAAATATGAACACAATGAATTTGTTCGATGAAGAACGTTGACCACACTTGGTCATGGAACCTAATATTTCTTTGTTGTTATATATAGCAATTAGATGTTTATGGTCTTGTAGCGTCATGATATTAATGATTATCGTAACAAACTAGGTTAAAATTATTTCAAATGTAGGTTAAGTAGTATCTTGAAGTAAAAGAAAAAAGTATGTTGTTTATAAAAATCTAGGAGTTATCTAAGTTAATTATGAGATGTTGTATTGTTCACAAGAGTTTTCTAATATCGACACCCCTTATACGCATCGTATAATGTCGATGGCATTGAAAAAGAATAAAATTCAAGGAATGTCATATGATTCTCTATATGCGACATATAAGACTATATGACGCGAATAACAAAATTTCGCACTGGATATGAGAAAACGAATCCAAGGGGTTGTTAGAAGTGTTATACACCCCATATACGACCGTATATGACAATACGATCCGAATGAAAGTCTTGAGGGTAATGATTTATAGTAAGATATTTAATTATGAGATTTTATGTTGCCCGTACGCTAAGGATCACTTGGATTTTGTTGACTCAAATTTGATCCCGTTTTATGGTTAAACTGAAAGTTATTGTTTAAATGTTCGATGGACGAGAACCACACGTTTAACTCGCGTGATATAACGGGAACCTATATATTGCAAAATAAGCACACAAGTGTAAAATGCTCAAAAGATATGCACGTGTGGTACATCAATGGTAGCAGTATATATATTGTATACCCATATATTATATGGGTTTTATAAAAATATTTAATTATCAATTATCTTTAACACAAATGCTTAAAGTGAAGTACCCCAAGACTTCAATAAAACAGGTGGAGGTCTTGATTCAAGTCTCAAGTGGAACAATAAAAAGTGGAGAGGTTTCAGGTTGAACCAGTGTGTTTACTCAGCTATGTTTAGTTTTCTCCTGAGAGTTGTCTCAGGTTTAGGACTGAGGTTCCGTACTTGAGTATTGAAGATAATCGGATGGGTTAATAACCCGTCAGTTATCCAATTAGACGTTAAAGATTAAGAGAATAAAAATATTTAATTAAATAATTAGGACAAAAAGACATTTATAAAATATCTATCCTCTTTGTTAGCAAAAGATTTTATATAATCAGGACCAAAATAATTATATCTTAAACAGTTTTTATAAACTAAATTTAGTTAATTTGTAAAATGGGAGTGAAAGGTAATAATTTATTTGAATTTTTGAATCATGTGATTCAACAAATCATAACAAATATTAGATATTTGAATATATAATATATGATTGAAGTTTTGTCAGCATTCTTTTTGTCTATAGAATTGTTTTTGGTATGTAGACTTATAAAATATATGATTCAATAATTTAATTGATGATAAAAAAGTTTACACTAAAAAAATATGTAGTTAATAATAAGAATTAGTTATTAATTTAGTTTTTTAAAATAACTGAGTTAATTAAAATGAAAATTTAATCTGCTTATCTTAAATAGAGTAAGAAGTAATGAAAGTATTAAAATAATTAGGTAATAATTTTAGACGGTATATAAGTCTGAGAAGGCACCACAAAATGACATGTGACGTCATCTTTACTGTTTTATTATATACTATCGATTAAAAGTGAACTGCCATTTTTTTATCTGTGGTTTGAACACATTTACTATTTTTCATGCAAAAAAGATTTTTTTGAATCCGGCTCTTGATGGTTTTAAAAAATTATAATTATCATCCAAAACATTACTTTCGTTTGTTTAAAATGTTAAACATGTAAACTAAGAAAATTAAAATGTTAAACATGTAAACTCACAAAATTACACTTTAAAATACAAATAAAAACCCTTCAATTACATAACCCATAATCCGGTGGATTTGAATTACGATATAAGGAGAAGATGACTAGAAGCGATGGAGCATTATATGTAAGCGTTATTTTAGAGGCTGATGCTAACAAAAGATCTCTCAGCATGCAACTGAAGTACGAGGAAGTTACCTTGGAAGATTTGACCATGCATAAGAAAATTTACTAAGACATGCATAAGGAAATTTACTAAGTGTCAAATCTTCCGAATCCAAAGACAGTGATCTTCCGAAGCCAAAAGTGAAGTTCCGAAGCTTGAAGATGAAAACTTTCGAAGTTTGAAGACTGATTTCTTCCGAAGACTTAGAAGACATGTGTCCCTGACACACTTTTGACAAAAATTGAACAGCTTTTTCGCTGCCCACTCTAATGACTCACCAATTTATACAAGTTGGTGATTATCTCTATACTTTTATGAAGTGTACATTATGGTGTCTGTGTCTGTAGCTTTTCACTCTTGTACTTTTATCGTTTTTGTAATAGAATAGGATGTAAGCTATGGCATGTCATAGTCACTTGTTAAAAGGCAATCTGCCTTTGGACTTTACATTGATCTTGTTGTCTAGATTAGTGTCCAGCTGGCCTTCAAAGTATGGCCGGCTGTATGTTGTAGTATAAAGTATCTCATGTAACCAGTCCTTGGACTAAGCATAGTAACACATTTGTAAAATTATTTGAGAGCAATATACATCATCCTTGAAAACCAATACTTGTGTTCTTGAGTTCTTTACTTGTTAGTTCTTTGTTTCTTTGCCTAGTTCCCTATCTGATTTAGTAAGTATGACATTCTACAACCGTGAAACTGTTGCATAACCATAACCGGTCCTACAATTGGTATAAGAGCTTTTTAGGCTCTTGATTGCAAAGATCTCATCATCTTGAATCACTCTTCAGTTTCACACCAACACTTACTTTCTCAAATGGCAGCTCTCACTAAAGCTGATATGGAAATTGACACCATGACTAAGTCTCCACTGATCATTCCTTATGACTTTGATACTTGGTGTATAAGAATGGAGGCTTCATCAAGTCTCAAGACAGTAGGATGTGGAGATCTGTAGTCTCAGGACCTCACATCCCAAGTACTACTTCAGCAACTGCTGGAGGTGGGATGATACCAAAGAAAGGCTGAATATTCTAAAGAAGACTGGAAGAGATTGATGTAGATCAGAAAGCCATGATCGCTCTTTAAACTGCAATTCCCAATTCTATCTACAGAGGCTTCAAGAAGTGCAAGACTGCAAAAGAACTCTAGGATGCTCTAAAGCTAATGTATGAAGAGTTTGATGAAGCTAAGGAAAACAAGAAAGATATTATGAAGCAGCAGTTTGAAAAATTCACCTTCAGACAGGTGAAACTATGGCTCAACAATACTTCAAGTATGTTAAGATTGTAGATACTCTGGTGGATGTAGGAGTGAAACTTGAGAATAGGGACATAGTAAGGAAGTTCATGTTCTCTCTTCCCAAAGAATAGACACACTACTGAGTGGTTACCAGATGGAGATGAACATGCAAAATCCATCTTACAGCTCATCCAGCACCCGAAAGAGTTCAACTCTTGATGTGGTTGAAAAGGATAGTAGAAAACCATAACATCATCTCATCTTCTACCCTAACAACTCATCAAAGGGCCCTTTCATCACCTTTCTTGAGACACCAAGGGAGAGCTACACTTAAGGAAGCCCATTCCAAGAGTCCAACTCTTCTCAAGCCTTTGTGTCTTCAGATGAAAGTTGTGACAACTTTCTTTTCACCCTTGAAGACCTGGACTGCATCTATCCAGATGATCTAGAGTACATAGAAATAGTCCAGCAGATGGCTCTTCTCACTCACAAAGACAAGAAGTTCTACAAGAGGACAGGGAGGAAGTTTCCAAGCAATGTGTCCAATGGAAAGTTTGGGCTGAACACAAGCAAAGTTAAGTGTTACAACTGTAACCAAATGGGTCACTTTTCTAGGGAGTGTAGGGCACCACGAATAAATGGTGGCCATATACAGCCCAGGCCAAACTACACTGAGGCAGCTGCAAGAACTGATAAGCCCAACCAACCAAAGCAGCAAGCTACATTTGCTGTTGAAGAAGGAGGCTTTGATTGGAGCTTTCAGGTAGAAGATGTCTCACCAAACCAAGCTTTGATGGCAAACCATGATGAAACCAAGGTATTGGAACATCTTTGTACTCCTGAATGCATTGCTAAAGTAAACATGTACAGATCCTATAACTTGGAAGTAAGATCTGATCTTGAGTCCTTAAACATTTTAAAAGCTGATTTCAAAAGTGGAAAAAAATGACTATAAGCTTAAAATAGAAGACTTAGAGAAAACCTTTTCTACTCTAAAACATGAGCACACAAATTAAAGAACTCAGATCAAAGATCTTGTTATCAAGTTAACTGAATGCCAGGCTGAGCTTATGATCAGCAATGCCAAGGCAGAAAAATGTGTCCTTGAAGAGGAAACCTTCAAGAGCATCATATCTCCATCCTTGCTTGCAAAAGTTTATCATCAGAACATAAAGGGGTTGGGATCAAGTGAAATAGCTCCTTCACACATACTACTATCAGTCAGATCTCCAAGGTGTAGAACTTGTGAAGAGGTTTATTCTAAGAATGGTCACTATATTCCTGGAGAAAAGAAGCGACAAGGGATGGCCAAGTCTGCTAGAAAAAAATCGATTAGGGTTGCTAAAAGAAAATAAGAGATCAAGTCCATCTTCAACCACAGGCAAAAACGTCTTTATCTCTGCTGGTCATCCAACTCCAAAGGCATGCTTCACCCTAGAAGCTTACTGCATATCTAAGAAGATGAATAAAGGAGCTGGAAGGAGATCAAGATCAACTTTCTTCTTAGTACAAGACTCTTAGAAGTAAGCCTGTGGAATGCATCATGTATGGTGGTACAACTCATTATGCTAAGGATTGCATTACAATCCACGAGTACCAGTCCGTATGAACAAGAGAATACTCCTGAGAGGAAAGAAGAAAATAGCTTCGGAAGGAAAATCACTTTCCTTCAGAAGCTCCAAGGCGAACAAAAAGAACATAGGTGGAAAACTGTCTTCGGAAGCAAGTTTGGTCTCGGAAGAAAGGTATGCTTTCGAAGCACTGAAGTCTGCTGCAGTGGATGCAAAAGCTTCCAAAGGTTCAGTCTCTAAAACTTCCGAAGTCATAAAAACTTCTGAAGTTTTGAAAGCCAAGTCTAATCTTCTAAAGATGGTGTGAAAGATGAAGAAATCCCATGTGAGTGAAGTTTATTCATCAACAACAGCCAATGATCCTCAAAGCTTGCATATAGGATTAATAACTGTTGAACTATCTTTAGTTTATTTTGATAAGCCCAAGATTAGCAAGGCTTGGGTTTCCAAATATAACTAATCATCTCCTTTTATGTGCAAGAAAACTGAAGACCAAAAGAAATGTATGGATCATTGATAGTGGTTTTTCTAGGCACATGACTTGCAATAACTCTTTGCTTCAAGACTTTGAGAAAATTGATGGAGAGCCAGTTGCTTTTGGAGGTGAATCTGATGGTTACATTACTAGAGGGGGCAGGGTCACAAATGGTAAGCTCAACATTAAGAAGGTAAATTTTGTTAAAGAGCTTAAGTACAATCTTTGAGTGTATCACAATTTTGTGACTAGAGACATAACATGCTCTTCACTGAGCATGAGTGCATTGTTCTCAAGCCTGGGGTGATCATTCCTCAAGAGCATGTTTTGCTCAGAGCCCCCAGGAAAGGGAGCATGTACAAGATGGACCTAGAAAAAAACCTCACCTTCAGGAGAAGTCTTTTGCTTTTTATCTAAAGCCAATAATGATGAGTCTTCATTGGCATAAAAGAATATGCCATGTAAACTTTAAGAATATGAATAAACTAAAAAGAATGATTTGGTAACTGGAATGCCAAAGAAGAGTTTACAAGTGTGCTTTTCTATATGGTGTGATAGATGAAGAAGAGTATGTCAAGCAACCACCTGGCTTTGCAGACCTAGATCATCCTAATTATGTTTGCAAGCTAGATAAAGCTCTCTATGGGCTGCATGAAGCCCCTAGGAAGTGGTATGAGACATTGCCATAGTACCTAGTTTAACATGGTTACAAAAGAGGTACTATTGACAACACACTCTTCATCAAAAGAACAGGAAATGACTTGATGTTGGTTCAAGTTTATATTGAGGACATTATCTTTCGGTCAACTAATAAAAGACTCTACAAAAAGTTTGAGAAGCTGATGAATAATAGGTTTGAAATGAGTGCCATGGGGGAACTCAATTTCTTTCTAGGAATTCAAGTGAAGCAAGTTGACAATGGCATCTTCATAAACCAGTCAAAGTACGTACAAGACATACTAACCAGATTCCATCTGACTGATTATATGTAAGGCCCCGTTCCCGGAAACCCCACAGTTGGTCATTCACAGCATCATTTATATCAAAACACAAAGAAATTCATTAAATAATAAAAACATTGCAGCGAACTAAGTTATCAAAAACCATTCATGCATTAATAATCACTTTTGCCAAGTAATACATCGTTGTTTAAAAGGTTACAAAAGAATATTTAGGTGCATTACAAGACAAAAATATTTCTTAGCATAAGATGGATGCCAATCTTTGTTTGCCAAGTAGCTTCAACCTGTACCATCCTCAGTAACTTTATTACCTGCCCATGATATGCATATAAAAGTCAGCGTTGCTGGAGTGAGTTCTAGTTTTGAAAATAAATAGAAAATATACATTTTTAAACTTTATTTGGTGATCATCCATCATTTTACATATCAATCATTAAGAGATTCATTATCTTCTTTCTTTCATTATCTTTCCCTTTTATTAACTAGGATGCACAAAGCAAGAGCCTACATTGTTGGTTGGCAATAGATGCGAACCCCTGTCGACTAACGTTTATCATGGTAGCTAACCCTCGAAAGTTGACCCACACTGCTAGGCACGAAGCCTGCTCATGAATACGGGTCCCATCATCTACATTGGTCAATCACAAGGATTAGACCCAGATGTGCATCCTTATGGGCTGAAACAGCCGCACATCAGTTGAGCTAATGACAACATGGTCGTGCACCTCCATTCATTATGCTTGCAAGGCTTTTTATTCATCATAATAGGGGTAACATTATTAAGTTTCACTGTCCTTCTTTTATTCCTTTGTGACCACTTATTATGAATAATACTTTAAAATAAGTAATAATTATCCATAACAAGCAGCCCATAAGAAGATAAATAAAACGGTAGAAACATAAAACAAGTATAAACTTCCATTAAACATAAGTTCCTAACACTTAAACTCTATTCCCAAAAATTCAGAAAAATCCTAAGTGTTCACAGCGCATGAATAATATATACAGCGGATAGCTTAAAACACTAAGTGTTTACAGCGGACAGCCATGGTCTACAACGGATAGCCAAAGTCCACAGCGGACAGCCAAAGTCCACAGCGGATGAGTAAAACACTAAGTGTGTTCATAGCATATGGTTAAAGGGTTCACAGTAGATGAACAATGCCCACAGTGGACAACTATAGTCCATAGCGGACAGGCTAAATATCTAAGTGTTCACAGCGGACCTACAATATCCATAGCGGATAGTGTCTACAGCGGACAGTGTCCATAGCGGATGACCAACATCCACAATGGACACTTTGTTTATAAACAAGTGTCCACAGCGGACCCATAGTGTCCACAGCGAACACCAAGTCCAGTACCTGTGATGCAACTTATGAACTTTTCCAGTCCCAAAACCTCATCTTACATGAACTTAGCATAGACTATCATGTTAAATGCTTAACAAGACAACAACTACACCCAACATCACAGAAAACACTTAAAACATGCATCAAACATAGAAGGTCGTATTCATGAAAAAAGACATAGTTAGTTCATAAAACATCGTTTGCTATACATATCAGCCCCAAACAAGTTGAAAACAAGTAAAATAGGGGATCTAGAACTCACCTCTAACAGCTTTCGAGTAAGACTTCTTCAAACCCGTGAGCAACCCTGAGTTCTAGCATCTAAACACGCAACAACAAGCAACCAAACACGAAGGAAACACATAAAAAATCGATCCAGCAACTCGAACACAACTGAAAACCTAGAAGAAACCCAAGAAAACCTTACCTTCTGGAAGAACTTCTGCTTTCTCTCTCCAAAAACTAGATGGGGGTTTCCTTTTCCAAATCACCAGCTGAAAATATGCATGACAGAAAGGTGTGGGCGGCCTTACCACCTTTTTGAAACCCATAATGGGTAAGTTTGACCTTTGCACATCTTTAACCCCTCAACTTTAGGAATAACTATCTTTTTTCTTTTACTTTTCTTTTCTTTAAATTTTCGGGTGTTACAAGTCCACCCCCATTATATAGGTTTCGTCCCCGAAACTTGTCATTCCTTAAAGAGATCTCGGTAGTGCCGTCTTATTTCTTCCTCCGACTCCCAAGTGGCTTCCGATCCCTTACGATGTTTCCATTGCACCTTTACTTGGCTAATCACTTTATTCCATAGCTGTTTCTCCTTCCGGTCCAATATGGCCACTGGTTGTTCCACATAATTCAACCTTCCATCAACCTCAATGTCCGTGAGGGGAATAACAACGTCACCTTCCGCCAAGCACTTTCGTAGTGAGATACATGGAACGTAGGATGAATACCATGCAGCTCATCGGGAAGATCCAGTCTATATGCCACTTCACCAACTCTGGCAATAATTTTGAATAGCCCGATATACCTTGGGCTCAACTTCCCTCACTTTCAGAATCTGATAATCCCTTTCCAAGGGGATACTTTTAAAATCACCTTATCTCCCACTTGACTCAATTGGTCTCATTCTTTTATCAGCGTAGGACTTCTACCGATCCTTTGCCGCTTTCATGAAGGCCTTTATCTTTTACAACTTCTCCAACATAGCCTCAATGATCTCGATACTTCCCAACTCTTTCTTCCTGATATCACCCCAACATACTGGGGTTCTGCATCGTCTCCCGTATAACATTTCGAATGGTGGCATGCCTATACTGGCATGATAGCTATTGTTGTAGGAGAAACTCTGCCGACGGTAGGTGTTCATCCCAACTCCCACCAAAGTCAATAATGCATGCTTGGAGCAGATATCCTCCAAGGTCTGAATGGTACTTTCCGATTGACCGTCTGTCTGAGTGTGGTAAGTAGTGCTATGTGTAACCTCGTTCCAATCGGATCATGAAATTTCTTCAGAAACTTGGAAGTGAACCTAGTATCGGATTATCAGAAACAATAGACACTGGTACGCCCATGACGAGTTAATCTCAATGACTCCGCTAACCTCCGACGAAATAGTTTCTCGGCTTGGCAGGAAGTGAGCACTCTTCGTCAAGCGGTTACAATCACCCAAATGGTATCGCATCTCTCGCAGTACGAGGCAACATTATGATGAAGTCCATAGTGATGTGTTCCCACTTCCATTCAGGGTATCCAAGGGTTGGATCTTCCCATATGGTTTTTGATGCTCCGCCTTCACTTGTAGACAGGTCAGACACTTACTCACGTACTCCACCACGTCACGCTTCATCCCTGGCCACCAATAATCCTTCTCAGGTCATGGTACGTTTTTGTAGCACCGAATGGATGGATACCGAGTTTTGTGAGCTTCATCCATGATCTCTCCCTTAGCTCCCCATACGAGGAATCCACATCACCCAAAACGGGTTCTAACGCCAAGGGTATTCTCCCCTAATATGTTACCTGCCCCTTCATCCGTTCAGATTGATTCTTCATCCTTCAGTGCCTCATCTTAGAATTTCCTGATTTGACCTAGGACATCCGACGTCACAAGCAGCTGACAAGCCTTCACCCGAATCGGTTCAGGCCTCTCCTTTCGACTGAGGGCATCAGCCACCATGTTCGCCTTGCCCAGATGATAGTGGATTCACAATCGTAATCTTTGATCAACTCTAACCACTTCTTTTCCTCATGTTAGATCCTTTTGCTCGAAGAAGTACTTCAAGCTTTTATGGTCAGTGAAGATGGTGCCTTCGTCCTATACAAGTAATGCCTCCAAATCTTTAATACAAAGACCACAACGGCCAACTCCAAATCATGAGTAGGGTAATTAACATCATGGATCTTCAGCTGCCGAGATGCATAGGCTATAACCTTCCCTTATTGCATCAACATGCAACCTAAACCCAAATATGAGGCATCGATGTATACCACCATGTCGTTACTCCCTTCGGGCAATGTCAAGATCGGGGCTTGGGTTAACCTCGTCTTCAGCTCTTGAAACGCACTCTCCTGCTCGGGACCCCATTCAAACTTCACGTCCTTACGGGTCAACTTCATAACAGTGAAGCTAGCTTGGAGAAGTCTTGGATGAATCTCCGATAGTAACCTGCCAAACCCAAGAAACTACGAATTTCAGATGGAGTCTTTGGGGATTCCCATTGCATTACAGCTTCGACCTTCAGAGGGTCCACTATTATTCCATCGGGGTTAATCACATAGCAAAGAAATTGAACCTCTCGTAGCCACAATGCACACTTAGAGAACTTTGCATACAACTTCTTGTTTCTAAGTGTCTCTAGTACTTTACTGAGATGACAGGCTTGCTCCTCCTCACTCTTAGAATATATTAGAATATCATCAATGAATACGATCACTGACCTATCTAGCATCGCTCGGCACACCCAATTCATAAGATCCATAAAGGCAGCCGGTGCGTTGGTTAAGCCAAAAGACATCACGAGAAACTCGTAGTACCCATAACGCGTGCGAAAGGCTGTCTTAGGGATATCTTGTTCCTTCACCTTCAGCTTATGATACCCTGACCGAAGGTCTATCCTGGAGAACCAACTAGCACCCTAGAGCTGATCAAACAAGTCATCAATCCTCAGTAACGGTTACCGATTCTTCACAGTCAACTTGTTCAGTTCACGGTAGTCGATGCACATCCTCATACTACCCTCCTTCTTTTTCACGAATAGGACTGGAGCACCCCATGAAAAAGATACTCAGCCGAATAAAGTATTTATCCAAGAGATCTTGCAGTTGCGCCATCAGCTCCTTGAGTTCAGATGGTGCCAACCAGTATGGTGCCATGGCTACGGGTTGCGCTCCTGGTATTAAGTCAATCCAAAACTTGATTTCTCTTTCAGGTGGGACCCCTGGTAGGTCTTCGGGAACCACATTGGGGAAACTGCATACTACCGGCACGTCTGACAGCTAAGGCACGGTAGCATCCACATCCTTCACATAAGCCAGGTAAGCACCACACCCTCGTCTCATAAACTCTCTACCGTGATTATCGAGATCACTGGCGAAGTAGTGTATCCTTGTTTCCATGTATCGTAACCAAGCTGCCATCGGGTGCAGTCAAATGAATCGTCTTCTTTCGACACATGATATTGTTCTTCGTAGGTCGCCAACCAATCCATTCCTAACACCATGTCAAAACCTCCTAGGGCCATCACATACAATCTAGTAGGAAACTTATGACCGTCCAATTCTACGAGACAATCGTCTATCACATCAGTCACCTAGATAGACTTTCCTATATCTGTCTCTACATAGAAGGGCAAGCCTATCTTCTTATTCTTACCATGCATTACACGACAATAGGTGGCAAATACAAAACTCCTACTAGCACCCGACTCGAAGTGCATAGAAGCATACAGTTGGTTTACCAAAAACATACCTGAAATTACTTCAGGGTCCACTCTGGCTTCTTCTCGGGTCATGTTAAATGCCCTTGCCTTGGCTTTGGTGCTCTCACTTCTCCCTTTCTCTCCCATAGTCTGGGTCCCTAAGCTCCCTGCTCCACCCTTCTTGCAATCTCGACCCGAGTGGCCTACTTCCCCGTATTGGTAACATCGCGATACCCTGCACTCTTTAGCATAGTGGCCTTCACCTCTACACTTAAAACACTGGTTCGTCCCCACTCTACACTCACCCATGTATATCTTCCCACACTTCCTACATTCCCTCCTGTCGTTTCCCTTACTCAATCCTGGGCAATGATCATCAACCCTCATCTCCTTCTCCCCAATCCTTAGTTATCACCCAAACCTCTTCCCATCACCATTCTTGATCCAACTCTTCTCAACCTTCCTCTGAATTGGCACCTGGTCCCTCTCATCATACAATCTTCTGGCCAAATCTATCGCAGACCTAAACGTGCTCTGTCTAGCGGCTATCATGTTCCTCCTAATGTCCATGGGCAAACCCTGCATGTACCTCTTAATCTTCTTGGACTCTGAAGTTACTAGATCCACACCAAGTTTTGCAAGTTTATTGAACTTAGAGGTATACTCTTGATGAGCATGTTTCCATCCTCCAAATACAAGAACTCCTCAATTTCGTCCAACTCTCGATGTGGACAATACTCCTCCAGTACCAGTTCCTTCAAATCCGACCACCTCATCCTTGCTATAGATCGTTATCCCTTGGCTTGGACAATGTTGTCCCACCAGCATAATGCCGAGTCAACGAAAGAATGGGTGGTAAACTTCACCTTCTGATCCTCCCGACATTCACTAATGTCCTGGACTGCCTCCATCTCTCGAACCCAACGGTGAGCAGCAGTAGCATTGCCATTACCGTTGAAGGTCGGGGGTTTGCACCTTTGAAACACCCCATAGCTGCACCCCTTAGCAGTCTCCTTCTCCTCCTCACTATCATCGTCATAAATTACCATCTTTGGGCTAGATGGCTCTTCCTCTATTTCCCCCTTCCTCCTCGTATCCTCAGCTTTTTCCCCATCCTTTACAACCCTCAGCACCTCAGTCACCACTGAAGGTAAGACATTTTGCATGATGTTATAGACTTCGTCATCAATGGCTTCCTTCACTGTAGATTTGAGAGTAGCTGATCCTGCACCCTCTTGGTGGCTATGGAGGTCTGTGTCCTCATGAATCGTCTCAGGAGCCTTAGCCTTGCTCCTGGTGACAAGTGGTCAAGTAGTACGCCCGCCACAAGCATCACCTCGGGTTGCCTTCCTAGATTTTCTCCCCGCCATTTAATCTATTTCCTATAAGATTCAAACACCAACAAGGTCATTCAAGGCAATAGCTCAGATTATGTCAAGTATAGTAAGTCCCTAATTATAGTGGCCAGTTGTGATTAGCCACTTACTTTACTCTTCATTACCTAAGCATCCCCTATCCTGACTACATCAGCGTCCAAATCTACTAAGAGCACATAAATCAAATAGCACATGCACATAATACTGGTTAACTTTAAGAAAATTACCTAATGTTACGTAGCTACTTGGGCTAGCATCCCTTCATTTTGGTCCCATTTTCAGTTTAAGTTTAGGTTTTTGAAATTATTTTACCCAATTCTCTTAAACTTTGGCTCTGATACCAACTTGTAAGGCCCCGTTTCCGAAAACCCCATAGTTGGTCATTCACAGCATCATTTATATCAAAACATAAAAAGATTCATTAAATACTAAAAACATTATAGCAGAAGAAGTTATCAAAAACCATTCATGCATTAATAATCACTTTTGCCAAGTAATACATCGTTGTTTAAAAGGTTACAAAAGAATATTTAGTTTACAAGACAAAAATATTATTTCTCCATAAGAGGGATGTCAATCTTTGTTTGCCAAGTAGCTTCAACCCCGTACCATCCTCAGCAACTTTATTACCTGCCCACTGATATGCATATAAAAAATCAGCATTGCTCAGTGAGTTCTAGCTTTGAAAATATAGAAAATATACATTTTTTTTAAACTTTATTTGGTGATCATCCATCATTTTACATAATCAATCATTAGGAGATTCATTATTCTTCTTTCTTTCATTATCTTTCCCTTTTATTAACTAGGATTGCACAAAGCAAGAGCCTACATTGTTGGTTGGCAACAGATGTCAAACCCCTGTTGGCAAACGTTTATCATGGTAGCTAACCCATTGACAGTTAACCCATACTGCTAGGCACGAAGCCTGCTCATGAATACGGGTCCCACTCATCATACATTGGTCAATCATAAGGATTAGACCCCAGATGTGCATCCTCCTGGGCTGAAAACAGCCGCACATCAGTTGAGCTAACGACAACATGGTCGTGCACCTCCATTCATTGTGCTTGCAATGCTTTTCATTCATTATAAGTGCCCAGGGGTAACATTCACTAAGTTTCACTTTCCTTCTTTTATTCTTTTGTGACCACTTATTACGAATAATACTTTTAAAATATTCATTACCTTAAAATCACGTATCATGAAATAGTAATAATTATCCATAACAAGCAGCCCATAAGAAGATAAATGAAACAGTAGAAACATAGAACAAGTATAAACTTCCATTAAACATAAGTTCCTAACACTTAAACTCTATTCCCAAAAATTCAGAAAAATCCTAAGTGTTCACAGCGCATGAATTATATATACAGTGGATGGCTTAAAACACTAAGTGTCTACAGCGGACAGCCAAAGTCCACAGCAGACAGCCAAAGTCCATAGCGGATGAGTAAAACACTAAGTGTGTTCACAGCGGATGATTAAAGGGTTCACAGCGGATGAACAATGCCCACAACGGATAGCCAAAGTCCACAGCGGACAGCCTAAATATCTAAGTGTTCACAGCGGACCTACAATATCCACAGTAGATAGTGTCCACAGCGGATGACCAACATCCACAACGGACACTTTGTTTATAACCAAGTGTCCACAGTGGACCCACAGTGTCCACAGCGGACCCACAGTGTCCACCGCAGACACCAAGTCCAGTACCTATGCAGCACTTATGAAATTTTCCAGTCCCTAACATCATCTTAACATGAAACTTAGCATAGATCTATCATGTTACATGCTTAAAAAGACAACAACTACGCCCAACATCACAGAAAACATTAAAACATGCATCAAACATAGAAGGTCGTATTTCATGAAAAAAGACATAGTTAGTTCATAAAACATCGGTTGCTATACATATCAGCCCCAACAAGTTGAAAACAAGTAAAAGAGAGGATCTAGAACTCACCTCTAACAGCTTTCGAGTAAAACTTCTTCAAACCCATGAGCAACCCTGAGTTCTAGCACCTAAACACGCAACAACAAGCAACCAAACACGAAGGAAACACATAAAAAATCAGTCCAGCAGCTCAAAACACAACTGAAAACCTAGAAGAAACTCAAGAAAACCTTACCTTCTAGAAGAACTTCTGCTTTCTCTCTCTAAAACCGGATGAGGGTTTCTTTTCCAAATTACCAGCCGAAAATATGCATGAGTGAAAGGTGTGGGCGTCCTTACCACCTTTTTGAAACCCATAATGGGTAAGTTTGACCTTTGCACACCTATAACCCCTCCACTTTAGGAATAACTATCTTTTCTCTTTTACTTTTCTTTTCTTTAAATTTTACGGGTGTTACATTATAAGGTTGCATAAGACTCCCATAACCAGAAACCACTCCCTAGGACCTGATTTTGATGGGGAGTATATGGACGAACACCTATATAGGGCTATGATTGGGTCTCTTATGTATCTAACAGCTAGCAGGCCTGATATCATGTTTGCCATATGCATATGTGCAAGATATTATGCCAACCCCAAGATGTCACAGCTAGTTTCTATCAAGAGGACTTTTAGATATGTCAAAGGAGCTCCTAAACTGGGACTTTGGTATCCAAAGAATTCTGACTTCAATTGCTTATACAGATAGTGACTATGGTGGTTGCAACATGACTGCAAAGTCTATATTTGGGGGATGTCAATTCCTTGGTGGAAGGATAGTTTCATGACAATGCAAGAAGCCATCTTGTATATCTGCATCAATTGCTAAAGCTAAATACATTGCTGTTGCAAGCTGCTGTGCTCAAGTGCTTTGGATTCAAAATCAGATAGACAACAACAGTGCTATCTCCATCATAGAGAATCCAATGCAGCACTCAAAGACAAAGCAAATCAACATCAGGTATCATTTGATCTGAGATCATTTTGAAAAAGGATTAATTAAACTGGTCAAAGTTAACACAAATGAATAATATGCTGATCTGTTCACAAAAGGTTTCAATGAACAAAGGTTTAAATATCTTGTAATAGCTATTGGGATGATTAACTTTAGGTGGATTTTCTTAAATTAATTTCAAAAATGTTTTTCAAATATGTGTGTCTTTAATGTTGTCTACTTCATCACTTATATAAGCCTTGTTTATCTTAGATGAAATTTTTCAAAAGTATATATTCCTTAGAATTTTGAGAATTATAGACAACTTTTCTTTAGGAAGACACTTAATTTGACTTCGGAAGAACATTATGTCTTAAAAACTAATAAACTACTTATTAAGGGATTTAGCCTCAGAAGAAACTCTAATATATCTTCCAAAACTTAAATCTGCTTCTAAGTACTTATATGTTTTGAAGGACAATTTTCTTCTGAAAGCAATTAATTCTCGAAAGTTTTATTCTTTTCTTGATAAAAACTTCTAAAATCTTCCGAAACCAATTCTGTCTCCAAAGCAAAATTACTCTAAGTACACTGTCTTCCGAAGAAATTCTTCTAAAACTAAGAATATCTTCCAAAGTCAATTTTTCTTTGGAAGCTTTCTTTAAAACTTCTGAAAGCAAATTACCTTCGAAAGATTTTCAACTTCCAAGATAACTACCCTTTTGGGCACTTTTCAGAGGTGGGACCGACATTCGGATTTCAAAGTTTATCTTTTGTAATAACTTTGTCTCACATCCAAGCATATAAATAGCCTTTACAACGGACCTCCCTCTTTCTTCTTCCTCTTCATCTACAATCTTCTAGTCCAAAGTTACCTATAAACCCTTGTTGATTTTTCACTCTCTCTCATAAAATCTTCAGAAAATGGCCAACCCTAAATCCCAAAATCAACCAGCTTTTGTTATGCACCTTCACAAGCAACATAACTAGGTTGTTCTGTTATTGGCTAAGAAAGACCCTGGTTTTTTAGGGATCTGCAACTTTCTTTCTCGCTCATCTTACCTAACTGCCCTCATCATAAACCCTCCACTCTTTGAAGATCAATTGCTTGAGTTCTAAAGGACCTGCTAAGAGGTCATTATGGACAATAAGAAGGCACTATCTGCAACAGTGCAGGAAAGGACCATGTTCAACACTCCAGCCACTATTAACCAACATCTGAGACTGGATGATGAAGAAGGTGGACTGGATGATAAAGAAGGTGAACTGTCTTTCCCAAAAATGACTTCTCAGTCAAGACCTTCAGAAAAGGGAAGGTCTCCTCTTAGTGGAAGTACCTCCTCTATATAGTCATCCACTCCCTATCAAACAAGCATAGAGGATGGGATCAAGTTCCTGAAAACCTTTCCTACATAGTCCATGGAATGGTCCCGGGGATCAAGTTTAAGTATTCATAATTTGTCTATACAAATTTATTTTCTAACTTAGATTCCTTAGAATATTACATGTTCCCTAGATATGTCCAGCACATTCTTAACTGTGAACTGGGCTTACAGTTAAGAGGAACATGTAATGTTCTAAAATTGGGATAGATGAAGCCCAGCATCTTTAAGATAATGAGGAAAACCACTGTTGGTTTTTCTGGGGTGGAAACAACCCTTGTCCTAAAAAATGTTAGAGCTCCCTACTTAAGGTGACAACTTGGCAGTCCAAACCAATGTTGAACCCATACCTTCTTCATCTTCAGCACCCATACAACCATAAATAACCATCACCTACCAAAGAAAATCCAAATTAACCCCTGCTTAGTCTATTCAGATTGAGCAGGCCCCCATATACTCACCCATGCAGAAGGAAGTGGAACCAAGAGCTCCCACTTCTCTTAAGGAGCATACTACTCCCATTCCTACTATGATTAGTGCTGAGGTTCTTCATGCTTAGCCTGGTGATCTTATTACCCCAGCCTCAAGCCTTCATCTAAAGTCTCAAAACTTAGATAAATAACCTTCAGGGGAAAGCTACCATCCCCAGTCGCTAGATCTCAACCAACCAATCCCCAACCTAGAATTCTATGATGATGATGATATGGGATTTAGTGAGTACCATGAGTCTTTATTCTCCTCCCCTACTCAAGGAGAGATGAGTGCTCCTGCTACTCCTATACCTAGCCCATATCATCCACCCATGACTGGGTTGACCTCTTTGAACAAGTTCAAGAGGTCCATATGGAAGAGGCTCTCACTTTTACAAGTGATTACATCTTTAAAACCTCAATCATGATAACCCGGCTCCTTGGCACTTCTTATGAAGCTGTCATTGAGTAGGGGAAATTCAGAGACCAAGAAATAATATCTGGTGGTGAGGGGGATGACTTTGGTCATGTACTCTCATCCCCCCATGATTCTTCTGATGAAGGTGAGGGGAGTATGCAACTAAAGGTGCACAAACTGACACAAACTTGTACATATTTGGTCTCTAAGGTTAGTCACCTGGAATCTCAGGTGGCTACCTTACAAAGGCAGGTGCTTAGTCAGCAACTTGAGATCACTAATCTCAAGGGCAAGTTAGCTGAGAGGCCTGCCAGTCATGCTCAACTAGGTCTACAACAACCTATGGATATGGTGGACCTAACCTCTTGCTCACCTGTGCAAGTATGTATGCTACCAAAAAGGGGGAGAAAGTCACCACAACCATAGAGCTTGGGAGCATTGCCCTAAGTATGGACATTGAGGATTCACCACCCTCACTTGCAGTTATCCAGACTCAACAACCTCCTCAGGCCTATATCAATGTGGATGCCATAGTTCAAAGTTTATTTGATTAGGGTGTACTAAGGGCTATGTCACCTCCACCCCACCCTGCTGACAATCCAATAGTAGTATGGAGGCATGACACTGATAGAAGAGCCTTAGTGCTTTCTAGATATCAGGGTCAAAAAGAAATTTTCAACTTCCATACCTTAAAATTCTATGAAAGCTTTCCTTTTGTTCACCTGCTAATTGTCAATCCAAACAAAACAGACAGGCTGACAGATTAGCTGAAAGGATACAGATGAGGGTGTCTGAGGAGTTTAAGAGAAGAACAAGCTTATATAGATAGAGGCTAGCGGGGAAAATAGTTGGTCAACTAGATACTGAGTTGGACCCTAGATTAGATTCGATGGAGAATCCTCAATTGAAGGCCCAGCTGTGGAACCTGTGAACCTTGAGACTACAACTCTTTCAGCACCAATTACCCTCAGTGAGACACTAGCTGGTGAAGATGTCTCACAGCCTCTCTCTTGCCAGAGCTCAAGTGCAGAACTAGCTTAAAAAGATCAAAGCTCTCTCCTCCCTGAGTCACACGTCTTGTGATTGACAAAGGAAAGAAAGTCTTAACTTTAGAGGAGATTGAGGAGGGAAGAGGGAAAGGAAAAGGAAGGCAAGGAAGAGAGGCCAAGTGAAGCTCTAGTTTTATAGAGGCTGCAATTAGGGCTGCCCATAGGCCAAACATTTAGGAAGATGAGTTATGGGCAGACAGATTAAACAACCTGACAACTAGTAACTATAATATAGATGAGCTAATCTTTCTTCCCTTGGAAGAATTAAATGAACTGGCAGACACTAAAGTGTGTAAAGAGAGGAAGGAGGTTGAGGTTACTGCTTTGCTCCTCAAGACCAAAGAAGAAAGAAAAAGAAAAAGATTGTATAAAGCCCCTGTCCTCTCCCTAGTTCAAGAAAGGCCTGAAGTAGAGTCTGTGGTTGTTGAGGAAGAAACTCAAGTAGGTAGGTAACAAGACAGACAAAAGACAATTACTTACTTGAGTGCCACAGGTCTCTATCAGGCGACAGTTTTACTCCCTCTATCTTATGATTGAATACCTCATGCAGCTTGAACAAGAAGTCATCAAAGAAAGAAAAGCTACTAAAAGAAAGATGAGGGAGGAAGCTACAAAATCAAGAGCCAACATCAAAGCTAATCAGAAGAAGTCTGAGGACACATAAAAGATGGTGAGATTATTAAAGCTGTATGGGCTCTTTGGAAGGAGGCTTGGTCCCATGTCTCTTCTGCAATGGATGAGCACATAAGGGTGATCAAGCAAAAGATCAAGAGGGGTGAGATACAAGACTTGCGTTCTCCATCAAGTCAAGCTGCACCTAAAGCTGAGGTCAAGGTTGAACCCTAATAGACAACACAACCTTGACCTATTGCTGATCCATAGCCAGCTTCATATTCTGACCCACAACAGTGTCCTGAACCGTCTTCTGCACTTATGAAGGCGAAGGACCAAAATGAGAAGGATAAAAAAGGAAGGCATGGTAATCAAGACCAACCTTCTCAGTTGAAGTACAGAAAGAGGAAGAGGATGGCCATCAGAAGGGACTTAAAGTCAAAGAAGAAGAAGAAGTCTAAGACATCCACCTCTGCATCTCAGGATGAGTCAGAACATACTGAGGATGAACCAAAAAGGCTGTTCAACCAACTACACTACAAGTAGACTCTCTTGCTACTGAGAGACCTATCTTGTCTTAGGTATACTCTCCAAGCCCAGACAGATGGCATGTCACAAGAGATCAAGGAGGTCCACAAGTATTCTTCTTACAGAACATACTTGACCTTCCTGTTCATGATCTGTTGGACATCACAAGATACTATGAGAGCCTGAAGAATCCAAACCAATTGATAAATAAAAGAATGGCTCTGATTCTGATAAGGGCTATACACAATTGAAGAAAAAGACTCAAAATGATCTTCGAGTTTTGGTAGCATCAGCCTAGGGAGAGTTTGTAAGAGTTATCTTAGAGGCTGAGGCTAACCAAAGATCTGTCAGCATGCAACTGAAGTGCAAGGAAGTTAACTCGAAATATTTGACCATGCATAAGGAAAATTTACTAAGTGTCAAATCTTCTGAAGCCAAAGACAGAGTTCTTCTGAAGCTAAAAGTGAAGTCTTTCAAAGCTTGAAGACAAAATCTTCCGAAGATTAAAGACTGATTTTTTGCAAAGACTTAAAAGACAAGTGTCCCTGACACACTTTTGACAAAAAGCTAAACAACATTCTGCTGCCAGCTCTAAAGACTCACCAACTTATACAAGTTGATGATTATCTTCATACTTTTGTCAACTGTACATTATGGTGTCTGTGTTTGTAAGTTTCCACTCTTGTACTTTTATCTTTTTATTAATAGAATAGGATATGAGCTATGAGATGTCATAGTCACTTGTCAAAAGACAATCTGCCTTTTGACTTTACATTGATCTTGTTGTCTAGATTAGTGTCCAGCTGGCCTTCAAAGTATGGCTGGCTGTAGTTTGTAGTATAAAGTATCTCATGTAACTAGTTCTTGGACTAAGCATTGTAACACACTTGTAAATTTACTTGAGAGCAATATACATCATCCATGAAAACCAATACTTGTGTTCTTGAGTTCTTTACTTGTTAGTTATTTGTTTCTTTTCTTTATTTCTATTTGATCTAGTAAGTGTGACATTCTCTAATAGTAAAGTTATTGCATAACCATAACCGGTCCTGCATTATACAACTCATTCGCTATAAGTTTCCCACCGCTAAGAGAAACCAGCTTCATCATCCTCCCATCCGATGAAACCGACAATCTTGTGATTCGGTCATTTGTGAATGAAACAATAATACATGAATGAAATTTTAATAGTAATACATTAACATAAATTAGACTTTTTTATATGAAAAATATATAATCACCTCTTTTAATGATAGATGGTTAAAATTTTAAATTAACTAAGTTAACATATTTTTATGAAAATAATAGTTTTTCAAAACTTTGAACACCCAAATGAAAAAAAATATTTTTTGAATGAAAATTACAGTTGTGAGCAAACCTTAAAGAGAAAAACAATAAGTCATTCTATAACTAAGTTATAACTAACTTATAGAAAAAAACAAAAGAAAACAATAAACAACCATAATAAAAATAACGAAAGTAATATTAATACCAAAAATAATAATAGAAGATGATCGACAAAAAAAATAGCAACGTAAATTAACACATTGTCATTACGTCAAACCGTATAAACTAACAATCGACATGACATCTTGACTAAATTTACGCATTACGACCGTCCCGACTTGTTTCCGAAATAAATTTACGTTAAAACGTGGAATATCTTGGATTTATACCGTTGAATAATGAAATTTACGTCACAACGTAAACGTAGATCATCTCGAAACATATATAAATATATGCACGTAAACATTTTATAGTTGATCCGACTCATATGAACATCATAAAACCAAATATTTAGAAATCTAATGGGTTAAAGTCATATTTTATAAATTTTTTAAAAACGTTTTAGGATGTGATGGCGTCATAGTTGACTAGTTAAAATGTTTTATAAACATTTAATAAACAAACTATGTATATACTATTATTAATTAAATATTACCGTTATTAATTAAATATTACCATTAGTGTTATTATTATAGAATCTCAGTTCCGTATACGGTGTGATAAAATATAAATTACGATCGTCCCGAATTGTTTCCGAAATAAATTTACGTTAAAACGTGGAATAACTTGGATTTATACTGTAGAATAATGAAATTTACGTCAAAACGTAGGCGTACGTCGAAACGTAGATCATCTCAAAACATATATAAATATATGCACGTAAACATTTTATATTTGATCCGACTTATATGGACACCGTAAAACCAAATATTTAAAAATCTAATGGGGTTAAAGTCACATTTTATAAAATTTTTAAAACGTGTTAGGATGTGAAGACGTAATAGTTGACTAGTTAGAATGTTTAATAAATTAATTATGTATATACTATTATTAATTAAATATTATCAATATTTTAGTATTATTATTACTGTGGAATCGCATATGAATTAGTATATAACTAGTTTCTTTTACCAGTCGCGCGTTGCGATGGCATCGTACGCGGCGTGATTAAGTATAAACTAACAATCGATCCGACTTGTCTCCGGGCTAAACTCATGTCGAACCATAAAGTAACACAAACTTATATCATTGAATAAAAACTTATTATATCTGAACCGCCTCTTTTCAAAACAAACTTATGTCGAAACGTAGAATAAGTCAAAGTGTATATAAAAAAACATAGATTACAATCGTCCCCGACACGCTTCCAAACTAAATTTACATTGAAACGTAGAATAACTCGGATTCATACCATCGAATAAATACATTTTTATATCTGACGAAACTTTAGAAACTTAAATAGGTTAAAGTGACATATCAAAGTCAGTCAGATTTAAAATCAATAAATAAAAATAATCCAATAAACAAATATTATTATTTAATTATTATCTATGTATTATTATTTTATTTAAAAATTATTATTATTATTTAATTATTATAATAACTGTTTATTTCATTATACATTAATAGTAGTTTCTAAGTAAAAATTATACTAAGGTAAACTCAAAACTTTAAAAACTTAAATGAGTTAAAGTGACACATTAAAGTTGATCGGTCAGATTGAAATTCACTACAAAAAATAATCCTATAAAAAATACTATTATTTAATTATTATTATTATTTATTTAATAAACAATTATTATATTATATACTATAATAAAGGATATGTTGGTTTCAACATTACTAGAATACAACCTAGGTAGCAAAGTCTACAAACCTAGGCAGCATAGTGTACAAGCTGTCGATGCAGCAAATTGTTGTATTTTTTTTTTATTTTTTTTTCCTATTTATCTTTCATATGTATTCATTATTTAACAAGATTAAACAACTTTTCTTCTAGGCTTGTTGGTTTGTGGGCTTTGTGATTGCAGTACCAGTTAAGGGTGATGCAACAGTTTCACAAGGTTGGAGAGATCAAACACTTAACAGATCAAATAGCGAACAGACAAATGAAATAAAGAACAAGAGTAAAGAGCACAAGGAGAACACAAGTATTGGTTTTCAAGAATGATGTATATTGCTCTCAAGTGTTTTTACAATTGTTACAAGGCTTAGTCCTAAGGACTGGTACATAAGATACTTTATAATACATCCTACACACGGCCATACTTTGAAGGCCAGCTGGAACATAAATCTAGACAACAAGATCAATGTAAATTCAAAAGACAGATTTCTTTTTGACTAGCGACTATAACATGTCATAGCTTACATCCTAATCTATCACAAAAATGATAAAAGTACAAGAGTAAAAAGTTACAAACTCTAATACCTTAATATACAGTGGACAAAAGTATAGAGATATCACCAACTTGTATAAGTTGGCGAGTCTTTACAGGTGACAGCAAAAAGTGGTTCAGCTTTTATCAAAAGCATGTCAGAGAAAGCATGTCTTCTCTGTCTTTGGAAAAAATCAGTCTCTTGGCTTCGAAAGACTTTATCTTGAAGTTTCGAAAGACTTCATCTTTGGCTTCGAAAGAATTGGTCTTTGGCATTGGAAGATTTGACACTTAGTGAATTTCTTTGTGCTTTGTCAAATCATCCGAAGTAACTTCCTTTGTACTTCAGAATGCTTGCTGAGAGAACTTTGGTTTGGATCAGCCTCTAACTCTTAAAACTCCCCCTAGGCTAATGCTACAAAAACTTGAGGATGACTTTAAGTCTTGATCTTCATTTGTTTACAGTCCTCATCAAAATTAAGACCATTCCTTTCTTTATTAGTTGGTCTGGATTCCTCAGACTCTCAAAGTATCTCCTCATGTCAAAGAGATCATGTAGAGGAAGGTTAAGCATATTTTGCCAAAAGTATATGTCTTGACCCTCTTGATCTCTTATGACATACCTTCTGTCTGGGTTTGTAGAGAAAGCCCAAGACAAGATGGGTCTCTCAATAGCAAGAGGATCTACTTGAAGTGGAGTTGGTTGAGCAGCCTCTTCTTGTTCTCCCTCAAGATGTTCTGACTCATCCTGAGGTGTAGAGGTGGATGCCTTGAACTTCTTCTTCTTGTTGTTCCTTCTTATGGCCATCCTCCTCCTCTTTCTATGTTTCAACTAAGAAGGTTGGTCTTGAGTACCATATGTTCCTTCTTTATACTTCTCAGTTGGGTCCATGTTCAGAAGAAGAAGGTTCCGAACCCTGTTGTGGGTCAAAAGATGAAGTTGGTTGTGATTCAGCACTAGGCCAAGGTTGTGTTGTCTCTTGGGGTTCAACCTTGACCTCAGCTTCAGGTGCAGCATGACTTGGTGGAGAATACAAGTCTACCATCTCACCTTTGTTAATCTTTTTCTTGATTGCTATAATGTTCTCATCCATTATGGATAGAGAAATTGGACCAGGTCTCCTTCCGGAGAACCCATACAGCTTCAAGAAGCCACCATCTTCATTCTATCACCAAACTTCTTCTGATTGGCTCTAAGGGTGGCTCTTGACTTAGCATCCTCCTCCTTCATCTCCCTCTTAGCAGCTTTCTTTTCTTTTAAAACTTCTTTCTCTAGCTGCTTGAGGTATTCAAACTCATTGTACTCATATGATAGAAGGAGTAGGGCTGCTGCCTAATAGAGACCTGTGGCACTCGAGACTTTTTTGAACTAGAGAGAGGGCAGGGGCTTTATATAGTCTTTTTTTTCTTTCTTCTTTAATCTTGAGAAGCAATTCTACAGCCTCAACCTCCTTACTTTCTTTTGACACTTCAGTGTCAGCTAGCTCATTCAACTTATCCAAGGGAAGAGAGATTATTTCATTAATGTTATAGTTTCTAGACCCCATATAATTCAATCTGGCTTCCCTTAACTTATCCTTCTGAGTATTTGGCCTAGGGGAAGCCCTGATTGCATCTTGCATGAAGCTGGGGATCTATCTTGTTCTCTCTCCCCTTGCCTTCCTATTCCTCTCCCTCTTCTCCTCCTCAATCTCCTTAGAGGTGAGATACCTCTTCCCTTTATCAATCACTGACCTGTGTGACTCAGGGTGGAGAGATCGTTGGCCTTCTTGACTTGCTGTTGCACTTGAGTTCTGTCAAGGGAGAGGTTATGAGACACCTTCACCAGCTGGTGTCTTACTGAGGGTACTAGGGGCTGAAACAGTTATAGTCTCAAGGTTCACAGGTTCTACTATTGGGCCTTCAACTGAGGTTTCCCCTTTAAAGCTAATCTTAGGGTCTGTCTTAATATCCAGGTGACCAACAGTTTTCCCTGCTAGCCTCTGTCTATATAGGTAAGATATTCTTTTGAACTCTTCAAGCACCCTTAGTTGGATCCTCTTAGCCAACCTATCAGATTGCCTGTTATGACTTGGGTTGGCAAGTGGCAGGTCAACCAGAGGAAAACTCTCATAGTATCTCAGGGTCTGAAAATAGAACACTTCTTACTTACCTTGAAATCTAGAGAGTACCAGGGTTTTTCTATCATTGTCATACCTCCATCCTACTATTGGGTTGTCAAGAGGATAGGATGGGGTAGACATAGCCTTTGGTATTCCCTCCTCAAATAAGCTTTGAATTAAGGAATCCACGTTGATCTGGGTCTAAGGAGGTTGTTGAGTGTGAACAATTGCAAGTGAGGATGGTGAGGCCTCAATGTCCATACTCTAGGTAGTGCTCTCAGGTTTTGTGATTATAGTTAAGACTTTCTCCCCCTTTTTGGTAGTATCACCCACTTGCATAGGTGAGATAGAGGTTAGGTCCGCCACATCCACAGGTTCTTATGGACCTGATTGAACATGCCTGGCAGGCCTCTTAACTAACTTTCTCTTGAGATCGATGACTTCAAGTACTAACTAAGGACGAGCCTTTGTAAGGTAGCCACCTGAGATTCCAGGTGACTAACCTTAGAGACCAAGTAGGTGCAGTTTTTGACAATGTTTGCACCCTTTGTTGCAGACTCCCCTCATATTTCTTTGAAGAATCATGGGGGGATGAGAGAACATAACCGAAGTCATCTCCCTCACCACCAGATATTGGTTCTTGGGCTCTGGATTTCCCTTGCTCCATGACAGCTTAATAAGAAGTGTCAAGGGGTTGGGTTGCCATGGTTGAGGTCTTAATGATGTGATCACTTTCTAAAGTGAGAGCCTCTTTTATATAGACCTCCTAAACATGTTCAAGAAAGTCTACCTCAGTTGGGGGGTGGATGATGTGGGCTAGATATAGGGGTATCAGGAGCAATCATCTCTCCTTGAGCAGGGGAGGAGAAGAGAGACATATGGTACTAATTGAATCCCATATCCTCATCATCATAGAATTATAGATCAGGGATTGGTTGGTTTTAGTCTAAAGGCTGGGGATGGTAACTATCCCCTAAAGGTTGTTCACTTGAGTTTTGAGACTTAAAGTGAAGGCTTGCAGCTTGGTTAATGAGCTCTTCAGGTTGAGCATGAGGAACCTCAGCACTGATCATTGAAAAGATGAAAGTGGTTTGCTCCTTAGGTGAAGTGGGAGCTCTTGGTTCTACTTCCTCCTGCATAAGTGAGTGTATAGGGACCTGCTCAATCTGAATAGACTGAGCAGGGGTTCACTTGGATTTTCTTTGTTAGGTGATGGTGATTTTAGGCTGCGTGGGTGGTGAAGATAAAGAAGGTGTGGGTTCAACATTGGCTGGTGTTGCCAAGTTGTCACCTTAAAAGGGGAGCTCTAACATTTTTAGGACAAGGGTTGTTTCTACCCCTAAGAAACCAGCAATGGTTTTTCTCATGATATTAAAGATGTCGGGCTTCATCTATCCCGATTTAAGAGTGTTACCTGTTCCCCTCAACTGTGAGCCTAGTTCACAGTTGAGAATATGCTGGACATATCTAGGGAACATGTAATACTCTAAGGAGTCTAAGTTAGCAAGCAAGTTTGTGTAAACAAACTGAGAGTACTTGAACTTGACCCCTTGGACCATTCCATGGACTATATAGGATAAGTCTTCAGGAATTTAATCCCATCCTCCATATTTGTTTGATAAAGGGTGGATTATAACATAGAGCAGGTACTTCCATTGGAAAGAGACCTTACCCTTCTTGAAGGTCCTAACTGAGTAGTCCTTTTCATAGACCATCTCCCTGAATGATCCATTAATAGCTTCTTTAGGGAAGGAAAGTTTGCCTTCTTTATCATCCAGCCTTAAATGAGTGTTGATTGTGGCTAGAGTGATGAAAACAGTCTTCCCCTACACCGTTACAGAGAGTGCATTCTCACCATCCAAGATAACCTCTTGGCAGGTTCTCCAAAACTCTAGTAGTTGTTCTTCATAATGTGGAGGGCCTATTGTGAGTGCAGTGAGGTATGATGATTGAGTTAGAAAACGGCAAACTTCTGAGAAATCAGGATCTTTCTCAGATGACAATAGAGCAACCTGGTTGTGTTACCTGTGTAAGTGCATGGAGAAATCTGGTTGGTTTTAAGGTTCAGGGTTGGCTATTTTAGAAAGCTTTAGCAAGAAGAAAGAGAAGAACAATAAGGGTTTATGGGTGAATTTATGGTTAAAAGTTTATAGCTGAAAAGTAAGAAGAAAGAGGGGGAACCGTTGTAAGGCTATTTATATGCTTGGATGTGAGACAAAGTTAATGCAAAAGGATAAACTTTGAAATCTGGATATCGGTCCCACCTTTGAACAAGTCCCCAAATAGGTAGTTATCTTGGAAGTAGAAAATCTTCCAAAGGTAATTTGTCTTCAGAAGTTTTGAGAAAGCTTCCGAAGCCAATTTTGACTTCGGAAGATATTTCTTAGTATGAGAAGAGTTGATTCGGAAGTAAAGGTACTTTGAGTAATTCTGCTTCTGAGACATATTTGGTTTTGGAAGATATTAAACTTCAGATGTTTTATTCAAAGTGTGAGTAAAACTTCCGAAACTTGATTGCTTTCGGAAGAAAATTTTCCTTCAAAACATATAAGTACTTAGAAGCATATTTATGCTTTAGAAGATATTTCAGAATTCTTTTGAAGATAAATTTCTTAGTAAGTAGTTATTTGTATTGAAGACATAAGTTTCTTCCGAATTAAATTTAATGTCTTTTGAAAGAAAATAGATCTTCAATTCTTAAAATTCTAAGGAATATCATTTAGAAATATTTTCTTTCAAGGTAAATATGGCTTATATGAGTGATAAATTAGACAACTTTAAAGACACACATATTTGAAAAACAAACTTGAAATTAATTTAAGAAAATTTACTCAAAGTTAATCATCCCAATAGCTTATACAAGATAGTTAAATCTCTATTCATTAAAAGCTTTTATGAACAGATCAACATATTATTCATTTGTGTTAACTTTGACCAGTTTTATCAATTTTTTTTCAAAATTATCTCTTATCAAATTATACCTGATGTCGATGTACTTTGTCTTTGAGTGCTGCACAGGATTCTCTGTGATAGAGATAGCACTGTTGTTGTCTATATGGATAGGAGTCTCCTTGAAGTTGAATCCATAATCTAACATCTGATTCTGAATCCAAAGCACTTAAGCACAGTAGCTTGCAGCAACAATGTATTCAGCCTCAGCAGTTGATGCAGACACATAGGATTGTTTCTTGCATTGTCATGAGACTATCCTTCCACCAAGGAATTGACATCCCCCTGGTGTAGACTTTGCAGTCATGTAGCAGCCACCATAGTCAATATCTGTATACGTATACAGATTGAAGTCAGAATTATTTGGATACCGAAGTCCTAGCTTGGGAGCTCCTTTGAGATATTTGAGAATTCTCTTGACAACAATCAGGTGTGACATCTTGGGGTTAGCTTGATATCTTGCACATATGCATGTGGCAAACATGGTATTAGGCCTGCTGGCTGTGAGGTACATAAGAGATCCAATCATAGCGCTATAAAGATGTTTATCAACACACTCTCCCTCCAGATCAGGTCCTAGGGAGTGGTTTCTAGCTATGGGAGTTTTAGCAACCTTGCATTCAGTTAGATGAAATCTAGTTAGTATGTCTTGCACATACTTTGACTGGTTTATGAAGATGCCATTGTCAACCTGCTTCACTTGAATTCCTAGAAAGAAATTGGATTCCCCCATGGCACGCATTTCAAATCTATTCTTCATCAGCTTCTCAAAGTCTTTACAGAGCTTTTGATTAGTTGACCTAAAGATGATGTTATCTACATTAACTTCAACCAGCATTAAGTCATTCCTTGTTCCTTTGATGAAGAGTGTGTTGTCAATGGTACCTCTCTTGTAACCATGTTGGACTAGGTACTGTGAAAGTTTCTCATACCACTTCCTTGGAGCTTGATGCAACCTATAAAGAGCTTTGTCAAGGTTGTAGACATAATCAGGATGATGTGGGTCTACAAAGTCAGATGGTTGCTTGACATACACTTCCTCATCTATAACCCCATATAAAAATGCATAATTGACCTCAAGTTGGTAGACCTTGAAATCCTTGGATGCAGGAAAAGCAAGGATTATCCTAACAGCTTCAAGTCTTGCGACAGGAGCAAAAACATATATGTAGTCAATCCCTTCTTCTTGAGTGTACCCTTGGACAATTGTCTTGCCTTGTTCTTTATGACAAGTCCTCTATCGTTCTTCTTGTTTCTAAAAACCCACTTGGTACCTATTGGCATCTTCCCATGAGGAAGAGGACATAGGTTCCAAACCTTTTTTCTTTTGAATTGAAGCAGCTCCTCCTGCATTGCTTCAACCCAGCTTCCATCTTTCAAAGCCTCATCAAATTTCTTTGGCTTAATCTGGGAAAAGAAGCAAGAGTGCAGACAAACATTTTTATCAAGGGTTTGTCCTCTTGTTCTCTCCCTAGTATCAACATCTCCAATGATGTTTATGGTAGGATGGGACTTGTGGATTCTTAGTTAAGCAATCACAACAAGTTAATTTGATAGATCTAAATTAATGAAATTTAGATTTGGTGATTAAGTATCACCCACCACATTAGCACACTTATCAAGTGTAACTTGATCCAAAGAGTGTGTAAAATCATTGATGTTGTCTTCTGTGGAGTGGTTGTCAGTATTATGAAATTCTTGATCACTTTCACCATCTCCATCTCCTTCTACATTGGAAATCCCTTCATTTGAGTTTTGTGCCTCATTGCTGGAATTGGTAGGCATCTCAGATGTATCAGCTGAAGAGTTTGTCATGGTTGTGCTAACAGGAATTCTAATTACAGGGTTTGTTACAACTAGAGCTAAAAGGATTGTATCATTTGGTCTTCTTAACTCAAACTTGGATCAGGTTCTCCTGCTGATGTATTAACTGAAGATCCTGAAACATCTTCACAAGATTTGTTAAAATAGTTGGTAACTAAATCAAGATCAAATAGCCAATCAGGATTAGAACCTTTCACATTGAGATTATGCTCATTGAAGGTCACATTGGCTGACTCCTCAACTATTCGAGTTTTGAGATTGTATACTCTATAAGCCTTAGCTTGGGAAGAGTATCCACTAAAGTGTCCATCATCTGATTTCTCAGCAAATTTGGCTATATAATCTTTGGTATTCAAGATAGTGCATGGACATCCAAATGACCTGAGAAAACCAATGAAAGGTCTTCTTTTGTACCACAGTTCATAAGGGGTCTTACCATAAGTTTTGAGAGAGCATGGTCCTTGCAGCCTTAACAAGTGTCTTATTTCTCCATTCAGCAACACCATTCTACTGAGCAGTTTTAGGAGCACTATATTATCTTGTAATACCCTTTTCATCACATAATGAATCAAAGATTTAGTTCTTGAATTTAGTTCCTTGATCATATCTTATGATATTGACCTTATTATCACATTGATTCTCAATTTTCAGAATGAAGTTCTTCAAGATTTCAGGAGCCTCATCCGTACTTTTAAGAAAGAAGGCCCAAGTATATCTTTTGAAGTCATCTGTGATCACAAGACAATATGAATTTCTTCCTAGACTCGTTATGTTGTTAGGGCCAAAAAGATCCATATGTAATAAGTGTAGGGGAATAGTGATGGAGTTCTTTTCCTTTTCCTTGTGAGATACTTTGTGTTGCTTTCTTTTCAGACATGCAATATAATGGTCATCACCTGTAAACTCTTTCTTTGGCATTCTAGTTACCAAAACATATTTAATTAATTTATTCATGTTCTTAAAGTTTACATGGCACATTCTTTTATGCCAAAGGAAAGACTCATCACTATTGGCTTTAGATAGAAAGCAAGAAACTTCTCATGATAGGGAGGTTTCCTGTAAATCCATCTTGTACATCTTCCCTTTCTTGGGGGCTTTGAGTAGGATATGCCCTTGAGGAATGACCACCCCGAGCTTGAGAACAATGCACTCATGCTCAGTGAAGAGCATGTTATGTCTCTGGTCATAAAATTGAGATACACACAAGAGAGTGTATCCAAGATCTTTGACAAAGTTTACCTTCTTAATACTAAGCTTACTATTTGTGACCCTACCCCTTCCTGTGATCTAACCACCCGATTCTCCTCCAAAAGCAACTGGCCCTCCATCAATTTTCTCAAAGTTCTAAAGCAAAGAGCCATTGCCTGTCATGTGCCTTGAACAACCGCTATCAATGATCCATACATTTCTCTTGGTCTTATGCTATTTCTGCACATGAAAAAGAGATGGTTAGTTACATTTGGAAACCCAAGCCTTGCTGGTCTTGGGCTCATCAAGATGAACTGAAGATAGTACAATAGTTATTGATCTTATATGCAAGATTTGAGGATGCTTGGCTGTTGTTGATGAAGAAACTTTAGTCACTTGGCCTTCTTTCATCTTCCATACAATTTTTGGAAGATTAGACTTAGCCTTAAAACTTTGGAAGTTTTGATGACTTCTAATGTTTTGGAAACTAAACCTTTGGAAGCTTTAGCATCCACTACAGCAGACTTCAGTGCTTCGGAAGCATTCCTTTCTTTCGAGACCAAACTTGCTTCCTAAGACAGTTTTCCACCTATCTTCTTCTTGTTCACCTTGGAGCTTCCGAAGGAAAGTGATTTTCCTTCCAAAGCTATTTTCTTCTTCCTCTTAGAAGTCTTCTTCTTTTTCATATGGATGGTACTCTTAGGATTGTAGAGGCAATCCTTAACAAAGTGAGTAGTATCACCACACATGATGCATTCATCAGGCATACTTTTGAGGATCTTCGTCTCAGGAGAAGGTTAAGCTTGATCTATTTCCACTTCCTTCTTCATATTAATAGATGATGTAGTAGGCTTCTGAGGGTGAAGCTTACTCTTGCAACTGGATGGTTCAGACTATACAGTAGTGGTGCACATTTGTTCAACCTTCTTCTCTTGACCAAGATGGTTTGAACTTGAACTAGGACTCCTGGTACTAGAGTCCATAGTTGAGTTTTCAGTATTTACCACTTCAAAACCAATAGAGATAAAGACCTATTTTTTCTTGGGATTGAAAGTGGGCTTAATCTCTTGGGCTTTCTTTCATTTTCTTTTAGCAACCCTGATCAGATTCTTCCTAGCTGACTTGGCCATCCTTGGTTCTTTCTTTTCTCTAGGAGTATAGTGACCTTTCTTAGGATGAACCTCCTCACTCACTTCTAGTTCATCTTTCACTATCTCCTCTTCATCTTCATCCTCTTCTTGACTAGTTCCATACCTTGGAGATCTTACAGATAAAAGAGTGTGTCAAGGAGCTACCTCACTTGATCCTAGTCCCTGCCTATTTTGATAACAAATCTTTGCGTGCAAGGATGAGGATATGATGTTCATGAAGGTTCCTCTCCAACAACACACTTTTCTACCCTAGCTTTATTGATCACAAGCTCAGCCTGGCATTCAGTTAACTTGGTAATGAGATCTTTGATTCGAGTCCTGTAATTTGTGTGCTCATGCTTAAGAGTAGAAATTGTTTTTTCTAAATCTTCTATTTGAAGTTTATAGTCATTTTCAGATCTTTTGAAATCATCTTTTAAAAATTTTCAAATACTAAAGGTCAGATCTCACTTCCTAGTTATAGGACCTATACATGTTTACTTTAATAATGCATTCAGGTATACAGAGATGTTCTAATACCTTGGCTTCATCATGGTCAGCCATCATTACTTGATTTGGATAAACATCCTCTACCTAAAAGCTCCAGTCAAAGCCTCCCTCTTCAACATCAACAATAGCTTGTTGTTTTAGTTGGCTTGGCTTCTTAGATCTGGGAGCTGCATCAGTTTAGTTAGGCCTGAATTGTGCTTGGCCACCATTAGTCCTTGGTGCCTTACACTCCCTAGCAAAATATCTCATCTGGTTACAGTTGTAACACTTCACTTTGCTTTTATCCAGTCCAAACTTTCCACTGTTTACATTGCTGGGAAACGTTCTTCTGGTTCTCTTGTAAAACTTCTTTGCTCTATGAGTAAGAAGAGCTATTTGCTGGACTATCTCCATATACTCCAGGTCATCTGGATGGATACAATCCAAGTCTTCAAGAGTGAAAAGAAAGTTGCCACAACTTTCATCAGAAGACACAATGGCTTGAGATGAGCTTGTCACTTGAATGGGATTCGTTGGATGTAACTTTCCCTTGGTATCTCTAGGAAGGTGATGAAATGGCCCTTTTGTAAATTGTCAGGGTAACAGATAAGATGATGTTATGGTTCTTTGCTATTTCTTTCAACCACATGGAGGGCTGAACTCTATTGATTGCTGGAAGAGCTGCTGGATGGATTCTGCATGTTCATTTTCATCTGGTAACCACATAGGATAACATACAACTTTATGAGAGTAAGGATGGAGAGGTTTTTAGTTCTATTAATGGCCACACAATAGTGAGTCTATTGTTTGGGAAGAAAGAACATGACCTTCCTCATAATGTCCCTATTCTCAAGTTTAACTCCAACATCCATCAGAGTATCTACAATCTAAACATACCTAAAGTATTGTTGAGTCATAGTTTCACCTGTTTTGTAGGTGAAATTCTCAAATTGCTTCTTCATGAGATCCTTCTTGTTTTCCTTGGCATCCTTAGACCCTTCATACGTAAGCTTCGGTGCATCTTAGAGCTGTTTTGTAGATTTGCACTTCTTGAAGCCTCTAAAGATAGACTTGGGAAGAGCAGTTTGTGGAGCGGTCATGGCCTTCTGATCTATATCAATCTTGTTCCAATCTTCCTCAGAATAGTCAGTCACTTCTCTTGGAAACATCCCACCACCAGCAGTAGTTGAAGTGGTGCTTAGGATGTGAGGTCCTGAGACAACAGATCTCCACATCCTTTGTCTTGAGACTTGATGAATCCTTCCATTCTTTGTCACCAAGTATCAAAGTCATCAGGAGTGATTAGTGGAGATTTGATCATGGTACCGGTTTCCATGTCAGACTTAGTAAGAGCTCCCATTTGATTTGGTAAGTGTTTTGTGAAACTGAAGAATTTAAGATGGTGAGATCTTACAATCAAGAGACTAAAAAGCTCTGATACCAATTATAGGACCGGTTATGGGTGATGCAACAGTTTCATAAGGTTAGAGAGATCAAACACTCAACAGATCAAATAGGGAACTAGCAAATATGACAAAGAACAAGAGTAAAGAGCACAAACAGAACACAAGTATTGGTTTTCAAGAATGATATATATTACTCTCAAGTATTTTAACAACTGTTACAAGGCTTAGTCCTAAGGACCGGTACATGAGATACTTTATACTACAACCTACAGTCGGCCATACTTTGAAGGCCAGTTGGAACACTAATCTAGAGAACAAGATCAATGTAAAGTCAAAAGGCAGATTGTCTTTTGACTAGTGACTATGAGATGCTATAGCTCACATCCTAATCTATTATAAAAATGATAAAAGTACAAGAGTAGAAAGTTATAGACTTTAAGACCTTAATCTACAGTTAATAAAAGTATAGAGATATCACCAACTTGTATAAGTTGGTGAGTCTTCAGAGGTTGCAGCGGAAAGGGGTTCGGCTTTTGTCAAAAGTATGTCATAGAAAGCATGTCTCTCAGTCTTCAGAAGAAATCAGTCTCTTGGCTTTGGAAGACTTTATCTTGAAGCTTCGGAAGACTTCATCTTTGGCTTCAAAAGAATTGCTGTTTGGCTTCGGAAGATTTGACACTTAGTGAATTTCTTTGTGCCTTGTCAAATATTCTGAAGTAACTTCCTTTGTATTTCAGAATGCTTGCTGAGATAACTTTGGCTTGCATCAGCCTCTAAGGTAACTCTTACTGTGATCAAACATGCTACCCGAGTTCGATTCTTTTAGTCCCTCTCTTTTTGAGTTCTTCAAACTTTTTTTTGTCTTTGTTTACTTTTCTTATGTTTCTATTTGTTTTTCTGTTCGGTTTGTTTTTCTCTTTTAAATTATTAGGGCGCAACTTGCGAAACATAGTACTATATTTTTTTATCTATGTTTCAATCTCTAAAAACAATCCGTCGAGTAAGTCTACGTTTCGACGTAAGTTTTCTTTGAGAACGTGTCGGATAAAATATGATACATTTTCATTCGGCGATATAAATCTGAGTTACTCTACGTTTCGACAAAAATTTTGTTCGGAAACGAGTCATGGTGATTGTATCTGTACTTTATCACGTCGCATACGACGTTGTTGCATGTTCTTTTTTATGTATGTTTTTAGTTGGTTTACGTTTTAAATTTGTTTGAAAAATACTCGGGTCAAATATAATAGGTTTTCATTCAACAGTATAAATTCAGATGTAAATTTAGTTCGGAAACGAATTGGGTCGAATGTAGTCACATTTAATCACGTCGCATACGACGCCGCGCGACAATGAGTGGCTGGTAAAATTACTAGTACCTATAATTTTGGTATGTCTGTTTGTACAAGGCATTTAAAATGTTTCTTAGTTTTGACACTAAAATAGCTCAAATTTCAGAATGGTCCTCAAAGTATCTGTACATGGCATGTCTATTAATACTTTTTTTGGATATAGGTGTGTTTAGTTTTCTGTATGAATCTTTTATATTAGATTCCATTTTTATTTTATTGTTTAAGTATGTATACACTAAAAGTTTTTTATCCTTCTTTTCGGTTTAAAAGTATAAAATCAGTTTATATTATATGTAAGTTGATAAATGTCGTGGATATTTAACTAATTGGATTTATTTTAACATTAAAGGAAAATCAAATTGAACATCGACACAGCGTGTGAAGCTTAAGAGAATTTAAGAGACACGAATCCCATTTTTTTCTTTTTCTTTTTTACCCTCCTTTTAATGTGGGGTATTCATTTTTTTTTTCTTTTATTCATTTTCTAACGTTTTGTTAAATTTACATCTATTTTTATATGTTTGTTTGATGCTATGAGCGTGATCCATTGGATATATATATATATGACATGGATTTTATTTCACGTTCATTCAGCGCAAAACGTGGATCCTGTGGCGAAGCGCGGGTTATTTTGCTAGTTATTATTATTTAATTATTATAATAACATATATACAAGACCTCAATGTTGCCACCGTCACGATGGAAGCGGTGCATCGGAGGCTTAGATTGTCGTGTTCCTACTGCGACTCCTCACTTTCTCTCTCTAATTTTTGTTGTTGGGAGCTTGATTTCTTCTCCTCAATTTAAGGGTAAAAGTGAATTCATGTTTCAGAACCCCGTTTGATTAAAAACAACTTTAGAATCATGTCTTTTAGTCTGTTTCTGATTGCGATTGTTGTTGCTTGTAGTTTCCATTTGATTTTGCATTGCTCAATTAAGGTTTGGTTAACGATTTTGTCAATTGTTTCTCTAGTTCCAGGTTTGGTTAACGATTTTCTCAATTACTTTTATGCCCAACACTTTTTCTTATAAAAATTATACCATAAAAATGAGTGTTTTTTAATATCTAAAATGAGTACAGTATTGTTATATAAAAAAATACTAAAGTTTTTTTTATATTTTTAAGCTGATATTTTGTCAGTGTGTATTTAGTGCAGTTTCTTGTGTATGTTTGTTAGTTATTGTATTTTTTTAAATACTATTGTGTTTTTATAAAATGATGAATGTTAAAAAAAATAAAATGGTAGAATAGCATTGTTATGTATTATTAATATGTAAAACACAATAATAAATTAACAAATAACTAATCTAATACATTAAAACAATGACAAAATAATACAATGTCTTATTGTGTTATTTGATTGTAATTGTGTTATCTTTAACACTATGAGTTTTGAAAAATATATCAGTAAAATAACATCATTGTGTACTTTTAATATTAAAATACAATCATAGATAACAACAAGTTTATATAATCTATTAAAAATATTATAAAAAATAACATATTGTGTTATCTTCAACACTATAAGTTTTGATAAATACATTTGTGGAAGTATATCATTGTGTACTTCTTAGGGTGCAAACGAGCCGAGCCGAGCCCAAGCTCGTATGCACTCTAGCTCGGCTCATGATGACTTAGGAGAGCTCGAGCTCGGCTCGACAAATACTTTTAAAGCTCGAGCTCGGCTCGGACTCGGTTCGTTTATTTATATAAAAAATAATTTTAATATTTTTATATTTAATTTTGATGTATATTTATAATTATATATGTTATATAAAACATTATTCATATTATTTAATTGTTTTTATCATAACTTTATACATAATAGAAATTATTTATATAATTTATAATAAATTAAATTAAAATATATAGATAAAAAGCTCGTTTAGGCTCGCGAGCTGGCTCGAGCTCGGATTGGGATCGATAAAGCTTGGCTTGTTTCGAGCTTTTTATCGATCCGATCTCGAATAGCTCATGAGCGGCTCGGCTCGTTAGCACCCCTATGTACTTCTAATTGTAAAATATATTGATGGACAACAAGTTTATACAATCTACAGAAACAATAATATAATAACATAAAATGATCTAAAACGTAAAACACAATGATGAATACATGTAACAAATGATGTAAAGTATATGACTCAATAAACTAATATATGACACAATGAACATATAAAACACAATAAATTGATATATTTGACACAATTACCAAAATTTCCTACTATTTAAAACAATAGAAGGACACGTGTCAGGCACACAATTCTTTTTAGGCTTTTTAGAACTAATATCATTTTTATTATAACCCTACCCTTATAAAAATCAATGGTTTAAAATTATTTTAGAAAATAAATATTAAATTAAAAAATAAGATAAAATGTTTAAACAAAAAGGTATTTAATCTAAAAGATGTAACCAGCGAATTAAAAACATTGTATTTTTTTAAAGATTATAGTGTATTTTCCTTTATTCTTTGTTTTCCTAAACAACGTTGTGTTTTTCTACTATGATTCATTTTTAAAAATATAATGGTATAATAATATTTTTACGTACTTTTACTACGTGAAATAGAATGAACAAAACAACTATCTATGTAATCATCAAAAAATTAAAAAAAAATAACAAAAAATGATATAAAACATAAAAACATAATGTTAAAATAGCCCATTTGTTTTTTTAATCATCATTGTGTTTTTCTAGAACACTATTTGTTTTATTTAATAAATAGTTTTAAAAGATAAATTGGTAAAATAATATTATTATATACTTTTACTTGTAAAACATAATGATGATATAATATATAAAAAGGCAATGATAAAATTAATATGAAATGATATAAAACATAAAACATAATGATAAAAAATATTTGATATGATAACCTGACATATTTGAAACAAAAACTTTATGTATTAGACAAAATAAGCTGACATATTTCATATAATGAAAAAAATGTTCTAGCATTTAAAACAATAAAATGATACATGTCAAACTTCAAATAATTTTAGTCTTTTTAAATTAAATACTCTACCGAAACCACTCGTGCACCTAAAAAACTAAATCTTGATCTTGCCGTAAACACAAATACACCATACAAAGTTTAATGTTCATAAACGACATACAATGTTCACACATAAACGTTAAGTGACTAGCTTTAACGTACGAGTTTAACTTATACATAAAACTACCCAGAAACAATATTAAACTAGCCATCCGATACACTATTCATCCCCTCGTTTGAATCATCTTCATCGGTTTGATTTGAAGCCTTTTTCGAACCTTTAAACTGTGTAAGTTGTGAGAAAAAAAATCTGGATCTTGAAACAAACTTCCGACTTGAGCCTACAAAACAAAGTATGCATTATAGTTATTGTATTTTGATAAAGTAAGTGTGTGTGTGTGTATATATATATATATATATATATATATATATATATATATATATGTTACTATATAATACATATTGGATGGGCAAAGTTGGAAATTAACCTTTATTTGTAAGACGCGTCCCTTGAGGTCTCCGCCGTTTACCGTCGTCTCCCCACTTCATTCCAACCACTCTCTCGTGTGAGCGTCTGTCTGCCTTCAATCGGCAGTTAAATGGCGCTTGAACACCCCGAATCAAACCCCCTGTTCGATTCCAATCCCCACCCCATATCTATATGTAGCCGCCGAGGCAAAATCTAATACCCCTTCAATGTTGTTGTAGTCGGAACTCACAAACTCAGATAAGTATCTGGTTTCGTTTCCTTTAGTATCATCATTTCAGTTTCTTCTGGCTTTGCATGTATGTGTGTGTATTGTGTTCTGTGTTTTTTGAATCAGGTCGTCCAAGTGCTGTTGTACCGTTTCAACTACCTTATTCTCCTTCTCTCCACACTGAACGCTCGATTGTGTTGTTTTTTATTTGTAAGGTGTTGTTCCAGTGATTCAAACTCTTTGATTAGCTCACTGATGGTTGTAATTTAACTAAGCACTTGACAATTTCTGAATATTTTAAAGGGTTTTAGGCTTTTCTCATTGCAATTTCATCATCATATTCGACACAAGTATGCCTATTGTATTGTGTATAGTTTATATGATATCTCATTTGTTAACTCAAATATTTCCAAACAATAAATAGCTTGGAACACGATTTTCTTTCCTCGCTCCTTGATTTTGTTCCTCAGCTTTTACATGTGGTGTTCTCGATTTTGTTTCTCTATATTTGTAAGGTAGATTAGCTCATTGACATAGGATTTTTAAATTGCATCGATTCCATCCCTTCCAATTGCTTTTGATGCAAAGTAATGTGTTTTTACACTTTATTTATACTTCAAAAAGTATAAAATTCATATTTAGTATGATGTGTTGATTACCGTGATTGAGATTCAAATGTATTGAAAGTAGTTCGTGTGGTCCTATTCTAGAATATGTTTTAGAGGTGGTCCCTCGCTAGGGGGTAAAGGTTTACATTCATGGTAAGCATCTTCTTCTCTTGATTGAATTACCTTTGTTAATATTTTCAACTTAATTATTTGATTCACGTCTTCTTCTTCCATTACAGAATTACAGTTATAGAAGTTTTATTGTTTTGATTTATGGTGATTACTTTGGCACTTTGGAAATTATTTGCATACTAAAGGAGGTGAAAAGGGTTGGATAATTATCCTGTCACTCGAGAATGTCTTCTTCTTTAACATGCATTCATACATCGTTGATGTATTGCATCATTATTCATTTTTATCTTTTTAATAGACTATTAGGCCAAACTTGGAGAGTTTAAAGTCAAGCTGATAGAGATGAATGCAACTGGTTGATTACACATAAAGTATGAGCTGATGACAGATACTAACAGGAAGGGCTAAGTGCTTCAGAGGATGATGACATGCTAGAAAGAGTAGAATTTGAGTGTGAGGTGATGACAAATACTAAAGGTAAAGGTTAATCTGATTCTGATCATGTTGAAGATGTGTAAAATAAGGTACTTAACAGCATTTCTCATGTGTCAGTGAAGTTTTGAGCTTTTTTTTTATACTTTATAATGGTTGCAGAATCTGTCATTACTAACTTGATCATTCTCATGATTATTAGGATGTGCAAGATGAGTCTTGGGTAATGAAACATGATATTTCGAATGGGTCATTAATCATGTTTTGGAATCAGTTTCAGAGGTGGTCCCTCACCAGAAGGTAAAAGATATATATTCATGGTAAGCATCTCCTTCTCTTGAGGAATTATTTATCTTAATTATTTCTACTCACTTAATTGATTCATGTCTTCTTCTTTCATTTACAGTAAAAAAGTTTCATTGTTTTGATTTTAGGGTAATTACTTTGACACTTTTTGAATTATTTGCATGCTACAGAAGACGATTGGGTTAGATAATTATCATGTGACTCGAGAATGCCTGCTTCGATTAGTATATTGTGGCTAGTCTTCTTATCTAGATTCAATTCATCTAACATGAATTATTGTTTATATAATGTTCATATGTTATTATTATATTGTATTATCTTAACATCTCAACATCTAAGGGGATCACCCATTCAACTTAGTATTATCATTTTACAATTTGCTTGAGGATGATCCTATTAAGGTTTGCAAACTGAATTTTATATTCTTTGCATCATTATCTAATGAAATCACTTACTGCAATTTTTGCAACTGCAGTTATTAAACTTGTGTGCGATGTTCAAATGATAGTCCTATATTTTGTTGGAGTTACCTATGCAAGTCAGTTAAACCATCTCGCGTTTGGTCTCATGGCTACATTTTTAGTTCCATTGTTATATTATACTTTTATAAAAGTAGGGGTCTCAGAATAATAAAAAAAGTTGATTCAGCTTTTGCTAATGGGATTAAGGTTCTAATAGTTCTGTTTCATTACAAAGTCGCCCCTAAAAAGGAACACAATAGTATTACTGACTTTTTACATGTCTTTCATTTTTAATCACTTAGCCTGCTTTTATGGCAACAAAGAGTAGAGGAGGCAAACTTTTGGTATTTCAATTAGCCAAGCTCATGAATTTCTGATTAATATTTGTACTTAACCATTAGTGGCAGAAGTATATCGATCATAATATACTTCTTGACTGTATAAGATTCAATAAAGACATCTATTAATATTTTCATTACCTTAATTTACATTTGAATTACACAAGTAAGAGTGTCTTGAACTTATATCTTTTGATTCTTTTAAACATTATTTCTTAGACTTTTGGAACCTGAGGATTCTATGAAAATGTATGTAAATGATTTTTAATGAATACAACATGGTTGCCCTTTTGTAAAGCCATTATAACAAAGTTTATTATCATTGTGTTAAGACACACCACCCCTTTGTAATTTCTTGAACCATAGATGATGCTGAAAAAGTTCTTGTTGATGTTGGTACTGGTAACTTCATTGAGGTACATGGTATGTTTTTTTTCTGCTGCTTTGATTATGTGTGTATCTCTTATTTAGGTTTGCAAATGTTACATCTAATTTATGTTCTATATATTAGTAGGATAAAGGTTTCAAAATGCAAAAAGATATACCAAATATCAATAGGCTCATATTGATGATTCTTGTTTAGCACATAATGTTCTATTGGAGTATTTGTTTAATTTGGTGCTCCATATTATTTGCAGCTCCCGGGTCAAGCACTGTGGTTCCATTTAGAAATCAGACACCCAAGATTGAAGGAGTGTATTGGACAGCTTGTTTTGAATGTTATTCTTTTACATATCCTATTTATATATGACTTTTAAAGTCAAACATGTTAATTTTTTGAGCAACCTCAAGAGAAATGTTGATTGTGTATTTTGAGTATCACATGTAAATTGTTGCCGCATCGCGCGGGTTCATTACTATATATATATATTAAGATAACACATCCAACTTTAAGTATATCAAGTGTGTTTGGATCATTTTGATCATTTTAAACTAAAACCTAGATCATTTATTTCTATTTTAGTTCTAATGGGTCAAAATGACCTTAACACATTTGATATACTTAGAAACATCTTAATTTGAGTTAAAAGGAATCAAAATGTCACAAATGAACTTTAATAGACTTAGAGAGTGTTTTATAGTGGTTTATGTTATTTTGATCCGTTTAAACTAAAAATTAGATAATTTAAGTTTAGTTGTTTTAATGATCAAATGACCTGAACCCACCATAATACACATAACACATCCAACTTAAGACAATTGAACCCACCATAATACACATAACACATCCAACTTAAGACAATTAAAATTAATGCATGTCATTTTGATTCGTTTAAACTTAAATTAAAATGATTTAAGTTTATCAAGTGTTTTCGGATTATTTTGACCCATTTGGTATGCATTATGGGTTGTACAACGGGACTTACTTTATACTTTGGTCCCTATATGCAGGATCGGTTTTGACACTTTAACACAAGTTTTCTCTCACGAACTCACAACATATCACTCGGGTGATGAAGTAGAATCTCTAACTAAGTTGATGATAATATAATAAGTTGATGAACACAAGAATGGTTTTCAAGATACTTGTATATATTACTTCTCAACTCAGTATTACAAGACTCTTACAAGCATGTCTACTTAAGTTACAATGAGAAACTATATATACTACTATCTATAGCCGATTATACTTGGAAAACCAGCTGGAATCTACAACTAGACAAATACTACATTGCTAGAAGTAAAGTATCTAAGATAAAATAATATCCTAGATAAGGTAGTCAAGACAGGTCCATGACTTACCTTTTGTTACCAACTAAAGATGGTATTTGTACTAAGTTGAAAAGGTGAACAGTGGATTAAAGTATGGTCAACTACATGGTCATGGGAAAACACCATGCAGTATCTCAGAGTCTGTCAGACAGACCATACTTATGTCCACTGGTTCATAGTTGATTCTTCCGAAGCTAAATGGATTCGGAAGAATAAGTTCTTCCAAGGCCATTTATACTTCGAAAGAAACAACTTCTTCCGAGTCTTCTATAGGTCTTGATGACTTTATTCTTCAGAAAACTTTGTCTTGAATCTTCTAAGTGTGAATGCTTAGGAAGGAGAACTGCTTGGTCTCGAAAGACTTTGTTCTATCCTTCAGAAGATCTTCATATACTTCGAAAGGAAAACTACTTAGTCTCAGAGGACTTAGTTTTTCCTCCGGAAGCTCTTCAAACAATGCTTCGGAAGATCTTTGACATAGCTGCGGAAGAGTAGTTTTGTCTTCGGAAGACTTCTTCAACTTGTACACAAAATTGTTTTAAGTATTGTTTTGGTTGCACCAGCCTCATATGATCCAACAAACTCCCCCTAGGCTGATGCTACCAAAACTTCACTTCCTCCTACTCCTTAAGGTCTTCAACACCAGGGAAAGTAGATATTTGTCTGTTTCTTTGTTTTTCCCTGATGTGGTAGTGAGGAGCTTGTACAGGTCATTCGTGGATAATAAATCCAGTCTGTTGCTCTGAATGACGTGTACTCTTTGCTGCATCCCTCTGAAGAGAGTTAGTTGATGGGATTGATAGTCATATTTCCATCTAACTATAGGATTTGAAGTGGAGCCTTCAACCATTTGTAGAAAGGTCTTCCCTTTTGTGGTTGTGCCTTCTTCTGCATCATGTGCTGTCTTTTTCAACTCTTCTTCAATCTTGGTCTTCTTTGTGAGCTCGGCTAGATGAAGGCTACTTAAGTGATTTCTGATGTGAGCAGCTATCTCAGAGTTGGAGGGATTTGAGAATGGCTTCTCTGCTAACTCAGCAAGATCAAATCTGCTGGAATGTAGAAGAGATGAAGTGTTAAACCTGTCAATTTCACCATTTTCCCTTTCTACAGCAAAGCTGTGGGAATCTTCATCAAACCTCCAATGGACAATTTGTTTCCTAGGATTGAGGGGTTTTGTTGACAGTTTGTCCCCTTTCCTAGTGTCCAGTAGAGTCACCAGCATTCTTCTTAACTTCTTCTCAGCTTCATTGAGATTATCTGAATTTGTTGCAAGAAGTTGAAGAGCTTGGTCCAGTGTTCCTGTAACACCCGAAATTTTGCCATATAAAAGAAAGAAAAGAAAAGTATTTTGAAGAAAACTAAAAGAAGCCAAAGTTGAGGGGTGCTTTGTGTAAATAGTAAAAAAGTCAAAAAGGTGAGCTTTATATGGGCATAGCCACCCATATCTTCCCTGCTGTTGCTGTTGTTCGACTTAACAAAGGAGAAAAGAACTGAAAAACTTGAGTTTTTTTTCTCGGTTGTGAAGAGAATGATGAGCTCAAAATGGATCGATCTGTGATGATATAAGAACGCAATTCAATCTAATACACAAAAGTATTCAATTCAACACTTGAAATCAACAAAAATTCATAGAAGTTTTCATTGATTAGTAGAGACAAATACAGTGTAAGTAACAGATACAAAGCGTCTAAACTGAAAGTCTAATCTCTAGATGTCTCTAGATGTCTACCTACACAATACATATTCAACCTATTTATACTAATCAAGAAAACAAAGGAACATATTTACAATAAAAGTCTCTATACTATGACAAAAATGTAAAAGACATACAAAGACAAATATTAATCTTTAAAAGAAGCATCTACAATACTCCCCCTAAGATTTACATGTCTTCGGTCTTCAAAATCTTTGGGCTTCAAATCTTCAATCTTTAATCTCCAATCTGGTCTTCATCCTTTAATCTTTCGTCAAGTCTTCAGTCTCCAGCTTGATCTTTAGTCTTCAAACATCAAAGAAGTCTTCAGGTTCTTCCTTGACTTTGAATACTGGTTTCTTGTTGTAAGTCTCTTGCTCCCTTATAGCCTTTGCAATTGCATCTTTAAATTTCTCAGCAAGCACACCTTGTTCAGGCTTCTTCTCATTTGTTTTAATCTCCATAGACTTCATCACTTCCAACGTTTTCTTAGATAATCTGGCTATATCCACATTTGCATAGCACTCTGTTGGATTTGGATTATCTTTGCAATAAATTTCCAGAACACCTTTACTTGATATTCTCATAAAGTCAATATCTTTGAGATCTTTCTTTACTATATTTGCATACGCCATTGCTTTCCTCAAAGATATTCTTTCCATTGCTGTATTCATAACTTTGATGATGGATAGAAAATATTTCTTATCATTTTCTGCATTCTCGGGAAATACCTTCTCAAACTTCTGAATGGACAAAAATGAAATATAACTCGGATGAAGTAATTTGCGTTCAAATACTCCAAAAAAAGTGATCATCTCATTGTCCCAATCATTCAAGTCTCGAACTAACTTCATCTCAAAAGTATCAGTATTATAAAACCATCTCAGGATTGGTTTGGACTGCTGTGATCCTTCAATTACTTTAAGTCCCGGATTAGTGATTTTTTCTAAAAATGCATCACTATATGCATCAAGGAACTTTTCTTCAACCACATCCTTTTCTACTCCTTTTTTCTTTTTCTTTAACTTTTGGAAATATTCTTTATCCTCTTGATCACAACGTGTTTGTAAGAAGGATGGCATTCTGTTTATTCCTCGGTGAAGAAGCTCTACAAATATCTCTCCACGCTTAGCTTTAGAATGGTTTATCAAAGGCAATTTTGCTAATTCTTTCAGATCTTGTACTGGGAGCTTAATAATGCTTGAGAAAAAGTGATACACGTCACATATAGCATTAACTCTCTTAATCAAAAATGCATCAAACACTTCATCATATTTCTAAGCTACGATCTTGACCTCTTTTGTTGTGTCAGGAACAATCATAGCATTTAATAACTCTGAGATAGATTGTCCTTTTTGTAAAACATTTCGTACAAGGTCACCCGTAGATCGAGCTTTGTTCCATAATTGCCTTTGTTCCAAAGGAACTTCATATCCTTGTCTTTCTGTTTGTGGAAACATCTTTAATAGCTCTCTTCTTCTTTCATATCTTGAACTATCCATATCCATTGATTTAATCTCATGTGGCTTCAAAATCCTTATTCTTTTAGTTATTTCTAAATACTGAGGATTGTCAGTATCTAGAATGATCATCTTGTTTGTTTGTTTCTTAGTCTCTTGAAAGCTTCTCACTAAGTTTCTCAAGAATTCAGCTTGTAATTTTTTCAATTTCTTCCAAGGATAGTTCCTTGATTGCAACCACATCCTTAACATGGTTACATTCATGACGTCTGGATTCGGATGGTGCAATTCTGATGTTGGCATATCCTCAACATTTATACTTTCACTTAGTGGATTCCATTCACCATGCTCAACCACAATCTCATTAGAATCAATCGGTACACTTGACTCAGCAGCTATGCACTTTTCAAATTCTTCATTGATCTGTGAGACAGTTAATCCATCTAAGAATACTCTGTTGTATTTCATTTTCACCAGATAATTATATCTATCTTCAATATCAACAGGTATGTCATCATGGCTTAATCCACTTGGAGAAAAATGTTCTTCAACATTAGCCTCACAAAAGTCTTCATCATCAAGTACTTCATTGTACCAATCATCATCAAATTCAGACTCTATGTCATCTAGAGCTCCGATCGTCTCTTGAATGTCAACTTCGCCTTCTTTAACATTCACCTTTTGTATTTTAGAAGATGATTCAGGTAAAACTGAAACATCAATCTCATCCACTTTCCTTTTCCCTTTATCTACAGATTGAATCTTTTCAACCTCAACTGGAGCAATCTCAGACATAATTATTACCTCAGGAGATGGAGACTTTTGAGTTTCTTTCAACTTGTTTAGTTCACCTTTCAACATATTATTCTCCTCACTCATCTTCTTTAACTTTTCTTCCATTAAATCATAATCAACCATCATAACTTCAAAAGTTTTCAAATTTTCTTCTTTACTTTTCCTCAACTCATCAATCAATTTTTCTTTCTCTTTCATCTCTTCAATTAACTTTTTATTAGCATCTTTCAACTCTTCAATTCTCTTAACTTGATTTTCATTATCCTTTTTAAGTTCATCAATTTGTTTTTGTAATCTTCTTCCTTATTCACGTTTTCTTCATGAATAGACTCTTATACAAACTCAGTTAATACAATCTGTTCTTCACCACCAACCATTTCCTCTATCATTTCAGCTATTTCTTCAACTGTTTGGCTTTCATCAACTACCTCTTCAGTCATTTGATCAACTTCTTGGATGTTTTCTTCTATATTTTCATCCATTTCCTCAGTATCACCATCTATTTCTTTAACAACATCATGACTTTCTTCATGTGCCTCTTCAACAACATGCTCAGATTCTTGTATTTGCTCATGGATCACTTCCATAGCTTCAACATTATCATCACCTTCCTTACCATCATCTCCATTATCATCATCTGATGAACTAGAACTTTCATCATCAGCTTCATCATGTTCATCATCATCAGCTGGAATTTCTTCAATAAGATCAGCTGGATCTAGTGGTTCTTCTTCAGTTAGATGATAGTGATCTATAGTGATATCAACTTCATCATTTGCCACATTCCTGATGTAATCAAATAGAGGAACATTCTGAGTACCTGTCACCATAGACAATCTTTTGTATGATATCTCTGACATGTGTTCAAGAATCAATGTTTCTCCACTAAAACCATTTACCCTTATGTCAGGATATTCTTCATTAATGATCATTTGAAGGAATCTTGGATACATCAGATACTTATTCCTTATGCCCTTTTCTAAATTGAAAATAAACCCATTCATGATCCACTTGGACATATTAAATCTCCTGTTTGTTGCCAGTGCTACTATTGGAGAAGCAATGTCAACAGGGAAAGAATTCCATCCTGTACTCCTCTTGGACATACAATGTTGGAATATATAGCACAGAAGTTTCCAGTGGTTGAATACACGGGCTCTGAAGAACTGTTTCTTTGGAAATTGATTAGGATGACCCATTTCCATGAATGTTTGACTACATTCATCAAATGTCAGTTCAGATAAATCTTCAGCATCATTTTGACCTAATCTCAAAGCATATCTTATAGAATCTTCTGATACTTCAATCATCCTCATGTTGGTTATAAACCCTCTAACCACTTTCCTTCCATTATCATCAGCATCAATATATGCAGTGCTCCAGAACTTTCGAATCAGACGAGCATATATAACAGGCTGGTAACACATAACATATACACATTTGGTTCTCAGCAGAAATCTGATAATCTCTTTGTATCCAATGGCATCTCTAACTTCTTCATTAAGAAGAGCAGCTACATTATGTTTGGGCTCAAATTTTAAATTTGCCATCTGCAAAGAAAACAAAGAAATTTAGATTTTGCAAGTTATATTTTCACTCAATTTAAAGTTTATTGACTTTTACAATTTAATACTAGAATTTGCTGAGATTTTGATATTCTGATGAATTACACACATTCAAACAAATTTGTTTCTTAGATGATTTAACATTTTAAATTTTAACTTTCATTCAAAACAATTTTCAATATAGATTTTGATTTATTTTCCACTTTATTTTATTATTATTATTATTATTATTTTTTTTTAAAAAAAATTTCTCTTGACTGTTCATCTTCAAGTCGACTGCTTGATTATCATCAAACATTCAAATTTGATGAACACTCGATTTGAATGCACAAACAGGTTCGCAATCCAGTTCATTTCATCATATAATCATCAATTTTCATTCAATGTCCTTTGTTAAATCACATTTTAACAGATTCAAATCATTAGGGTTTGAATGCCTAAACAGGTTCGAAACACCCAAATCAATCAGCTTATTAATCTGAAATTTGTGTGATTTTGAGTTTGAACTTACATTTAGAATCGATTTCTATCACTTTCGAGTGCAACAACAACACAAAAATCAATCAGAATGCGGATTTAGGGTTTATCGGAATGTATGGGTTTTGAGAACTGAGTATTCAGGGGAGATTTGAGAATGAAATCTGAGAAACACAAAGTGTTGTTTATATACTAAGTGAAAAAATTTAGGCGCATGAGCACTGTTTGTGTGCATGGGCTTAGGCGCATGAGAACTGTTCAGACGCATAAGCACTGTTTGTGCGTATGAGTTTAGGCGCATGGGCACTGTTCAGTCGCTTTTGCACTGTTCAGACGCATGAACTAAGCAGAAACGCCCAATACTTAGTTTCTACTGACACATTAGAACTGTTTAGGCGCATGGGAATGTAAAACGCCCAACACTTAGCAATATTTTCAGACTCATGACAACTGTTTAAGCGCATGACTACTGTTTGTTCGGATGAAGTAGTCAAAAACGTCTAACACTTGCACAAATTCTGAACAAATCATCATGCTCCTACATTTGGACTTTTGACCACTATTTAGGTGCATGAGATTACTTCCATGTGTCTAACACTTGTAAATTTTCATAATCTTCCACCTGCACACTGTTTAGACATATTAGTACTATTCACATACTAATATTTAAACAATTTTCAAATTTTGACTTTAATAAGTCAAATTTTGACTTTTACCCAAAATTTCCAAAATTAACCCTTAACTTTGAATTTTTTTTTTATTTTTCATCCTTAAATTTTGAAATTTTTATTTTTGACCTTTTTATTTTTTGTTTTAATGTTTCAAAATTAGTTTCCCGTCATTTTAGTCTCTAAAATTAACAAAAACTCTCATTTAACTTTTGCAAGAAGCTTTTCCATTTAAAATGTTTTTCAGTTTCATTTTTCATTTTGTTACACATACATGCTTGAACATCTGTAGCATCATCCTTTCCATCCAAAACATTAGTTTTTGATTTTTCATGATTTTACATATCCTGAAATTTAACAGTCATTTTTCTTTTAAACACTTTTTACTCCCCCTAAACTTTTAAGTTTGATAAAACTTATAAGTTTTTTGAATTTGTCACATGAAGAGCACACTAATTATTATTAAATTGCCTGCACACAGAAAACATGCAAAAAAAAAAAGAAGAATAAAGTCCTAATATGCATAATGAATCATGTCTGCAATGAGATCATATTAGAAGTGATCAGCACATTAAAATAAAAAAAATAATGGATAGTTATAGACAGTGATTAAATCCTGATCAAGTGTGTTCCAGATCAGCATTTTTGCAGCAAAGGAGACACTAAATGTAAGGACAAAAAATGAGTGCTTTTGGCAAGGTACTCAGCACGCTTACTTTTTCAATTCTTGGATTGTTTAAGGTACAATTAGATATGACATTATGCAGTCACACTTAGACTTAGAGAGGTTAATTCTCATAAAGATATGCAAGAAGTCACTATTCTGAACTTGTTAACCTGACATATACTATAACCAGATCTCATTTGGTGTTTATGCACATTGGCATCTTGTTACATCAGTGAGTATATCCAGGTCTGTAATCATTTACAACAAAGGATATCTCATCACTTCAGGTCTATGATGACTTATAACAGAGAAGTGTTATATGCATTAAATAATTAGAGCTCAATGGTTATTCATATCACCATCAGGTGTGAGATTATGTCTTAACAAGCAATCAATTTGAGAAATCAACACTACTCATCAGTGCTAAGATAGACATACATGAATGCATGAGTGATTTAGTTTAATCACAAGAATTTACTTTTTCAGTATAATTGCAAGAGCTTACCTGCACATCATATCTGATCATTTCAGACTGTAGTCGAAAGCGAAATATGCAACTGATCATACTAATGTACTATCATTTCTCACGTATTGCAAAACAAATTCATTCCTATATAATTAATAAGGAAAAACACTATTTTTGTGTTTTTTGGTTTTATTATCTTTTGTTTTTCAATTTTCTACTTTTGTATTTGGTTTTTGTTTTTATAAAGAACATGCACACACAAAAATAAAATCAGGCAATTAACTTTGACAGGTTCTCTTGCTATGACTAATTCAGAAAAGGAAGGGTTCTGATCATATTTAGACTCAATTAACTGAACTATTCAAAAACCAGTTTTACGAGTGGTTAATAAGACCAATTGACTCAACCAGATACTCAAACCGTCCTGGTAAGAAGGCTTTGGTAAAAAGGTCAGCCAATTGTTTTTCAGTAGCAATTTGAATCAATATGATTAAACCTTTTTCAGAGTTATCTCTGAGAAAATGATATCGAATTTCGATATGTTTTGTTTTAGAATGTTGGACTAGATTAGCTGTAATGAACATAGTAGCTGTGTTATCAATGTAAATAGGTGTTTTAAGAAAGTTGAACCCGTAATCCAGTAGTTGGTTTTGTAACCAAAGAATTTGAGAACATCCTGCTGATGCAGCAATGTACTCAGCTTCTGCAGTAGAAACAGAGACATTTGTTTGTTTTTTGCATCGCCACGAGACTAATCTGGGTCCTAAAAATTGACACCCACCCGTTGTTGATTTTCTATCTTGACAACATCCGCCATAATCACTATCAGTATACCTATGTAACTCAAAATTTCCTTCGTAAGGATACCATAGCCCTAAAGCCGGTTTACCTTTGATATACCTGGATATTCTTTTGATAGCAATTAAGTGGGATTCTTTCGGGTCTGATTGATACCTTGCACAGACACAAATAGCATACATAATGTCTGGTCTAGATGCAGTGAGATACATCAAAGAACCAATTATCGATCTGTATAGAGTTTGATCTATTGATTTTCCTTTCGGATCAAGCTTAATCTTGGTGTTCACATCAGTTGGAGTTCTAATGGACTGACAATCTTGCAGCTTAAACTTCTTCAAGAGTTTATCAACAAACTTCTCTTGGTTGATAAAAATACCATCTATAGATTGCTTAACTTGTAGTCCAAGAAAGAAATTTATCTCTCCCATAGAACTCATCTGAAATTGAGATTTCATGATTTCTTCGAATTCATTGCACATTTTTGGACTTGTAGAACCAAATATGATATCATCAACATACACTTGTACACATAAGAGATCATCAGCATCCTTTCTGATAAATAGAGTCGGATCGATTTTCCCTCGCGTATATCCATGTTGGATTAAGTGTTGCGACAATGTCTCATACCAGATTCTAGGGGCTTGATATAGTCCATATAAAGCTTTGCTCAACTTGTACACACGATGTGGATATGTAGCATCTTCAAAACCTGGAGGTTGTTTCACGTACACATCATCGGTGATAGAACCATACAAAAATGCACCCTTTACGTCCATTTGATACACTTTAAATTTCATGAATGATGCATAAGCCAGGAAGACACGAATAGATTCAAGTCTTGCAACTGGAGCAAATACTTTATCATAATCAATACCTTCTTCTTGAGTGTATCCTTGTGCAACTAATCTTGCTTTATTTCGGATAACAATTCCTCAATCATCAGTTTTATTTCTGAATAACCATTTTGTGCCAATAGCATTTTCTCCTTCAGGTAAATCCACCAGATTCCACACTTCTTGTTTGCGGAACTGTAATAATTCTTCTTGCATAGCCTCGATCCAACCATTGTTCTTTAACGCTTCGGTAACGTTTTTAGGAACAATTTGAGAAAGAAAGCAAGAGTATAAGCAGACGTTTGCTTGTTCAGATTTACTTCTTGTCGTTCTCTCACTCAAAGGACCAATAATCTGAGATGTTGGATGGTTCTTGTGAATACGAGATGTCGGAATCTCATCTCCTTGAACATTAACATCTAGATTGGTTTGATTAAAGTTGGAAAGCTGATGCAATAGGCTTGAAGAATGTGGATTGAAATTATGAACTTGAGTAGGTGAGTTGATAAAGTAATCAAGATTACCAGAATCAACTGCATCACCAGAGATAGATGATGTCCCAGAATCAGGTTGTACAACTTTTATACCATCATTAGGAATTGGATGAGACACATTTTGGTCTTCTGAAACTGAATGAGAATTGTCTTGATGATCTTCATTATTGGGCTGAATAAAAGAATTTCTAACAAAAGAAAAGAAGGGATAGTTTGAGCTTGAATCATCTGCATCGTCAGAGTCCGAATCATCACTGAATGAACCTAGATCTCCTTGAATTTTCTTTTCACCTGTAGAATCAAGCAAGTTAGATTGATTAAACAAGTTTGATTGAAAAGAGTTTGACAATGAATCTAAATCAAATAACTATGCAGGACCATTTGACACTGATGGAAAAGAGTTTTCAAGAAATTTAACATTGAATGTCTCAACTATAACATTAGTCCTAGAGATATAAACTCAATAGGCCTTTGAAACAGATGAATATCCAACGAAAAATCGATCATCAGATTTTGATTCAAATTTTCCTAAATGATCCCTTGAATTCAGAATCATAACCGGACAACCAAAAGATTTAAGAAAATCTATGTTTGGTTTCCTTCCAAACATTAACTCATATGGAGTTTTCAGTTTGTCTTTAACAATTAATGAACGGTTCTGAACAAAACATGCAGTTGATATTGCTTCATCCCAGAATGTGATCGGAATTTTAGCATCGGCTAACATGGATCATGCTGCTTCAATCAATGTTCGGTTCTTCCTTTCAGCAACTTCGTTTTGTTGAGGAGTTCTGGGAGCACTGAACTGATGAGCTATTCCTTTCTTTGCACAAAACATGTTAAGAGTTAGATTTTTGAATTCCGTCCCATTATCACTTCTAATTATTTTTATTTTTTGATCTAGTTGATTTTCTACTTTTATGATGAATTCTTTTATTAATTCAGCAGTTTTAGATTTTGCATTTAGAAAGAAAACCCATGGAAATCTTGTATAGTCATCAATGATAACTAAACAGTAAGATTTTCTTCCAATACTCTTCACGTTGGTTGGTCCAAAAAGGTCCATATGCAACAACTGAAGGGGTTTGGAATTTGAGTTTATCAGCTTGGACTTATAAGACGCTCTGTGCTGTTTTCCTTTTAAACATGCTGAGCATAAATCAGTTGTGGCGAACTTCTTTGATGGAAGGCCAATAACATGATTTCCTGCTACAAGCTTGTTCATGTTTTTGAAATTTGAATGCCCCAGACGTCTATGCCATAGCTGGCTTTCATCATTTGATGCTTTAGCAAAGAGACAAGTTGTTTCTGTAGAAGAATCCACTTGAGACATATCCAGTTTGTATACGTCTCGGTCTCTGACAGCTTTAACAACCACGCTATCCTTGCTTATCTAAAATCCTGGCTTCAAGATATAACAGAAAGAATCATCAAAAAGTATAGAGTAGGATTTATCACAAATTTGGGATACGCTTAACAAATTAATGTTCAACTGTGAACAGAAGTTGACTTTATCAAAGCTTATAATCCCGTTGGATACTGTTCCTTCTCCGGTTATTTTTCCTCCCGCATTACCACCAAAGGTGACATGCGTTCCATCTTTTAACTTAAATTCTTGTAATAACGCCTTATTTCCTGTCATATGCCGGCTACACCCGCTATCCACATACCAAGTGTTGATTGGTCTTCTCGGGCGTACCTGCAAAACAAAACAATTTAAGTTGAATTATCTACCCAAGCCGAAATGGTCTTGGGTTTTCCAAACTTGTCAACAATAGTAAATTGTTTAAAGTGAAGTTTGTTGACATCAGGTTTATTCTTTATGAATTTACCAATTCTGTTATTAGTAACAAAATTTTGCTTGTTTGGAAAATCCATGCTTTTAGACTGACCATTGTTTGAGAATCTTTTATTTTCAAAACTTTTGTTATTAATTCTCACTGACCCTGGAATGAAATTATCATTAAAAAATTGTTTAGGTCTCACTAAATTGTTTCTTTTGAAAGTATTCAAACCTAAGGAGGGTCGGTTTGTTAATCTTTGAAAAACAACATTTTGGTTTCTTTTATATTGCGGATTAACATAACCTTTGCTTACTATTGAGGTGGCAAATCCTCTCCTCTGTGAATTCTTTCTAAAGTAACAATCTTTAGTGTTGTGAGTTTGCTCATCACAGTAAGTACAGAATTTGTTAAAATAACACTCTGAAGTTGAGTGATTTCTCATATCGCAAATGTGATAGTATTTGTTAAACAAACATTCAGCAGTGTTGTGATTGTACATGTCACATATTTCGCAGTACCTCTATGGAGTCTTGAATAATTGCTTATTAACCTTTGACGTTGACGCAACATTAGAAACTTGGTTACTTTTAGGTGTCAAAGTGTTAATTTGTTGTTTTTGATTTGAAGAATTGTGCTTTTGATTTGAAATGTTTTTCTTTTGCACAATTTGTTTTTGTTTTTGAACATGAACTTCATTCTTGCTTTCCTTAGATACAAATCTTTTTGCTACAGCGGAAGTTTTAGAATCTGAACCCGTTTTCAGATCAGTGGTAGATTTGTTTTTAGGATTTTCTTTAACATTTTGAATAGAGTTCACATTCAACAAACCAGCAGATACAAATTTAATCGGCTTTAATTTTGTTTTCTGATTTATTTCTTTTGCTTGATTTTCTTGAATTTTCAATTGATCATTTTTGGCTTTATTTATCTTTCTTCTTCGTCTCTGATTCCTTGATTTTGAACCAGTTGTTTGTTTAGATTGAACATCTTCAGTTGAAGATTCTTTTTCACATTCTTTCTTTTTCTGGTCTTTTTGCCATTTTATGAATTCTGGGTTATTTAGACCAAATGAATTTGAATCTTCTGATGTTTCTTCATCATTTCTAGCTTTGTTTTCTGTCATCGTACTCATTTCTTCCAAAACTGATTCTTTAGGAACATAAATTTTCTTATTCTTTGGTCTTGGTTCATAAGATTGAACTTTAACCGGATGAGCATTTTTAATTTTCTCAATATCATTTTCTTCAAAAATTTCTACATTTGTTTTCTCTTCTTTATTTTCAGACATCTTGGTCTTGTTCTGAAATGCTTTGAGTTTTGCTTTGTTTTCTGGAGAGTGATCGTGAGTGTTAAAGTTTTCTGGTAAAGTATTCGTTATTGATTTAGACATTGGTTCATGAGTGAAACCCAATCTTGCCTTTTGTTTATCTTTACGTTCATTTACCAGCTTTTCTACAATAGTTTTAAACTTTTAACTTTAGCTAGATCAACTTGAGTAGTTGCATGAGCTATCTTCTCCAGTTCAAGATTTTTCGTCATGTCTTCGAGTTGTTTTGATACAATTTCAAGTTCTCTTAGAGTTTTGTTCCATGAATTTTGAAGAGAGAGAATCTTTTCATCAGATGTTTTATGATCCTTTTTCAGCTTGTTATGCATTTGTTCTTCTTGCTTAAGTTTTTCACATATCTTATAAGAATAATTTCTGTAGTATTCGACATGTTCTAAGCAAGACTTTGTGCATAACTTTTCTCTGACTTCTGATGGAATTTTAGAATATTTAGGAGGAGACGTTTCAGAGTTAGAGTTTTCAACCTTTGGCTATTCAGATTTTGCCATCAAAGCAACTTCCTCTGAATCTTCCTTGGGATCAGACTTATCACTCCAGTCATAATCCTCTTCCTCGTTCTCAGAGTTTCCATCAGCTTTTGGATCATTAACTTCAGACCAATCTTCCTTTTGTATTTCTGCAACAAGAGATAAATTGGAAGTTAGATCAGCAGTAAATTGTTCAGCGTAGGCACTCCAATCATAACCATCAGTAATATTGACAACTAAATCTTTCTTGGGTTCCTCTGTTGCTTTATAATCATCTTTCAATTCTGGCATTGGTAGGCTTTGATAAGGTTTATGAAATGTCTTCTGTGATGATTGCTGAAACCTTTGATTGCTTGAGCTTGATTGACCATTTCCTCCTTTATTCCTTGGAGCTTTGCACTCTCTAGAGAAATGACCATAGCTGTTATAGTTAAAGCATCTTGACTTTGACTTGTCAAAACCTACTGTCTTGTTTGCACTTGGTTTATAGTTTTTGTTGATGTAGGAATGCTTTTGAGTTCTGTACGCTATCATTACCATCTGCCAATTCAAGTCCATTTCCTCAACGTCGTCTGGATCCATTTCAAATAAATCCTGCAAAACAAAATCAAGTTGAGTTAAATGGCTACCTTGGTATGCTTGAAAACTTGCCATAAATGCAGTAAAAGCAGTTTTTGACTCTTCATCTTGTAATAAGATGTTTATTACATCGTTAACTTTGCTAAATTTAGCAGAGTTAACAGATGGAGTCTCTGCTTGAGAGTTAGAACTTTTAGGCATAGGAGGAGATTGAGGTTTATTCTGATTTGTATAGGCAGGAGCACTTGTGTGAGTAGAATCAGTGAAGAACCCTGCACCAACAAATAAATCATCCTTTTCTGGTGAAGTTTCATTCTTAGCCATGAATGCATTCTCTACTGTGTTTGCTGGAGAAGCAACATACTTATATTGTGACATCGAAGCTGCTCTGTCATTGTTTCTAGAACTTTCATCAATTTTGATAGATTCTATTTTAGCAATCAAGAGATCTAGATCAATTGGAAATTTCTCAGTATGCTTTAACAGAGTGACTGTTTGCTTCCATGAAGATGGAAGAGCATTGAGAAGTCTCTAGTTAAGATCTTTTAAATCATTCTTGATCCCTGCAGTCGACATCTCTATAGTCAGTTGAACAAATCTGTTCATCATCTGATTTATTGTTTCACCAGACAAATGTTCAAAAAGTTCTAATTGTCTCTTTAGCTTTTGCTTTTTCAGATCCTAAATCTCTTTTCCAACTTCACATATTATTTTCAAGGCTTATACATGGTGTATCCAGTCTGATAACCATCAAGCCTTGTAAGAACTTCAAGAGGTAGACCTTTGCACATTAAGGAATATGCTTTAATATCATTTTTAACTTTTCGGAGGTCTTCTCCTTGTAGATCATCTTCTGGATAAGGTTCAGAGAGTCCTTTGTATACACAAATCATCTATCAGGACCATCAGATGTGATTGGAATATAAGGACCTTTTTCTATTGATTTCCATAAATCAGTATCAATAGAATTGAGATGGTGTTTTAATCTCAATGACTAATTCTTGAAATCTGCTCTATTCTTCAGCTTGGGAACTCGGTTTTCTGAGTCTTCTGATTTTACAATTTTTAATTTTTGATTTTTAAAAGAGATTTGTTTTTGTTATTTTTAATGTTTTGAATTAAAACAATAAAATGAAAATATTTTTGGATTTTAAAGTTTCTGAAAAATTTCAGAAAATTTCTAAGTGTGAAAGCTGATGCGTCCAAACAGTAGTGAAACGCCCAAACAGTTGGGGTACACCTTTTGACTTTGACCCTGAAACGTCTAAGGGATTGCCTTAGAAAAATTCCAAAAAACGCCCATGTTGAGATGCGTCTGAACAGTTGTGATACGCCCAAACAGTTGTCAGGCGTCTTGGTGTCAAAATGCCCAAACAGTTCAAATACTCCTCAATAGTTGAAAAACGCCTGGAATTACTTAGTTTTTGATAACTTTCAAAGTGTCCCAACTGTTGAAATGCGCCCACACAGTGGTAAAACGCCTAACTGAAAAACCCCCGAACAGTTGTAAAGCGCCTAAACTGTTGTTATACGCCTATCACTTAGACGATTTTCAGCAGTGTTTCTGACCTAATGCGCCACATTCATCAGCTTCAACGAACTCAGATTCTTTCAATTTCTTCAAAACTTGAATAATTGATCTAAATTTCACCAATTAGGTCTGAAATCGATCGATTAACAATCCTCTAACATCAGTTTCATCAATAAACAACAAAAGTTAATGTTTTGATTCAAAGAACAGTTCGAACAAACTAAGAACAGTTCGAAGACTTTTTGCTCAAATTCACAGATTTGAACGAATTGTACTGCTAATTGTGAATCAAATCATGTTTCTGATGATGAAACAGATCTTAATTCAACAATTTTAAGACTGAATTGTTTATCAATCACAGATTCAAGTGATTATGAGTGTTCGACAGTTGAAGAACAGCTTCAAACCACTGAACCGAAAGCTCTGATACCATTTGATGAGCTCAAAATGGATCGATATGTGATGATATAAGAACACAATTCAATCTAATAAACAAAAGTATTCAATTCAACACTTGAAATCAACAAAAATTCATAGAAGTTTTCATTGATTAGTAGAGACGAATACAGTGTAAGTAACAGATACAAAGCGTCTAAACTGAAAGTCTAATCTCTAGATGTCTCTAGATGTCTACCTACACAATACATATTGAGCCTATTTATACTAATCAAGAAAACAAAGGAACATATTTATAATAAAAGTCCCTATACTATGACAAAAATGTAAAAGACATACAAAGACAAATGTTAATCTTTAAAAGAAGCATCTACAGAGAAGAAGGGCTGAAATCTTCTTAGGTGAGTGTTTTTGTGTTAATTGGTTCGTTTTTTTTTTGGGATTTTCATCCTTATAACCGATATTTAAGTGTTCTTTTTGTTTGGGTGTTTGTTTATGCTTGTTCTAGGTGTTTGAACTCTTGTGCAAGCAAGTTTGGTGGAGTTTTGCTTCTTTGCTGCAATAGGTGACTTCTAGATCCCGTTTTATATGTGTTTTAAAAAAGTTTAGGGCTGAAAATGAATTTAAAAGGGTTTTCACAATGGATTTCTTGTAACCGTATGTTTATATGTGTATATGCTTATGTTTTATGCTTGTTTATGTGTTGTGGTTGCTTAGAATGTTAAGTTTATGCTTAGAACAAGTGCAAATGCAGATCTAGGATAGTTTAGATTCTGAAAAATATATAACAGGTGGTCATGCGCCCAAACAGGGCCCATGCGCCTGAGGTTTAGGCTTAGAAATGCCTAAGTACAGGTCATGCGCCCAAGGTATTTTCCTGAAAACACTAAGTATAGACTCATGCGCCCTAATAGTGTCCATGCGCCCTAATAGTGTCCATGCGCCCAACCCTTTTGTTCAGGCGCCTAAGTGCTAGTCATGCGCCTGAACAGTTCATGCACCTAGAAATGTAAGCTAAAATGGCTAAGTGTAGGATTCATGCGCCCGAATAGTGTAATGCGCCTTAGAAAAATTTCTGGAATTTTGGGAAGTCAGAATTTTAGTGTTTGACCCTGGTTTGACTTGGTGTTATTATTTGATTATTTTATTTATGTTTTGGGCCGTTCTTGTGTTCCTTATTATTATACTATTACGTGACTTTACGTGGTGTGATTTTATCCGTATCCGTAAAGTATTATCATTAAAGAAAGTGGAAAGATCAATGATAATGAAAAGTGGAACATAAAGAAGGAAAGAAAGTCTTGCAAGCAAATTCACATGAGATCCATAACCATTAGGTTGTTAGCTCAACTGTGTGCGGTTTAGCTAACCCGTTGGATGCACACAGGGTCAATCTTTGAGATTGAGGGGACCTATGTTGCTGCCCTGGTACTGGAGTCAGCTTCGTGCACCAGTTTGGGGTCTATTTGTAGACCTCGGCCCAGTACCAGTTTTATGTGTATTATTTGAGGGCATAGCACATTGGTCTGGATTAAGTGAAAGATTAAAATAAAAGTTCAAAATGAATGATGATGAAAATGGTAAAAGAAGATAATGGATGTTATCTAACTGTACGTATGATGTATGATCACGTACGAAAGAAATGAATATTATTTTAAAAGGGTATTTTCATATACAAATCTTACAAGGTATTTTAATGTTTTTTTTAAACTAGAGCTCACTCAGCAATGCTGACTTTTATGCATTTTTAGTTGGCAGATAATTTTGCTGAGGATGGCACATGGGGAGGCTACTCGTCAGGGCTAGACTGACATCCGTTCACCCTTAATATCATTGTTGTTTTGTAATGCAAATAATATGGTCTTTTGTAACTGATAATAATCAACGATGTATTGCTTAGCAACAATCTTTATTAATGAATGGGTGGCTTTTGATATTGACTCCGCTGCATTGATTCGTACACTATATAATGTTTTTATATATATTTTGCTATGATTGACCAACTGTGAGGTCTCCGGGAACGGGGCCTTACAAGTTGGTATCAGAGCCAAAGTTTAAGAGAAATAGGTAAATATTTTCAAAACCTAAACTTAAACTGAGAATGGGATGAATGGAGGGATGCCAGCCCGAGTAGCTACGTGCCATCAGGTATTTCTTTTCTTAATGTAACCGGTATTATGTGCGTGTGCTATTTGATTTATGTGCCTTTAGAAGATTTGAATACTAATGTAGTCAGGATAGGAAATGCTCGGGAGATGAAGAGTAAAGTAAGTGGCTAATCACAACTGGCCACTGTAATTAGGGACTTACTATACTTGACATAAACTGAGCTATTACCTTTAATGACCGTGTTGGTGTTTGAATCTTATAGTGTTTAGAGGATGGCCGAAGGGAGATCATCTAAGGCTTCTAGAGGTGGAGCACGGGGTGGACGTGCTGGTAGATCACGGGCCGCAAAGAACAAGAGGAGGACTGCAGAGACGGCTCCTGGTGAGCCTGGGATTCATCACCCGGAGGGCGGTGATGAGAGTGCCAACCTAAGAGCCTCAGTGAAAGAGGTAGTGTTTGAGGAGGTTCATCAAGTCATGCAGACGATCCTACTATCTGTAGTGACTGAAGTCATCCGGGTTGTAAGGAATGATGAGAGGAAGGAGAAGGAGGAGGAAAGAAGGAAGACGACTGGGAGAAGGGAGAATGAGGGAGAACATAATGATGAGGAGGAGTTGAATGCTGCAAGGGGAGCCTCCAGTGATGAAGAAGATGTGAGGTGCGGGAAACCGCGAGGGGATGCAGCTACGGGGCATTCCAAAGATGTAAACCCCCTACTTTTGATGGTAATGGAAATGCTGCAACTGCTCACCGCCGGGTAAGGGATATGGAGCCGGTGTTAGAAATCAGCGAGTGTCGGGAGGACCAGAAGGTGAGGTTCACCACTCACTTGTTTGTTGACTCGGCTCTATGCTGGTGGGACAATATTGTCCAAGCCGAGGGCAACCGGGCCATTAGGAGGATGAGATGGGAAGAGTTGAAGAAGATGGTGGGTGATTGAGGAATTCTGTCCTCACAGGGAACTAGACAAGATAGAGAGAGTTCCTACAGCTTGAGGCGGGAACCATGACCCACCAACAATACACTACCAAGTTTAATGAGACGGCGAGGCTAGTGCCGGATCAGGTGACGCCGATGTCGAGGAAGATTAAGAGGTATGTGCAAGGATTGCCAGCTGATATCCGCAAGCACCTTTAGGTAGGCGGTGGATCTGGCTAGGAGGTTGTACGATGAGAGAGAGATGGCAGTGGTTGAGGTGAAGAAGACTGGTGGTGGTGACAAGAACTAGAGAGGGAAACGATTTGGGCGTGGCGGTTTCACCCCGAATAATAAGAGGATGAGAATGGATGACCGAGGAGTGGGGTCATCAAGCTTAGGGATGAAGAGGTATGGCCGATGTAGGAAGGAGCACACTGGTGAATGCATGAGGGGCGTGACTGTGTGCTTTAAGTGTGGGAAGCCCGGTCATATAGCAAAAGATTGTGGAATGCCGAAGTGCTTCAACTGTGGCGGGACTGGCCACAGGAACCACGAGTGCAGGAAGCCTAGAGCTGAGAGCTCTGGGGCCAAGAAGGGGGCTAAAGAAGGAGGAGAGAAGGCAAGTGCTAGAGCCTTCACGATGACCTTAGAAGAGGCCCGGGTAGACCCCAACGTCGTGTCAGGTATGTTTCTAGTAAACCAAACTTGTGCCTCTGTATTATTTGATTCTGGTGCTAGTAGGAGTTTTATTTCTGCTGCTTTCTGTGCTAAGTTGCCTGTTAGTAGTAGAAGTATTGATGAGCCATTTGAGGTAGAAACTACTATTGGTAAGTCTACTAGAATTTCTGATATGTTAGAAGACTAAGACATAGAACTAGAAGGCCATAGGTTCTCTGCTAAACTATATGTGATGCCCTAGGCGGATTTGATGTAGTACTAGGGATGGATTGGTTAGCAGCCTATGAGGCAAATGTCGTGTGTCGTAAGAAGATGATTCAAATAATTGCGCCCGATGGAAATTCGGTGACGGTCTACGGTGATCGCGTCACTACGGTTCCGAAGGTGATTTCGATGGCGGTGGCAGAGAAGTGCAAGAAGCGGGGATGTAGTGCCTACCTGCCTTATGTGAAGGATGTGGACGCGTCAGTACCACAGTTGTCTGAAGTACCCGTGGTGTGTGACTTCCTAGACGTGTTCCCAGAAGATTTTCCAGGTGTGCCACCAGATCGTGAGATTGAGTTTCAGATTGATCTGATACCCTGTGCTCAACCCGTTGCCAAAGCACCGTATCGATTGGCTCCGATGGAGATGAAAGAACTGATGGTCCAACTACAAGAGTTGATGGACAAGGGATTCATCCGACCGAGCATCTCTCCCTGGGGTGCTCCGGTCTTGTTTGTTAAGAAGAAAGATGGTAGTATGAGGATGTGCATAGACTACCGGGGGCTAAACAAGTTAACGGTGAAAAAACGATATCCCCTGCCCAGAATAGATGACTTGTTCGATCAGCTCCAAGGTGCCAGTTGGTTCTCAAGGATAGACCTCCGATCTGGCTACCATCAATTGAAGGTGAAGGAGGAAGATATTCCTAAGACAGCTTTTCGCACGCGTTATGGACACTACGAGTTTCTCGTCATGTCCTTTGGTTTAACTAACGCGCCAGCTGCCTTTATGGATCTGATGAACCGAGTGTGTCGGCCAATGTTGGATAAATCAGTGATTGTGTTTATTGATGATATCCTGATCTATTCAAGGAGCGAAGAAGAGCATGCCGACCTCATATGTGAAGTGTTGGAGACACTTAGAAAGGAGAAGCTATATGCTAAATTCTCTAAGTGTGCTTTTCGGTTGCGTGAAGTTAAATTTTTGGGTCATGTGGTGAATTCTGAAGGAATCATGGTGGACCCGGAGAAGGTTGAGGCGGTGATGCAATGGAAGTCTCCAAAGACGCCATCCGAGATTCGCAGTTTCTTGGGTTTAGCGGGCTACTACCAATGGTTCATTCAAGACTTTTCCAAGATAGCCTCACCTTTGACCAAGTTGACTCGCAAGGATGTGAAGTATGTGTGGGGACAGGAACAAGAGGATGCTTTTGAGGTGGTCTATTCGGATGCTTCCTATTAGGGACTGGGTTGCGTGCTAAAGCAACGTGGGAGAGTGATAGCTTACGTATCCCGGCAATTGAAGACCCATGAGACCAATTAACCCACTCAAGACTTAGAGCTAGCAGCGGTGGTTTTTGCGTTGAAGATTTGGAGGCATTACTTATACGGGACAAAATGCACAATTTTCACGGACCACAAGAGCTTAAATTATTTCTTTGAGCAGAAAGATCTCAACATGAGGCAGAGGAGGTGGTTAGAGCTGATCAAGGATTATGATTGTGAAATCCATTACCGCCCGGGCAAAGCCAATGTAGTGGCCGATGCCCTGAGCCGAAAAGAGAGACCTGAGCCAATCCGGGTGAATGCTTATCAATTGGTGATGACCTCTGACGTGATGACACAGGTCAAAGTATTTCAGGATGAGGCATTGAAAGAAGATCGCCTTAACTCTGAAAGGATGAGAGGTCTAGTCGCAGAGTTGGGAGAAAATACCCATGGAGTTAGAACCCGCTTCGGGCGGATGTGGATTCCCCGATATGGAGACCTACGGGGGCGAATTATGGACGAAGCTCATAAGACTCGATACTCCATTCATCCCGGTGTTACAAAAATGTATCAAGACATGAAGAAAGATTACTGGTGGCCGGGAATGAAGCGCGATGTAGTGGAGTATGTGAGTAAATGCCTAACTTGTCTACAAGTAAAGGCAGAACATCAGAAGCCATACGGGAAGATCCAACCGTTGGATATACCCAAGTGGAAGTAGGAGCACATCACCATGGACTTCATTACGAAGCTACCCCGTACGGCGACGGGGTACGATACCATATGGGTGATAGTTGATCGTCTGACAAAGAGTGCTCACTTCCTACCGGTCCGCGAGACGTATTCCTCTGAGAGACTGGGGGATCTGTTCATAAGGAGATTGCAGCTCGTCATGGTGTGCCGGTGTCCATCATGTCAGACCGTGACACCCAGTTCACATTGAAGTTTTGGAAAAGATTCCATGATGCGATGGGGACGAGGCTACACATTAGCAAGGCTTACCATCCTCAGACAGATGGTCAGTTTGAGAGGACGATTCAAATGCTCGAGGATATGCTCCGAGCATGCGTGATCAACTTTGGAGGAAGTTAGGATGAACACCTACCGTTAGCAGAGTTCTCATACAACAACAGCTATCATGCCAGCATTGGTATGCCACCTTATGAGATGCTATACGGTAGAAGGTGTAGGACGCTAGTATGTTGGGGAGATATTGGGCAAAAGGAGATAGGAAGTATCAAGGTGATCGAGGCTACGACAGAGAAATTGGAAAAGATCAAAGCCTTTATGAAGGCGGCAAAGGATAGACAGAAGTCGTATGCCAACAAATGGTGTAGACCGATTGAATTCAACGTGGGTGATAGAGTCATGTTGAAGGTCTCACCTTGGAAGGGGATCATTCGGTTCCGAAAGAGGGGCAAGCTGAGCCCGAGGTATATAGGGCCTTTCCGAATCGTTGCACGAGTAGGGGAGGTGGCCTATCGATTAGAACTGCCTAATGAGCTAAGTGGAATTCATTCGACATTCCATGTATCTCATCTGAGGAAATGCTTAGCCGATGAAGACATGATTGTACCACTGGATGATATCGAAGTGGATGAACGGCTCAACTATGTTGAGCAACCAGTGGCAATCATCAATCGAAAGGAGAAGAGATTGAGAAATAAAGTGGTTTCACTTTTGCGGGTGCAGTAGAACACTGGAAGGGTTCTGAGTCTACGTGGGAGACGGAAGAAGAAATGAGATGGCATTACCCACAGTTATTCGAAGAGTGACGGGTTTCGAGGACGAAACCTCTTTAAGGGGGGTAGACTTGTAACACCCGAAATTTTGCCACATAAAAGAAAGAAAAGAAAATTATTTTGAAGAAAACTAAAAGAAGCCAAAGTTGAGGGGTGCTTTGTGTAAATAGTACAAAAAGTCAAAAAGGTGAGCTTTATATGGGCATGGCCTCCCGTATCTTTCCTGCTATTGCTGTTGTTTGACTTAACAAAGGAGAAAAGAACTGAAAAACTTGAGTTTTTTTTTCTCGGTTGTGAAGAGAAGAAGGGCTGAAATCTTCTTAGGTGAGTGTTTTTGTGTTAACTGGTTTGGTTTTTTTTGGGATTTTCATCCTTATAACCGATATTTAAGTGCTCTTTATGTTTGGGTGTTTGTTTATGCTTGTTCTAGGTGTTTGAACTCTTGTGCAAGCAAGTTTGGTGGAGTTTTGCTTCTTTGCTGCAATAGGTGAGTTCAAGACCCCGTTTTATATGTGTTTTAAACAAGTTTGGGGCTGAAAATGCATTTAAAAGGGTTTTCACAATGGATTTCTTGTAACCGTATGTTTATATGTGTATATGCTTATGTTCTATGCTTGTTTATGTGTTGAAGTTGCTTAGAATGTTAAGTTTATGCTTAGAACAAATGCAGATCTGGGATAGTTTAGATTCTAAAAAATACATAACAAGTGGTCATGCGCCCAAACAGGGCCCATGCTCCTGAGGTTTAGGCTTAGAAATGCCTAAGTACAGGTCATGCGCCCAAGGTGTTTTCCTGAAAACACTAAGTATAGACTCATGCGCCCCAATAGTGTCCATGCGCCCAACCCTTTTGTTCAGGCGCCTAAGTGCTAGTCATGCGCCTGAACAGTTCATGCGCCTGAACAGTTCATGCGCCTAGAAATGTAAGCTAAAATGCCTAAGTGTAGGATTCATGCGCCAGAATAGTGTTAATGCGCCTAAGCAGGGCTTAGGGGTGATGATAGGAGCCTTGGTCATGGTTCCCATCTCAGACTCAGTGGATTTTTAGATAAGAGTCATTTGAGTGAAGTGAGTAAGTGTAAGGAAACGAGGGTGATTTGGGATGGTTAGATCTCACAATCAAGAGCCTAAGAAGCTCTGATACCAATTGCAGGATCGGTTTTGACACTTTAACACAAGTTTTCTCTCACGAACTCACAAGATATCACTCAAGTGATGAAGCAGAATCTCTAACTAAGTTGATGATAATATAATAAGTTGATAAACACAAGAATGGTTTTCAAGATACTTGTATATATTACTTCTCAACTCAGTATTACAAGACTCTTACAAGTATGTCTACTTAAGTTACAATGAGAAACTATATATACTACTATCTACAGCCGATTATACTTGAAAAACCAGCTAGAATCTATAACTAGACAAGTACTACATTGCTAGAAGTAAAGTATCTAAGATAAAATAAGATCCTAGATAAGGTAGTCATGACAGGTCCATGACTTACCTTTTGTTACCAACTAAAGATGGTATCTGTACTAAGTTGAAAAGGTGAACAGTGGATTAAAGTATGGTCAACTACATGGTCATGGGAAAACGCCATGTAGTATCTCAGAGTCTGTCAGAGAGTCCATACTTATGTCCACTGGTTCATAGTTGATTCTTTCGAAGCTAAATGGATTTGGAAGAATAAGTTCTTCCAAGGCCATTTATACTTCAAAAGAAACAACTTCTTCCGAGTCTTCTACAGGTCTTGATGACTTTATTCTTCGGAAAACTTTGTCTTGGATCTTCTAAGTGTGAATGCTTCGGAAGGAGAACTGCTTGGTCTTGGAAGACTTTGTTCTATCCTTCGGAAGATCTTCATATACTTCGGAAGGAAAACTACTTAGTCTCAGAGGACTTAGTTTTTCCTCCGGAAGCTCTTCAAACAATGCTTCGGAAGATCTTTGACATAGTTGCGGAAGAGTAGTTTTGTCTTCGGAAGACTTCTTCAACTTGTACACAAAATTGTTCTAAGTGTTGTTTTGGTTGCACCAGGGTCATGTGATCCAATACTATACATTTTATATTTTACAAATTTCATTTTACGTTTCGGTCTAAATTTTGCGAGCAAACACATCGCAACGTGAGTGGTTCAACTTTTTTATACTTATTTTTTCCCTATTTAACGTTCCAGTCACACGTGTTGGTCCTAGATAGACTTACTTATTGTTGTATATGGTTTTTTCTTCTGCATGGTTTAACGTTTTTACGTCTACTTTTCGTTCGGTTTTATTTTTTTGTTTATTTATTTTTTTAATAAACGCTTTTTCGATGTTGATGGTCATCAGTGGTGGTGTGCCATTGGTGTTACTTGACGCGGTTTTACGCTTCCCGCTACAACGCAGAGGCTTAATTCTAGTTTAAACTAAAACCTAGATGATTTAAGTTTCTTTTGGTTTCAATTAGTGGTGTACAAACCGGTTTTTGGTGCCAAACCGGTTCGGTTTCAAACCGATCTGGTTTGAACCGGTTTATTTTCAACTGGTTTGAACCCAAAACCGGTTCGGTTCCTAAACCGGTTTTAGGGCTAGTAAATTCAAACCTATCCAACCGGTCCGGGCCGGTTTGAAAATCAAGTCGGGCCCAAACCGGTTCGGGTTTGTATTTTTTTTAAATCCAATGAAGATTGAAGAAACGCCCAAACAGATGCATCTAAACAGTGATGATATGCCCAAACAGTGCTGATGCGCCCAAACAGTGATGATACGCCCAAACAGTCTCCAAACGCCTAGCTGATGCCCCCAAATAGTCCAAACACCTAAACACTTAGCAAATTTTCAAAAAGTTTTTCACACTTATCAAATTCTTCAAAACTTGTTCAATTGACATAAACATTATTTTGCTAAATAAACATCAAACATTTGAAACATGTTACAACTCGAATTCCATATTGTAGGTACGTCCCAATTAGGACCTAAACACTTGGAATTTGCGTCTTTACAAAACTTGCAATACCTACTATATCTTTGGTTACTGCTAAAAATGTCACGTACCATTCTTTTAAAACTATCTTTTACTATTTCAATAGTTTTTAAACCGTCTTGAATGGCTAAGTATATGATGTGCGCAACACATCGACTATGAAAAAACATATCGTCACAAATTGGTTTATATTTTAATTTTAGATGTTCTATCGCAAGCGTATTATATGACGCGTTATCAAAAGATATTGACAAGATTTTGTTTTCCAGTTTATATGTTCTAATAACTTTGTCAATAAGATAAAAAATATTTTGACCGGTGTGAGGATAATCAAACAATTCAAACGCAATCGTACGTTTCATCATTTTCCACGAATCAGGTTCAACCCAATGGGCGGTGACACAAATGTACGAGTCCGGTGAACCGTGCGGAGTCGACCAAACGTCACTAGTTAAGTTAACACCGGTTTGTAAATTTTCAAAATAAGATATTAATTCAATTTTAGCTTTTTTTCACATTTTTAAGCAATCTCTTCTAAGTGTAGCACGACTTACATGTGTGTATCGCGGTTGGAGTGTTCGTTGAATTAGCCGAGTCAAACGTTTATTGTCGAAATGTTTGAATGGCAAGCTTTCTTGAATTACAAAATGCTCCATTTGCTCACGAACCGCTTCAATGTCATAAGCCCAAACATTCCCTTCGCTTGTCATCGAAGCTTGACCTTGAGACGGTTCACCTTTTAAAGCCTTACAATATTTATTCGCAATGTGGTTTTTCAAAGTTGTATTTACATCTTTTTTGAAAAACTTATGACAATTCTTGCAACGAGCTTTGTTTGGACCGCTAGCCATTTGACATAAATCGTAATTGCACCATATTTCGAGGATCCTATTCGTAGGAAGGCTTGCTACCACCACGTTGCTTGGAGACGCATCACAACCAACGGATGAGTGAGCACTTGATGAAGCCATTTTGAAATGAATGAGAGTATTGAGAGTTTTTTTTGAATTGAACGAAAGTATTGAGCGTATTTGAGAATTGCTGAATCAATATTTCAGATTCGTTGAGCTTGGATCTTAGGATTCATCATTTTCAGATCCGAAAATTCAAAATTAAAGAAGGGTGGAAGTGTGTGAATCGAAGAACAAGGACGTGTGTGTAATGTATAATGTTATGAATTCATTGATATTGAATAACAAATTACAATGAAGAAACATATACATAGATGGATGAACATCAAACCCACCCAAAGGAGAGAAATTCTCCTTGTGTGGTGATTTACACCATGAAAAACTCACACTTAAGAACTACCAGCTCTCACACACTTTACAACAACCACACATTACAAGTGGCACTAGTGGTTCTATTTATAGTGTTATTACAACATGACCTAATTTTGACTTTTCTTGTGGTCTTGATGTTGACTTTGTCTTGTTGACTTTGTCTTGTGTTTGTTTTGTTCTGTTTATCAACTTGGTCTCTGAACTTGTACAATGAGATCTTTAGCTGGCTTTAATTGTGGTTTGGAAAGCTTCAGTTTATCAATTGTTGAACCCAACAAGAATAGAGTGCGTTTTTTTAGAGTAGAGAGCATTTTAAGTTGTTGTGGTTCAACCAAAACATCCAATATATATTTATACTAGCTTAATGGGGGTATAATGGTAAAAAAACACAAAAAACGGTCAAAAAAGGTCAAAAAATGGCTAGTTTTTAAAACCGGTTTGGTAACCGGTTTGGTGAACCGGTTTGGTGCACCGGTTTGGGACCGGATTGAAATTGTTTTGGGATCGGACCCGTTTGAAACCGGTTTCATTTTTTGAAACCTCCAACCGGTGGAGGAACCGGCGGTTCGGGCCTGTTCGGGACCGGTTTGTGCCAAACCGGTTTGGTCCAGAAACCGGTTTTAGTTTTTTCAGCCAAACCGGTTCCCAAACCGGTTTTTATGGCCACCACTAGTTTCAATGGGTCAAATTGACACAATCGAACTTGATAAAATCAAACCATCCTAATTTTACATTAAATGGTTCAAACTATAAAACGGGTGAACTTTAATAGAGTTAGAAAGTGTTTTATTTATGTCATTTTGACCCGTTTGAACTAAAATGTAGATTATTTATGTCTAGTTTAGCTCTAAAGGGTCAAAATAATCTAAACTCACATTCATACACTTAACACATCTAGCTTTATGTTTATTAAGTTCATCAATGTCATTTTAATTCATTTAAACTTAAACCACCAACATAGACGAAGTATGACATTCACACAAACTAAAAATAAGCTACTTTTACTTATGTAAATGATTGAGGTGTTTGTTCTTGGTCATGAACAAAGGAAGTCAACCTAGAAGATCAAGAAAATTTATGCCCAACTTCTCTGGTATGTCCACGCCGAGAACCTAACACCAACTAAAAAACATCAACCCCATTCGACGTTGACGAACTACTTTCTTCATTTTAGACTTGACTTACCTAGTCAGACCATCCCTTTATATGGTTTCGTATTTAACAAAATGAGTTAATACACAGACACACACACACACACACACACACACACACACACACACTATATATATATATATTGCAGAACCATGTGAAGGGTGGTCAATACAATCAGTCTCACAATGAGAAGAGTTTAGAACATTTAACAGTTCAAATGGGGAACTGGTTTGAGTATGATGATACTAAGAACACAAGTAAGTAGTGAGACAGAACTAAGAACAAGAACAAACAAGTATGGCTTTCAAGGATGCTGTATATTGCTCTCAAGTTCTATTACAAGTGTTACAAAGCATATTCAAATTACAAGGACCTGAGACACTTTATACTACATCCTACAACCGTCAATACTTAGAAAGACAGTTGGAAACACTAATCTAGACAACAAGATCAATGTAGAGTCAAAAGGCAGATTGCCTTTTGACTAGTGACTATGACAAGCCATAGCTCACATCCTTTTCTAATATAAAAAGGTTTATAGGTACAAAAGTAAGAAGTTACAAACAAAGACCTTATTCTACTATTTACAAAAGCATGGACTTTTCACCAACTCATACAAGTTGGTGAGTCATCAGAGTTGTAGCAGAAAGTGTGTCAGCTTTATGTAAAGTAGATCAGAGAAAGCATGTATTCTCTGTCTTATGAAGAAATCAGTCTTCATAGCAAAATGGCTTCAGAAGACTTTGTCTCTGAAGCTTCGGAAGACTTCATCTTTGGCTTCGGAAGATTCGGACTTTGGCTTTGGAAGATTTGGACTTTGGCTTGGGAAGATTTTACACTTAGAGTATTTTCTGATGTAGAATGTAAAACTTCCGAAGCACTTCTACCTTGTACGTCCAGTGCATGCATGCAGGAAGACCCTTGGTTGTTTTGGCTTCTTTGGTTGTATCAGACTTATAATCTTCTGATATTATCTTACAAACTCCCCCTAGGCTGATGCTACTAAAACAGAGAAGTTCTTTAGATGTTGATAGTCCTCATTAAGATCAAGACCAAGCCTCTCTTCATCATCTGGTCAGGATACCTCAGACTCTCGTAGTACCTTCTCATATCATAGAGATCATGTAGAGGAAGATCAAGCATGTCTTGCTAGAAGTAGACATCTTGACCTCCTTGATCTCTGATGACATACCATCTGTCCGGATTAGCAGCAAATCTCTAGGACAATATGGGTCTTCCAATGGTAAGAGGCTCTACTTGAATAGGAGTTGGTTGAGCAGCCTCTTCATGCACTACCTCAGGATGCTCTGACTCATCCTGAGGTGTGGAGGTGGATGCCTTGGTCTTCTTTTTCTTCTTTGAAACACTTTTCCGGGCCATCCTTTTCCTCCTCTTTGAAGTTTTTAACTGAGAGGACTGGTCTTCAACACCAGATTGTTCTGTTGTGTCTCTCTCAGTTGGGATCTCTTCTCTCACAAGTTCAGAATGAGAGAAAAGAGAACCCTGCTATGGATCAGAAGATGAAGTTGGCTAAGATGCAGCTCTAGGTTCAGGTTGTATTGTCTCAGGGGGTTCAACCTTCACCTCAACTTCAGGTTGAGCTGGACTTGGTGGAGAATACAAGTCTACAAGCTCTCCCTTTTTGATCTTCTGCTTGATTACTCTTATATGCTCATCCATAGTGGATAGAGACATAGGACCAAGCCTCCTTCCGGAGAATCCATACAGCTTCAAGAAGTTCATCATCCTTTGTCTGTCTTCAGACTTTTTTTGGATTTTGTGGATGATGGCCCTTGACTGGAAACAGATTTTCCTTCCGAAGCTAGCTTTTCCTTCTTCTTCTTAGAAGTTTTCTCTTTGATCATGTGGATAGTACTTTTAGGATTATAAATGCAATCCTTAGCCAAATGAGAAGTACTACCACAAATGATGCAGTCTATTTGCTTCCTTCTAAGAGTCATCTTCTAAGAGGAAGACTGAACTTGATCACTTTCCTTCTCCATTTTCATCTTCACAAATGAAGCAACAAGCTTCTTAGGGAGAGGCTTGTTCTTGGAGCTGGATGGTTCAGGCTGTGTAGTAGTGGTACACAGCTGATCAGTCTTCTTTTCTTTGCTGAGATGATTTGGACCTGAACTAGAACTCCTGATACTAGAGTTCATTCTTGGGTGTTCTTCAGCCTTCACCACTTCACTTAGAGTTAAAAGTGGCCTTGATTTCTTGAGCCTTCTTTGCCTTTTTCTTGGCTCTCTTGATCAAGTTCTTTCTTTGAGACTTGGTATCCCAGCTTCTTTATCTCTCTTCTTAGGAGAATAGTGTCCCTTCTTAGGATTCTCCTCTTCACTCTTTTTAGACACATCCTTCACTATCTCCTTCTTATCCTCTTCAGCAATAGGGTCTATGAGGGGAAGCTCATCTTCACAAGTTCCACACCTTGGAGATCTTACAGATAAAAGAGTGTGTGAAGGAGCTATCTCAGTAGATCCTAGTACCTGCTTATTTTGATAACAACTTGTGCATGCTAAGATGAGGATATCATGTTCTTGAAGGTCTCTTCTTCAAGAACAAGTTTTATGCCCGGGCTTCGCTGATCACAAGCTCAGCCTGACATTCAGTTAACTTAGTGATGAGATCTTTAATTTGAGTCATGTAGTTGGTGTGTTCATGCTTTAGATTTTAAATGGTTTTCTCTAGATCTTCTATTCTCAGTTTATAATCATTTTCAGCACTTTTGAAATCAGCTTTTAAGATATTTAAGGACTCAAGATCTGATCTTATCTCTAAGTTATAGGACCTATACTTATTGACTTTAGCAATATATTCAGGTGTACAGAGATGTTCTACAGGACCGTTAAAGGGTACTTAAGCTTGCACTTAGTTAACATACTTAGGAGGATCTTAAGATCACTTAACAATTCAAATAGGGAACTATGAACCTTTACTAAAGATACAAGATAAACACAAGTAAAACAAGAACAAGAGCACAAGTTAAAGTTTTCAAGGAAGTTGTATATTGCTTCTCTAGTTCTATTACAAGTGTTGTACAAGTATATTTTAAATACAAGAACCGGAGACTACTTATACTACATCCTACAACCGCCAATATGCAAAAAGACAGTTGGAAGTGACTAATCTAGACAACAAGATCAGCTTAAAGTCAAAAGGCAGATTGCCTTTTGACTAGTGACTATGACAAGCCATAGCTCACTGACTTTCCTATTACAAAAAGCCAAGAAGGAACAAAAATAGAAACTTGTAGGCGAAGACCTTATCTACGTTATCATAAAGTATGGAAGTTTCACCAACTAGTGATAGCAGGTGAACTACCAGAGCATGCAGCGGAAAGTAGGTTGCTTTATGATAAAGTTGATCGAAAAGGTATCTTTTCTCTTTCTTCAGAGGAAAATCAGTCTTGTCTTTAAACAGCTTCGGAAGACTTTGTCTTGAGAGCTTCGGAAGACTTCATCTTTTACCTTCAGAAGAGTTGAGTCTTTGGCTTCGGAAGACTTTATACTTGGAATATTTTCAAAGTTCAGTGTAAAGCTTCCGCAGCAGTTTCTTCTGAACTTTGGCTTCAAAAGATTTTACACTTATCATTTTTCTTGAGTGTGTAAAACTTCTAGTTCACCTTTGTTCCGAAGTGCATGTTGGAAGACTTGGTTGTTTTGGTATCTTTTGGTTGCATCAGCCTCTTAACTTTAGAGGTTCCTACATGTTCCAATACCTTGGCTTCATCATGGTCTGCCACAAGTGCTTGGTTTGAAGCAGCATCCTCCACCTAAAAGCTCCAGTCAAAGCCTCCTTGTTCAGCAACTATAGCATATTATCTGGGCTTCTCATTCTGGTGTGCTCCTTCAGTGTAGTTTGGCCTGGCTTGTGCTTGGCCACCATTTGACTTAGGTGCCTTGCACTCTATGGCAAAGTGTCCTATTTGGTTACAATTATAACACTTTACCTTGCCTTTGTCCAGCCCAAACTTTTCACTAGACATGTTGCTGGAAAACTTCCTCCCAGTCCTCTTGTTGAACTTCTTGGCCCTGTGAGTGAGAAGAGCCATCTGCTGGACTATTTCCAAATACTCCAGATCATCTAGATGGATACAATCCAGGTTTTTAAGAGTGAAGAGAAAGTTGCCTGTACTTTCATCTGAAGACACAAAAGCTTGAGAAGAACTTGTCTCCTGGAAAGGGCTTCCAGAGATGTAGCTCTCCCTTGGTGTCTCTGGGAAGGTGATGAAAGGCCCCTTCTGTGAGGTTTCAGGGTAGCAGATAAGGTGGTGTTATGGTTCTCTGCAGTCCCTTTCAACCACATGAAGGGCTGAACTTGTTAGAACTAGAGAAGCAATATACAACTTCCTTGAAAAGTTTATCTTGTGTTCTTGCTCTTGCTTTTACTTGTGTTTGTCTTGTATCTTCAGTAAAAGTTCACAGTTCCCTATTTGAATTGTTAAGTGATCTTAAGATCCTCCTAAGTGTGTTAACTAAGTACAATCTTAAGTACCCTTTAACGGTCCTACATTTGGTATCAGAGCATTCCAGACTCTTGATTGTAAGATCTCACCATCTTCAAATCCTCTTAGTTACACACATCACTTAACTCTTCAAATGGCAGCTATCTCCAAAGCTGATATGGAAACTGGAACTATGACATCGTCCCCGCTGATCACTCCTGAGGATTTTGACACTTGGTGTCAAAGAATGGAAGGCTTTATCAAGACTCAAGATTCCAGGATGTGGGAGTCTGTTGTCAATGGACCTCATGTACCATGCACCTCTTCAGCTGCTACTGGTGGTGGTATGATACCAAAGGAAGGGCTGACTTTTCTGATGAAGACTGGAAAAGAATTGACATTGATCAGAAAGCCATGACAGCCCTCCAAACTGCTCTTCCAAACTCTATCTACAGAGGTTTCAAGAAGTGCAAGACCGCTAAACAGTTATGGGATGCACTAAAACTGATGTATGAGGGTTCAAATGAAGCCAAGGAGAACAAGAAGGATCTCCTGAAGTAGCAGTTTGAAAATTTCACCTTCAAGATAGGTGAAACCATGACTCAACAATACTTCAGGTATGTTGAGATTGTGGATACTCTGGCTGACGTTGGGGTAACTATTGAGAACAGGGATATTGTTATTTTTAAGTTCATGTCCTCTCTTCCAAGACAATGGACACACTACTGTGGTCATTAAGAGGACTGAAAACCTCAAGACCCTTACTCTTACTGAGTTGTATGGGATACTCAGTGGATACCAGATGGAGATGAATATGCAAAATTCATCTGGTAGCTCCAACACTCACCAGAGTTCAGCCCTTCATGTGGTTGAATGGGATAGCAGAGAACCACAACATCATCTCATCTGCTACCCTGAAACCTCACAAAAGGGTCCTTTCATCACCTTCCCAGAGACACCCAGAGAGAGCTACATCCAAGGAAGTCCATTCCAAGAGACAAGTTCTTCTCAAGCTTTTGTCTCCACTGATGAAAGTACAGGCAACTTTCTCTTCACTCTTGAAGACCTGGACTGTATCCATCCAGATGATCTGGAGTACATGGATATAGTCCAGCAAATGGCTCTTCTCACTCATAGAGCGCAGAAGTTCTACAAGAGGACTGGGAGAAGGTTTCCTAGCAATGATGCTAGTGGCAAGTTTGGACTGGACAAGAGCAAAGTCAAGTGTTACAACTGTAACCAGATGGGACACTTTGCTAGAGAATGCAAGGCACCTAAGTCAAATGGTGGCCAAGCTTCATCCAGGCCAAACTACACTGAAGGAGGGAACTAGAATAAGAAGCCAAGACAGCAAGCTGCAGTTGCTATTGAAGAAGGAGGCTTTGACTGGAGCTTTCAAGCTGAGGATGCATCTCCAAACCAAGCACTCATGGCTGATCATGATAAAGCCAAGGTACTTGAACATCTTTGCTCTCCTGAATGTATTGCTAAAGTAAATAGATACAGGTCCTACAACTTGGAAATGAGATTTGATATTGAGTCTTTAAATATTTTAAAAGTAGATTTTAAAAGAGCTGAAAATGACTATAAACTTAAGATAGAAGATCTAGAGAAAACAGTTTCAACTCTTAAACATGAGCAAACAAACTACAGGACTCAAATTAAGGATCTCATTACCAAGTTGACTGAATGCCAGCCTGAGCTTGTGATCAGCAAAGCCAGGGCAGAAAAATGTGTTCTTGAAGAAGAGACCTTCAAGAACATGATATCCTCATCTCTGCATGCAAAAGTGTGTTATCAGAATAAGCAGGGACTGGGATCTAGTGAGATAGCTCCTCCACACACTCTACTATCAGTCAGATCTCCTAGGTGTGGAACTGGTCAAGATGAGCTGCCATCCATAGACCCTAGTGATAAAGAGGATGAAGAGGAGAAGGTGAGGGATGACTCTGAGATGAGTGAAGAGAGTTAATCCAAAAAGGGTCACCATGCTCCTAAGGAGGAAAAAGAAGCTGGTTTAAGCAAAACCAAGAGAAAGAACTTGATCAGAAGAGCAAAGAGAAGATCCAGAAAATTTCAAGAGATCAAGACCACCTTTGATCCCAAACAGAAACAAGTATTTATCTCTGCAGGGTTCAAGGTGATGAAAGCTGAAGATCCTGTCAAGAATTCTGGTACCAAGAGTTCTACTTCAGCTTCAACTCACTCCAGCAACAACAAGAAGACTGATCAGCTATGTGTCACTGCTACACAGCCTGAACCATCCATTTCAAAGAGCAAGCTTCACCCTTAGAAGCCTGCTGCATCATCTGAAAAGGTGGAGAAAGAAAAGGAAAGTGTTCAAGCTCAGTCTTCTTTAGGAAAGAAGACTCTCAGAAGGAAAGAATTGGATTGTGTTATGTGTGGTAATACTTCAATCTGGCTAAGGATTGTCAATACAATCCCAAGAGTACTATCCACATGATCAAGAAGAAAACTTCTAAGAAGAAAAAGAAACAAACAGCTTCAGAAGGAAAATCTGTTTTCTTTAGAAGCTCCAAAATGAAGAAGGCAAGTAGGAAATTGCCTTCGGAAGAAAAGTTGGTCTCGGAAGAAAGGAATGCTTCCGAAGCACTGAAGCTTGCTGCAGTGAAAGCAAGATCTTCCGAAGGATCCATCTCCAAAGCTTCCGAAGCTACAAAAGCTTCCAAAGTAGTGAAGGTCAAGTCCAATCTTCCAAAGGTGGTGTGGAAGATGAAGGAAGACCTTGAGACTGAAAGCTCCTCTTCAGCAATAGCAAATGATCCTCAATACCTGAACATAGGATCACTTACTATTTCATTGCCATCATTTGAACTTTATAAGCCCAAGACCAATGAAACTTGGGTTTCCAAATGTAACTAAATCAACACTTTTGTGCAGGGATAGCCAAAGGTAAACAAAAATGTGTGGATCATTGATAGTGGCTGCTCTAGGCACATGGCAGGCAATGAGTCCCTACTTCAAAACTTTAAAAGAATTGATGGAGGACCAGTTGCTTTTGGAGGAGATGCAGGAGGTTACATCACTGGTAGGGGCATGGTCTCAAATGGTAAAATCAGCAATGAGAAGGTAAACTTTGTCAAGGAGCTTGGATATAATCTTTTAAGTGTGTCCCAATTTTGTGACCAAAAACATCACATGCTCTTTACGGAGCATGAGTGCATTGTTCTCAAGCCCGGGGTTGACATTCCTCAAAAGCATATTTTGCTCAGAGCCCCCAGAAAAGGGAACATGTACAAGATGGACTTGCAGGAAACATCTCCCTCTGGAGAGATTTCTTGCTTTCTATCTAAAGCAAATAGTGATGAGTCTTTCCTTTGGCATAAAAGAATATGCCATGTAAACTTTAAGAACATGAATAAACTGATTAAGAATGATTTGGTAACTGGAATGCCAAAGAAAGAGTTTACAAGTGATGACCACTGTGTTGCATGCCTGAAGGGGAAGCAACACAAAGTGTCTCACAAGCAAAAGGAAATGAACTCTATCACTACTCCCCTACACTTGTTACATATGAGTCTGTTTGGCCCCACCAGTGTAATGAGTTTAAGAAGGACCTCATACTATTTGGTGATCACAAATGACTTCAGAAGATTCACTTGGGTGTTTTTCCTTAGAACTAAGGATGAAACTCCTGAAATCTTAAAGAATTTCATTTTGAAAATTGAGAATCAATCTGATCACAAGGTCAAAATCATAAGATGTGATCAAGGAACCGAATTCAAAAACCAAATCCTTGATATATTTTGTGATGAAAAGGGTATTTCAAGACAATACAGTGCTCCCAGGACTCCTCAGCAAAATGGTGTTACTGAGAGGAGAAACAAGACACTTATTGAAGCTGCAAGAACCATGTTGTTTGACTCTAAGCTACCCATCACCTTCTGGGCAAAGGCTGTCAACACAGCCTGCTATGTGCAAAACAGAGTTTTGGTAGTTAAGACACATGGTAAGACTCCTTATGAACTGTGGCACAAAAGAAGACCATTCATTGGTTTTCTCAGAACATTTGGATGTCCTTGCACCATCTTGAATACCAAAGATCAAATACCCAAGTTTGCTGAGAAATCAGATGATGGACACTTTGTTGGGTACTCTTCTCAAGCTAAGGCTTATAGAGTATACAATCTCAGATCTAGAATCATTGAGGAGTTAGCCAATTTGACTTTCAATGAACACACACCCTGTGTAAAAGGTTCTGGTCCGGATTGGCTGTTTGATCTTGACTTAGTTACCAACTGTTTTAACAAATCTTGTGAGAATGTTTCAGGATCTACAGATAACAGGTCAACAGAAGATCTTGATCCAAGATTTGAGCTGAGAAGACCAAACAAGAAGACTACCTCAGCTCCAGTGGTGACTAACCCTGCAATTAAAGCTCCCATCAGCACTAGCATGACAAATACTACTGATTCAAATGAATTGCCTTCAAATTCTAGCTCAGAGGCTCAGAATTCAGGAGAAGGAACTTCAAATGCAGGAGGAGGAACTAGAGGTGGTGACAGTGATCAAGAATTTCTTGATGCTGAAAACCACTCCATTGAAGACAACATGAATGATGTCACATACTCATTGGATCAAGTCTCTCTTGATAAGTGTGTTGATGTGGTGGGAGATAACTCATTGCCAGATCAGAATTTCTCAAATTTAGATCTGTCTAACCAACTTGCTATGATCCCTCAACTTCGGATCCACAAGTCACATCCCTCCACAAACATCATTGGAAATGTTGACTCAGGGGTAAGAACAAGAGGACAAGCTCATGACAGCCATGTTTGTCTACATTCTTGTTTCATATCCCAGATAGAGCCGAAGAAGGTTGATGAGGCTTTGAAGGATGGAAGCTGGATTGAAGCTATGCAAGATGAGCTATTTTAAATCAGTAGACAGAAGGTTTGGAACTTATGTCCTCTTCCTCAAGGGAAGAGTTTCATAGGAACCAAATGGGTATTCAGGAACAAGAAAGATGATAGAGGGATCATCATCAAGAACAAGGCTAGACTGGTTGTCCGAGGATACACTCAAGAAGAAGGAATTGATTACACTGATGTCTTTGCTCTAGTTGCAAGACTTAAAGTTGTAAGAATATTTCTGGCTTATGCTGCATCCAAGGATTTCAAGGTCTACCAGCTTGATGTGAAGTGTGCTTTTCTCTATGGGGTGATTGATGAAGAAGTTTATATTAAACAACCACCTAGCTTGCAGACCCTGATCATCCTGATTATGTTTGCAAGCTTGATAAAGCCCTTTATGGACTGTATCAAGCTCCAAGAAAGTGGTATGAGACACTATCAACATACCTCTGTCAACATGGATACAAAAGAGGTACTATTGATAGGACTCTCTTCATCAAAGAAACAGGAAATGACACATTGCTTGTTCAGATATATGTGGATGACATCATCTTTGGTTCAACTAATCCAAAGCTCTGCAAAGACTTTGAGATGCTGATGAGAATAGATTTGAAATGAGTGCCATGGGGGAACTCAATTTCTTTCTAGGAATTCAAGTGAAGCAGGTTGAAGATGGCATCTTCATCAGTCAGTCAAAGTATGTACAGGACATACTTACAAGATTCAAGATGACTGACTGTAAGGTTGCAAAGACACCCATAGCCAGAAACCACTCCCTTGGTCCTGATCTTGAGGGGGAGTGTGTTGATGAACATCTCTACAGGGCTATGATTGGGTCACTTATGTATCTTACTGCTAGCAGGCCTGATATCATGTTTGCCACATGCATATGTGCAAGATATCAAGCCAACCCCAAGATGTCACACCTAATCACTGTCTAAAGGATCCTTAGATATCTCAAAGGTGCTCCAAAACTAGGCCTTTGGTATCCAAAGAATTCAGACTTCAATCTGTATGCTTATACAGATAGTGATTATGGTGGCTGCAACATGACTGCAAAGTCCACATCTGGGGGGTGTCAGTTCCTGGGTGGAAGAATAGTCTCTTGGCAATGCAAGAAGCAATCTTGTGTGTCTGCATCAACTGTTGAAGCTGAATACATCGCTGCTGCCAGCTGCTGTGCTCAAGTGCTTTGGATTCAGAATCAGATGCTAGACTATGGGTTCAATTTCAAAGAGACTCCCATCCACATAGACAGCAACAGTGCCATCTCTATTACAGAGAATCCTACACTCAAGGACCAAACACATCAACATAAGGTATCATCTGATTAGGGATATTTTGAAAAGGGATTGATAAAACTAATCAAAGTTAACACAAATGAACAATATGCCGATCTGTTCACAAAAGCGTTTGATAAACAGAGATTTAAATATCTTGTATCAGCTATTGGGATGATTAACTTTGAGTAGATTTTTCTTAATAACTTAATCAATATTATTTCTTAAAACTGTGTGTCCTAGGTTGTCTATGAGATCACTTCATAAGCCGAGTTCTCTTTGGAAGAAAAATGAACTTTTAAAATGATATCTCTTAGAATGATGAAAATTTACCTTCGGAAGAAGCAAAAGTTTCCTTCGGAAGAAATTTATGTCTAAATCGTTTAAACATCTTATCTGAGATTTACCTTCGGAAGAAATTCTTGAAGTATCTTCCGAAGCTTAAATTTTGGTATAAGTACTTAAATGCATTTTAGGAACAAATTTCTTCCGAAAGCAATTTAGTCTCGGAAGACTCATTTATTTCTTCCAAAGCCAAAATTTTCAAAACTCTTTGAAATATCTTCCGAAGCAAACTTGCTTTCTGAAGCTTTGATTGCAAAGCTTCCGAAACCAAAATTGCCTTCGGAAGCTTTTTCTACTTCTAAGAAAACTAACTTTTTAGGCGCCTTTTTGAGAAGTAGGACCCACTTGCGGATTTTAAAGTTTATCTTTTTGTCATAACTTTGTTTCAAATCCAGAGTATATCTTTCCAAACGGTTCTATTTCATCTCACTTCTCTCATTGTTCCTTAATCTAAAATTACCCCCAAATTTCATCTTCTTCTTTTCTTCACTACAAAGCTTCTTTAAATGGCCAATCTTGATTGTCGTAATGACCTTGATTTCACCATGTACCTACACAGGCAACATAATCAAGTTGTTCTGTTAAACTCTGAGAAGGATCCAAGCTTCTCAGACGTGTGTAGGTATCTTTCTTTGTCTCACTACTTCAACTCCCTTACAATCGATCCTCCTCTCTATGAGGATCAGTTGCTTGAGTTCTGGTAGACCTGTCAAGAGGTCACCATGGACGGGGAGAAGGCACTGTCTGCCACAGTGCAGGGGAGGATGGTTTTCATCACTCCAGCCATTATAAACACCCATTTACAGTTGGATGATAAAGCAGGTGAGCTGTCATTTCCAAAAGTTGCTGTCAACCAATCCTTTGCACAGATGGGCTACGAAGGTGACTTTTCGGTCAAGACCTTCAGAAAGGGGAAGGTCTCATTCCAATGGAAATACCTCCTCCATGTCGTCATACATAGTCTATCCAACAAACATGGAGGATGGGACCAGATTCCAGAAGACCTCTCCTTCATTGTCCATGGGATGGTTCAAGGGGTCAAATTCAGGTACTCTCAGTTTGTATTTACAAATTTACTAGCAAATTTGGATTCCTTAGAATATTACATGTTCCCCCGGTATGTTCAACACATTCTCAACTGTGAATTGGGACCACAGTTGAGAGGAACAGGTAATGTTCTTAAACTTGCACATATGAGGCCCGGCATTTTCAAGATATTGAAAAAGCCAACTATTGGGTTCTCAGGGGTAGAAACAGCCCTTGTCCCGAAAATGTTTGAGCTCATTGCTCAGGGTGACATCCTACCAGGCCCAGCTAGTGATGAACCAACACCCTCTACTTCTCACCCACCTCAAATACAACCTACCATCAAAATCACCTACCAAAGAAAATCCAAGCGAACCCCTCTTTTTGGCCAGAGGTTGACTACTGAATCAAGCAATGAAGGCCAAAGCTCTCCTCAGACTGAGTCATTAAGATCTGCAATTGACAAAGGCAAAAGGAAGATGACTCCTGAAGAGATTGAAGAAGAAAAGAGAGAGAGGAAGAGGAAGCTGAGGGGAGAGAGTTCAAGTGGTTCCCCAGGATTCATGCAAGCTACAATTCTGGTTGCCCCTGTACCAAACACTCAAGAAGATGAATCAAAGGCAACCAGGCTCAACTATCTGGGGACCAGGAACTACAACATAGATGAACTCATCTCTCTCCCCTTAGAGGAGTTAAATGAAATGGCTGACATTGAATTGTCAAAGGAGAGGAAGGAAGCAGAGGATGCAGCCTTGACCCTCCAACACAAGGAAGAAATGAGGAGAAAAAGGCTTTACAGAACATTCTTGTCCTCTCCCCAGTTCAAGAAAGTCCTGAGTCAGAGACTGTGGCTGCTGAACAACCTCAGGTAGTTGATAAAGAAGAAAGATTAAAAATGATCAACTACCTGAGTGCCACAGGTCTCTATCAGGCACCTGAACTCCTTCCCTTGCCTTATGATTATATAATATTTGAATAGAATAAGCAACTGGAAGAGCAAGCCAAGAAAGAAAGGCAAGCTGCAAAGAAGAGGCAAAGGGAAGAAGCTGCAAAATCAAGAGCCATCATCCAGAAAAGTCAGAAAAAGTCTGCAGATAGGCAGAGGATGATGAGCTTCTTGAAGCTGTATGGGTTCTCCGAAAGGAGGCTTGGTCCCATGTCTCTATCCACAATGGATGAGCACATAAGGGTGATCAAGCAGAAAATAAAAAAAGGGAGAGCTTGTGGACCTTCATTCATCATCAAGTCAAGCTCAACCTGAAGTTGAGGTAAAGGTGGAACCTACAGAGACAACACCACCTGCACCTGAAGCTGCACAACAGCCAACTTCATCTTCTAACCCACAGCAGGGTTCTCCTCCCTCTCCTTTTGAAACTAGGAGAGAGGAGATCCCAACTGAGAGGGAATCCACTGAAGAACCTGGTACTGAAGACAACCCTCTCAGTTAAAATCATCAGGGAGGAAAAAGAGGATGGCCAAAAGAAGATCATCTTTAAAGAAGAAAAGAAGAAATGCATCCTCCTCCCAACCTCAGGATGAGTCAGAACATCCTGAGGAAGTGCATGAAGAGGACTCTCAACCAACTCCTATCATAGTAGAGCCTCTCTCTGTTGGAAGACAAATTCTGTCCTGGACTTTTGCTGAAGATCCGGACAGATGGTATGTCACTAAAGATCAGGGAGAACAATATGTCTACTTCACAAGTGACATGCTTGAACTCCCTCTGCATGATCTCTATGACATGAGAAGGTAGTTCATGAGTCTGAAGAATCCAGATCTGCTGATGAAGAAAGGAATTCTGAAGATCCTCATGTGGACTATCCCAGTTTGAAGATCCTCATGTGAACTGTCCCAGTCTGAAGAACATCTCTGTTTTGGTAGCATCAGCCTAGGGGGAGTTTGTAGGAACCTATGAAGTTAAGAGGCTGATGCAACCAAAAGATAACAAAACAACCAAGTCTTCCAACATGCACTTCGGAACAAAGGTGAACTAGCTTCGGAAGTTTTACACACTCAATAAAAATGCTAAGTGTAAAATCTTCCGAAGCCAAAGTTCAGAAGAAACTGCTACGGAAGCTTTACACTGAACTTGGAAAATATTCTAAGTGTAAAGTCTTTCGAAGCCAAAGACTCAACTCTTCCGAAGGTAAAAGATGAAGTCTTCCGAAGCTCTCAAGACAAAGTCTTCCGAAGCTGTTTAAAGACAAGACTGATTTTCTTCTAAAGAGAGAGAAAATATACATTTTCCATCCACTTTATCATAAAGCAACTTACTTTCCGCTGCATGCTCTGGTAGTTCACCTGCTATCACTAGTTGGTGAAACTTCCATACTTTATGATAAAGTAGATAAGGTCTTCACCTGCAAGTTTCTGTTTTTGTTCCTTCTTGGCTTTTTGTAATAGGAAAGTCAGTGAGCTATGGCTTGTCATAGTCACTAGTCAAACTAGTCAAAAGGCAATCTGCCTTTTGACTTTAGGCTGATCTTGTTGTCTAGATTAGTCACTTCTAACTGTCTTTTTGCATATTGACGATTGTAGGATGTAGTATAAGTAGTCTCCGGTTCTTGTATTCAACATATACTTGTATAACACTTGTAATAGAACTAGAGAAGCAATATACAACTTTCTTGAAAATTTTATCTTGTGTTCTTGCTCTTGCTTTTACTTGTGTATGTCTTGTATCTTCAGTAAAAGTTCACAGTTCCCTATTTGAATTGTTAAATGATCTTAAAATCCTTCTAAGTGTGTTAACTAAGTGCAAGCTTAAGTACCCTTTAACGGTCCTGCAACAAATTTGAAAAAATTTAAAAAGATCATCAAACACAAACTCTATATGCCATTAAACATCATAAATGCTTAATAGTAACTTTATTATTTTGTTATTACTTCTTGTATATAGATAAAAAAATTCTTGAACATACTTGGTTGGTCTAACTTGATGGTATCATCATTTCTTTTTGACTCTCGAGTCAAGGATTCGATACGTGAGTTCCTCCCGCCGCTTCTTTATTTGTTCATTTTCTTTACTATTTTGGTTTTATTTTGTTATTTCCTCCGATTATCTGACTATCATTTTCGCTTTTATTTTACAAATCTTGTTTTTTACTTTTTGATTTGTTCTCATATATAACATATTCCTTTGTTTTCTTTTCTATTTTAAGTTTTTATGATCTCAATGTTTGTCTTACTTTTATGTGTTATGATACTCTTTAAAACTTCTAAACATACATTCCAACATACTTATTTTTATCGACTATAATCATTCAACCTCTTCGAAAAGCATGGATAATTACCAAACAAACTTATTTTAGGGGCTGTTTGGTTGGGTCTGACGGACCCCGGTCAGACGTGAGTCAGACGTGCTTTGTTTGGTTGCTTGTATCTTACCGGAAAATAGGTCTGACCGAACCCCTTATTTGGTCAGATCTAAACCTACATCTGACCGGAGTCAGACGTGGAGTCGGTGGTTCACGGTGGTGGTTCGCGATTGAGGATCTCACCCGAGTCTGACCCGAGTCGGTGGTTCGCGGTGGCGACGGCGAGGGCGGATCTGGTACTGGTCGGTGACGGCGGGTCTGGTCTGCGACGGCGAGGGCAGCCACTGCAACGGCGAGGGAAGATCTGGTACCGGTCGGCGACGGCAGTTGGGGTACCGATATGGTACCGGTCGGTGACGGCGGTTGGGGTACCGATCTGGTACCGGTCGGTGACGGCGGTTGGGGTACCGATCTGGTACTAGTCGGCGACGGCGGATCTGCGACGGGGGAGTACTGGTCGTGCTCACAAGCGATGAAGGTGGTGGAGGGGGAGCTGCCGGAGAGGATTGTTGGTTTTTTTGTGAAGAAGAAGGGTGGTGGTGGTGGTGGTGATCGCCGGCGGTTGGGTAGGGTGGAGATGGTGGGTGGTGGTTAGGGTTTTCTTGGATTTGTAAGGTGAAAGTGGGAAAGATAAAGGGGTGGTAGGGTGGAGATAAAGTGTGGTTTTTAATTTTCTTTTTTACAACCAAATACACTTATTGGTTCAGATCTCTTACTGGTTCAGACTCTCTTATTCATTTAACACTTATTCAATCGGATGTTGGCAAACAGTTTTTTAATATAAAAATAAAAAAAAAATGTTAAAAAAAAAAAAAAAGATTTCGCACTTTTTATATGGGAATTGCCCATAAACGAAAGGAGGTGAAAACCAAAACAAACATACAAAGCGAAACGGTGCCGCCAGTAAATCTCTCTTCTTTCTTCTCGTCTCCTTCATCCGTTGAAATCACACCTGTTCTTGTTCTTCTTCATTCTCCACAACTGATTTCAAGTTTATAAAATGGACGATTCATACTGGAAGTACGCTGCAGCCGAAGGTAGGCAGCAGCAGCAGCAGCCACTTCATTCACTCATCGGAAAGCGCCCCCGCTCCGATTACGGTGACACCCTCCCTTTTTCTTTTCTCTCATCGCCGTTGTTTAATATGTTTTTTTCTTTTTTTTTTTTGTGTAGATAATCTGGAATTTATTTACTTAAATGTTGATCTGGTGGTTAGATGTTAGGGTTTCTTTCTTCCTATCGCATTGTTTTGTGTAGATGTCATATACCCTAGTTGTGAATTTGGCATATGCTTCTGTCATGCTAATGTACCACCAGTTTGGCTAAAAGCTTTATATTCTTGCGGTTGGCTGTCCTTTTAATATAACTTCTTTAGCTCTAACAGTAGTAGTTGCTGTATATGGTAGTAAAGTTATAGGCCTGTAGACTTTGCTTTGCTTGATTGTTAGTAAGTCACATTACCTGTAGGGAAATTCGTCTACATGACCTCAGTGTAGGATGTTACTTATAGTCTTTTTTGGAAGAGAGGGGGATACAGGTTGTATGCTTGTTTTTAGGATCATTACTCTATTTATCAGTTAGTACAGGTGTCAAGTAGGAAACTTGTTATTGAAAGACGCAATTGGCCGTAAGTTTTTCTATCTGGTTGTCACTAACTGACGATCACATAGTTTGATATGCTTGCTGCTGTGCAGTAAAGATTACAGCTTGAACTGGTTTCATAGTTGTTGGGCAAAGGACATGGTCTTTGTAGTAGCCATGATATGTCCTTGGTGCCTAAGATTCTATTGTAAGAGACTAAGAGCACAAACATTACTTGTTACCTTGTTGTATCATGTTTGACATGAAATTTGGGGGAGTGTATGGTATTTGTCTTTTTGATATCTCTGCATGTGAATCTATGTCGGTAGCGCATGTTAAAACTTACAAATTATCTTAACTATCGGCTTTGGTCTCATGTATATACTAGAGTCCTTTTGTTATACAGCTAAAGAGTAGTCACTGAAAAAAACTTTCTGCCTAATAAGTTGATTTAGATGCTTAGGATGCTTATAATCAAATTTGTTCTAGTTGTGTGCTTGATTTGACAGGAAGAGGGTCGATTATGAAAATAGATGAGTAGCTAGATATTATTCAGGTTTTTTAAGAAGTTTTCGTTGTGTAGTAGATCAATTGTTTCTTTAATTAATCAAAGTAGATTTTTAAGAACAAAAACATCCAGAGTAAAGCTTTTAGAACTATCTAAGGTGTTGGATCAAAGGTTATCAAGATGACAAGCTGGGATGACTGTCGGTAGGGATCAGAAGCAACTAGGCGACTAGGAGTCTTCTTGGTTTTTCATAAGTCAATAAGTTGATGATGGGAAAACGTTTCATGCTTTTCATTAAGTTAGAGCATCCATTAAGTTAGAGTATATTGTCTATTTGAGTCTTTTATAGTGCTCTTCTTGAATATCTTCAAGCTATGTATTTTGTATGAATATGAGTAGACATGATAAAGGAAGGCTTTTATTCTTACCCATGATATGGTCTCTTAGCAGATAAGTAGATAACTATCAACCTTTATGTGATTTCTAATAAAACTGATTCTCAACTATTTGGATGTTAGATTCGTCATCGCCATATGCCCTTGGTAGGTTTTCATGAAAAGTCCAAGCATACAGAGTTTATAAACGGATTGTATTATTTGCTCCTTTTCTATTAATGAAAATCACTAGCTAGTTTTATTCTGACAAAACCACTAATAAAAGACTCGAATAGAAAATAATCGAGTAAAGTTGGGATGTATGATCATATAGAGGACTGTTGTCAGCTTATCCGTGAGGAGTGTTTGACTGTTGTCAGCTTATCCGTGAGGAGTGTTTGCCCATGTAACTATTTGTATTTTTTTTAATTTCAAGGCACATGTATTATACAATGGCTTTTCCTTTTTTAAAAGATATATTATTTATCATATTTCTCTGTGGATCATATATCTCTCCTGGTCTGAATTTTAGGATGGTTGTTTTATGCTTGTATCTTGTCTTACTTTTTCTGATTTGATTCACATGATAGATGTTCCTGGTGTTCGTGACTTATCTAGCTATCTTGCTCATGAGGATGCGAGAGGAACTCATCTGGTGGTTAAAGATTCTGATACCATTGGTGCATCTTACGACTTCTACCTACGTGGCACGGTATGCTTATATGCATTACCAACTATATCTACCATGATAGTATATATGTGTGTGGCTATTTTTGATTTTTACATGCTAATCTGTTATGCCAGCAATTTCCACCATATAGCGGCGGCATTGAGTCTACTAGACATATGGGCGCGGGACTTGAAGGTCGTCATCCTCACTTGATGGGTATGGGTCTACTTGGGGGTGTGGATTCTGCAGTAGCAGAAGCTACAAAAGCTCGGGAGTCAGGGTTGTTAGGTGTGAGGCCTGAAATTTCTTTGCCTCCTGATGCTAGCAATACACTCTTTATAGAGGGTTTGCCTTCAGATTGTTCACGCAGAGAAGTGGCCCGTATCCTTTTGTTTTGTCATTATTGATCCATTGTATGTGTTCAGCATAGAAGTTCTGTATTAATGTATTGCCATGATGCCATTTGTCTTTTCATATTGGTTTGGTTCCTTCACCTGTGTTTGTCAGATATATTTCGACCTTTTGTGGGCTACAAAGAAGTTCGACTTGTGACCAAGGGATCTAGACATGTAAGACTAAATCTCTTTGCAGCATGTATATACTCAATTTTGATTACACCCTTCTTAATTCTCTAGAACTTCCAAGTTATTTTTAGGGACATCCTGAAAAGTTGACGCTTTTTACCTTTTTGGAAAATTGAGTCATTTAACTACATGATCGACAAATCCACAGAAAATTCTGGTTGTGGTGTTTAATGCAATGGTTTTTCGGCATTTATTAATATCCAACTGCACTCATTTATCTACATGTATAGAAGTATTCTAAGATACAGTGTGGAGTAAATTGTTTAATGAATCAACATAAATGTTTAGTTAGAGTGTGGTGACCAATGCATGCGTTTTCAGGTCTTATTACTATCCAACTCAGTTTATCTACATGTATAGTAGTATTTTAAGATGCAGTGTTTTGGATTTTACAGTCAAGCGGGGATCCATTTGTACTCTGTTTTGTTGATTTCGAGAGTCCAGCCGAGGCAGCTACTGCAAAAGACGCATTACAAGGTACGTTTGTTTTCTTTCGTATCTGCAATCTTCTTTTTTGGTTGTACAAGCTGTGGTTGGTCCTTGCTCTTTGAAAGTGCATTATACTCTAAAACTCACTAAAGATCACAGCGTAACGTGTTCCTTGTTTTCTTCTCTAAGACCGTTTGTTATTAAAATTTTAAATGGTCGTTAGAGTTATATATAGAGGCACATTAATTGTTTAGTTTCTTGAAATAATACAAAAATACTACATTAGTAACGATATGTGCATTTACTGCTTGGACTTCTCATTACAAAATTCAAATGTTTTAATGTGTTGACCGAGGTTGTAGGTACAGGCATTCATACAAATACAGTATATTTTTAAAGAGTGTATGTTTTCTTTATTCATCCTACATTCTCTTATTCCTAGAAAAGCATCCTGTCTATTGTGCCAACACACACTATTTTTCTAGGAGAGGTGGACAGGTGGTACTATATGAAGGAGGATGCGATTATGAAAATTTACAGTTCTGTTTTTCCTCTCCCGGTGTATTTGTGAAGCCTAAGGATGTGTTTGGGTTGCAGAATCTATGGGACTGGAATTCGAGATTCAATTTAAGGCGTGTTTGGTTGGAGAATAGGGCAGAATTCAATTCGAATGGAATTTGTAAATCTCATTAAATGAAGGATTACAATATTCCATTGCAAGCTCCCAGGAATCTCTACAGTTTCATTGGAATATAATTTTTTTGACAAAAATACCATTCGTGTCTTAATGTCTTATATACCAGTCTGTGTCTGCTTCCACCAAAAACTCAATTTGCTTATTTGCGTTTTTCTTCTTCAACAAGTCATTGTTGTTGCAAGACTATTAATTGCTTCTGTGAATTTCAAAGTTATTTACATTCGAGTTCCTAATCTTCCATACCCAACATATTACTAAAAAGAATTGGAGCTGATTTCCATTTCATTCCCTGCACGACTTTTAATTGCTTCTGCAAATTCCAAGGATTCTATTTCTTTCAAAAATTTTGTGAACCAAACCCCCCCAAGAAATCTTTGAAGCATGCAAGTCCTGATGGTAGTTTCATTTATCCAAGGGATGGAGTCCAATATTACTTCCCGTAGACTTGTATTAGATAATATATTGTAAATCTGCTCTGTCATATGGACTTATAATCAATCTGAACGCTTCATAAATACGCATAGACAACCTCGTGAACGTACACCACATGTGATCGTGCCACTTTGCTCACTGAAAACGAATTCAATAGAGCAATTGTATTCTACTTGGTACTCTGAAATCATGAGGTATACAATCGATTTCAGATTCGTACCTGAAGTTGTGTTTGTGCTACTGATATCGAATCCTTATTTGCACCTGTATCTCTTAAAACGACGGCTAACGGCCAGTGAGCTATGGTGTTTGGTTTGCAACAAAACCCATGACCTAACACCAATCCCTGTGCTTAGAAAGTGTGGTGTGAAATAGTCAAACTCGATTTTGCAGGTTATAAGTTCGATGAGCATGACCGAGATTCGGTCAGCTTAAGGATGCAATTCGCTCGAAATCCTGGTGTGAGGACAGGTGGTGCAGCAAGGCCAGGTCGACGTGGAAGACGTTAATTATGCGACTTTACAGGTGATGCAAGCATGCGCCCAAACCTCTGGCTATTAATAGTAAACATCCCGGTATATTTAATATCAAATATGAAATCACACTAAACTGTGTGACGACACTTCTATGTAGGATCTATGCGTTACGGAACAAAACGTCTGAAGCGGGTGGGTTGAGCGTTCGATGCTAAATGCTGTTTTGTTTGAGAGCAATGTTTAATTATTTTGTTTACAGATAAGGTTTGTGCATTTTAGATTAAGGTATTATTATGTTTTGAATTTTAAGATTTCCTTCCTAGTATATTACTTTTTTAGACTGAGTTCTGTTCAATTATAATATCATCGAAGGTAGGTTTTGGTGCATGCATATCTATACTATCTACTGTATGTTGCTATTTTAGACACCAGATTTACAGATGTATGCCATTCTAGCCTCTTAGGATCTATTGTGTAACCTTCGTTCGGGGTATACACTCCTGATCATCCGAGTAGGCTCCAAGACTCGGATATGCTACCCGATACTCTCTTTGAAAAATGGCATAAAACTGCCATTCATAGCTGCAGGTCTTGTCATCCTTTTGTTAACTGGTTCCATGTCAATAGAACCGAGCTACTATTGATTAATGCCTAGGTGATAATGTTTCTTCTTTTCTGACCAATCCTCGTATTTCCATCTGCCACTGACAATACCCATATCCTATTTCGCCTTTCGGGCCAAGGTACTGTTTTTTTCACATTTTGTCGCTCTTGAAGAAGGTTGGAAACATCGATTGAAACGATCTGCTACCATCAGCATGAGTCAGGTGGTTGTGATGGCGCTGCCACATCTTGTAGGTCGCACACATCTACAATAAAGCTGGTAGATACACAGATGTTCAGAGATTAGTTTTTTTTAACAGCAATTCAAAGACTAGTCAACCCTTTTAATTGAAACGTGAAATGGGGTGGAAAAAACCTTTGCATTTCTTATTTTATTGATAACTTGAGACTTGAAAGCTGTTGCACAAACGTTAAAATGTTGGTGGCTTTGAGCCTCGCATAAGATCAATATGCCTTTTTTTCTTATCATAATTTATAAAAAACTGGCAAGCCAAATAGAATGGGTTGAATTAAAACCCTTTTATTTATTGGATTTAAAAACTTTTTATATAAGTAATTTATAAAATTATCAATAAAAAATAATATAATTTTTTATTAAAATAGTTTAGTATGTTATAAACATTAAAATACACATTAGACAGATTTAGACTTGTTCTCATTTTTAGCTGAAGGTAAAAATTTAAACTGCTAGACGTAAATAAATTTATATTCGAACAATATATACAAACATATAGTCATACATGTCTACACACACATAATAAGAGTTGAAAAGATGAAATGGATATGGCCTATGGGGATGAAAGAAGATCTCATATAAAAGCACCACCACAAACTTAGATTTTGAGGGGAACAAAAATATCCACATGACCAGTAATAATACCCCACCATCTCTACTGCAATCAAATTCCCACATCTCAATCATCTTTAATGGGAAACTGCACTGCTGATTATATGTAATATAAAAAGAAATAGAAAAACCATAATATAGCTAAAAACTAAATGATGGTTGCCCTCACTTCAATTACTCCACACTCACATCTGCAATTCAAACTTTATATTGCTCCATTTACATCTTATTCAAATTCTCTCAATGAAAACATCTCTTATCCACCTACAAGGAGGAGGTATCTTTCAAGGTTTACAATCCAAAGTGCAGCAACCAAACCTGCAAAGTCACCTGGTAATTTATTATTATTATTATTATTTTTAATTTAATTTATATTAATACATCCAAATCTCAAATAGTGTTGGATTTGAATTTCTTAGCTGAAGAAGAATGGAAGATCAAGAGGGAGCTCCTGCTAGAAAAAAGGGTAATTATTATCATACACAACCCTTCATTTTCTACCAAATTGGACAATCAGAACCCAACTAAATTATACATGTGATCAAAAAGGGTAATCTGCAATTCTCCATATCAGATGTCTGGTGATCTTCAACTCATTCGATCCATTTCCTTTAAACCGTCATTTTTATTTCCTATTAAAGATACATGATCAGAATTTACCAATTCATAAGTTAATCAGTAGTTCAGTATTGTCAACTCTGATAATTAGCACAAGTAACAATATCAAAAGATATACATTATTTGTAGGTCCGAAGTGTGGATGTAAAGGAAGCGTTACGACTTCAGCAACAAAATAACTTTGTGATTCTTGATGTCAGACCAGAAGCAGAGTTTAAAGAGGTTATATTTCTCGTCAGGATCACATTATATTTAGATTTCACAACTTAAATGACTTTGCAAATTATGAATTGTGATTGTGTACCTGATGTAGGGTCATCCCCCAGGTGCGATCAACGTGCAAATATATAGGCTTATAAAGGAGTGGACAGCATGGGACATCGCTAGACGAGTAGCATTTGCGTTTTTTGGTATCTTTTCTGGAACAGAAGAAAATCCTGAATTCTTGCAAAGTATGGCATGAAAATCTTATCTTTTATTCATTTCAGGATAAGCTGTTTATTTATTTCATATGGAAAGCAGGTGTGGAATCAAAACTAGATAAAACCTCAAAGATTATAGTAGCTTGCTCATCTGGAGGTACAATGAAACCCACACAAAATCTTCCTGAAGGCCAACAATCAAGGTTGATTATTACTTTCCTTTAATCTTTCTAATGATTTAACATTAGACTTAAACTATGAGATCCAACTCATGTTATAACACATTTCATGTACGCGTATTACTCTCGTTCGTAGTGTGTTTTAAAGTGATGAGCAGTTTAATAAGAATTAAATAATTAGACTCAGATGATGTTGAGCCTATGAAGTTCAGGGACCCTTGGTCACTAATGATACAAAATTTGTTATAAATATTTAAAATTACTAAAGCAAAAAATGTGAAAACTGTCATCATCTAAGAGTCTCACACGCCTAAGTTATTCAATGAATTTATCACGAATATATACCTTATATTCAATTAACAAACAACAGTTAAACGTTTTTACTCTAAACAACAGTAGGCTCTAAAAGAATGGAGACCCTTTAGTACCTCATGTGATAGAACACATCAGATTATCTTTTAGTCTTCCCTACTCCATTCCCCATGAATAATCATCTTTTTACATACAATTCTAGAGTCTAGACGGGAAAACCAATCGGTGTTTTGGTTGTGTTTTTACCTTTCAAAGTTGTGAAAATAAGTTGGTTCCTTAAAAATGTACATGTATAATGACCCAAAAACTGAAGAAAAACCGTAATGAGAATTACTTTAAAAAACACAATAATGTACATACCTGTTTATACATTTTGATTGGTGCAGGTCACTTATAGCTGCCTACTTGCTTGTCCTAAATGGTTATGCAAATGTCTTTCACTTGGAGGGAGGACTATATCAGTGGTTCAAGGAAGACCTGCCAATAGAGTCAGAAGAATGAGCTACAAAATGTTTTAATGTAGTATTATTAATCATCTCTGAATGGGTGTTTGATGCTTCTGTGTTCTTTAATCCTACAAAATTTCTAGCAATTGCAATCAGGTATCAGTCTTACTAGAGAATAACAAACTGAGACTCTGAGAGCATCCCACGCGTCATTTGTTGTGATCAACTCTCTAACGTGGTTAAACAATTCATCTTCAACCGTTGTTTTTAACACAAACAAAGTTTTCTCTGCTTTAACCTTCCCTTTTTCTTAACTCCATTTGTGTTTTCTTTTGACCATGTGTGTTGTCCTTGCACAATTAACGACTTCTCACAAATCTTGCCTATGTAGCATGGACTGATGATCGGTAATTGTGGTTCTAGGTGTTGATTTTTGTTAGGATCGATTTAGAGATTAGAGAAGAACACAGAAGAAGAAGAGTTTACTCAATTCATTCCATGCTTCATTCTGTTAATCAGTTTGCAACTTAAACAAACCACTATTACAATATCCCCTTATGACCCTCAACTATTCACTTATTACAATCTAAGTCCCTCTACTATTTAGTATGTAACAATACTTCCGCCATAAAAGATTTTTGTCCCCAAAAGTCATAATGAGAAGAAGCTAAGCAACTATCAAAACAAATGTTAAAAAAATGCTAATCAAAACTATCAAAATCAAACTGTGGAAATTCTTGTGCTTCATCAAATCTTGACGGTTGAACTGCAAAAGATCCTTGAATGCTATGTTCTAACACAACTATTGGTTGTAGAACAATCTTAAACCATGATTTCCTCCTATGCCTTTCAACAAAACTTCATAGGAACTGTACCTTCCAGATGTAGCAATTATTGTCTTAAAGCAGATATCAAAAGGGCCAAGAGCAGTGTAACCAACTAGTAAAACAACGAGAATAACTATGACTTTTTGGCAGTGACATCTGCAATAACCAGCCTTGATAATAAGATGAACACAACAGGCCTTTTGTTGAGTAAAATACTGTACAGTAGGCACAAAAACGGAAGTGCTAACCTCTTTGTTAACCACTTTGCAACTACGTATATTCTTGGCCATCAAAGGCCACAAAACACACTTCAAGTTTTTGTTCTCTCTATCCAAAAGATTTTTTCCTAATGTGGGAGAATAAAACAATTCCATTAATGGAAAAATGCTAACTCCAGATCCATTTCCTTTAATAAATGTAATGGTTTTTGTTGCATTTAGACTTGGTACCACTTCTCATTGCCTTGGATTTCCATTTGTGCCATTTATGTTTTCCCGAATTCTTTTTTGAACATTCTTTTAAGCTTAATGATTGTTCTGAATCTTTTGGTTGTTCAAGCACAATCTCACAACAATATGTGCAATATATGCAAATTAACCTCACTGTACTTTGCTTCATTTCCTCTACATCAATACCGTCAACTGCTTTATGCTTAACAATAATATTTTGAAATATTTGCTTGCACCAGTCTTTAAGATCTACTTCATCCATCAACAAAGCCACAACTTGATCACTAGAAACACCACTTTCATCCATACAAACATCCATGAGAATTCCAATATCAGCCTCTATATTAGCATCCATACGTAGTTTGTCAATAACAAAAAAAACATCTTGAGCTTCGCCCAAACTTTTAACCCCGTAACATTGCCAACCCGGTTTCCACTCAAAGGTTTCCACATCAACCAAATTAATATCTAACTGCCATACTTCCTTATATTTGATCACAGAAGTCTCGACAACGTCACTATATATGGTTTCTACCGTGTCATTTTCCTTTGAATCATCTACCAAGGCTACATCTATTTTAGGTTCAACTATTTCAGGCATAAAACAAATTTTCCATTCAACTGTTTTGGGCATAAAACCAATTTTTTCACTTTCATATGTATTCCTTTCCTTTAATTCACAGTTCTTTACACATGAAATGTTCTTGGGTTGTTCATAGAAAATTGCAGAAGATGACAAGCCTCCCTTACAATTGCATTTGGCCATCATATGATACAGGGTAGTTGAACTCATCAAATTATTCTCAAGATCAATTTTAATTGAATCATCAATATCTTCCAAGTCATCATATGGTTCCCATTTTTCATCCTTATTTTTTTCCACATTTGATTTATTTTTCTTTGAATTAACAGCCACTATTGTATTCATTTCACTTCTAAATTCTTGTGGCATTTCATCAAACATTTTAGGTGCACATTCAAAATCTGAGAATATTATCCTCAAATATTCCTCCCAATGTAACTCCCTTAATGAATCATCATTGTTTCTCAAGTAATTTCTACGCCATTCCCAAGCATCATCCCCGAGAAATGCAATTACGTACCTTCGCTTGAGATGTTCGGGTGTTTCTTCCGTCAAGAAAAACCTATTGCATTGTTGAATCCATTCCTCAAGATCACCTCCATAAAAATAAGGAAGTTCTGCTTTCCTAGGGCTTGAAGTAATCTGATTTGATCGTAAAGAATTTGATATATTCCAGTTTGATTGTGAAGAGTCTAACCTTTTTATCAATTCTTCCAACTTTTGTTGCATTTCAACAAACATTTGTTTAACTTCTGGACTCCAGGTGTTAAAGGATTTGCAACTTACCATTGGTAATCGCTCTTGAAAATTGCTATTACCCGTTTTTGTTGATTGGGGATCGCCGTTGTATATCGTCATTGATTGTTGTCGAGAATGTAGTTTGAATCGCCGTTGAATCACCGTAGTAAATTGCCGCCGGTAAGAGCTCCGATGAGGATCGGATAGCTCTGATACCACTGTTAGGATCGATTTAGAGATCAGAGAAGAACACAGAAGAAGAGTTTACTCAATTCAATCCATGCTTCATTCTGTTAAACAAACCACTATTACAATATACCCTTATGACCCTCAACTATTCACTTATTACAATATAAGTCCCTCTACTATTTAGTACGTAACAAGTTTTTTCACACCACCTACGACTCGAAGATCAACCATTTGGAAAGTGTATTTGACACCACCTGTTGAATCAGTGAACGGGACACACACAAATAGATAGCATTTAATTTACTTGAAACTTGCACAACGGTTTACTCACCAACTTATAGCTCCTAGTTTTTTGGATAAAAGATTACCAACGAATGTCAAGTGTTTACGTAATACATCTACCACTAATTAACACACAGTGATATAACTACCTACTACTAAAAGAATATAAAATAAAAATAATATGAAACTAGACTCTTATGCATTAGCACACTAGCGTGTCACATCTAAGTCGTAATCGCTAAGAATAGTTGGTCCAAATCCCATGAGCTGACGTTGAACGTTAACCATGACCATTTTTTTAATATCAAATGCAGATTTTACATTATAAATCTGATTCATTTTTTTATTTATAGTTTTTTCTTTTACATTAGTGTCCTCATAAAGTTTTATAAGCATTATTGTTGTAATAACATCAATACTTTATATAACTTACTAAAAATTAAAAATTATGGGTGATGAATATTACTATCATCACACCCCGCTTATTATGTGTACTTCCATTTCCTTTTTTTATTGTTGGTTTTTTATTTGTTATTATTATTACCAGAGTAAATTATTATTTTTGTCTCTAACGTTTGTTTATTTTAAATACTTGCATACTTGTTGTTTCAAAATTGCAATCTGCATCCTTACGTTTTCTTTTTGTCACCATTTGAGTCCAAAACATTGGCGACGTTAGATTAATCTGTTAATCTTTATAAAATGACAAAATTTCGCTTATTTATTGAATAAAAAAACCCCATTCTCACCCCCACCCTCATCTCTCTCTCATCTCTCTATGTTTCTGTAGTCCACCACCGCCACCGCCACCGCCACCTCCACGACCACAACAACCACCACCACCTCCTCTCTACTCTCCCTCCCTCCCTCTCTCTCTGATCCGTAGTCCACACCCACCACCGACGTGAAATCGTGAATATAGAGAAGCAGATCTGGTGGAAGGGTGAAGCACGGTGGCAGACAAGGGGTTTTGATAAAAATCATAGATCTGGTAGTGATAGGAACCTATGATGGTGGTGATGGGATTTTTGATGGTGATAATGAGGTTTTTAGTGGGGGCTGTGGTGGTGGTGATGTGTGGCTGTGATCGAGAGACTGTGTGTGTGTGTGTGTGAAAGAGAGAGAGAGAGAGAGAGAGAGAGAGAGAGAGAGAGAGAATGTGTGTGTGTGTGTGTATGAGAGTTTTGGTGGTTGTGGTGTTATGATAGGTGGTTGTGGTCGTGATGATGGGGGCTGTGGAGGTGATAATGGGTGGTTGTCATGATGGTGATGGGGGTTGTGGTGATAGTGATAAGGGTGGGTACCACAAGTTAATATTGTTTTTGTTTTTGTTTTAGTTTTAACAGAAAAACTAATGATGTTAGTCATCTAGACATACAAAGAGACAAAAATTAAACAACATAGACTCAAATTGAGATATAATAAAACGCTAGTGTTAGGCATCCGATGTCCGTGGATGGGTACCACAAGTTAATATTGTTTTTGTTTTTGTTTTAGTTTTAACAGAAAAACTAATGATGTTAGTCATCTAGACTTACAAAGAGACAAAAATTAAACAACATAGACTCAAATTGAGATATAATAAAACGCTAGGGTGCAAGTGGCAATTTTGAAACAACAGGATTATCAGTAGTTAAATTGAACAAACGTTAGGATGCAAATGGTAATTTACTCTTATTACTATTACTATTAATAGCAATCTAATAATGTTTGATGTTCGGAAAAATTGAACAATGCTTATCTAGGTTTTCTTTTTTCCTGGTGAGATGCAAAAGCACCTAAATGCCCCTCACATGATGCGCACGTGATGGCTAGTTAACTGGTAAATAAACGGGGTTAACGAAAAAGGATGAAAATTACAAGTTTTTTAAATGTCAGAGATGCACAGAGAAAAAAATTATTTTTGGATGAAAATCACCAAATGCACCAAACCTCGACGACGAAAATAACAATTTACTCCTATTAATAATAATATTGAAACTTTAATGTATATTTTACAAAATGTCAAATATAATGTTGCGAAATTTTTGTCCTATCTACATTTTAATGTAGATTTTGTTATTGTTTAATAATGTAAGGTCATCAAAGCCAAACGTAATAGTCATTAAAGCTATCTTAGAGTTATGATTTTGTAGAGTTTAAACTTTTTTTTTTAGTTTTTTAAATTTTTTCCTTATACAACTCTTATAATCCGAATCTACAATTGTGACATACTTATTTTTCATCAGCGTTTTGACGGTTTTTTTGTCAAATTCGAGTTTTCAAAACCTACGAGGTGAAATCTAATTTATAAGTCGTTGAAACCAAAGACAAATAATTTCAACACACCATCGAAAAAGTGCATGTTCATCCGATAATGTTAAAATTTACAAAAGAGATAGCTGAATAGATACATTGGCATAGTGGTCTAGTGTTGTTGTGTTGCCTCCCAAAAAGTGACGTGACTTTAAATTCTAAGTTTGTGTATTTTGAAACGTTGACCCAATAAGAGCATTAAATTTTGTAATGTAAATAATAAAAGAAAAATAAAATGTTATTGCATACTAAAACAAAACGTTACAAAAATTAAAAAACTAAAAAAGCCACAAAAATAATAAAAAAGCTAAATATCAAACAATAGTCATAATAAAAGAATACAAAAATGGAAGAATAGGAATAGCCAATAAAACCGGTCTCTTCTCTTTTATTCTAGATCCTTCATTGTTCAGCTCGGTCTTCACTCTCATAGATCTCACTCTTGTTTTTTCTTCATTTTTACAAGTTTAAGGGGGCAATACAAAATTTATGGGGGGACGTCGGGAATTTCAGGTATATATAACATAAAAAAAAATTTCAGGATGGGCGGCTACCCCCCCTCCTCAAGCTTTAGGTCCGTCCTTAATAAAAGGAACATACATGTCAACCGGATCCAGTGAGGGAAGAGTATCCATTCATAGAAAAAGCTTCTTGCTGAATTTCTCTGTAACCCAAAGTCCATCTCTTCATCTTCCCAGCATACCAAAATGAACCCAAATAGAATTGGCTATTGAACAACCAAACATATTTCGGCCGACCCTCTGACTTAGAGTAAATATAATGTTTTACGAAATTCCAGTTACACTGTTTCACATGTTTATTTTTATATACGTTTCCATGTTAATGTCATTCAAATGGAGTTGTGCTTAATATATGGGTTATCAAAATACACGTATAAGTCATCAAAATTGCTTTATAGTTTTAATTTTTTATAATTTTTTACGTTTTCCTTTCACAACTCTTAAAATAGGACGTTTTTGTAAGAGTTTATCTTAAAGGCTGATGCTAACCAAATATCCCTCAGCATGCATTGAAATACAAGGAAGTTACTTTAGAAGATTTGACCATGCATACAGAAAAAAATAATAAGTAAGTGTCAAAGGCAATACAATAGGATGTGAGCTATGGCCTGTCATAGTCATAAGTCAAAAGGCAATCTGTCTTTTGACTCTACATTGATCTTGTTATCTAGATTAGTATTTAGTTGGCCTTCAAAGTATGGCCGGCTATAGGATGTAGTATAAAGTATCTCATTAATACTAATCTTTGGTTTCTTGTGTGTTTTTACTTTTGTTCATTGTTTTTTTGCTTGGTTCCCTATTTGATCTAGTAAGTATGTCTTCTCTAACTGTGAGACTGTTGTAGAAAAACCATATCCAGTCCTGCAATTGGTATTAGACCTTCTCAAGCTCTTGATTGCAAGATCTCACCATCTTAAATCACTCTTCAGTTTCACGTACACTTACTTGCACAAATGGGAACTCTTTCTAAAGTTGATATGAAAATTGGCACAATGACTGAGTCTCCACTGATCAATCCTGATGACTTTGACACTTGGTGTATGAGAATGAAAAGTTTCATCAAGTCTCAAGACAACAAAATGTGGAGATCTGTAGTCTTAGGACCTCACATCCCAAGTACCTCTTCAGCAACTGCTGGAGGTGGGATGATACCCAAGGAAGTGGCTGATTATTCTAAAGAAGACTAGAAGAAAATAGACATTGATCAGAAAGCAATGACCACTCTTTAAATTGCTATTCCCAACTCTATCTACAGAGGCTTCAAGAAGTGTAAGAGTGCAAAAGAACTCTTGGATGCATTAAAGTTGATGTATAAAGGATCTAAGGAAGCTAAGGAGAATAAGAAAGACATCATGAAGCAGGAGTTTGAAAACTTCACCTACAAGAGAGGTGAAACTATGACTTAACAATACTTCAACTATGTTTAGATTGTAGATACTCTGATGGATATTGGAGTCAAACTTGAGAACATGGACATAGTAAGGAAGTTCATGTTCTCTCTTCCTAGACAATGGACACACTACTATATGGCCATCAAGAGAACTGAGAACCTCTCTACCCTCACTCTCAGTGAGCTGTATGGTATCCTAAGCGGTTACCAAATGGAGATGAACATGCAAAATCCATCCACCACCAACAGAGTTCAGCCCTTCATGTGGTTGAAAGGGATAGCAGAGAACCACAACATCAACTCATCTGCTACCCTGACAACTCACCAAAGGATCCTTTCATCACCTTCCCGGAGACATCAAGAGAGAGCTTTACATAAGGAAGTTCATTCCAAGAGCCTAGCTTTTCTCAAGCCTTTGTGTCTTCAGATGAAAGTTCTAGAAAGTTTCTCTTCACCCTTGAAGACCTAGACTGCATCCATCCAGATGATCTGGAATATATGGAGATAGTCCAGCAGATAGCTCTTCTCGCTCACAGAGCCAAGAAGTTCTGCAAGAGGACAGGGAGGAAGTTTCCAAGCAATGTGTCCAGTGAAAAGTTTAGGCTAGACAAAAGAAAAGTAAAATGTTACAAGTGTAACCAAATGGGACACTTTGCTAGAGAGTGTAAGTCACCAAGAACAAATGGTGGCCATACATAGTCTAGACCAAACTACACTGAGGCAGCTCCAAGAACTGAGAAAGCCAACCAACCAAAGCAGCAAGCTGTAGTTGCTGTAAAAGAATGAGGCTTTGATTGGAGTTTTTAGGTGGAAGATGTGTCCCCAAACCAAGCCCTGATGGCAGATCATGATGAATCAAAGGTATTGGAACATCTTTGCTCCCCTGAATGCATTGCTAAAGTTAACACGTATAGGTCCTACGACTTGGAAGCAAGATTTGATCTTGAGTCCTTGAACATTTTAAAAGTTGATTTTAAAAGAGCAGAAAATGATTATAAACTTAAAATAGAAGTTTTGGAGAAAACAACTTCTACTCTAAAACATGAGCACACAAACTGCATGACTCAGATTAAAGATCTTGTTACCAAGTTAAGTGAATGCTAGGCTGAGCTTGTGATCAGCAAAGCTAAGACAGAAAAATATGTTCTTGAAGAGGAAACCTTCAAGAACATTATATCTTCATCCTTGCATGCAAAAGTTTGTTATCAGAATAGGTAGGGACTTTAATCAAGTGAAATAGCTCCTCCACACATATTACTATCAGTAAGAGAACCAAGGTGTGGAACTTGTGAAGATGAGCTACCTCCCATTGATCCTATCTAAGAAGAAGATGAAGATGAAAAGGTTATAGTGAAGGATGAACCAAAAGCGAGTGAATAGGTTCATCCTAAGAAGGGTCACTATATCCATGGAGAAAAGAAGAAACCAGGGATGGCCAAGACTATAAGAAAGAACTTGATCAGGGCTGTAAAAAGAAGATTCAAGAAAGTGTAGGAGATCAAGCCCAGTTTTTATCTCTGTTGGGTTTGAGGTGAGCAAGACTAATGACTTGACCAAGGACTCTAGTACCAGGAGTCCTATCCAAGTTAAACCATTCTGGTAAAGAGAAGAAGGTTGAACAATTATGCACCACTGCTGCATAGGCTGGACCATCCAACTTCATAGGCAAGCTTCACCCTCAAAAGCATGCTGCATCATCCAAGAAGATGAAGAATGAGCTGGAAAAAGATCAAAACAAACCTTATCCTCAAGACAAGACTCTTAGAAGAAAGCCCATAGAATGTATCATGTGTGGTGATACAACTCATTATGCTAAGGATTGCATTTACAATCCTAAGAGTACCATCAACATGAACAAAAAGTAGACTTTTGAGAAGAAGAAGAAAATAGCTTCGGAAGGAAAATCTTTTTTCTTCGGGAGCATCAAGGTGACCCAGAATAAGATAGGTGGAAAACTATCTTCGGAATAAAATTTGGTCTTGGAAGAAAGGAATGCTTCTGAATCACTAAAGCCTGCTGCAGTGGATGCAAAAGCTTCCGAATGTTCAATCTCCAAAACTTCCAAAGTCATAAAAACTTCCAAAGTTTTAAAAGCCAAGTCTAATCTTCCAAATATGGTGTGAAAGGTTAAGGAAGGCCATGTGAATGAAGTTTCTTTATCAACAACAACCAATGATCCCATAAGCTTATAGGATCAACGACTGTAAAACTATCTTTAGTTAATCTTGATAAGCCCAAGACCATCAAGGCTTGGGTTTCCAAATGTAACTAATCATCTCTTTACATGTACAAGAATAGCTGAAGACAAAAGGAAATGTATGGATCATTGATAGTGGTTGTTCCACGCATATGATTGGCAATGGCACTTTGCTTCAAAACATTAAAAAAATTAATGGATGGCTAGTTGCTTTCGGAGGTGAATCAGAGGTTACATTAGTAGAAGGGGCAGGGTCATAAATGATAAGCTTAGCATCAAAAAGGTAAACTTTATCAAGGTGCTTGAGTACAATCTTTTGAATGTATCTTAATTTTGTAACCAGAGACATAATATGCTCTTTACTGAGCATGAGTGCATTTTTCTTAAGCCCGAAATGATCATTCCTCAAGACCATATTCTGCTTAGAGACCTCAGGAAAGGGAACATGTACAAGATGGATTTGTAGGAAACCTCTCCTTCTAGTGAAGTTTCTTGCTTTCTATCTAAAGCCAATAGTGATGAGTCTTTCCTTTGGTATAAAAGAATGTGTCATGTAAACCTTAAGAACATAAATAAACTAATAAAGAATGATTTGGTAATTGGAATGCCAAAGAAATAGTTTACAAGTGATGATCATTATGTTGCATGTCTGAAAGTAAAGCAACACAAAGTGTCACACAAGCCAAAGGAAATGAACTCCATCACTGCTCCCCTAAACTTATTACACATGGATCTCTTTAGCCCCATAAGTGTAATGAGTTTAGGAAAAACTTCATATTGTCTTATGATCACAGATGATTTCATAAGATACACTTGGGTCTTCTTTCTTAGAAGTAAGGATAAGACTCTTGAGATCTTGAAGTCCTTTATTCTGAAAATTAAGAATCAATGTGTGTGAGAATCCAGGGATCGATATATGAATTATCAGATTTGATTTTAACAAGTATTAATTGCGGAATTACCAATACATGATGTTTAATTGATCAAACAAAATAAAGAACAATCAAAATATAATTATAATCAAACCACGATTGCTCAATAATTACAATCAATCGATTGTAATGCCTCTGCTGCTATTGATTCTATTGTTGTGATTGTTATATGATCTAAAGTTGCTTGATCGTCTGTTTTTCATCTCATGTTACATGTTCTTTATCTCTTGTTATATAGAGATCTTATTTTGTTCCTAAAACATTGCTAATCTTTCGCTATCCTATTGCTATAATTTAAGCTAACTTCCTATAGCTATCTGAATCCTTGCCACATTTATCGGCATAGGAGTTCGTGATTTATAATGAATTAAACACAAATAATATTGTTGATATGATGTAATATCTTCGCTTGAATTAAATTCATTTTGCTATCATTAATGTTGTTGATCTGCCACGTTGACTTGTTGACTTTCTGTTGACTACTTGATGATGCGGAATCATTCAAGTGTTAAACAGTCTTCCGTAGGAATTTATTCTTCTGTAGGAAATTTGTCTTCCGTAGCAACACTTTGTCTTCAGTGCTTGTTCTTCAATGATTGTGCTTTCGCAGGAATTCTTGTTCTTCAACAGCAAGCTCTCCTTCAGCAGCTCCACTTGATCTTTGGACTTGTTCAACTATTGTTGTTTTTCCGCATGAGATCTATGGATGTACACCAGTTGTATTACTGAGAACATCTACGGAAGAGCCATTTGTTCATCCGCAGTTGTTCTAACACTTAGTCAATTTTTATAACTTGACTGCATTTAATGTTTCCTGCAATCATACATAAATCAACACATATATTATGAGATAAAATATATCATGCAATTCATAAACTCATCATGTACTCAATGCATTATATTATATTATCAAAATTATAATTACAAAGAGTGATTACAAGAGTTTGATCCATCATCTAAACCTATACAAGACATCTAGACCTAACAATACTCCCCCTTAGGTTTAGACTCTAGTAATCATGGGTTTAGTTCTTTTAGTTCTTGCATTCTTGCCAAAATCTTGGAATTGAAGTAGTTCATGGCATTCTTTTGATCTTCATACTTATACTTGATCTGCCGTCTACTCATTCTCTTCAAAGTCTTGTATTTCAAGCCTAGGATATCCTCTTCAGTGGTGAGTGTTGTAATAATACTATTGTTAGACACCACCTCCAATTCATCCTATTCTGAAATTCTTAGTTCTGTTATGGGCTTTATCTCTATTCCAATCAACTGTCCAGCCTCAAACTTCCTTCTTTTATGTGCCTTAGCATGTAGTTTGTCTATGACTTGAATCAGATGAACATATAGGCACAGGTCATTTTGAGCAGTTTGGTCATTCAACTTTGGGAAGAATTTGTCATGTAAGTATGATGTGTAGCTTGGGTGCAGGAGTTTAATCTCTAAAGGGTCAAATAATCTGATACTCGAGGCTTTCTTCTGGGGATAATTCCTCTGCAGCACCAGCTCTTTTGTCTTTTCAGCATAACCCTATTCAGTGATAGGGTATGTATACTGATTTCCCTCAATGACTTTGATGGATGCTTCAGATTGATCTTCATAACCAAGTATTTGCACAAATTCGGCATCAACATATTGAGAACTGGATTGATGCCTCTTATGTCTTAGCTTTCTTCTCTTATGTTCAGCATCCTCTCTTTTTGCTTCTTTTATCACATCTCCCTTGAACCTGAGACTAAGCTTAGCCACAAGTCCAGAGAAGTCTCTACCTCTTGGACTGATTGGGTAATTTGTGATAGGGATGTTTTGCAAAGTGATGAGATAAGCATCTGGAAGAGTAAGGAGGGTCTCCACCCATGGAAAGTATTATACCATTCCAGATGCTGTCTTCAGCATAACATAGTCCCATTCTGAATTAAATTTCCATGCTATTATCTTGTTTTCTTCTACTGCACTTGGAGTTGTCATCAGATCAAAAAGTTGAATTAAAGTAGTCTTCTGTTCAGTGATCTCTCTGACAGCAGTCCCCAGAGGCCAGATCTTGTTAGGAATCACATCCCTTGGCTCTCTTATCATTTGTTTAGTTCCTCTGTGCATGTCTTTGACTTCAACTACAGTTGGCTCAGCAGAAGCTTGTTCAGATTGTTGTTTGTATGTAGGATTGGGAGCTCCAGTTCTGAACTTCACTCCTGTGTTCAGCTCAGTATTCATCACATATTCCATCATTATTCTCAGCTCACCAACTGTACTTCCCTTGAGTTCATGCTGCTCATAATTATGACTTTGTAACTAGCAGATCATGTTGTATCTAGTCAATTTGGCTGTTTCACAATGTCCCAACTCCTTTCTGATCTTCTCCATTGCCTTGAACTTGGAGAAGGTTTTATAGTTGCATGCAGGGAGCATCATTCTGACAGCATCAAACTCCTTCAGTGTTTGAATCAACTCAGACATGTTCATCTTCTCCACTATGTCATAGGGAAAGCCATTATTAATTAGGTCCATGAACATGGCAGAGTGAGGTATTTCTTCTAGGATGTCTTTTATTGTTAACAATTCATCATCTTCAACTTCTTCAGCCACTTCAGCAGGCTCTTCTATTGTCAGTTCTTCCCACTCCGCATCACTGTCTTCTTTACTTTGTTCCACTGGGGCTAAATGCTCTAGTGAATCTAGTTTTATTCTTTTTGGTGATTCACCAGCAACATCAGTTGTTTTCCCCAGGTATTTCCTTTTTCTGTTGTAAGTGATCATGATTGACTCACTTTTGATCAGTTCAGCTTCAGATAACTTTTTTTTTAACCTCTCAATCTCATGATCTTTGGCTTTCAACTGATCTGATTGTTCATCAACTAAGTCATTCAAAGCATCTATTACTTCATTATCTATCTCCACATCTTCTCTCAACCTTTTCAACCTTCCTTCCAAACTATTGATTGTAGCATCTTTCTCAACTATCAGTCTATTTTTCTCTATCAGCTCTTTCTTTATTTTCCTTGACTTTTCTAACTTCCTGTTGCTTTTAATGATCAAATTGTTGTATTTTGCTACCAAGTAGCTCTTACTCATATCAATATCTTCTTTATTCAAGTCATCTTCATTATAGGCAATGATGTCAACATATTTCCTCTCTTCTTGTTCAACATTCTCATCTTTCTCCCCTTCATCTTCTATACAGATCTCCTCTGTATCATCATCATTAACAACATCATAAGCATCCTCATCTAGGTTGAGTTCCTCGGTTGGTGTTGGGCTATCAATGGGTTCAGTGGGTGTCGGTGAGGTGGTTGGTTTAGTAAGTGTTGGAGAGGCAATCAGTTCAGTTGGTGTAGGTGAGGGTGTTGGTTCGGTTTGACTTGGATGTGTAGGTGTTTGAGTGAGTGAGGATGAGATGGGCTCTGTAGCACCAGTGTGTATTGATGACTGAGATTGAGCTGGAGTACAGGGTTGAGTATGTTCACTAGAAGGTGAATCCAGTTGAGCGGGTGGTGATTGTGTCAAATCGATTACAGGTGTTAGTGGTTGAGACTGAGGTTCTTCAGGGGATTGTGTTGGTGGAGTGTGATGATGTGGTTCCTCAGTCCATAGAAGTTCCTGAGGTATGTCCTCTGCCTCATCTAGGACATGAGAGAACATCTCTACATCTCCTCCCTGGTATTGTCCTGTCAGCTTGTTCAGGAGTGATCTTCCCAGGTGAGCTTGTATACAGACATCACCATCTCTTGCAATGTTTGGCTGTTGATCATTGATGATGAGTTAAAGGAATCTTGGGAACATATACATCTTATTCTCTTTATGCATATGTATGTGATCACATTGGCAGTTGAGGATGTACTTGGAGTAGTTGTACTTTCTCCCCTCAAATATCCTAATAATTCTTGATGAAATGTGCCTAGAAAACCTATCCAATCCTGAATTTTGATTGGAGATACACTTTAGATAAGTGTGGCACAAGAATCTGTATGGTTTGCTCAGCCTCCCCTTCTTGATCTCACCGTTGCGTTAGTCACCGTCGTAGCCCATCAGACCAAAAACTCTCTGAATATATTCATGATCAAATACATCAGGATGGCCTTCTTCCGAGTCTTCGAGCTTGAGAACTCTCCTGATGGTCTGCTCATCAATCCTCAGTTGATGAATGCTAATGGACACATGAATTACTTTTTCGTCCTCTTCTTCCTTTATCCATGCAGACTCCCAAAAGTCCATCATATGTGACAGATAGATAATGGGGTCCGCAGTCAGTGCATAGAAGAGTCGTGTTCTTCTCAGGTAGCGGATGATGGTTCTACACTCGTCTTCCACATCTGAATTTAAGAATGCGCACATGTTGTGATCCTTTACAAAACGATTAGCCATAGTGGCTGTGATGTTTGAGCGGTGTGATACGGTTTGAGTGGAACGATCGATGTCAACAAAGGTGAAAGGGGTTTTTGGATCAATGGATTTCTAGGTCGTATAGTGTTTTGAAAGTGAATAGAAAGACCAACGGTCGAGGTGCCCTTTTTATACTTTTACAGGCTGTCTAACCTCATCCTAATAACATGGGACCCATTTACCCTTTTTACCCTTCGAGGTTATCAATGTCTACAAGTAATTAATATTTATGCAAGGCAGACATTTATTTTGAATCTTTCGTAGAATATCTACGGAAGTCGAGATTCCTCTAGTTCAATCTGTCTTCCTCAGGGCATCTTCGGAGAACAGATATCCTGATTTATCCTCCATTTTGTTTGAACACTTCTTTCAAAAGTGATGTTAAATGTTGATAAACTTTTCTTTTGAAGTTGGTTTTGTTAAACACTTTCTTCCGAAGTTAATTTTCTTAATTTTGCTGAAACTTTCTTCCGAAGTCAATTTAATAAAATCTCTTCCGAAGGTTAAAATCTCTTCCGAAGGTAAAAGTTTAATAAAAAAAAATCTTCTGAAGAAAAAATTTAATTTAACTGTATGAACTAACACATAGTCCATTTGTTGTTTGCTGTTGGACCTTATGACTTTGCTTCATGGCAATTGTGCAAAAGTAGTTAAACACTTCCGATATCCTGCAACCAAGCCAAGTTAGTGCTCAAGTTCCAATTTTCTTCATATCATTATGTTAAAAGTTTAAACTCAGTTTCATGCTTTGACTACTCCCCCTAGATTTGTGATTAATTATAAACTTATGTATTTATAAAAAATTTAGAAGAGCATAGCATGAATAATAGTTAATTTGTCTGACTAATAATCATAGAGAAAATAGAATGTTGTTTATAGCTTGTTACAGGCAAACATAGATATACTAGGAATCATACTATGATCTAGACATTTTCCTGAATATTATGAGTGAGATTATATTATACTTGATATAGTGCTGATTGCAAATATGTAGATCCTCAGAAATTCAGCTTGAGTGTATATTCAACTTATCATGCTGGTTATCATGTGTCACACCCCAACCACAGCGGTTTCCCGTGGGGCGTGATCATCATGGAAACCATAGTCATTGATCGACCACTACATGATTCGATAAAAACATACGTTGCAATCACGTTGAAAGATACATAATTGTTTTCAGAGTTACATAGCGGAAGTAGTAGCAAAATATAAATTGTTTTTCAAACAAGGCCATTTAGAAATAATGTCCCAAAAGAATTCGTGAATCCTAGAATGCGATAAACTCCAAACAAGCCTAGCATCGTGCAAACCTTAATTTCCTGAGAAAACATGCATGAAATATATCAACATAAAGTTGGTGAGTTTACAGATTTTAAAGTAATAGTAAACAGTGTAATGGACCACAAGTCTTTCCATGATTTGATTGTCGATCAAACAATACTACAACATTATATAAGCAATCGCAACCGAAGCTAGACTGTAACTGTAATAGATTGCCCCTACCTATGCCTACCGTAAGCATAGGGGTGAACAGGCTAATAATGCACCCGTTTAGACCTCCAGTCAAGGTTAGGGTAATTAACCTGGGTGGGGGTAGTCAAACCCAATAGTACTATCCATGATTACCTCGCTTTGGGAAATAAACTAACGGTCCGATAACAGGGGACTTCATACGGTAAGTAACAACTTATATAACATGTGAAACCACTGACAAGTAATTGTGTCCATAAAAATAGTAATTTGTATGTAATCTCCCCTAAAATGAACATAAGTAAAAATAGGGCCGTGAAACTCACCTATCAGAGGTAAACGAGTATGTAAGCTTGTAAATATCCAAAGTACTCGGGGAAAACCAACCTAAGCTCGCCCTAGAATAATTAAGGCAACTTATGTCTAAGTAATTGCTCCTACATGTATTATGAGCATGTAACCATATCATCCACATAACTTGGTAACAAAGTGGTTGGCTTGACGACCCGTTGGTGATATAGGATGTTAATTTGTGGAAAATATATATTACTTAGAAAATATTAATAAATAATATTTTGCTTGAAAATATTCGAAAACCTTGGTATTTTAAAGTTGACATATTATTTGGGTAACTAAATATCATCTCGACTCGACCCGAGATGTGACTCGAGTGTCTTGTAATTGTTTATATATTTTCATATGTAATTTATGGAAATTAGGGTTTTGAAGGAATCTTATTTTCCTAGGTAAAATAATACTTGTATTATTTTAAATGAAGGCAATTTCGAAATATTTACATCCAAGTAAAATTACTAACTTTCATATTTTTACTACCCATGTATAAATATATAGATATTTTTCCATAAAATAATTATTTAATTATTTTCTTAGTAGATTTATTATTTTATTTTATTTAACTTTTATGAGCTTACATTTATGAAATTAAGGTTTTTTTAAATTATTTATAATTTTTATTACATTATATCATAATGTAAAATATCTTTAATGAATTAACTAGATATCTTAGTCAATTTACCAAGTTGTTTAAACCCATATTTAGTAAACTAGAAGCTAGCGTTATAAAGTCTATAAATTTTATATTCAAAGTCCCATGTCAAAGCAACAAGGTAATGTGTCATATTTGTTAAAAGTCATCTACTAACTATTTTAACACACTTTTTAGACTAACATAATATTTAGTTATGAAGTTTATATTTTTCCACTTAAGTCTCATGTATATATATATATTTAACCATTCTTGTCACCTTGGTCAAATTATCATCTAGTCATCACCCAACTTTCATATTACAACTCACTAACTAAATATAACTTGTAGAATATATATAAGTGTTCATAATAATACTTGTAAAACATCTAAAATTCCATAAACATAATGTAACCCTTTTGTGATTTTTCTTGGGTTTCAACAAACCCTTATGACTTTATATAAAATCACCAACTAGTAACTTGGTCAAACATGGATCTATAAATATTTACTTTTTAAAACAAGAATCATTATTTAGTTCATTTTAAAATGTTTTGTATGAAGTAAAATCCTTGATACTCCTTGTTGGTAAAAACACCATTTTTAACATGAAAGACTTTTGTGGATGAATGTATTTGCATGTCATCTAATAAATGGATGAACATGATAAACAAAAGAAGATATGTAAACAATAAGAGAGTATGTTCTTACTTAAATAGGCAAAGAAAGATGGAAATGATGTTGTTGGGTGTTTGGAAACTTCAAAGATCACTTGGTCTTCAATGATGATACTTGAAACACATAAGATTTATAAAATACAAACTTGAAGAAGATGGTATGGTGAAAGAGGTATGGTGGCCGAAATTTTGAGGGAAAGAAGAAGAAGAGATGTTGGGTGGTGGTGGTGTGTGGTTATGTGGAGTGTAATGTGTTCTTATAGATCTAACATCATGCTTTCAAGTTAAAGCTTTTGAAATGGTGGTAGCCAAGAATGGTAGTGAGTACAAGTTATTTTAATCACTCCAAAAAGGACATTCATAAAAGGGGAAGTTCTTGGACTAGGCAAAGTCAACAATAGTTGACATGATTTCTTGGAAAGAAGAAAAAAGGAAGAGGATGGGAGGGGGATAGGGAGGTGGACGGCCAAGAAGGGGGGGAAGGGGTTGGTTTTTAAATTTTTGTGTAGTATTGAGTATTTGGGTGGTATTTGTTGCACTATGGGTATTTTTACATATTTTTGTATTTTTACTTTTTACTTATAAAATTAATTCAAATATTATAAACGCTTATATAATATCATATATTTTAATATTGATGATGTGTTAATGATGCTCCATGTAGTTAGTAGGTGCGTTAGAAGGATTCGTTCCAGGTAAAATATCAATTTAAGCGATTAGGTTTATTTATAAGTTTAAGCTTTTCCAATGTATTTATTTTGGAATCTAAAATACTTTGAAACACTTTAAAGTATTTATTGACACACACACACACATATATATATATATATACATTAATTATCACCAACATTCGTGTGTGCTCGTATCGCGTGTAAAAGTTGTAATTACGCCGAATTACAGATGCATGAAATGTTATGCGTGAAAGTTTGCAATGCATAAAACGACTTCAATAAATGTAATTAAATTGAAAATCAAGTAGTACAAGTGTAATTATAACCAAGTCAAGGCCGGGTATTGACCTGAAATTGTCGGTTGTCACATCATGTTTTGGTAAGAATTATAGATAGCAAAGATGAGCTCATCATTGAAGTTGCGTGTAAGTTAGTCCTCCAAAAGTGAATCAAGTTATCACTTTATCACACTTAAACTATGTTCCGTAGATTATAAGCTCTATCTTAAGATTTCTTTGAAATCTTATTAATGCTGAGATGATTTGCATGCTCTGGAATAATTATACAGTTGATCATATTGGATTCTTTTAGAGCATTTCCTTTTGGAACTTTTGATGATCAGCATCAGGTCACCAGGTCTTTACTCATGTAAAACAGAGGTAACCTTTGACCCAGGTCTTTGCTCACGCAAAACAGAGGGTCATGATGCGCAAAGATGGAGGTTATAAGGTGTTACAACATAGTAAGTGTGCGTGGGTGTTAACGTGATCACATCCGGATTAGACTTACTTGAATGCTTCTCACAATGACTTGTTCACTCTTAGTCACCTTGACTTTATGTTGTCCATGACATTGTTTAATTTCCACTCAAGCTGAACCTATTCACATATCAAACACATCTGATCAGTAGGTAGTTGTTAATTGAAGATCAGGAGTGGATGTCAAGTTATAGTTTACTATCATATCCTTAGAATATCACTGCCTTATATAGTTATTTTTTAACAAATGTGTGCCTTTCTCATATGATTGCAAGTAATGGACAAATATTTCTGTTGTTGTTATGATCTAATCTAAGTTGAGCATGTCTAAGGACCCAATTAAGAAATTAAATCTAACTAAATCAAAGGCTTTAGTGAACAAATCAGCAAGTTGATTTGTTGTGTCCACTTTGATCAACTTGATTAGGCCCTTTTCTGAACAGTCCCTTAGAAAATGGTATCTGATTTTAATTTGTTTAGTTTTACTATGTTGTACTAGATTGGCTGTGATGAACATAGCAGCTGAGTTATCTATGTAAATTGGAGTTTGAAGAAAATTGTAACCATAGTCAAGTAATTGGTTTTGCAACCATAGAACCTGAGAGCACCCAGCCGAAGCAGCTATGTACTCAGCCTCAGCTGTGGACACTGAAACATTAGTCTGCTTTTTGCACTACCAAGAAACAAGTCTTGGTCCAATGAATTGACACCCTCCAGTTGTTGATTTTCTGTCATTGTTATAACCTCCAAAATCACTGTCTGAGTAAGAGTACAGTTTGAAGTCTCCTTCTTTGGGATACCATAGTCCAAGTGCTGGTTTCCCTTTGAGATATTTGAAAATTCTTTTCACTGCATTTAAGTGAGACCCCTTTGGATCGGCTTGATACCTAGCACACATACACACACACACACAGAGCAAACATTATGTCAGGTCTACTGGCAGTTAAGTACATTAATGATCCTATCATAAATCTATATAATCTTTAGTCAATAGACTTCCTGTTGGATCCGGAACAATTTTCTCAATTGTTGATGCTGGTGTTTTGCATGATAAGGACTTAGCAAGGTTGAACTTCTTCAGTATTTGAAGCATGTATTTCTCTTGATTGATGAAGATGCCATATTGTTTTTGATGTACTTGTAGACCCAGGAAAAAGGTTAATTCTCCCATGGAACTCATTTGAAATTCAGATTGCATCAAAGCTTCAAAATCTTCACACAATCTCTTGTTGGTTGATCCAAATATGATGTCATCAATATATATTTGCCAACTAAGAGATTTTGATGTTCATTTTTGAGGAAAAGTGTCTGGTCAATTGTACCTATTTTGTAGCCATGCTTCAGTAGGAATGAAGACAATGTTTCATACCATTTCCTTAGTGCTTGATGAAGACCATACAATGCTTTGTCAAGTTTGTACACTCTGTGAGGGTAGTGAGGGTCTTCAAAGCCTGGTGGTTGAGAAACATATACCTCTTCATCAATTTTGCCATATAAGAATGCACACTTTACATCCATTTGGTAAACTGTGAATCTCTTATATGATGCATAGGCTAGAAATACTCTTATAGCCTCAATCCTTGCAACTGGTGCAAAGATTTCATCATAGTCTATTCCTTCTTCTTGTGTATATCCTTGTGCTATCAGCCTTGCTTTGTTTCTGACAATTATTCCTCTGTCATCTAGTTTGTTTTTGAACAACCATCTAGTCCCAATTGGATATTGGCCTTCAGGTAGATCAACTAGGTTCCAGACTTTCTGCTTCCTGAATTGCTGAAGTTCTTCTTGCATTGCTTCAATCCAGCTATTGTCTTTTAGGGCTTCAGTGATGTTAGGAGGAACTACTTGTGATAGAAAGCAGGAGAACAGACATGTGTTGGAAGCTCCCACTTTCCTTCTTGTAGTTCTACTATTGAGTTCACCAATTATATTATCAATTGGATGATCCTGATGAATCCTAACTATTAGAACATAGTGAACTTGGATAAAGGAATCCAGGTTTATGATGTTAGTTGGTGGAGATGGATTCAGTTGTGATGGAGAGTCAACAAAGTAATCTAACTCCTCAGTATGGTGATCTTGTGCGACTAAATGATGTTCTGCATGGACTTGTGTTTCCGCAGATGTGGATATACCTTCCATAGTAGTTAAAGGGTTAGCTGCAGAGTCTGTAATTGGTGTATCTGTATCTGGCATTGATGATGGGATGTTTTTTGAAGTGTGAGGAACTTTAAGGAGTTTCAATGCATCATTTGCAAGAGTGGGAACATCTACGAAAGTGGAAGGAACCTCTGTGGAGGGAGGTACTTCTGAAGTAGATTGTACTTCCGCTGATGTAGAAGTTTCAAGGACATCAGACATGTCTTTACTTGTTTGAGCTGAAGCACAAAGATCATTGTGTCTTTGAATATCTGTGTGAACTTGTCTTGGTGGATCAGCAGTCAATGGTACACCCATGTTTGGAGGAACATAAGGATAACATGTATCTATAGCACCTGTCACATTGAGATAGCTAGTGTTAAATGAGTTAGTTAATGCATCTATATCAAACAACCATGATGATCCTTTCACAAACTATGTAAACAAGGATTCATCAAATGAGACATTAGGAGTTTCTTCCATAATGTTATCATATGGGACATTTCCTCTGTATGACTTAGATGTTGAGGAATACCCAACAAAGAAACCATCATATGCCTTTTCAGTAAACTTTCCTAATTGTTCTTTAGTGTTTAATATAGACACATGACACCCAAAAGCTCTAAGATATCCTAAGAAAGGTTTTCTTTTAAATAAAAGTTCATAGGGTGTTTTGTTGTGCTCTTTGACTATTAATGTCCTGTTTTGAACAGTGCATGCTGTATTCACTGCTTCAGACCAAAATGTTATTGGTAGCTTTGAATCAGCCAACATTGTTCTTACTGCTTCAATTAGAGTTCTGTTTCTTCTTTCAGCCACTCTATTCTGTTATGGAGTTCTTGGTGCACTAAATTTCCTAGCTATGCCTTTGTCTGCAAAATGAGTCTAAAACATAATTAACAAATTCAGTTCCATTATCACTTCGTAAAATTTTGACTTTTAGATCTAGTTGATTTTCTATCTTGGTGATAAATTCCATTAATATTTCAGATGTTTCACTTTTTGTGTTTTAAGAAAAATACCCAAGTAAATCTAGTGAAATCATCAACAATCACCAAACAGTATTGCCTTTTTCCAATGCTTAATACATTAGTTGGACCAAAAATATCCATGTGCAATAACTTCAGTGGTGTTGTGTTAGTGTTAATTGTTTTAGATTTATGCGACACTTTGTGTTGTTTTCCTTTAAAACATGATAAACAGTGATTAGAACAGAAGAGTTCTTTCTTAGGAACACCAATGACTAAGTCATTTTTCACCAGTTTATTCATGTTTTTCATGTTGGAGTGAGCCATTCTTCTATGCCACAGTTGAGATTCATCTTCTGATGATTTGGAGATCAGGCATGTTTCTTTACTTGTTATGGTTGTGTTGTTCATGTCCAACACATAAGTGTTGCCTTTTCTTAGTGCTTTGAGAAGGATCCAGTCTTCTGGAATTTTGTAACCTGGCTTGAGAATGTAACAATTAGAGTTGTCAAAGAAAGTAGTATAGTTTTGATCACAAATTTGAGATACACTTAGTAAATTAAATTGTAAATTTTCACAAAATTTGACTTTCTCAAATTTGAGAACTCCATTGGTTACCATTCCTTCACCAGTGATTTTACCTCCCTTCTTATCCCCACCAGATGCTACATATGAAGCATTTTTATGTTTGAAGTCATGAAGGAGAGAACATTTTCCTGTCATGTGTCTGGAATAGCCACTGTCAACATACCACTTGTTGTCAGTCCTCCTTGGATGTTCCTGCAAAACATAATGAACTTAATTAGACCGAGGAGCCCAAGCCTTGATGGTCTTGGGCTTGCCATTGTTATCTAATATAGTAACTTTCTCATAAATGAGCCTTGATGTTTCTAAATTAATTTTAATATCAGTTGATTCATTATGTTTTTTTTTGGGTGAGGATGATTTTGGTGATGATGTTGAGGTAATTTTATCTTGATTCATACTGACTTGGTCGGTCATTCCTTCCTTCAGTGCCTTTTTCATTGATCCTGATGTTGAGGATTGCCCAGAAAATGTTTCTGCATCATTTGATTTAAACTGAGGTACATGATTGCCTTTGTCAAAATGATCAAAGAAGTCATCATCTTCTTCAAAGTGCTACCTTTTTGTGAGGTGCTTTGCTTTGAAATTATTGTTTGTCCTTCTTTTTCTTTGTTTGCATCTCAGCAGCTGTTATCCTTGTCTTGTAAGCTTTCTTTTTTTGTTGTTGCTTCTTTTGTTTTGAGACTTTTGAATCATCATCCTCAGAAGATTGTGAATCTGATTCAGTGTTCTCTGCTAGCTTCTTCTTAAGGATCTTTGTTTTGTTCTTTTTGTTGAAGTAGCATTCCTAAGTTGGTGATTGTGTTTGTTGCATATTGCATAATATTTGTTGAAGTGACAATCAGATATCATGTGATTGTTCATATTACATATTGAGCAATAGCTGCTGAAGTAGCACTCTTCTGTCCTGTGATTGTGCATATCACACCATTTACAGTACTTCTCTTCAGCTTCACTATCAGAAGCAGCCTTTACCTTTTCCTTTTTCTTCCTCAGTGACTTCTTTTGCTTCAACTCCTTCACCTTGTTGATGCTGGATGAAGCTTCAGCAGATTCTTTCTTATTCCGTATTTCTTCTACAGATGATTGTTTATGGATTTTCTCGGATTTTACAGCTTTCTCAGACTGCTTCTGTAGGAGATCTGCTGAAGTGAATTTGTTAACTTTCAAAGCTCTTTTTGCTGATTTTCTTTTGTTTTGTTTGTTGAGAGCATGAATGCCTTCATTCAGTTGACCAATCCTTGTGTAAATGGTCTTCAGTAGATTTCTTTGTTTTTGTGGGTAAGGGAGCTTGATTTCATCCAACACTTTGGGAATTCAATGTTCATTTAATATAGTTTTACCATTACCCAAACCGGTATTATTAGGCTCATCATCATCCTCATCCAGATCATCATAGTTATCATAATCAAATTCTGATAACTTTGTTTTGAATGTTCTGATTTTGATGATTCAGTTTTAAATGATTCAGTGTCATTAGTTACATCATTATGATTTTTATCTGTTGACTCAAATTTGGTACTGGACACAAAGTGATTAGATAAGGTGTTAGTCATGGACTCGGGTAAAGGAGTGTAATTATCATTTACTGGTGGTGCAACAACATGAAATCCCAAACCTGATCTGTTCTTTGACTCAATATGAGAGTTTAATAGTTTCTCATACTGCTATGATGACAATTGAAATTTTTGAAGTTTCACTTCAGTAGATGCATGATCTGACATAGACTTAGTTAAAGACGTAGTCAAATGCTCAACTTGTGCTTTCAAATTGTAATTTTCAGATAAAAGTTTATCTAATCCTTTTGCAAAGAATTGATTTTGACTTGATAAAGTTTATGTTCTCTTTCATGTGATTCATTTAAAAGTAGAGTTTCTTTTACTTTATCAACTAACTGTTGAGCATGTATTCTATATCTTTCAACTTCATCAATACAGGTGGAAGAACATAACCTTTCTCTTACCTCTGTGGCCATTGGTGGAACTTTGTTTTCCATGTTAGCCATCAAAGCTTGATTTTCCTCCAGTACTTCCTTTTTATACATGCTCCAATCACAAGTACCATCCTGCAAAATAATTAAACCAGATTCTTTAGCATTGTTAGTTCCTGTAGTGTTGCTTGTTGTTGGTGGGGATGAATTGGTCAGTTGAGCTTGTGTAAAACTTCTTAGACTAGGCTGTCTTGAGCCATTTGATTGTTGTTGATTGCTGTTACACTCTCTTAAGAAGTTTCCATATAAATTGCACTTAAAGCATCTTATTTTGGACTTGTCAAAACCAATTTTAGTTGATCTTCCTCCTACAGACAGTCCTTTGTTCCTCTTCATGTACATCTTGGCTCTGTAGGCGATCATGGCCATTTGCCATTGTAGATCCATCTCTTCGACCTCATCAAGATGAAGTTCTTCTAGATCTTGTTGACAGAAGTGTACAGGAGTCAAAGTGCTTCCTAGATAAGCCTGAAAGCTTGAACTAAAGGCTGCAAAAGCAGCTTTCTGTTCTTTTGATTCCAGAACCACAGTAATTGGTTTTGTTTGATTGTTGTTCTTTTTATTCTTGGAGTCATCAGCTTTTCCTTTGGACTTTTTGTGCTGATTGTTTTGAGTACTTGATTTGGAAGACTTGGCAGCATAAAAGCTTGTTTCTTGTTCATGTTCACTCTTATCACAAGAGGTATCTTCATCTTCATTGGAGATGAATGCATTTCCAGCATTCTTTAACTCTTTGAATTCATAAGGTGCTATAGGTGCTTTCACACTCTTCTTTCTGGTCTTTTCATCTAGCTACAAAGCTTCAACCTTCACTACCAGTGTGTCTAGTTCTATTGCCTTCCAATCAATAGTGTTCTTGAACATAGACACAGTCTGTGTCCAACTTTCTGGTAAGGCGTGTAGCATCTTTTTGTTCAGCTCTTCATTGCTGTACTTAAGTTCAAAGATATTCATCTCTGTAACAAGTTGCATAAATCTATGCAATTATTGAGGAACTGACTCACCCGTAATATGATGAAAAGTTTCATATTATGAGTGAAGAGTATCCTTCTTTATGCTCCTAATCTCTTCACTTCCTTCACACAGTGTGTGTAGTATTTTCTATAACGAGTGAGCTATTTTGTATGATTCACACCTGATCAAAAGATCTTCAGGTAAAGCCATAGTAAGCATACTATAGGCTTTAATGTCAATCTTGACTTTCTTAGCATCATCAGGTGACAGATTTTTTAGACTTATGGGTTGATTATTATCCTTATAATCCGCTCCTAACGCAGGTGGAATATAAGGTCCTTCAGTAATCGAAACCCATAAATAAGAATCTGTATAATTAACATGATTCCTGAACCTGATTTTCCAGGTTTTGAAATCAGATCTGTTTTCCAGTTTAGGAGGTTGATAAGCACCAACAACTGAGTTACTCATGTTAATTAATTTTAAAAAAGCAACAACTCTGTTTTAGCAAAAATCGATTAAACAAATCAAATCGATAGATCAATTGATCTGGATCAATGAGCACCATGCTCTGATACCACTTGTTAGAATTCAGGGATCGATATATGAATTATCAGATTTGATTTTAACAAGTATTAATTACGGAATTACCAATACTTGCTATTTAATTGATTAATGAACTTGAAATTGATCAGAAAATAAAGAACAATCAAAATATAATAATAATCAAACCACGATTGCTCAATAATTACAATCAATCGATTGTAATGCCTCTACTGCTATTGATTCTATTATTATGATTGTTATATGATCTAAAGTTGCTAGATCGTCTTTTTTTCATCTCATGTTACATGTTCTTTATCTCTTGTTATATAGAGATCTTATTCTGTTCCTAAAATATTGCTAATCTTTCACTATCCTGTTGCTATAATTAAGCTAACTTCCTATAGCTATCCGAATCCTTGCCACATTTATCGGCATAGGAGTTCGTGATTTACAATGAATTAAACACAAATAATATTGTTGATGTGATGTAATATCTTCGCTTGAATTAAATGTCTTTTGCTATCATTAATGTTGTTGATCTGCCACATTGACTTGTTAACTTCTGTTGACTACTTGATGATGCGGAATCATTCAAGTGTTAAACAGTCTTCCGTAAGAATTTATTCTTCTGCAGGAAATTTGTCTTAAGTAGCAACACTTTGTTTTCAGTGCTTGTTCTTCAGTGATTGTGCTTCCGTAGGAGTTCTTGTTCTTCAGCAGCAAGCTCTCCTTCAGCAGCTCCACTTGATCTTTGGACTTGTTCAGTTGTTGTTGTTCTTCCGCATGAGATCTACGGATGTACACCAGTTGTATTACTAAGAACATCTATGAAAGAGCCATTTGTTCATCCGCAGTTATTCTAACACTTAGTCAATTTTTCCAACTTGACTACATTTAATGTTTCCTGCAATCATACATAAATCAACACATATATATGAGATACAATATATCATGCAATTCATAAACTTATCATGTTCTTAATGCATTATATTATATTATCAAAATTATAATTACAAAGAGTTATTACAAGAGTTTGATCCATCATCTAAACCTATACAAGACATCTAGACCTAACAATGTGATCACAAGGTCAAGATCATAAGATGTCATCAAGGAACTGAATTCAAGAACCAAATCCTTGATTAATTTTGTGATGCTAAGGCTATTACCAGACAATATAGTGCTCCTAAAACTCCTCAACAAAATGGTATTGCTGAAAGGAGAAATAGGACATTTATTAAGGCTGCAAGAACCATGCTCTCTGACTCTAAACCGCCTAACACCTTCTGGGCAGAGGCAGTCAATACTGTCAGCACAAATATGACAACAAATTCTTCAGCTGATACATCTGAGGTGCCAATAAATTCTAGCATTAAGGCATAAAACTCAAATGAAGAGATTTTTAATGTAGGAGAAGATGGAGATGGTGAAAGTGATCAAGAATATCTTGATGCTGGAAACTACTCCATTAAAGACAACATCAATGATGTTCCACACTCTCTGGATCAACTCACACTTGATGGGTGTGATGATGTGGTAGGTGCAGGACCGGTTAAGGGATGGTCAATACAATCAGTCTCACAATAAAGAGAGTGTTAGAACACTTAACAGATCAAATAGGAAACCGGATTTATGTGAAAGATACTAAGAACACAAGTAAACAATGTGATAGAACTAAGAACAAGAACAAGATAAGTATGGTTTTCAAGAATGTTGTATATTGCTCTCAAGTTCTTTTACAAGTGTTACAAAGCATGGTTAGAATTACAAGGACCTGAGATACTTTATACTACATCCTACAGCCAGCTATACTTTGAAAGCCAGCTGGAAACACTAATCTAGACAACAACCAAATCAATGTAAAGTCAAAAGGCAGATTGCATTTTGACTAGTGACTATGACATGCTATAGCTCACATCCTAATATATTACAAAAAGGATAAAAGGTACAAAGTAGGAAGTTACAAACTCAAGACCATAATCTACAGTTTACTAAAGCATGGACCTTTTCACCAACTTGTATAAGTTGGTGAGTCTTCAGAGTTGCAGCAGAAAGTAAGACAGCTTTAAGTAAAAGTACATCAGAGAAAGCATGTCTTCTCTGTATTCAGAAGAAATCAGTCTTCACTTCGATGGCTTTGGAAGACTTTCTCTTTGAAGCTTTGGAAGACTTCATCTTTGGCTTTGAAAGATTTGATCTTTGGCTTCGGAAGATTTTACACTTAGAAAAATTTCTGTGATGAGTGCAAAACTTCTGAAGTAACTTTTACCTTGTACATCTGTGCACGCATGCAGGAAGCTCTTTGGTCATTTTGGCTTCTTTGGTTGCATTAACCTTCTACAATAACCTTACAAACTCCCCCTAGGCTGATGCTACCAAAACAGAGAAGTATACTTAGTTATTGACAGTCCTTATTAGGATCAAGACCATTCCTTTCTTTATCAACTGGTCAGGATCCCTCAGACTCTCATAGTATCTTCTCATGTCATGGAGATCATGCAGAGGAAGATCAAGCATGTCTTGCCAGAAATAGACATCTTGACCTCCTTGATCTCTTATGACATACCACCTGTCTGGATTAGCAGCAAAGGTCCAGGACAAGATGGGTCTTCTAGTTGCAAGAGGCTCTATTTGAGTTGGAGTTGGTTGAGCAGCCTCTTCTTACACTACCTCAAGATGCTCTGACTCATTTTGAGGTGTAGAGGTGGATGCCTTGGACTTCTTCTTAGAAATACTTCATGGGCATCATTTTCCTCCTCTTTGAAGTCTTTAACTGAGAAGACTAGCCTCAACATCAGGTTGATTTGTTGTGTCTTTCTCAATTAGGTCCTCTTCCCTCATATGTTTAGAAGAAGAGGGATTAGAACCCTGCTGTTGATTAGAAGATAAAGTTGGCTGAGATGTATCTCTTGGTCCAGGCTGTGTTGTCTCTGGGGGTTCAACCTTTACCTCAACTTTAGGTGGAGCTTGAATTGGTGGAGAATGCAAGTCAACAAGCTCTCCCTTTTTAATATTCTGTTTGATCACTCTAATGTGCTCATCCATAGGGAATAGAGACATTGGACCAAGCCTCCTTCCAGAGAATCCATACAGCTTCAAGAAGCTCATCATCCTCTGCCTATCAGAAGGCTTCTTTTGACTCTTTTCGATGATGACTCTTGACTTTGCAGCTTTTTCCATCATCTTTCTCTTAGCAGCCTTTTGTTCTTTGATAACTTGTTGCTCAAGCTGCTTAAGATACTCGAATTCAATGTACTCATATGATAAGGGAAGAAGTGTTGATGCCTGATAGAGGCCTGTGGCACTCAGGTAGCTACATGTTTTGTCTGTCAGTTTCCTTGTCTACCTGAGGTTGTTCAGTTTCCACAGCCTCTATCTCAGGGCTTTCCTGAGCTGGGGAGAGAGTAGGAGCATGCTTGTAGGCCTTTTCTGTCTCATTTCTTCTTTGATCTTGAGGAGCAGCTCTGCATCCTCTGCCTCTTTTTTATCCTTTAACAGCTCTATGTCTGCTAGTTCATTTAGTACCTCTAAGGAAAGAGATATGAGTTTATCAATGTTGTAGTTCCTGGTCCCCAGATAGTTTAGCCTGGCTGCCCTTAACTCATCCTCTTGAGTATTTGGCCTAGGGGTAGCCTTGATATTAGCTTCTATAAAGCCTGGAGCCCCCCTTGAACTCTCTCCCCTTAGCTTCCTCTTCCTCTCTCTCTCCTCCTCCTTAATCTTCTCAGGAGTCAGTTTCCTTTTCCGTTTGTCATTCATAGGCCTTAATGACTCAGGGTGGAGAGAGCTTTGGCCTTTATTGCTTGGTTCAGCAGTCAAGCTCTGGCCAGAGAAAGGTTGTGAAACACCTTCACCAGCTGGTGCCTCACTGAAGGTAATGGGTGCTGAAGAAGTTCCTGTCTCAAGGTTCACAGGCTCAACCACTGGGCCTTCAGCCAAGGCTTCCCCTTTGAAGCTAATCCTAGGGTCCACCTCAACATCCAGTTGACCAATGGTCTTACCTGCTAGCCTCTGTTTATATAATCTAGATCTCAGCTTGAACTCTTCAAGTACCCTTTCTTGAATCCTATCTGCTAATCTTGCAGCTTGCCTGTTTTGACTTGGGTTGACAAGTGGAAGATCAATTAGATAGGTGCTCTCATAGAATCTCAGGTTGGAAAAGTTGAAGATTTCCTATTGACCCTGATATCTAGAGATTACCAGAGGTTTTTTATCAGTGTCATACCTCCAACTCATGATTGGATTTTCAGAGTGATGAGATGGGATAAATATAGCTCTTGGAATACCCTCCTCAAGCAAACTTTGCATGAGTGAGTCCACATCCATGTAGACTTGAGAAGGTTGCTGAGTATGGACAATTGTAAGTAAGGGTAGTGAGTCCTCAAAGTCCATACTCTGTGAAGAACTCCCAGGTTTTGTGATTGCTTAGATTTTCTCCCCCTTTTTGGAAGTATTACCCTCTTGCTTAGGTGAGCTAGGGGTTAGTTCTATCACATCCATAGGTTCTTGTGTTCCTGGTTGAGTCCTCCTTAAAGGTCCCTCTGCTAACTTTCCCTTGAGATCGGAGATCTCAAGTTGCTGGTCATTGACCCTCTTTTGTAAGGTAGTCACCTAAGATTCCAGGTGACTTACATTTGAGAATAAATAGGTGCATGTGTGCATCAGTTTTTGCACCTTTAGTTTCAGACTCCCCTCTTCTTCATCAGAAGAATCACGGGGGGATGAGAGAATAGAACCTAAGCGTTCTTCCTCATCACCAGCACTAAGTTCTTGGCTGCTAGATTTCCCCTACACCATGATAGCTTCAAGTGAAGTGTCAATGGGTTGGGTTGCCATGGTTGAGGTCTTAATGATGTAGTCATTTGCTGAAGTGAGAGCCTCTTCCATATGGACCTCCTAAACAGGTTCAGCGAGATCCACCTCAGTAGTAGGTGGATGATGTGGGCTAGACACGGGAGAAACATGAGTACTCATCTCTCCTTGAGCAGGGGAGGAAAAGAGAAACTCATGATACTCACTGAATCCCATGTCTTCATCATCATAGAATTCTAGGTTAGGAATGGGTTGGTTTAGATCAAGAGGCTGGGGATGGTAACTATCCCCTGAAGGTTGTTCACTAGAGTTTTGAGACTCTGAGTGAAGGCTTCAGACTTGGGCGTTTGTTAGCTCATCAGGCTGAGCATGAAGAACCTCAGCACTGATCATTTGAAAGATGGGAGTGGTTTGCTCCTTAGGAGAAGTAGGAGCTCTAGTGTCCACTTCCTCTTGTATAGGTTATGATATAGGGGCCTTTACAAACTGAGTAGCATGTGCAGGGGTTCGTTGGGATTTTCTTTTGTAGGTGATGGTTATTTGTGGCTGTATAGGTGGTTGAGAAGTAGAAGATGTGGGTTCAACACTAGCTGGTGCTGCTAGGTTGTCATCTTGAGCAATAAGCTCTAACATTTTTAGGACAAGGGCTGTTTCAACCCCTGAGAAGCCAACAGTTGGCTTCCTTATAGTCTTGAAGATGTCGGGCTTCATCTGTCCTAATTTTATAACATTACCTGTTCCCCTCAACTGTGAGCCCAGTTCATAGTTGAGAATGTGCTGGATATATCTAGGGAACATGTAATATTCTAAGGAGTCCAAGTTTGCAAGCAAATTAGTGTATACAAATTATGAATACCTGAACTTGACCTCCTGAACCATCCCATGGACTATATAGGAAAGGTCCTATGGAACTTGGTCCCATCCTCCATACTTGTTAGAGAGACTCTGGATGACAATATGGAGGAGGTATTTCCATTGAAAGGAGACCTTCCCCTTTCTAAAGGTCTTTACAGAAAAATCCCCTTCATAGCTCATCTGACCAAAGGAATGGTTAACAGCAGACTTGGGAAAGGACAAATCACCTTCTACATCATCCAGCCTTAGATGTATGTTTATGGATGCTGGAGTGATGAAGATTGTCCTCCACTGCATTGTGGCAGACAGTGCCTTCTCCCCATCCATGGTGACCTCTTGACAGGTCCTCTAAAATTCCAACAACTGATCCTCATAGAGTGGAGGATTGATGGTGAGGGAGGTGAAGTAGTTTGATAGAGTGAGGAAGCAACAAACCTCTGAGAAACTAGGATCTTTCTCAAAGTTCAACAGAGCAACTTGATTATGTTTCCTGTGAAGTTGCATGGAGAAATCGGTTTGGTTTTTGCGATTAAGGTTGGCCATTTTAAGGTAGCTTTGTTTTGAAGGAAGATAGGAACAAGGGCGGTTTGTGGGTGAATTTAGGTTAGAGAAATTACAGATGAAGAAGATAGTGAAAAGAGGGGGAACAGTTGAGAGAATATATATGAAATGGATTTGAGACGAAGTAAATGCAAAAGAATAAACTTTGAAATCCGAATGTATGTCCCAACTTTGAAAAAGTGCCCAAAAAGGTAGTTTTCTTGGAAGTCAAAAATCTTCCGAAGGTATATTTGTCTTCGAAAGTTTTAATAAAAGATTTCGAAGCCAAATTGCCTTCGGAAGATATTTCTTAGTTTTCTAAGAATTTTGCTTCGAAAGAAAAATACTTGGAGTATTTTTACTTCCTAGATAGATTTTGCTTCGGAAGATATCAAATATTAGAAATCTTATTAAAAAATAATAAGTCTTCCGAGACTTAATTTCTTTCGGAAGAAAAAAATCCTTCAATACATATAAGTACTTAGGAAAATATAAGCTTCGGAAGATATATCAGAATTTCTTCTGAAGGTTAATTTCTCAAAAGTAGTTATTTGTTTTGAAGACATAATTTTCTTCCGAAGACAACTTGATGTCTTCCGAAGGAAAATGCATCCAAAATTCTCAAAAGTCTAAGAGATATCATTTTGAAAACTTTCTTCCAAGGTAAACTGGTCTTATGAAGGTGATAAAATAGACAACTTAGGACAAACAAGTTTTAGAAATAAGATAGATTTAAGTTTAAGAAAATCTACTCAAAATTAATCATCCCAATAGCTGATGCAAGATATTTGAATCTCTGTTTATCTAAAGCTTTAGCGAACAGATCAGCATATTATTCATTTGTGTTAACTTTGACTAGTTTGATTAATCCTTTTTCAAAATTATCTCTAATCAAATGATACCTGATATTGATGTGCTTTGTCCTTGAGTGCTGTATAGGGTTCTCTGTAATAAAGATAGCACTGTTGTTGTCTATGTAGATGGGAGTCTCTTTGAAGTTGAATCCATAGTCTAGCATCTAATTCTAAATGCAAAGCACTTGAGCACAGCAGCTTGCAGCAGCAATGTATTCAACTTCAGCAGTTGATGCAGACACACAGGATTGTTTTCTGCATTGCCGAGAGACTATCCTTCCACCAAGGAATTGACATCCCCCAGATGTAGACTTTGCAGTCATACTGCATCCACCATAGTCACTATGTGTATAGGCATACAGACTGAAGTCTGAATTCTTTAGATACCAAAGGCCAAGCTTGGAAGCACCTTTGAGATATCTAAGAATCCTCTTGATAGCAAACAGGTGTGACATCTTAGGGTTGGCTTGATATCTTGCACAGATACATGTGGCAACATGATATCAGGCCTGCTGGCAGTGAAGTACATAAGAGACCCAATCATAGCCCTGTAGAGATGTTCATCTACACACTCCCCCTGAAGATCAGGTTCAAGGGAATGGTTTCTGGCTATGGGTGTCTTTGCAACCTTACAATCAGTCATGTTGAATCTTGTAAGTATGTCTTGTACATACTTTGAGTAACTTATGAAGATACCATTGTCAACTTGCTTCGCTTGAATGCCTAGAAAGAAATTGAGTCCCCCCATGGCACTCATTTTAAATCTATTCTTTATCAGCCTCTCAAAGTCTTTGCAGAGCTTTGGATTAGTTGACCCGAAGATAATGTCATCTACATATACTTGAACCAGCATTAAGTCATTCCCTATTCCTTTGATGAAGAGAGTTCCATCTATAGTACCCCTTTTGTAGCCATGTTGATATAGATACTGAGATAGTGTCTCATACCATTTTCTTGGAGCTTGGTGCAGCCCATAAAGAGCTTTATCAAGCTTGTAGACATAATCAGGATGATCTGGGTCGACAAAGCCAGGTAGTTGTTTGACATACACCTCTTCATCAATCACCCCATATAAGAAAGCAAACTTGACATCAAGTTGGTAGACCTTGAAATCCTTGGATGCAGCAAAAGCCAGGCATATTCTTACAGCTTCAAGTCTTGCCACAGGAGCAAAAACATCTGTGTAGTCAATTCTCTCTTCTTGTGTGTATCCTTGAACTGCTAGTCTAGCCTTGTTCTTGATGACAAGTCCTCTATCATCCTTCTTGTTTCTAAAAACCCACTTGGTTTCTATGGTAGTCTTCCCTTAAGGAAGATGACATAGGTTTCAAACCTTTTGTCTTTTGAACTAAAGCAACTCCTCTTGCATTGCTTCAACCCAACTTCTATCCTTTAAATCCTCATCAACTTTCTTTGGCTCTATCTGGGACAAGAAACAAGAGTATAGACAAACACTTTTGTCATGGGTTTGTCCTCTTGTTCTCATCCCTACATCAACATTTCCAATGATGTTTATGGTGGGGTGTGACTTGTAGATCCTGAGTTGAGGGATCATAGCAAGTTGGTTGGAAAGATCTAAATTTGAGAAATTTAGATCTGACAATGGAGTATTACCCACCACATCAGCACACTTATCAAGAGAGGCTTGATCCAATGAGTATGTGACATCATTTATGTTGTCTTCTATGGAGTGGTTATCAGCATCAAGAAATTCTTGATCACTCTCACCACCTCCATTCCCTTCTACATTTGAAGCTCCTTTACATGAGTTTTGTGCCTTTGAGCTGGAATTTGTAGGCACCTCAAATGTATCAGCTGAATTTGTCATGTTAGTGCTGATAGGATCTTAACTTACAGGGTTAGTTACCACTAAAGCTGAGGTAGTATGCTTGCTTAGTTTTCTCAGCTCAAATCTTAGGTCAGGATCTTTTGTTGATAGGTTACCTGTAGATCCTGAAATATTCTTACAAGATTTGTTAAAAAAGTTGGTAACTAAATCAAGATCAAACAGCCAATCAGGACCAGGACCTTTCACACTAGGAGTGTGCTCATTGAAAGTCATATTGGCTAACTCCTTAACTACTCTAGTTCTGAGATTATATACCCTATAAGCTTTAGCTTGGAAAGAGTTTCCAATAAAGTGTCCATCATCTGATTTCTCAGCAAATTTGCAACTTGATCTTTGGTATTCAAGATGGTGCAAGGACATTCAAATGACTTGAGGAAACTAATAAATGGTCTCCTTTCGTGCCACAGCTCATAAGGAGTCTTACAATGAGTCTTAACCACTAAAACTTTATTCTGCACATAGCAGGCTATGTTGACAGCCTCTGCCTAGAAGGTGATGGGCAGTTTAGAGTAAGACAACATGGTTCTTGCAGCGTCAATAAGTGTCCTGTTTCTCCTCTCAGCAACACCATTTTGCGAGGAATCCTGAGAGCACTATATTGTCTTGTAATACCCTTTTCATCATATAATATGTCAAGGATTTGGTTCTTAAATTATGTTCCTTGATCAGATCTTATGGTTTTGACCTTGTGATCACATTGATTCTTTATTTTCAGAATGAAGCTCTTCAAGATCTTAGGAGTCTCATTCTTAGTTCTAAGGAAAAAGACCCAAGTGAATCTTGTGAAGTCATCTATGATCACCAAACAATATGAGGTCCTTCCTAAACTCATTGCACTGGTGGGGCCAAAGAGTTCCATAGGTAATAAGTGTAAGGGAGTAGTGATAGAGTTTCTTTCCTTTGGCTTATGAGACACTTTGTGTTGATTCCCTTTCAGGCATGCTACACAATGGTCATCACTTCTGAACTCTTTCTTTGGCATTCCAGTTACCAAATCATTCTTAATTAATTTATTCATGTTTTTAAAGTTTACATGGCACATTCTTTTATGCCAAAGGAAAGACTCATCACTATTTGCTTTAGATAGAAAGCAAGAAACTTCTCCTGAGGGAGATGCTTCCTGCAGGTCCATCTTGTACATGTTCCCTTTCCTGGGGGCTCTGAGCAGGATATGCTCTTGAGGAATGACCACCCCAGGCTTGAGAACAATGCACTCATGCTCAGTGAAGAGCATGTTATATCTTTGATCACAAATACACTCAGTAGATTGTACCCAAGCTCTTTGACAAAGTTTACCTTTTCAATGTTGAGCTTAGCATTTATGACCCTGCCCCTTCCAGTAATGTCACCTCTAGCATCTCCTCCAAAAGCAACTGATCCTCCATCAATTTTCTCAAAATTTTGAAGCAAAGAGCCATTGCCTGTCATGTGCCTGGAATAGCCACTATCAATGATCCATACATTTCTCTTGGTCTTTAGCTGTTCCTTTATAAAAAGAAATGTTTAGTTACATCTGGAAACCCAAGCATTATTGGTCTTGGGCTTATCAAAGTGATTTGAAGACAATGTAATAGTAAGTGATCCTATGTTCATTCTTTAAGGATCATTAGCTGTTGTTGATAAAGAACTTTCAATCACTTGGTCTTCCTTCATCTTCCACACCATCTTTGGAAGATTAGACTTGACTTTTAATACTTTGGAAGTTTGACAACTTTGGAAGTTTTGGAGACTGGACCTTTGGAAGATCTTGCATTTACTACTGCAAGCTTTAGTACTTCGGAAGCATTCCTTTCTTCCGAGACCAACTTTTCTTTCGAAGGAAAGTTTTCACTTGTCTTCTTCTTCACCTTGGAGCTTCCGAAAGGAAAAGGTTTTCCTTCCAAAGCTAGCTTTTCTTTCTTCTTGTCAGAAGTTTTCTTTCTGATCATGTGGATAGTACTCTTAGAATTGTAGATGCAATCCTTAGCAAGATGGAAAGTACTACCACACATGATGCAAACCATTTTCTTCCTCCTGAGAGTCTCCTTTTGAGAGAAAGACTGAACTTGATCACTTTCCTCCTCCATCTTCATCTTCACAGATGATGCAATAAGCTTTTTAGGGTGAGGCTTGCTCTTGGAACTGGATGGTTCAGGCTGTGTAGTAGTGGTACACAGCTGATCAGTCTTCTTGTCTTTGCTGGAATGATTTAGACATGAACTAGAACTCCTGGTACTAGAGTTCATAGTTGAGTCTTTAGCCTTTACCACTTCAAATCCTGTAGAGATGAACACTTTTTTCTGCTTAGAGTTGAAAGTGGTCTTGATCTCTTGAGCCTTCTTTGATTTCCTCTTGGCTTTTCTGATCAAGTTCTTCCTCTTAGACATGGTCATTCCAGATTCTTTTCTCTCCTCAGGAGAATAGTGACCCTTCTTAGGATGATCTTCTTCACTCCTCTTAGAATCATCCTTTACTATCTCCTCTTCATCCTCTTCATCAATAGGGTCTATGAGGGGAAGCTCATCTTCACAAGTTTCACACCTTGGAGATCTTACAGACAATAGAGTGTGTGGAGGAGATATCTCAGTAGATCCCAGTCTCTGCTTATTATGATAAAAAAACTTTTGCATGCAAGGATGAGGAGATCATATTCTTGAAGGTCTCTTCTTCAAGAACAAATTTTTCTGCCCCTGCTTTGCTGATCACAATCTCAGCATGGCATTTAGTTAACTTAGTGTCTTTTATCGGAGTCCTGTAATTGGTATGTTCATGCTTAAGAGTTGAAATGGTTTTCTCTAAATCTTCTATATTAAGTTTATAATCATTTTCAGCTCTTTTGAAATCGGCTTTTAAAATTTTTAAGGACTCAAGATCAGATCTCATCTCTAAGTTATAGGACCTATATTTGTTAACTTTAGCAATACATTCAGGTGTACAAAGATGTTCCAATACCTTGGCTTCTTCATGATCTGCCATCGGTGCTTGGTTTGGAGATGCATCCTCAACCTAAAAGCTCCAGTCAAAGCCTCCTTCTTCAACAGAAACTACAGCTTGTTGCTTGGGCTTCTCATTCTAAGGAGCTCTATTAGTGTAGTTTGGTCTGGTTTGTGCTTGGCCACCACTTGTTCTTGGTGCCTTTTGCTCTCTAGCAAAGTATCCCATTTGATTACAGTTGTAACACTTCACTTTGCTTTTTTCCAACCCAAACTATCCAATGGTTGCATTGCTAGGAAACTTCCTCCCTATCCTCTTGTAAAACTTCTTGGCTCTGTGAGTGAGAAGAGCCATCTGCTGGACTATTTCCATGTATTCCAAATCATCTGGATAGATACAGTACAGGTCTTCAAGGGTAAAGAGAAAGTTGCATGTGCTTTAATCAGTAGACACAAAGGCTTGTGAAGAGCTTGTCTCTTGGAATGGGCTTCCTTAGGTGTAGCTCTCTCTTGGTGTCTTCGGGGAAGGTGATGAAAGGACCCTTTTTTGAGTTGTCAGGGTAGTAGATGAGATGATGCTGTGGTTCTCTGCAATCCCTTTCAACCACATTGTAAGGTTATATTAAACGGCTGATGCTACAAAAGAGCCAAAACAACCAAGGAGCTTCCTGCATGCAGGCACTAATGTACAAGGTAGAAGTTACTTCGGAAGTTTTAGACTCATCACAAAAATTATTCTAAGTGTAAAATATTTCGAAGCCAAAGATGAAGTCTTTCGAAGCTTCAAATCCGAAGCCAATGAAGTGAAGACTGATTTCTTCTGAAGACAAAGAAGACATGCTTTCTCTGATGTACTTTTACATAAAGATGACTTACATTCCGCTGCAACTCTGAAGACTCACCAACTTATACAAGTTGGTGAAAAGGTCCATGCTTTAGTAAACTGTAGATTATGGTCTTGAATCTGTAACTTCCTACTTTGTACCTTTTATCCTTTTTGTAATATATTAGGATGTGAGCTATGGCATGTCATAGTCACTAGTCCAAAGGCAATCTGCCTTTTGACTTTACATTGATCTTGTTGTCTAGATTAGTGTTTCCAGCTGGCCTTCAAAGTATGGCTGGCTGTAGGATGTAGTATAAAGTATCCCAGGTCCTTGTATTTCCTTTTATGCTTTGTCACACCCGTAAAAGAACTTGAGAGCAATATACAGCATCCTTGAAAACCATATTAGCCCGTTTTTGTTCTTAGTTCTGTCTCATTACTTTACTTGTGTTTTTAGCATCATTTACATAAACCCGGTTCCCTATTTGATCTGTTAAGTATTCTAACACTCTCCTTATTGTGAGACTGATTGTATTGACCATCCCTTAACCGGTCCTATAATTGGTATAAGAGCATTTTAGTCTCTTGATTGTAAGATTTCACCATCTTAAATCCCTTTAGTTTCACAAAAACACTTAACATCTCAAATGGCAGCTATCATAAAGGCTAATGTGGAAACTGGTACTATGACAAAGTCCCCACTAATCACTCTCGATGATTTTGAAACTTGGTGCCAAAGAATGGAAGGCTTCATCAAGTCTTAAGACTCCAGGATGTGGGAATGTGTTGTGTCTGTACCTCATATACCATCCACCTCTTCAGCTGCTGCTGGTGGTATGATACCAAAGAAAGTGACTGACTATTTTGAAGAAGACTAGAAGAAGATAGACATAGATCAGAAGGCCATGACAGCCCTCCAAACTGCTCTTTCAAACTCTATCTACAGGGGCTTCAAGAAGTACAAGACTGCCAAGCAACTATGGGATGCACTGAAGCTCACGTATGAGGGGTCCAATGAAGCAAAGAGAACAAGAAGGACCTCTTGAAGCAATAGTTTGAGAACTTCACCTTTAAGACAGGTGAAACCATAACTCAACAGTACTTCAGGTATGTTAAGATTATGGATACTCTAATGGATGTTGGAGTAACACTTGAGAACAGGGACATTGTGAAAAAGTTTGTCCTCTCTTCCTAGACAATGGACACACTATTGTGTGGTCATTAAGTGGACTAAGAACCTCAAGACTCTTACTCTCACTGAGTTGTATGGTATCCTCAGTGGCTACCAGATGGAAATGACATGCAAAATTCATCTAGTAACTCCAATAATCAGCAGAGTTCAGCCCTTCATATGGTTGAAAGGGATTGCAGAGAACCATAACATCATCTCATCTGCTATCCTGACAACTCACCAAAGGGTCTTTTCATCACCTTCCTGGAGACACCAAGAAAGAGCTACACCCAAGGAAGCCCATTCCAAGAGACAAGCTCTTTACAAGCTTTTGTGTCTACTGATGAAAGCACATGCAACTTTTCTCTTTACCCTTAAAGACCTAGACTGTATCCATCTAAATGATCTAGAGTACATGGAAATAGTCCAGTAGATGACTCTTCTCACTCATAGAGCTAAGAAGTTTTACAAGTGGATAGGGAAGAAGTTTCCTAGCAATGCAACCAGTGGAAAGTTTGGGCTGGACAAAAGCAAAGTGAAGTGTTACAACTGTAACCAAATGGGACACTTTGCTAGAGAGTGCAAGGCACCAAGAACAAATGGTGGCCAAGCATAAACCAGACCAAACTACACTGATGGAGCTACCCAGAATGAGAAGCCAAAGCAGCAAGCTGCAGTTGCTATTGAAAAAGGAGGCTTTGACTGGAGCTTTCAGTTTGAGGATGCCTCTCCAAACCAAGCACTGATGGCAAATCATGAAGAAGCCAAGGTATTGGAACATCTTTGTACACCTGAATGTATTGCTAAAGTTAACAGATATAGGTCCAATAACTTAGAGATGAGATCTGATCTTGAGTCCTTAAATATTTTAAAAGCTGATTTCAAAAGAGCTGAAAATGATTACAAACTTAAGATAGAAGATTTATAGAAAACCATTTCAACTCTTAAGTATGAACATACTAACTATAGGACTCAGATCAAAGATCTCATCACTAAGTTAACTAAATGCTTGGTTGAGCTTCTGATCAGCAAAGCCAAGGTAGAAAAATGTGTTCTTGAAGAAGAGGCCTTCAAGAACATGATATCCTCATCCTTGCATGCAAAAGTTTGTTATATGAATAAGCAGGGACTGGTATCTACTGAGATAGCTCCTCCACACACTCTATTGTCTGTAAGATCTCCAAGTTGTGGAACTTGTGAAGATGAGCTTCCTCTCATAGACCCCATTAATGAAGAGGATAAAGAGGAGATAGTGAATGATGATTTTGAGAAAAGTGAAGAAGGTCATCTTAAGAAGGGTCACTATTCTACTGAGGAGAGAAAAGAATATGGGATGACCAAGTCTAAGAGGAAGAATTTGATCAGAAAAGCCAAAAGGAATTCAAAGAAGGCTCAAGAGATAAAGGCCACTTTCAACTCTAAGTAGAAACAAGTGTTTATCTTTGCAGGATTTGAAGTGGTGAAGGCTGAAGACTTAACTATGAACTCTAGTACCAGGAGTTCTAGTTCATGTCGAACTCATTCTAGCAAAGAGAAGAAGGCTGATCAGTTGTGTACCATTACTACACAGCCTGAACCATCCAGTTCCAAAAGCAAGCCTCATCCTAAGAAGCTTGTTGCATCATTTGTGAAGATGAAGATGAAGGTGGAAAGTGATCAAGCTCAGTCTCTTTCTCAAAAGAAGATTCTCAGAAGGAAGCAAATTGATTGCATAATATGTGGTAATACTTATCATCTTTCTAAGGATTGCATCTAAAATCCTAAAAGTACTATCCACATGATCAAAAAGAAAACTTCTAAGAAAAAGAAAGAAAAACTAGCTTTGGAAGGAAAATGTTTTTCTTTCGAAAGCTCCAAGGTGAAGAAGAAGACAAGTGAAAACTTGCCTTCGGAAGTAAAGTTGGTCTCGGAAGAAAGGAATGCTTCCGAAGCACTAAAGCTTGCTACAGTGAAAGCAAGATCTTCTGAAGGCTCAGTCTGCAAAACTTCTGAAGTTGTCAAAACTTTTGAAGTGTTGAAGGTCAAGTCTAATCTTCCAAAGATGGTGTGGAAGATGAAGGAAGACCAAGTGACTGAAAGTTATTCATCAACAATAGCAAATGATCCTCAACGCTTGAACATAGGATCACTTAATGTTACATTATCTTCAAATCACTTTGATAAGCCTAAGACCAATGAGGCTTTGGTTTCCAATTGTAACTAATCATCTCTTTTTATGCAGGAACAGCTAAAGACCAAGAGAAATGTATGGATCATTGATAGTGGTTGTTCTAGGCACATGAAAGGCTATGGCTCTTTGCTTCAAAATTTTGAGAAAATTGATGAAGGGCCAGTTGCTTTTGGAGGAGATGCTAGCGGTTACATTACTGGAAGGGGCAGGGTCACAAATGGTAAGCTCAATATTCAGAAGGTAAACTTTACCAAAGAGCTTGGGTACAATCTACTGAGTGTATCAAAATTTTATGATCAGTGACACAACATGCTCTTCACTGAGCATGACTGCTTTGTTCTCAAGCTCGAGTTTGTCATTCCTCAAGAGCATATCCTGCTTAGAGCCCCTATGCAGGACCATGTGAAGGGTGTCAATACAATCAGTCTCACAATAAGGAGATTTTTAGAGCACTTAACAGATCAAATGGGGAACCGGGTTTGTTTAAGATGATACTAAGAACATAAGTAAATAATGAGACAGAACTAAGAACACAAACAGAGAAGTATGGTTTTCATGGATGCTGTAGATTGCTCTCAAGTTCTATTACAAGTGTTACAAAGCATAAAAGAATTGCAAGAACCTGAGATACTTTATACTACATCCTATAACCGTCAATACTTAGAAAGACAGTTGGAAACACTAATCTATACAACAAGATCAATGTAGAGTCAAAAGGCAGATTGCCTTTTGACTAGTGACTATGACATGTATAGCTCACATCCTTTTCTAATATAAAAAGGTTTACAGGTACAATAGTAAGAAGTTACAGACAAAGACCTTAATCTACAGTTTACAAAAGCTTGGACTTTTCACCAACTTGTATAAGTTGGTGAGTCTTCAGAGTTGCAACGAATGGTGTGTCAGCTTTATGAAAAAGTAGATCAGAGAAAGCATGTATTCTCTATCTTTAGAAGAAATCAGTCTTCACAACAAATTGGATTCGGAAGACTTTGTCTTTGAAGCTTCGGAAGACTTCATCCTTGGCTTCGAAAGATTTGGACTTTGGCTTCGGAAGATTTTACACTTAGAGTATTTTCTGTGGAGAGTGTAAAACTTTTGAAGCAACTTCTACCTTGTACGTTCAATGCATGCATGCAGGATAACCCTTGGTTGTTTTGGCTTCTTTGGTTGCATCAGTCTTATAATCTTCTAATATTACCTTACACCCCAGGAAAGGGAACATGTACAAAATGGACCTGCAGGAAACATCTCCCTCAGGAGAAGTTTCTTGCTTTCTATCTAAAGCAAATAGTGATGAGTCTTTTCTGTGGTATAAAAGAATGTGCCATGTAAACTTTAAAAACATGAATAAATTAATTAAGAATGATTTGGTAACTGGAATGCCAAAGAAAGAGTTTACAAGTGATGACCATTGTGTTGCATGCCTGAAAGAGAAGCAACACAAACTGTCTTACAAGCCAAAGGAAAGGAACTCTATCACTACTCCCCTACACTTATTACATATGGATATCTTTGGCCCCACCAGTGTAATGAGTATAGGAAGGACCTCACATTGTTTGGTGACCACAGATGACTTCACAAGATTCATTTGGGTCTTTTTCTTAGAACTAAGGATGAGACTCCTGAGATCTTGAAGAACTTTATTCTGAAAATTGAGAATCAATGTGATCACAAGGTCAAAACCATAAGATGTAATCAAGGAACAGAACTTAAGAACCAAATCCGTGATACATATTGTGATGAAAAAGGTATTACAAGAAAATATAGTACTCCCAGGACTCCTCAGCAAAATGGTGTTGCTGAGAGGAGAAACAGGACACTTATTGAGGCTGCAAGAACCATGTTGTTTGACTCTAAACTGCCCATCACCTTCTAGGCAGAGGCAGTCAACATAGCCTGCTATGTACAGATTAGAGTTTTAGTGGTTAAGACTCATGGTGAGACTCCTTATGAGCTGTGGAAAAAAATGAGACCGTTTATTGGTTTCCTCAGGTCATTTGGATGTCCTTGCACTATCTTGAATACCAAAGATCAAGTAGCCAAATTCGCTGAAGAATCAGATGATGAACACTTCATTGGATACTTTTCTTAAGCTAAAGCTTATAGAGTATACAATCTCAGAACTAGAGTAGTTGAGGAGTCAGCCAATGTGACCTTCAATGAGCACACTCCTAGTGTGAAAGGTTCTGGTCCTGATTGGATGTTTGATCTTGATTTAATTACCAAGTGTTTTAACGAATCTTATGAGAGTGTTTCAGGATCTACAGGTAACTTATCAATAGGAGATCCTGACCGAAGATTTGAGCTGAGAAGACCAAGCAAGCACACTACATCAGCACCAGTGGTAATAATCCTGCAAGTAAAGATCTTATCACCACAAACATGACAAATTCAGCTGATACATTAGAGATGCCTATAAATTCTAGCTCAGAGGCTCAAAACTCAAGTAAAGGAGCTTCAAAAGTAGGTGGAAATGGAGGTGGTGATAGTGATCAAGAATTTCTTGATGCTGATAACCACTCCATAGAAGACAACATAAATGATATCACACACTCATTGGATCAAGTCTCTCTTGATAAGTGTGCAATTATGATGGGTGATACTTTATTGCCAGATCTGAATTTCTCAAATTTAGATCTTTCCAATCAACTTTCTGTGATCCCTTAACTCAGGATCCACAAGTCACACCCCACCACAAACATCATTGGAAATGTCAATACAGGGGTGAGAACAAGAGGACAAACCAATGACAAAAATGTTTGTCTATACTCTTGCTTCTTGTCCCAGATAGAGCCATAGAAAGTTGATGAGACTTTAAAGGATAGAAGTTGGGTTGAAGCAATGCCAGAGGAGCTGCTTTAATTCAAAAGACAAAAAGTTTGGAACCTATGTCCTCTTCCTCAAAGGAAGACTACCATATGAACCAAGTAGGTTTTTTGAAACAAGAAGGATAATAGAGGACTTATCATCAAGAATAAGGCCAGACTAGTTGTTCAAGGATACACATAAGAAGAGGGAATTGATTACACAGATGGTTTTACTCCTGTGGCAAGACTTGAAGCTGTAAGAATATTCCTGGCTTTTGTTGCATCCAAGGATTTCAAGGTCTACCAACTTGATGTCAAGTGTGCTTTCTTATATGGGGTGATTCATGAAGAAGTGTATGTCAAACAACCACCTGGCTTTGCAGACCTAGATCATCCTGATTATGTCAGCAAGCTTGATAAAGCTCTTTATGGGTTGCACCAAGCTCCAAAAAAGTGGTATGAGACACTATCTCTGTATCTCTATCAACATGGCTACAAGATGGGTACTATAGATGGACCTCTCTTCATCAAAGGAATAGGGAATGACTTAATGCTGGTTCAAGTATATGTAGATGACATTATCTTTGGGTCAACTGATCCTAAGCTCTGCAAAGACTCTAAGAAGCTGATGAAGAATATATTTTAAATGAGTGCCATAGGGGAGCTCAATTTCTTTCTAGAAATTCAAGTGAAGCAAGTTGACAATGGCATCTTCATAAGTCAATCAAAGTATGTATAAGACATACTTACAAGATTTAACAAGACAGATTGTAAGGTTGTAAAGACACCCATAGCCAGAAACCACTCCCTTGGACCTGATCTTGAGGGGGAGTGTGTGGATGAACATCTCTACAAGGCTATGATTAGGTCCCTTATGTATCTCTTAGCCAGTAGGCCTGATATCATGTTTGCCACATGCATCTGTGCAAGATATCAAGCCAACCCTAAGATGTCACACTTGGTTTCTTTCAAGAGGATTTATAGATATCTCAAAGGTGCTCCAAATCTTGGCCTTTGGTATCCATAGAATTTTGACTTGAATCTGTATGCCTATAGAGATAGTGACTATGGTGGCTGTAACATGACTGCAAAGTCTACATCTGGGGGATGTCAATTCCTTGGTGGAAGGATAGTCTCTTGGCAATGAAAGAAACAACACTGTATGTCTGCATCAACTGCTGAAGCTGAATATAATGCTGCTACAAGCTGCTGTGCTCAAGTGCTTTGGATTCAGAATCAGATGCTGGACTATGGATTCAACTTCAAAGAGAATCCTATTCACATAGACAACAACAATACTATCTCTATTACAGAGAATCCTGTGCAGCACTCAAGGAAAAAACACATCAACATCAGGTATCATTTGATTAGAGATAACTTTGAAAAGGGATTAATCAAACTAGTCAAGGTTAACACAAATGAACAATATGCTGATCTGTTCATTAAAGCTTTTGATGAGCAGAGATTCAAATATCTTATATCAGCTATTGGGATGATTAACTTTAAGTAGATTTTCTTAAACTTAAATCCACTTTATTTCTAAAACCTGTGTGTCCTAAGTTGTCTATTTTATCACCTTCATAAGCCTAGTTTATTTTGAAAGAAAATCTTTAAAATGATATTCCTTAGGTTTTTGAAAATTTTTCCAAATATATTTTCTTTTGGAAGATTTCAAGTTGTCTTCGGAAGAACATTATGTCTTCAAATCAAATAGCTACGTATAAGAAATTTACCTTCGGAAGAAATTCTGAGATATCTTCCGAAGCTTAAATATGTTTCTAAGTACATACATGTATTTGAAGGATAATTTTCTTCTGAAAGCAATTAAGTTTCGAAATATTTATTCTCTTTAGAATAAAACTCCAAGTCTTAATCTCTTCTGGAACCAAACATGTCTCAGAAGTGAAAATTCTCTAAGTATTTTCCTTCCGAAGCAAAATTTTCTCAAACCTTAGGAATATCTTCCAAAGCCAAAATTGTCTTCGGAAGCTTTTTCTTAAAGCTTCCGAAGACAAAATTACCTTTGGAAGATTTTCAACTTCTAAGAAAACTAACTTTTTAGGTACTTTTTCAGAGGTGGGACCGACATTCGGATTTCAAAGTTTATTCTTTTACATTAACTTTGTCTCAAATCCATTTCATATATATTCTCTCAATGGTTCCCCCTCTTTTCACTATCTTCTTCATCTGCATTTTCTCTAACCTAAATTCACCCACAAACTGACGTTGTTCTTATCTTCCTTCACAGTAAAGCTATCTCAAATGGCTAACCCTGACCGCAGAAACCAACCCGATTGCTCCATGCATCTTCACATGCAACATAATCAAGTTGCTCTGTTAGACTCTGAGAAAGATCATGGTTTCTCAGAGGTTTGCTATTTTCTTACTTTGTCAAACTACTTCACCTCCCTCACCATAGATCCTCCACTCTATGAGGATCAGCTTTTTGAATTTTGGAGGACCTGCCAAGAGGTCACCATGGACGGGGAGAAGGCACTGTCTGCCACAGTGCAGGGGAGGATAATCTTCATCACTCCAGCCTCCATTAACACTCACCTTCAGCTGGATGATGTAGAAGGTGACTTGTCTTTCCTAAAATCTGTTGTTAGCCAATCCTTTGAGCAGATGGGCTATGAAGGTGACTTCTCAGTCAGAACCTTTAGAAAGGGAAAGGTCTCATCTCAGTGGAAGTACCTCCTCTATGTGGTTATCCATAGTTTATCCAACAAACATAGAGGATGGGACCAGATTCCTGAAGATATTTCCTTTATAGTCCATATGGTTCAAGGGGTCAATTTCAGGTATTCACAATTTGTATATACTAATTTACTTGCAAACTTGGACTCATTGGAATATTACATGTTCCCTAGATATGTCTAACACATTCTCTACTATGAACTAGGTTCACAGTTGAAGGGAACAGGTAATGTTCTAAAATTGGGACAGATGAATCCCGACATCTTCAAGACTATAAGGAAGACAACTGTTGGCTTATCAGGGGTAGAAATAGCCCTTGTCCCAAAAATGTTATAGCTCATTGCTCAAGATGACAACCTAGCAGCACCAGCTAGTGTTGAACCCACACCTTCAACTTCTCAACCACCAATAAAGCTACAAATAACCATAACCTACCAAAGAAAATCCAAACGAATCCCTGCACATGCTACTCAGTTTGTGCAGGCCCTTATATCATCACCCATACAGGAGGAAGTGGAACTGGTGCTCCCACTTCTCCTAAGGAGCAAACAACTCCCATCTCACCAATGATCAGTGCTGAGGTTCCTCATGCTCAGCCTGATGAGCTCACAACCCCCACAGCCTTAATCCTTTACTCATTGTCTCAAAACTCTAGTGAACAACCTTCAGGGGACAGTTACCATCCCCAGCCTCTTAATCTAAACCAACCAGTCCCAAACCTTGAACTCTATGATGATGAAGACATGGGCTTTAGTGAGTATCATGAGTCTCTCTTATCCACCCCTACTCAAGGAGAGATGAGTACTCCTATTTCTCCCATGTCTAGCCCACATCATCCACCTACTACTGAGGTAGATCTCCCTGAATCTATTTAGGAGGTTCATACGGAAGAGGCTCTCACTTTAGCATATGACTATATCATTAAGACCTAAACCATGGCAACCCAGCCCATTAACACTTCACTTGAAGCTGTCATGGTGCAGGGGAAATCCAGCAGCCAAGAACAAAGTGCTGGTGATGAGGAAGAAGACCTTGGTCCTATTCTCTCATCCCCCCATGATTCCTCTGATGAAGATAAGGGAGTCTGAAACTAAATGTGTAAAAAATGACAAAAACATGCACCTATTTAGTCTTAAAGGTAAGTCACCTGGAATCTTAGATGATTGTCTTACAAAGTGGGGTCAATGACCCGCAACTTGAGATCACCGATCTCAAGGGCAAGTTAGCTGAGAGACCACACAGGAGAACTTAACCAGGTCCACAAGAACCTGTGGATGTGACAGACCCAACCCCAAGCTCACCAATGCAAGAAGATGATACTACCAAAAAGGGGGAGAAAGTCCAAACAATCACAGAACCTGGGAGTTCTTCATAGAATATGGACTTTGAGGATTCACCATCGTCAATTGTAATGGTCCATACCCAGCAACCTCCTCAAGTCTACATGGATGTGGACTCACTCATACAAAGTTTGCTTAAGGAGGGTATTCTAAGAGCTATGCCTACCCCATCTCCTCATTCTAAGAATCAAATCATGGGATGGAGGTATGACACAGATAGAGGAGCTCTGGTCATCTCTAGATCTCAGGGTCAATAGGAAACTTTCAACTTTTCAACCTGAGCTTCTATGAGAGCATCCATCTAATTGATCTTCCACTTGTCAACCCAAGTGAAAACAGACAAGCTGTAAGATTAGCATATAAGATTCAAGAAAGGGTGCTAGAAGAATTCAAGCTAAGGTCAAGACTAAATAGATAGAGGCTAGCAGGTGAGATTTTTAGTCAATTAGATGTTGAGGTGGACCCTAAGATTAGCTTCAAAGGGGAAGCCTTGACTGAAGGCCCAAAAGTTGAACCTGTGAACCTTGAGACAGGAACTTCTTCAGCACCTATTACCCTTAGTGAGGTACCAGCTGGTGAAAGTGCATCACATGGCCTCTCTCTGGCCAGAGCTTGATGGCTGAATCAAGCAATGAAGGCCAAAGCTCTCTCCACCCTGAGTCACCAAGGCCTGTGAGTGAGAAAGGGAAAAGGAAACTGACTCCTAAGGAGATTGAGGAGGAGGAGAGAAAGAGGAAGAGGAACCTAAAGGGAGAGAGTTCAAAAGGGTCTCCAGGCTTCATGAAAGCTATTATCAGTGCTGCCCCTAGGCCAAACACTCAAGATGATGAGTTGAGGGCAGCCAGGCTAAACTACCTAGGGACCAAGAACTATAACATTGATGAACTCATATCTCTTCCCTTAGATGAATTGAATGAACTGGCTGACAAAGAGTTATCCAAGGAGAGGAAGGAGGCAGAGGATGCAGCATTGCTCCTCAAGAACAAGGAAGAAAGGAGACAGAAAAGGCTCTACAAGCATGCTCCTACCCTCTCCCCAGTTCAAGAAAGTCCTGAGACAGAGGCTATGGCAACTGCACAACCTCAGGTAGACAAGGAACCTGATAGATTGAACATTATCAACTACCTGAGTGCCACAGGCCTCTATCAGGCATCTGCACTTCTTCCCTTATCATATGAATATGTTGAATATGAGTATCTCAAGTATCTGGAGCAACAAGTCATCAAGGAACAAAAAGCTGCTAAGAGAAAACTAAGGGAAGAAGCTGCAAAGTCAAGAACTATCATCCAAAAGAGCCAAAAGAAGTCTGCTGACAGACAAAGGATGATGAGCTTCTTGAAGCTGTATGGATTCTCCAGAAGGAGGGTTGGTCTAATGTCTCTATCCACTATGGATGAGCACATCAGGGTGATTAAGCAGAAGATTACGAAGGAAGAGCTTGTTGACCTGCACTCTTCACCAAGTCCAGCTCAAGCTAAAGCTGAGGTCAATGTTGAACCCCTTGAGACAACACAACCTGGATCTAGAGCTGAATCTCGGCCAACTTCATCTTCTAATCCATAGCAAGGTCCTCTTCCCTCTCCTTCTGAACCTGTGAAAGAAGAGAACCCAACTGAGAGAGACACAGTAGAAAAACCTGGTGCTGAAGACCAATCCTGTCAGTTAAAGACTTCAAAGAGGAGGAAAAGGATGGCCATGAAGTGTATTCCTAATAAGAAGACTAAGGAATCCACCTCTACACCTCAGGATGAGTCTATTCATCCTAAGGTGGTGCAAGAAGAGGCTGCTCAACTAACTTAAACTCAAGTAGAGCCTCTTGCAACTGGAAGACCCATCTTGTCCTGGACTTTTGCTACTAATCCAGACAGATGGTACGTCATTAGAGATCAAGGAGGTCAAGATGTCTATTTTTGGCAAGATATACTTGACCTTCCTCTACATGATCCCTATGACATGAAAAGGTATTATGAGAGTCTGAGGGATCCCGACCAGATGATGAAGAAAGGTATGGTCTTGATCCTAATGAGGTCTATCAAGATGTGAATAACTTCTTTATTTTGGTAGCATCAGCCAAGGGGGAGTTTGTAACATTATATTAAAAGGCTGATGCAACCAAAGAAGCCAAAACAACCAAGGAGCTTCCTGCATGCAAGCACTAATGTACATGGTAGAAGTTACTTTGGAAGTTTTACACTCATCACAGAATTTATTCTAAGTGTAAAATCTTCTAAAGCCAAAGACCAAATCTTCCAAAGCCAAAGATGAAGTCTTCCAAAGCTTTAAAGACAAAGTCTTCTAAAGCTAATGAAGTAAAGATTGATTTCTTTCAAAGACAGAGAAGACATGCTTTCTCTGATGTACTTTTACATAAAGCTGACTTACTTTTCGCTGCAACTCTGAAGACTCATCAACTTATACAGGCTGGTGAAAAGGTCCATGCTTTAGTAAATTGTAGATTATGGTCTTGAGTCTGTAAGTACCTTTTATCCTTTTTGTAATATATTAGGATATGAGCTATGGCATGTCATAGTCACTAGTCAAAAGGTAATTTGCCTTTTGACTTTACATTGATCTTGTTGTCTAGATTAGTGTTTCCAGCTGACCTTTAAAGTATGGCCGGCTATAGGATGTAGTATAAAGTATCTCAGGTCCTTGCATTTCCTTTTATGCTTTGTAACACCTGTAAAAGAACTTGAGAGCAATATACAGCATCCTTGAAAACCATATTAGCCTGTTTTTGTTCTTAGTTCTGTCTCATTGCTTTACTTGTGTTCTAAGCATCATTTACATAAACTCTGTTCCCTATTTGATCTGTTAAGTGTTCTAACACTCTCCTCATTGTGAGACTGATTGTATTGACCATCCCTTAACTGGTCCTGCACACTTGAAAGGCTGGACTCTACTGATTGTTGGAGTTACAAGATGGATTTTGCATGTTCATCCCCATTTGGTAGCCACTGAGGATACCATACAACTCAGTGAGAGTAAGGGTCTTGAGGTTCTCAGTCCTCTTAATGACTACACAATAGTGTGTTCATTGTCTAGGAAGAGAGGACATGAACTTCCTCATAGTGTCCCTGTTCTTAAGAGTTACTCCAACATCCATTAGAGTATCTACAATCTCAACATACCTGAAGTATTGTTGAGTCATGGTTTCACCAACCTTAAAGGTGAAGTTTTCAAACTGCTGCTTCAAGAGGTCCTTCTTGTTCTCTTTTGCTTCATTGGACCCTCATACATAAGCTTTAGTGCATCCCATAGTTGCTTAGCAGTCTTGCACTTCTTGAAGCCTCTATAGATGGAGTTTGGAAGAGCAGTTTGGTGGGCAGTCATGGCTTTCTGATCTATGTCTATCTTTTTCCAGTCTTCTTCAGAATAGTCAGCCACTTTCTTTGGTATCATACCACCACCACCAGCAGCTGAAGAGGTGGATGGTACATGAGGTCCAGAGACAACAGATCCCCACATCCTGGAGTCTTGAGACTAGATGAAGCCCTCCATTCTTTGGCACCAAGTATCAAAATCATCAGGAGTGATCAGTGGAGACTTTGTCATAGTACCGGTTTCCATATCAGCCTTTGTAATAGTTGTTATTTGAGTTGTTAAGTATTTTGTGAAACTGAAGGGATTTAATATGGTGTGATCTTACAATCAAGAGCCTAAAAAGCTCTGATACCAATTGTAGGACCGGTTAAGGGATGGTCAACACAATCAGTCTCAGAGTGAGGAGAGTGTTAGAACACTTAACAGATCAAATAGGGAACTGAGTTTATGTAAATGATGCTAAGAACATAAGTAAACAATAAAACAGAACTAAGAACAAGATAAGTATGGTTTTCAAGAATGTTGTATATTGCTCTCGAGTTCTTTTACAAGTGTTACAAAGCATGGTTAGAATTACAAGGACCTGAGATACTTTATACTACATCTTAAAACCGGCTATACTTTGAAAGCCAGCTGGAAACACTAATCTAGAAACAACAAGATCAATGTAAAGTCAAAAGGCAGATTGCCTTTTGACTAGTGACTATGATGCCATAGCTCAGATCCTAATATATTACAAAAAGGATAAAAGGTACAAAGTAGAAAGTTACAGACTCAAGACCATAATCTACAGTTTACTAAAGCATGGACCTTTTTACCAACTTGTATAAGTTGGTGAGTCCTCAGAGTTGCAGCAGAAAGTAAGTCAGCTTTAAGTAAAAGTACATCAGAGAAAGCATGTCTTCTCTGCCTTTAAAAGAAATCAGTCATCACTTCATTGGCTTTGGAAGGCTTTCTCTTTGAAGCTTTGGAAGACTTCATCTTTGGCTTCGGAAGATTTGATCTTTGGCTTTGGAAGATTTTACACTTAGAAGAATTTATGTGATGAGCGTAAAACTTCCAAAGTAACTTCTACCTTGTACATCAGTGCATGCATGCAGGAAGCTCTTTGGTTGTTTTGGCTTCTTTGGTTGTATCAGCCTTCTACGATAATGTTACAGTAGGTGCTACTCAATCACCAGATCTAAATTTCTCAAATTTGGATCTATCAAATCAACTTTGCTATGATTCCTCAACTAAGAATCCACAAGTCACATCCTACCACAAATATCATTGGTAATATTGAAACTGGGGTGAGAACAATAGGACAAACCCATGATCAAAATGTTTGTCTGTACTCTTGCTTATTTTCCCAGATTGAGCCAAAGAAAGTTGATGATGCTCTAAGAGATGGAAGCTGGATTGAAGCAATGTAAGAGGAACTGCTTCAATTCAAAAGACAGGGTGTTTGGAACCTATGTCCTCTTCCACCTTGGAAGATGCCAATAGGAACCAAATAGGTATTTAGGAACAAGAAAGATGATAGAGGACTTGTCATCAAGAACAAGGCAAGACTTGTAGTCCATGGGTACACTCAAGAGGAAGGGATTGACTACACAGATGTTTTTGCTCCCTTAGCAAGACTTAAAGCTGTAAGAATATTCCTTGATTTTGATGCATCAAAGGATTTCAAGGTCTACTAACTTGATGTCAAGTGTGCATTTCTATATGGGGTGATAGATGAAGAAGTGTACGTGTGTCAACCACTTGGCTTTACAGATCCAGATCATCCTGATTATGTCTGCAAACTTGACAAAGCTCTTTATAGACTACATCAAGCACCAAGGAAGTGGTATGAGACACTATCACAGTATCTAGTTCAACATGGTTACTAAATAGGTAGTATTGATAACACACTCTTCATCAAAAGAACAGGAAATGACTTGATGCTGGTTCAAATATTTGTTGATGACATTATTTTTGGGTTAACTAATGAAAAACTCTTCTAAGAGTTTGAAAAGCTGATGAAGAACAGGTTTGAAATGAGTGCCATGCGAGAACTCAGTTTCTTTCTAAGAATTCAAGTGAAGCAAGTTGACAATGGCATCTACATAAACTAGTCAAAGTATGTACAAGACATACTAACCAGATCTCATCTGACTAAGTGTAAGGTTGCTAAGACTCCCATAGCCAGAAACCACTCCCTATGACCTGATCTTGAGGGGGAGTGTGTGGATGAGCATCAATACAGAGCTATGATTGAGTCTCTTATATACCTAACAGCCAGCAGGCCTGATATCATGTTTGCCACATGCATATGTGCAAGATATCAAGCAAACACCAAGAGGTCACACCTAGTTGCTATCAAGAGGATTCTTAGACACCTTAAAAGAGCTCCCACACTAGGAGTTTGGTATCCAAATAATTTTTGTATTCTTCACCCGCATTACTTCTTGGACTTATGGGAGATTCTAACCAAAACAACCTTCAACCACCTCTTGAATTGGCATGTATGATCCTTTCAGGGTCCAACATGAAGCTTAATCTCTTCCGACACCAGATCAGTCTCGGAAGCAAAATTACTCTAAAGTACATTTTTTTCCAAAGCACTTCTTCTAAAAATAAGAAATATTCCAAAGTCAATTTAGCTTCGGAAGCTTTCTCTAAGCATCCGAAGACAAATTACATTTGAAAGTTTTTTTAACTTCCAAGATAACTAGATTTTTGGGCACTTTTTCAGAGGTGGTACCGACATCCAAATTTCAAAGTTTATCTTTTGCAATAACTTTGTCTCACATCCAAGCATATAAATAGTCTTTCCAACCTGTCTCACTCTCTCTTCTTCCTCTACATCTGATTTCTCAAGCCCTAAATTCTCCACAAACCCTTGTTGTTATTTCAATATATCTCATAAAAGCTTCATAAAATGGCCAACCCTGAACCCTAAAACTAGCCAACCTTTGTCATGCACCTACACAGGCAACACAACCAGGTTGCTCTATTATCCGCTGAGAAAGACCCTAGTTTTTCAGGGATCTAAAACTTTCTTTCCCGCTCTACCTACCTCACCGCCTTCACCATTGACCCTCCAATGTATGAATATCAACTTTTGGAGTTTTGGAGGACCTACTAAGAGGTTATAATGAACGGTGAGAAGGCACTATCTGTCACGATACAGGGAGAACAATATTCATCACTCCAGCCACCATTAACCAACATCTGAGGCCGGATGATGAAGAAGGTGAGTTGTCCTTCACCAAGGCGTCAATAAATTGAACATTTTAGCTGATGGACTATGAAGGTGACTTCTTAGTCAAGACCTTCAGGAAAGGAAAGGTCTCCTCTTAATGGAAATAACTCCTCTGTGTCGTCATTCATTCTTTATCCAACAAGCATGGAGGATGGGACCAAGTTCCTAATATCCTTTCCTGCATAGTCCATGGAATGGTCCAGGGGATCAAGTTCAGGTATTCCCAATTTGTTTATACAGATTAACGTACTAACTTAGATTCCCTTGAATATTACATGTTCCCTAGATATGTCTAGCACATTCTCAACTGTGAACTGGGCTAACAATTGAGGGGAACAAGTAATGTTCTAAAATTGGGACAGATGATGCCCGACATGTTTAAAATAATAAGGAAAACCATACTTGGTTTTTCCAAGGTAGAAACAGCCCTTGTCCCAAAAATTTTAGGGCGACCTGCTCAAGGTGACAATTTGAAAAACCCAGCGAATATTGAACCCACACCTTTTTCATCTTCACCACCCACATAGCCATAAATTACCATCACCTACAAAAGAAAATCCAAACAAATCCTGGCTCAGTCTATTCAAATTAAGCAGGCCCCCATATACTCACCCATGAAAGAGCAAGTGGAACCAAGATCTCCCACTTCTTCTGAGGAGCAGACCACACATATTCCTTCCATGATTAGTGCTGAGGTTCCCCATGCTCAGAGCCTGAGCTTATAACCCCAGCCTCAAGCCTTCATCCTGAGTCTCAAAACTTAGATGAACAACTTTCAGGGGAAAGCTACCATCCCCAACCGTTAGATCTTAACCAACCAATCCCCAACCTAGAATTCAATGATGATAAAGATATGGGATTCAGTAAGTACCATAAGTATCTCTTCTCCTCCCCTACTCAAGGAGAGATGAATGCTCCTGCAGCTCCCATGTCTAGCCTATATCATCCACCTATTACTGAGGTAGACCTCTCTAAACAAGTTCAAGAGGTCCATATGGAAGAGGCTCTTACTTCTAGTAGTGATTACATCATTAAGACCTCAACCACAGAAACCTAGGTCCTTAACACTTCCTATGATGTTATCATAGAGCAGGGGAAATCTAGAGACCATGACAAAATATTTGGTGGTGAGAGGGATGACTTTGGTTATGTCCTCTCATTCCCCAATGATTATTCTGATGAAGATGAGGGGAGTATGCAACTAAAGGTGAAAAAATTGACAAAAACTTGCACATATCTTGCTACCTTTTAAAGATAGGTGCTTAATAAGCAACTTGATATCACCAATCTCAAGGGTAAGCAAGCTGAGAGGCCTACCAAGCATGCTCAACCATGTACACTAGAACCTATAGATGTGGTGGACCCAACCTCTAGGTCACTTATGTAAGTAAGTGATGCTACCAAAAAAGGGAAGAAAGTCACCACAATCATAGAACATTGGAGCACTGCCCAGAGAATGGACATTGAGAATTCACCACCCTTACTTGCAATTATCCAGACTCAACAGCTTCCTCTGGCCCACGTCAATATGGATACCATTCTTCAACCGCGACAACCAAGCTCCTTGAAACTTCTCATGAAGTTATCATAGAGCAGGGGAAATCCAGAGACTAGTACAAAATATCTGGTGGTGAGAGAGATGACTTTGGTTATCTACTCTCATCCTCCCATGATTCTTCTAATGAATATGATGGGAGTATGCAACAAAAGGTGCCAAAATTGACAAAAAATTGCACATATCTTGTCTCTAAGGCTAGTCACCTGGAATCTCAGGTGGCTACCTTACAAAGGAAGGTGCTTAATCAGCAACTTCATATCACCAATCTCAAGGGTAAGCTAGCTGAGCGGCCTATTAGGCATACTCAACCATGTCCACTAGAACTGTGGATGTGGTGAACCCAACCTCTAGCTCACTTGTGCATGTAAGTGATGCTACCAAAAAGGGGGAAAAGTCACCACAATCATAGAACATGGGAGCACTGCCTAGAGAATGGACATTAAGGATTCACCACCCTTACTTACAATTATCCATACTTAACAACATCCTCTAGACCACATCAATATGGATACCATTCTTCAAAGCATATTTGAGGAGGGTTTTATACCAAGGGCCATGTCAACTCCATCCAATCCTGCTGACAATCCAATCATAGGATGGGGGTATGAAAATGATAGAAGGGCCTTGGTGCTTTCTAGATTCTAGGGTCAACAAGAAGTCTTTAACATCTACACCCTAGGTTTCTATGAAAGCTTTCCTCTAGTTAACCTGTAGCTTATCAACCCAAGCCAAAACAGACAGGCTAACAGGTTAGTTGAAAGGATTCAGATGAGGGTGTCTGAGGAGTTTAAAAGAAGAATAAGCTTTTATAGATAGAGGCTAGCAGGGAAAACAGTTGGTCAACTGGATACTAAGTTGGACCCTAAGATTAGCTTCAAAGGGGAAACCTCAGTTGAAGGCCTAGTTGTGGAACCTGTGGACCTTAAGACTTAGACTCCTTTAGCACCAATTACCCTTAGTGAGACACTAGTTGGTAAAGGTGTTTCACAGCCTCTCTCTAGCCAGAGCTCAAGAGAAGAACAAGTTCAAAAAGGCCAAAACACTTGTAACACCCGGAAAATTTTAAAAGACGAGAAAGAAAGAATAAATGTATAGAAAAAGGAAGAAACACAATTTAACCCAAGTTAAGGGGCTAAATGTGTCTAAAGGACAAAAAGAAAAAAGTGGGTGCAAAAAGGTGATGGCCGCCCACACCTTTCTGCATATTTTCTTTTCACCGGATTTTAGAGAGAGAAAGAGCGGAGAAAGATCTCAGGTTTGAAGAAGGAAGAAGTAGAATTCGAATTCAAGGTAAGAATTCTTGGTTTTAAGTTGTTCTTGGCTAGCCTATGCCTCGGTTATATGCTTATGTGTGTTTTGTTGTGTTCGGGTGTGTGTTTTTGGTGGGTTTCTAGGTGGTTGAGCTCATAGTGCAAACGGGTTTGAAGGAACTTATACTCAAAGGTTGCAAATGTGAGTTCTAGAACCCCCTTTTTACCTGTTTTAACTGATTTTGGGGCAGGAAATGCATGTATGTATGTTTTTATGAAAATGGGTTTTGTACCCGTAAGTATGTGTATGTGTGAATGTGGGTGGGTTATGATTGGGGTGATTTATGATGATAAAATCATGTTAAGTTCATGTTTTGTTGCTTAGAATGTAAGAAATAAGCTTAGAACATGATGAATGATGATTTGGGACTGATTATGTTGTTGATAGTGTAAGTTGGTTGCCCATGCGCCTGAAATTGGCCCATGCGCCCAACGGTCAGAAACTGCCTAAGTGTTGCCCCATGCGCCCAAAACCCATGCGCCTGAATAGTATCCATGCGCCTAGAATAGGCTGAATTTGACTAAGTGTTCCATGCGTCCAAAGCTGTCCATGCGCCTAGGCACTCATGCGCATGCATAGTGCCCATGCGCCTAGAAATTTGCCCAGGAGACTAAGTGTTGGGTCATGCGCCCAAATGGTGCCCATGCGTCTGAAAGTTCACCATGCGCTGAAAGGCCATGCGCCTGCATAGTGCTCATGCGCCTATGCCTTAGAATATATTTTGAAATTTTGGGGAAAATGTAAAGTGTAGGCTTTGACTTGGGAGGTTCCCGGGGGTTATGTAAGTTGACTTTATGATGTCATATGTGATGTGATGATGATGCTATGTATGGTATGATTATGTTTATGTTTATGTTCCTTATTATATTATTTCTATGGCTTTACGTGGTATGATTATGAAGTAAATGGAAAGTATTATGTAACGTAAAGTGGAAGATAATGAAAAAGGGAACGTAAGGAATGAAAGAATGCAAGCATTAAGGAATGAATGAAGTAATGAAAAGTCTTGCAAGCAATGTATGGAGGTTCACACCCAATGAAGGGTGTTAGCTCAACTGTGTGCGGGTTAGCTACCCCGGAAGGATGCACACTGGGGTCTAATCTTTGTGATTAACCATATGTATGGGACCCTTGCCGCTTGCCCTAGGTACTGGAGTCAGATTCGTGCATAATGTTCAAGGTCTATGATAGACCTCAGGCCTAGTAACCAGCTTCGTGCACAATGTTTGGGGTATAGCACATGGCATTGGTCCGGAATGAAAGATGAATGATAATGATGAGTGTACTTGCCCCAGGCCCAAGGGTCAGCTTCGTGCACAATGTTCGGGGTACAGTACATGTCATCGGAAGTTAATGAATGTACGTAAGGTACGGTAAGGAAGTTAACGAATGATGATGAAAGATAATAATAAATTATTATCTATGTGTACGTATGATGCATGATCACTTCTGAAAGTAAAGAAAGAATGGTTTTAAACGAAAGAAAAGTATTTTATTTTTATAAAACTAGAACTCACTCAGCAACGCTGACTTTTATGTGTTTCCAGTTGGCAGGTAAGGTTGCTGAGGATGGCATGGGGCAGCTATTTGGCATTTTTGGATGGCATCCGTTTATTAAATTATAATGTTTTTGTGATGTAATGCAACGCTTCATATTTTGTAACCTGTCGACGATGTATTATTTTGCAAAAGCAATTATATATATACGAAATTGTTTGTTTAAAAGAATTCCGCTGCAATATTTTAGTAAAGTTAATGTATGTTTTATGCTTTGTGTGCAATGATTGACCAGCTGTAAGCGTTCCGGGAATGGGGCCTTACAAGTTGGTATCAGAGCCAAAGTTTAAGTGAAACGGGTTAAAATTTTTCAAAAGAAACCTAAACCTAAACTGAAATAGGATGAAGGGAAGGGATGCCAGTCCGAGTAGCTACGTGCCATCAGGTATTTTCTTTAATGTTAACCGGTATTATGTGCGCATGTATGTGATTTATGTGCTTCTTTGTAGATTTAGATACTGATGTAGTCAGGATAGGAATGCTTGGGGTAGGAAGAGTAAAGTAAGTGGCTAATCACAACTGGCCACTGTATTAGGGACTTACTATACTTGACATAAACTGAGCTATTACCTTGAATGACCGTGTTAGTGTTTGAATCTTATAGCGTGTTAGAGGATGGCTGGTGGTAGATCTTCAAGGCTTCTAGAGGTGGAGGTCGTGGTGGACATGGTGCTAGACCGCGGGTCACAAGAGGAAGGCCTCGAGCTGAAGAGGTGGCTCATAAAGAGCCCAGACCCCTCATCCGGAGGGCGGTGATGAAAGTGCTAACTTAAGGGCCTCGGTGAAGGAGGCTGTTGTAGAGGAGGTTCATCAGGTCATGCAGACGATCTTACCATCTGTGGTGACCGAAGTAATAAAGGCTGTAAGAGAAGGGGAAAGGAAAGAGAGGAATAGGTCCTCAGGAGTAACGGAGCAACCGGGGACTGAGACGGTTGTCTCAACTGACGAGGAGGAGGAAGAAGAGCCTATGCCTGAGGCAGCACGAGGCTGTAACTAAGGGGCATTTCAAAGATGCAAGCCCCCGACTTTTGATGGCAACGGCACTGCTGCTGTTGCTCACCAGTGGGTGAGAGAGATGGAAGTTGTACTTGATATCAACGAGTACCGAGAGGATCAGAAGGTGAAGTTTGCCACTCATTCATTTGTGGACTCAGCTCTGTGCTGGTGGGACAATATCGTACAAGCCGAGGGTAGTGGGGTAATTGGAAGAATGAGGTGGCCAGAGTTGAAGAAGCAGGTGATCGAGGAGTTCTGTCCTCATAGGGAGCTCGACAATGTTGAGAGGGAGTTCCTGCAGCTGGAGGCGGGAACCATGACGCATCAGCAATACACCACCAAGTTTAACGAGATGGCATGACTGGTGCCAGATCAGGTGATGCCTCTATCATCAAAGATCAAGAGGTACATCCAGGGCTTGCCGGCAGATATCCGTAGGCACATGATCGCCGCCCGGCCGAGTACGTTCAGGTCGGTGGTCGATCTGGCGGGAAGGCTGTATGACGAGAGGGAAGTGGTGGTGGCTGAGGTGAGCAAGAAAGGCGGTGGAGGCTGGAACTAGAATAGGAAGAGGTTTGGTTGGGGTGGTGCCCCGGCAAACAACAAGAAGGCACGGGTGGATGACCGGCTTGTGGTCACATCCGGTGCGGGGTCGAAGAGGTGTGGAAAGTGTGGGAAGGAGCACACCGGGGAGTGTAGGTGGGGATTGAACGTGCTTCAAGTGTGGAAAGCCTGTCCACATGGAAAGAGAGTGCAAGGGGGCAAGGTGTTTTAACTATAGTGGAGAGGGCCAAATGAGTTGAGAATGGAAGAAGCCAAGGGCTGAGAGTTCCGGGGCAGGGAAGAAGACCGGGACCGAGGGGTAGAGGGCGAGTGCCAGGGCATTCACGATGACTCAGGAGGAGGCTAGGACGGACCCCGATGTCGTGTCAGGTATGTTTCTTGTAAACCAAACTCTTGCTTTTGTGTTATTTGATTTAGGTGCTAGTAAGAGTTTTATTTCTGCTGCTTTCTGTGCTAAGTTGCCTGTTAGTAGTAGAGGTTTTGATGAGCCCTTCGATGTAGAAACTGCCATAGGTAAGTCTACCAGGATTGTTGACCTGATAGAAGGCTGCGATATAGAATTAGAGGGTCATAAATTTCCTGCTAGACTATTCGTGATGACCTTAGGTGGATTTGACGTAGTCCTAGGAATGGATTGCTTGGAGGACTACTAGGAGAATATCATATGTCGTAAGAAGATGATTCGACTAACAGCGCCCGACGGGAGTTTGGTGACGATCTACGGTGATCGAGTTACGACCATCCCGAAGGTGATTTCGATGGCGGTGGCTGGAAAGTGCATGAGGCGTGGATGTAGTGCCTACTTGGCCTACGTGAAGGATGTAGATACGCCAACACCACAACTGTCGGATGTACCGGTTGTGTGTGAGTTCCCAGATGTGTTTCCCGAAGATTTTCCAGGTGTGCCACCGGACCGTGGGATTGAGTTCCAGATTGACTTGATACCCGGTGCTCAACTTGTTGCTAAGGCACCGTATCGGTTGGCTCTGACCGAGATGAAGGAATTGATGGAGCAACTGCAGGAGTTGCTTGATAAGGGGTTCATTAGACCGAGTATCTCTCCTTGGGGTGCCCCGGTCTTATTTGTGAAGAAGAAGGACGGTAGTATGAGGATGTGCATAGACTACCGCGAGCTGAACAAGTTGACGGTGAAGAATCGGTATCCATTGCCGAGGATTGATGACCTGTTTGATCGGCTCCATGGTGCCAGTTGGTTCTCGAGGATAGATCTTCGATCTGGCTACCATCAGCTGAAAGTGAAGGAACAAGATATTCCTAAAACAGCTTTTCGCACGCGTTATGGACACAACGAGTTTCTCGTTATGTCCTTTGGTTTGACCAACGCGCCAGCTGCTTTTATGGACCTGATGAATCAAGTGTGTCGGCCGATGTTGGATAAATCAGTGATTATGTTTATTGATGATATCCAGATTTATTCAAAGAATGAGGAGGAGCATGCCGGTCATATTCGGGAAGTGTTAGAGACGTTAAGAAAAGAGAAGTTGTATGCCAAGTTCTCCAAGTGCGCATTCTGGTTGCGTGAAGTTCAGTTTTTGGGTCATGTGGAGAATCCGGAAGGGATCATGGTAGACCCGGCAAAGGTGGAAGCGGTGATGCAATGGAAGTCTCCAAAGACGCCATCCGAGATTCGTAGTTTTTTGGGGTTGGCAGGTTATTATGGAAGATTCATCCAAGACTTCTCTAAGATAGCTTCTCCGTTGACTAAGTTGACCCGCAAGGATGTGAAATTTGTATGGGGTCAAGCTCAAGAGAGTGCTTTTAAGGAGTTAAAGGCAAGGTTGACTTAAGCTCCAGTTTTATCATTACCCGAAGGAAACGAGGACTTAGTTGTCTAATTGGATGCTTCTTACTCGGGGTTGGGTTGCGTGTTGATACAACGAGGAAAGGTTATAAATTATGCATCCCGACAGTTGAAAGTTCATGAGGTGAATTACCCTACTCATGACTTGGAGTTAGCAGCTGTGGTCTTTGCACTAAAGATTTGGAGGCATTACTTATATGGGACCAAGTGCATGATCTTCACGGACCACAAGAGCTTGAAGTACTTCTTCGAGCAAAAGGACCTGAACATGAGGCAGAGGTGATGGTTGGAGCTCATAAAGGATTATGATTGCGAGATCCATTACCATCCGGGCAAGGCCAACGTAGTAGCGGATGCCCTTAGCCAAAAGGAGAGACCCGAGCCGATTCGGGTGAAGGCTTATCAGTTGATTATGACCTCTAATGTGATGAAACAGCTTAAGGAGTTTCAAGATGAGGCATTGAAAGAAGATTGTCTTAACTCCGAAAGGATGAGAGGTATGGTTGCGGAGTTGGGTGAAAACACTCTTGGTGATAAAACCCGATTCGGACGGATGTGGATCCCTCGTTACGGGGATTTACGTGGGAGGATTATGGATGAAGCTCATAAGACTCGATACTCTATTCATCCCGGTGCTACAAAGATGTATCAAGATATGAAGAAAGATTATTGGTGGCCGGGTATGAAGCGCGATGTAGCGGAGTATGTGAGTAGTGTCTTACTTGCTTGCTAGTGAAGGCCGAGCATCAGAAGCCGTACGAGAAGATCCAACCGTTGGATATACCAGAGTGGAAGTGGGAGCATATCACCATGGACTTTATCATGAAGTTACCGCGTACCGTGAGAGGGTATGATGCCATATGGGTGATAGTTGATCATTTAACAAAGAGTGCCCACTTTCTACCGATCCGCGAGACGTACTCCTTTGAAAGATTAGCGGATCTATTCATCAAAGAGAATGTAACTCGTTATGGTGTGCCGGTGTCTATTGTTTCTGATCGTGACACTCGGTTTACATCTAAATTTTGGAAGAAGTTCCACGATGCGATGGGGACGAGGTTACACATTAGCACGGCTTATCATCCTCAGACGGATGGTCAGTCGGAAAGGACTATTCAGATGCTAGAAGATATGCTTCGGGCATGCATCATGACTTTGGAGGAAGTTGGGATGACCACTTACCATTAGCTGAGTTCTCATATAATAACAGTTATCATGCCAGTATTGGTATGCCCCCTTATGAGATGCTATACGGTAGGAGATGTAGAACACTCGTTTGTTGGGGTGATATTGGTCAGAAGGAGTTGGGAAGTATTGAGGTGATTGAGGCTACGACTGAGAAGCTTGAAACGATCAAAGCCTTTATGAAGGCAGCCAAATATAGGCAGAAGTCGTATGCTGATAAGAGACGTAGACCGATTGAATTCCAGGTGGGCGATAGAGTTATATTGAAAGTCTCACCTTGGAAAGGAATTATTCAGTTCAGAAAGCGGGGCAAGTTGATCCCGAGATACATAGGGCCTTTCCGAATTATTGCTCAAGTAGGAGAGGTGGCCTATAGGTTAGAGTTACCAGATGAGTTAAGTGGAATTCACGCGACATTCCAAGTATCTCATCTGCGGAAGTGTTTAGCTGATGAGGATATGGTTGTACCACTGGAGGATATTGAAGTTGATGAAAGGCTTAATTATGTGGAGCAACCAGTGGCAATCATTGACCGTAAGGAGAAACGGTTAAGGAATAAAGTGGTTCCTCTTGTGCGTGTACAGTGGAAGCACAGGAAGAGATCTGAGTCTATGTGGGAGACTGAAGAAGAGATGAGGCAGCATTACCCACATTTGTTTGAGGAATAACAGGTTTCGGGGACGAAACCTATATAAGGGGGGTGGACTTGTAACACCCAGAAAATTTTAAAAGACGAGAAAAAAAGAATAAATGTGCAGAAAAAGGAAGAAATACAATTTAACCCAAGTTGAGGGGCTAAATATGTCAAAAGGACCAAAAGAATAAAAAGTGAGTGCAAAAAGGTGATGGCCGCCCACACCTTTCTGCATATTATCTTTTCACCGGATTTTAGAGAGAGAAAGAGCAGAGAAAGATCTCGGGTTTGAAGAAGGAAGAAGAAGAATTCGAATTCAAGGTAAGAATTCTTGGTTTTAAGTTGTTCTTGGCCAGCCTATGCCTCGGTTATATGCTTATGTGTGTTTTGTTGTGTTTGGGTGTGTGTTTTTGGTGGGTTTCTAGGTGGTTGAGCTCATAGTGCAAACGGGTTTGAAGGAAGTCATACTCGAATGCTGCAAAGGTGAGTTCTAGAACCCCCTTTTTACTTGTTTTAACTGATTTTGGGGCTGGAAATGCATGTATGTATGTTTTTATGAAAATGGGTTTTGTACCCGTAAGTATGTGTATGTGTGAATGTGGGTGGGTTATGATTTGGGTGATTTATGATGATAAAATCGTGTTAAGTTCATGTATTGTTGCTTAATATGTAAGAAATAAGCTTAGAACATGATGAATGATGATTTGGGACTGATTATGTTGTTGATAGTGTAAGTTGGTTGCCCATGCGCCCAACGGTCAGAAACTGCCTAAGTGTTGCCCCATGCGCCCAAAACCCATGCGCCTGAATAGTATCCATGCGCCTAGAATAGGCTGAATTTGACTAAGTGTTCCATGCGTCCAAAACTGCCCAGGCGCCTAGGCACTCATGAGCATGCATAGTGCCCATGCGCCTGGAAATTTGCCCAGGAGACTAAGTGTTGGGTCATGCGCCCAAATAGTGCCCATGCGCCTGAAAGTTCCCCATGTGCCTAAGTGTTCCCGTGCGCCTGAAAGGCCATGCACCTGCATAGTGCTCATGCGCCTATGCCTTAGAATATTTTCTGAAATTTTAGGGAAAATGTAAAGTGTAGGCTTTGACTTGGGAGGTTCCCGAGGGTTATGTAAGTTGACTTTATGATGTCATATGTGATGTGATGATGATGCTATGTATGGTATGGTTATGTTTATGTTTAGGTTCCTTATTATATTATTTCTGTGGCTTTACGTGGTATGATTATGAAGTAAATGGAAAGTATTATGTAACGTAAAGCGGAAGATAATGAAAAAGGGAACGTAAGGAATGAAAGAATGCATGCATTAATGAATGAATGAAGTAATGAAAAGTGTTGCAAGCAATGTATGGAGGTTCACACCCAATGAAGGGTGTTAGCTCAACTGTGTGCGGGTTAGCTACCCCGGAAGGATGCACACTGGGGTCTAATCTTTGTGATTGACCATATGTATGGGACCCTTGCCGCTTGCCCTAGGTACTGGAGTCAGCTTCGTGCACAATGTTCGAGGTCTATGATAGACCTCAGGCCTAGTAACCAGCTTCGTGCACAATGTTCGGGGTATAGCACATGGCATTGGTCCGGAATGAAAGATGAATAATAATGATGAGTGTACTTGCCCCAGGCCCAAGGGTCAGCTTCGTGCACAATGTTCGGGGTACAGTACATGTCATCGGAAGTTAATGAATGTACGTAAGGTACGGTAAGGAAGTTAACGAATGATGATGAAAGATAATAATAAATTATTATCTATGTGTATGTATGATGCATGATCACTTGTGAAAGTGAAGAAAGAGTGGTTTTAAACGAAAGAAAAGTATTTTATTTTTATAAAACTAGAACTCACTCAGCAACGCTGACTTTTATGTGTTTCCAGTTGACAGGTAAGGTTGCTGAGGATGGCACGGGGCAGCTATTTGTCATTTTTGGATGGCATTCGTTGTTTAAATTATAATGTTTTTGTGATGTAATGCAACGAGTAATATTTTGTAACCTGTCGACGATGTATTATTTTGCAAAAGCAATTATATATATATATGAAATGGTTTGTTTAAAAGAATTCCACTGCAATATTTTAGTAAAGTTAATGTATGTTTTATGCTTTGTGTGCAATGATTGACCAGCTGTAAGCATTCCGGGAATGGGGCCTTACAGCTCTCTCCTTCTTGAGTCACACAGGCTGGTGCTTGACAAAGAAAGAAAACTATGACTGCCGAGGAGATTGAGGAGGAGAAAAGGGAGAGGAAGAGGAAGGCAAGGGGAGAAAGACAAAGAGAGACCCCTAGTTTCACGCAGGCTTCAATTAGGGCTGCCCATAGGCGAAACACTAAGGAAGATGAGGAGATACTTTGAGAGTCTGAGGAATCGAGACCAACTGATGAAGAAGGAAATGTTTCTAATTCAGATGAGGACTGTAAACAAATGAAGATTAAGACTCAAAGTCATCATCAAGTTTCGATAGCATCAGCCTAGGGGGAGTTTGTAGGAGTTATCTTAGAGGTTGATGCAAACCAAAGAGCTCTCAGTAAGTATAAGTGAAGTACAAGAAAGTTACTCATGGAAGATTTGATAAGTGCACAAAGAAAATGCCTAAGTATCAAATCTTCCGAAGCCAAAGACCAATACTTCTAAAGCCAAAGACCAATTCTTTTGAAGCCAAGAGACTAATTTCCTCCAAAGACAGAGATGACATGCTTTCTTTGACATGCTTTTGACAAAAGCTAATATGCTTTCCACTGCCATATCTGATGAACCACCAACTTTTATAAGTTAGTGACATCTCCATACTTTTGTCAACTGTAGACTAAGGTCTTAGAGTCTGTAACTTTACACTCTTGTACTTTTATCTTTTTTGTAATAGATTAGGATGTGAGTTATGGCGTGTCATAGTCACCGGTCAAAAGGCAATCTACCTTTTGACTTTACCTTGATCTTGTTGTCTAGATTAGTGTTTCAGTTGGCTTTCAAAGTATGGCCGGCTGTAGGATGTAGTATAAAGTGTCTCATGTAACCAGTCCAGTGTACTAAGCCTTATAACAATTGTAAAATATTTCGGAGCAATATACATCATCCTTGAAAACCAATCTTTGTGTTCTTGTGTGTTCTTACTTTTATTCATTGTTTCTTTACCTGGTTCCTTATTTGATCTAGTAAGTGTGTCTTCTCCAACTGTGAGACTATTGCAGAACAACCATATCCGGTCCTGCAGTTTTATAAAACTCGAATTTACTATTGTGATGTTTTACAAAAACCACAAAATGAATACTAACATACATGTTGTTCAAACCAAGCCATATAGATTTCACACCCCATCATAAAACGCGGTTCACTCAGTAGTGTTAAAATTAATAGAAGAGATAACTAAATAAGAACATGACTTTGGTGGGGGGTGGGTGGTCATTGCAATTAGAGTAATATAACTTCGTTTAATATTAAGGGTCTAGTCTCGTATAACACGAGTCAGTGTAATAATAGTAGTTTGAAAAAAATAATCCATGACCTAGTGCTTTAGGGTCATAATGTTCGTCCCATATAAAAAGAGTAAATTACACGGATCGTCCCTAAAATTTACTCAAATTTCACCTTTCGTCCCTTGGATTGAAAAATTAAAGGTCTAGTCCTAGGGTTTAGAAAAACATTGCACTTTTCGTCCCTGGGCCTAACGACCATTAAAAAAGTCCGTTAATTGTGTGTTAAATGACTAATATACCCTCTCATCTTCAAAAAGAAGTTAAAAAAATATTTAACAACTTGGGACCACCCCACCCCCACCCCCACCCTAACTTCTTCTTCTTCTTCAACCTCTATAACTCCACCACCACCACAACCACCACACTTTTCTCACCTCAATAGCTCATCTCCGGCATCCATCGCCACCACCACATCCACCCGTCGCCAACCACTATCATCTTCACCACAGGCCACCCCCCACCCCAACGCAAATCCATCCCATAACCTAGTCGCTTGCCACCTTCACCACCATCAGCACCGTCAATTGAATCCATCAACGTGGACCATCTCCGGTCACGGTCGGCCACCAAAACCCACAAATCGATGTAGATCTTCACCATTGTTGGCCATAAAAACCCATCAATCGCACCGCCGCCATCACCAAGGTGGTGCTTTTGCTTTGCAGGATGGCAGTGTTGGTAATTAAGGTGGGACAGTGGTTTTTGCAAGGTGGGCTGACGGTGCCAGCGAGGGAGGACGACTATCCTGGCGAGGTGCGACGACGATGTCGGGAGACGGTGGTGTCATCTGTGCAACCGGTGGTGGTGAAAAAGGGACAGGGACGGGTGGGGTATTGGGTGGGTTTGATTTTGTTGAATGATATAATATAATATAATATAATAATAATATAATAATAAGTAATATGATTTTATTAGGTTTAGGGGTAAACTATTATTTTATAAATTTTAACGTCAAAAACTAACGGATGTTAGACCTAGGGACGAAACATGCAATGTTTTTTCAAACTTTAGGACTAAACATGTAATTTTTCAATCACAGGAACGAAATGTAAAATTTGAGAAAACCTCAAGAACAATCCATGTAATTTACTCCTCATAAAAATAATGAGTGCAAACATTTTCAATCGTATGGCCTGATAGTATTATTAATTGTTTCAAAATAATTGCTTCCAAAAAAAACTAAAAGATAACCAAATAGAAAATACCAATGATATTTAGTCTAAATAGTTTAGGGTTTAGGTGTAGTACCTCAAAACTTCCTTAAAATAAAGGGAGGTGTTATATTCAAGTTCTATGCGTGATAAGAAAAAGAGGTTACAGTTGTCAAAGAAGGTTTTCTTTCACATTTGATGAATTTTCTTCTTAGGGTGGTTTTGGGTTGCATACTCGAGTAATGGAGATGATCGGATGAGCTGGTGGTTTGTTAGTGATCCATTTAACCGTTCAAAAAATAAAAATATAAAAAAATAAACTAAATAGAAAATAAAAAAATGCTCTTTGGAAGTTGAATCTTGTAATTTGGCTTAAGATGTGAAGATAAGGGTACTCGTTGTCCAACATATAGACTCGTGCAAGTAACAAAATCAATTACTTTACTAAGTTACTTGTCAATTCCAACCATCAGCTGACCGACCATAGAACAGAGTTGAAAAAATCTCTCTCGTACCAATGGCGTCAAATCCTAAAACCTTCGTATTCGATGAAGTCTCCGTTCACAACAAAACCAAGGATTGTTGGCTTATAATCGATGGAAAGGTCAGATCTTTTCTCTTTAAATTTCTTCTACTCAATTATTGGTTTTTGATCTTCCTGTCGATTTTGATTTGGTAGTTTAATTCGGTGTTATCTTAATCGCATGATCGTTACTTCAATATGACTTTTGTTTATGCGGTCTGGTTTTTAGTTGAATTTAGCTAGGGTTTTGTGTGTGGTTTTATAGAAATATTGAAGAATTTTAGTGATGACCAAGAACATTTAGTTTGATTTTTTTTTTTTGTGTTTTTGAAATTCAAAATTAATTTGTTCTATAATAGTAGTCAGCATTTCAGTTAGATAAGAATTGATTTTTTGATCGATTATCTTGAAATTGTTTTCTGCTACCAAGAATAACAGTACATGAGCTTATAATCTTTAATGCCTTGAATGTTTTCGAACATGGTTCTTTGTTCTTTCTTGTTGCTATAATTTGTGAATTGTGATCACTTATTAGTGAAGCTAAACTGCACCAGGTTTATGATGTTACCCCATTTATGGAGGATCACCCCGGAGGTGATGAAGTTCTGCTAGCAGCAACTGGTAAGTCTAAATATTTCACTCTTATTGCGCGACTGTTGGGAAATTGATGTATCTGTAATATCATTGCAGGGAAAGATGCAACTGATGACTTTGAAGATGTGGGTCACAGTGACGATGCTAGAGACATGATGCACAAATATTACATCGGGGAGGTTGACAAGGAAACTGTTCCTAAGAAGCGTGTGTTTGTTCCCCCTGCTGACAGGAACACCGCTCCTGACAAGACTCAGGATTTCATCGTCAAGTTATTACAGTTTATTGTGCCGCTTCTGATCCTGGGGTTGGCGTTTGTGGTCAGATCTTACACAAAAGAGAAGTCTGCTTGAGAACTTATCCCTTTGGGTAATTATTTAGACCATTTGTGCTTAAGCTATGGAGGTCTCATGATATCTGTGACTTTGGTAAACAAATTAAACATGGTGACTTTGTTTTCTATGTTAAGCGTATAATATGATTTTGTTGTTGGTTTTGAATGACGGCCTTGTATAAAATATTTTATTGAACTGAGATTCTGCTAGGGGTCGTTTGGTACGTTCAAATGATGTACAACATTAGCATTCCCCACATCAACCTAGTGATACTCATAGTTAACAGGATAATCCAGACGTAGCCTCCTTGTCAAGAAACCAAGTGAGGGTCCCAACGGGTGAAACCTTCTCAACGGGCAAAGGAAAACAAGTAGAATTCTTCGTTTTACCTAATGCTATCTTGACAGCATCCGCTGCATCCTCTCCTGTAACCACCATAGCGATTTCAGATGCTGCATTGATGAGTGGAAAGGTGAATGTGATTCTCTGAGAAGGCGGCTTGGGAGAATCCTTGATGAAAGTCACCCATCTTGTTTTCTCAAACCGTTGGAAATGCCAGCAAAATAGAGACGCGACATGCCCGTCTGGACCCATTCCTAGCAGCATCAGATCAAAGCTAGCAAACTCACTATTCCTTGATCTTTTTAACTTTGATTTTTGGGCTAGTTGCTTTAGACGGCTTTCATAGTCATCGGCTGCATCCTCAGGTGATAATTTGTCATTGATGGTGTATACATTACTCTTCGGTATTGGCACCTACCAGAACATGTTAAACGTAGACTTGCAACGTTACATACTCAACATGTCTACAAGTATAATCATGTTATCTATATAAATACCTTGGATAGAAAACCATCTAAAGCAAGTTTATAGTTGCTGTCGGGGTGGTTTAGAGGAACCACCCGCTCGTCAAGAAAGAAGATGAGCCATTTTGACCAATCTATTGAACCTATGTAAGGTGGCTCCAGTAATTTCCTGGTACAAATTTGATATCAAGTTTTTTGTCAGAGAGATAAAATTTGATAAGACAGTTGTTTTAAACTTATGAATTCATGAAATCAACAATAAAGGTGATTTGCTGGAACAATTATTACATATGCGGATTTTCCGTAGGTGATATTATGTTATACCAATCATACCAACTTTCTCATTTCTATTCCTAAAAGTACGCTAAAAACATAATTTTTCACTAACAATTCTCAGCCCAACTGCTTAATGTTAAATACTCATATGTAAATATTAAAAGGTCATATATTTAAATTTCACTTTGATTAAAATGTTTAGAGTTGAGTCAGAGGTTTTTTTCTACAATGAGTTTTTTTCTGAGGTTTCTTTCTGCAATGAGTTTCATCTTGAGAGAGTTGGGGGTACGGTCTCGGTTAGAAAACAAATAGGTGGGCTCGATTAATATAATACCAATCATCTGAACAGGGTTGCACATTGCCGTTAAAAAACACTACTTTCTTTCTCTTTTTTCAATTAAATAATATTTTTTATATTATTATTATTTTTTTTTTTTTCTTTATTCTCTGTAACAATCATTTTTAAAAAAAAAATGTTCCTTAAATAAAATGATTAACAGTAAATATAAGACACATACTCACATAAAAATAAAAATTCTACTGTGAATGCTCTTAGACATGTATGTTATGCACACCTTTCTATGAACGTGAAACACCTTATTAATTTTTTTTCGTTTTAGTTACAAACTAAACCATCCTATATGAATACAAATTACACATTTCATCATTTTACACACTTGTGAGTTTAGTCCGTCAAATTTTAAACGAGGTTACCAATTATTATGTTAATTTATTTTTCACAAATGCAGGTGTTTTATAAAAATTTAGTGATTTTGATATACTGATTTGAAAGATTTTTCGTACAAATTGATAAAGTATATTAGTGTTTTCTTATACAATACTAAATATCATATTATAAGAGCATTCATAACTCACTATTCATCTTCATCTTTATAATTACACTAAAAATCTTTGTTTTTTCTTTCTCCCTTTCAATTAAATAATATTTTTTTATACATTTACCATTACATTTTATCTTTCCTCTACTCACAACCACTTTCAACAAATATTAAAAAATTAATAGAGATGAACAGTGTTTCATCAAATATATATGAACAATAACATGTTCTCTATCATCCACTCGTAATCATTCTTTGTAATATAGAGAACACACTCATAGATTTATAAAAAATAGAATGAATGCTCTAAGCATGTCACTTAATACAGATAGAAGTTCTTACCTAAGAGTATCAATGAGTGTACCTCCGGATAAGACAACAGAAAAATACCCGTTTTCCTTTATAAATTTTTCAGATAGATCTGCAATGTATTTGGCGAGAGCTACAGCCACATCATCCTTGGAATGAAATCTAAGAACATTAACTTTACTCTTTTGAATTTTCCGCTTTTGGAGGGATGTTATGTTCCTAAAAACAATGTCAGACATAATACTACAATTAAAAACACACAAAAAAACATTGGAACGAAAACATTGACATACTTAACAATGAGATGGATCATGATCGCCAAGGCAACCCCAATCAAGAAAATAAGAACACCATTTGGAGATATTGTATTCACCCAAGACTTAACAACACTAGAAATGGGGCTCAGGTGTAAGGACATGACTGAAGAAGAGCTTAATGGGACTTTTTGGTATTTGATTTAGAGAATGGTCGGTATTTAAAAGGACTGCCAACATATTTCAAGTTTCATTTTGGCATCTTTAACCTTTTCTCACTTTAGCTTGGAATATGAGCAATTAAAATATATTCTTTACTTGAAATATACTAAAGTGAAATGATCTGAAATGGTTGTGTTGAATCTATTTTTCATGATACCAACACACTAACTAACTTTTAAATGGACCAATAAGTTATAAACAATGAACTAAAATAAGAATTTTTTTAACTAGGGTAATTTATACTATCTTATAATACATCTATATAGGGCAAAATTAATTATTTTTATTTAATTTTAAGACATTTAATAGGGGTATTTTTGTTACTTACAGCTTTTGGTATTATGACATTGTTTATTATTAAATTACATTAATACACCTCTTGAGGGCAAAATTGATATTTCATTTAATTTTAAGACATTTGTTAGAGGTATATTGGTACTTATTACATAATTTGTAATTTATTAACATATTATTCCGAATAGAGTAAATTACTATTTTGGCCTCTGGGTTAAGGCCATTTAACGCTACCAGCCCAAAAAAGAATATTTTAGCATATCAACCCCTAACGTTTTATTTTTTAACTGTTTTGATCTCTGACACTAACTCTGTTAACTTTTTTATGTTAAGTGTAAGGGTATTTACATTATTTCACAATTGACGGATTATATATGTAACTTATTAAGTTATTAGATAGTTGGGGACTATCTATGTAATTTATTCAAAATCTTAAATTAATTAATTAAAAAAAGCCTAAACCACCACCATTGAATTAAAATCGCTGCCGCCCCGCTCCCAATCTCCGACCAAACCTAAACCACCGTCAGTATCAAAATTATCTCAATAATCAAATCAAAATAAAGTAGTATATATATTAATCCCTCACTTTCTGTGAAAAATCTCGTCTTTTTTACCAGAAGTTGTTCCCCTTCACACATGGATCTTAATCTCCAACTTCAAGCTAACGTACAATATGCTTCGGCGACCCGACGACACATTAACCGCGAAATCGCCGAGTTTCTTGATCGGAAATTCTCCGCCAACACCGTTCCGGTGGACGGAGTTTACTCCTTCGACGTCGTTGACCGTACCACCAGTCTCCTCAACCGGATTTACAGGTGCACTTCGCCGGAGAACGAAACGAGCCACTGCATCGACGCTGGAGTTATAGACTTCGAGACACCCTTCAGCACGACGGAGATCGTGCCGGTGATAATATTCTTCCACGGCTGGAGCTTCACTCACAAATAGTAAATGACTTTTTTCTTTGGTGGTTTATGCTTTTTTTTAATTAATCAATGTAATAGTTTGAATAAATTACATAAATAGTCACCAACTATCTAATATTATTAATAACTTAATAAGTTACATATATAGTCCCTCAATTGTGAAATGACGTAAATACCCTTACACTTAACAGAAAAGAGTTAACAGAGTTAGTGTTAGGGGCCAAAACAGTTAAGAAATAAAACGTTAGGGGTTGATATGTCAAAAGATTCTTTTTTGGGCTAATAACGTTAAATGGCCTTAACCCCAGGGGCCAAAATAGTAATTTACTCTTCCGAATAACTCTGATACAAGAAAAGATTATGAGGGCTCTTGTTTTGTTTTATGCTTGTCAGTTATGTTTTGGTTAAAAATCTGAAAACAATTAACAAGTCAATCATTGCTTTATGGATCAACTTCATCTCCATTTATCAGACTCATAAAATTAGGAGGGAAAAACATCCATACCCAAGTCATGCCCACTATTGCACACGTTTAAACCGATCAGGTAGAATTCCTCACTAGTTCGATTGCATAGCATGTATGTATAATGTGATGGTTTTGTTGTTGATATGGTTTGATTAAAAAGGGTGGATACAGGTTCAAACCAATGAACGAAATAGAGAACCCCGATTAGGTCATTCAGGTTATACTTAGTCTTGAAAGCCTTCCTTCATTCGATTGTTAGAACTTATTATAATGTTTCTATGATCATGTGGTTGTAATCAACGTACTGGGAAGGATGAAATAATGACGTAGATAGTTGGAATAGATACAAATGTGATTAGGCTTTTAAGGTGGAGAATATGACTTGTAATAACTAGACCACGTAACACGGTTCTGCTTGGGTTTGGTATGCAGGTATAGCTCTCAAGTACAAGTCATTCATGTCTTTAGTTTGAATTATAATTCCTTGAAGGATTTAACAACATAATTATCCTTAATAGCCTTCATAATCATTGCTATTGCAGGAACTCTATGCCAAGGAAGAAAGTGGGCAGTTTGATGCATTCATTCTTGCTTGAACTTAGTACTGAGAGGCCATACAACATGTGTTTTTTTACGATTAAGAATAATAGTAGTGACTATGGGTTTGATGCTTGGTAATGATCATGAAAGCTGATTAGAGTGTATGGAGTATGGTAGTGTACGGTTTGGCAAATGATAAACACATTGGTACCTAGCTGCTTTGTGTGTTCACATGGGAAAACAAGAACAGACGATGAAATACCGTCACACCACAATCCATGGGCGTGACTTTTTGTATCACACTCATAACATAACATAGCGGAAGTCTTACATACAAGACCATAAAAACTAGACTGGATTAAAACCTTAACAGGTTACTTAAATTCACGCGTCCATCACGTTTACAATTTCAAACATAATCAGGCTTACATAAGAAAATCAAGCTCCCAAGCTTGTTTCTGAGTTGAACCAACCACAGCGAGCATAACCACACGTTCCTTGAGTCACATCGAGCCTTCCAAAATGCCTAAATCATAGAGAGAGAGTGTGTATCAAGTTTAGAGAGAGAGATAGAGTAAATAGGAGTGAGATGTAGTAATTGTATAAAAATTTAATATTCCAGTTTTATACCATTTGTGTCTGACTGGGGTCTTTAGTGGGTCACTACCTTGTAGTGGTGTACAAATTGGATATTTTTTAAAACTGGTTTCGGTTTCAAACCTAAATCTGTTTGGTCAATGTGGGTCAAAACCGGCTTAGCCTAAAACAGGTTCGGGTTCCAAACCGGTTTCAGGTTTGGGAAATCCGACCCTTTACAAACCGATTTGGATTGGTTTGGGAACTGGTTTGGGCCCAAACCGATTTAGTTTAAATTATTTCAAATTATTAAGTTAACTAAAATAAACATATAAAAATTTAACTCTTAAAAATCAAAGTAAAATACATAAAATATAAAACGTAGAAATATTACAAACGACTAAAAATTCTATTTTAGCTTTTAAAAAATAAATATCTAATGTAGTCGTCCATTCGTTGTGTATTTTGATGTTTTTATTCTTCGTCCCCCAAACACAAGATATTATGAAGGTAATCATCATATGCCGCTTCATCATCGGTCATTCCGGTGTCAATCCACTCTCTACTTCATTTTGTAAGGTCTATACTTAAAGGCTGATGAAACCAAAGCATCCAAAGAACTCTCAGCATGCATGCATGAAGTGCAGAGTAAAGTTACTTCGAAAGTTTTACACAACTCAAAAGAAATAAGCTAAGTGTAAAATCTTCCGAAGCCAAATGACAAATCTTCCGAAGCCAAAGATGAAGTCTTCTGAAGCTTCAGAGACAAAGTCTTCCAAATCGAAAGACTGATTTCTTCTGAAGACAGAGAAGACATGCTTTCTCTGATCATCTTTTGACTAAAGCTGAACAACTTTTTGTTTCCACTCTGAAGACTCACCAACTTATATGAGTTGGTGAAAAGGTCCATGCTTTTGTCAACTATAGATTATGGTCATTGGTCTGTAACTTTCTACTTCTATAACTTTTATCCTTTTTATAAGATGTGAGCTATCGCATGTCATAGTCACTAGTCAAAAGGCAATCTGTCTTTTGACTCTACATTGATCTTGTTGTCTAGATTAGTGTTTTCAGCTGGCCTTCAAAGTATGGCCGGCTGTAGGATGCAGTATAAAGTGTCTCAAGTACTTGTATCTTTAATGTATGCTTTGTAACACTTGTAAAAGAACTTGAGTGCAATATACATCATTCTTGAAAACCAATATCATCTTGTTATTATTCTTCTTGTTCTATCTCATATTTACTTGTGTTCTTAGTATCATCTAAAAAAACCCGATTCCCTATTTGATCTATTAAGTGTTCTAACTCTCTCCTTATTGTGAAACTTTTACATTGACCCCCTTCAACCCTTCAACAGTCTTTCAATTGGTATCAGAGCATTTTATGCTCTTGATTGTAAGATCTCACCATCTTAAATCCTTTAGTTTCACAAAACACTTAACAACTCAAATGGTAGCTCTTACCAAGGCTGATATGGAACCGGTACTATGACAAAATCTCCACTGATCACTCCTGATGACTTTGATACTTAGTGCCAAATAATGGAAGGCTTCATCAAGTCTCAAGAAAGCAGGATGTGGGGATCTGTTGTCTCAGGACCTCATGTACCATGCACCACTTCAGCTGCTGGTGGTGGTGGCATGATACCAAAGGAAGTGGCTGACTACTTAGACGAAGATTGGAAGAAGATTGATGTAGATCAGAAGGCCATGACTGCTCTCTAAACTGCTCTTCCAAACTCTATCTATAGAGGCTTCAAGAAGTGCAAAACTACTAAGAAACTATGGGATGCACTGAAGCTTATGTACGAGGGGTCAAATGAAGCAAATGAAAACAAGAAAGACCTCTTGAAGTAGTAGTTTGAGAACTTCACCTACAAAAAAGGTGCACCATGACTCAACAATACTTTAGGTATGTTGAGATCGTGGATACTCTAATGGATGTTGGAGTAAATCTTGAGAATAGGGATATTGTGAGGAAATTCATGTCTGCTCTTCCTAGACAATGGACACACTATTGTGTGGTCAATAAAAGGAATTGGAAGTGAGATCTGATCTTGAGTCCTTGAATATTTTAAAAGCTAATTTTAAAAAAGCTAAAAATGATTATAAACTTAAAATAGAAGATTTAGAGAAAACCATTTCATCTCTAAAACATGAGCACACAAATTAAAGGACTCAAATTAAGGATCTCATTACCAAATTAACTGAATGCCAGGTTGAGCTTGTGATCAGCAAAGCCCGAGCAGAAAAATGTGTTCTTGAAGAAGAGACCTTCAAGAACATCATATCCTCATCCTTGCATGCAAAGATTTGTTATTAGAATAAGCAGGGACTGGGATCTATTGAGATAGCTCCTCCACACACTCTACTATCTATAAGATCTTCAAGGTGTGGAACTTATCAAGATGAGCTTCCACTTGTAGATCCCATTCAAGAAAAGGATGAAGATGAGGAAGAGGTAGTGAAGGAAGGATCTGAGGAGTGAAGAAGATCATTCTAAGAAGGGTCACTATTCTTCTAAGGAGAGGAAAGAAAGAGGGTTGAGCAAATCCAAGAGAACAAACTTGATCAGAGCAGCAAAAGGGAATGACAAAGAAGGCTCAAGAGATAAAGGCCACCTTCAACTCCAAGCAAAAACAAGTCTTTATCTCTGTAGGATTTGAAGTGGTGAAGACTGAGGACATAACTATGAACTCTAGTACCAGGAGTTCTAGTTCTTGTCCATCTCATCCTTGTGAAGAAAAGAAGGCTGATTAAATATGCATCACTGCTACACAGCTTGAACCATTCATTTTCAAAAGCAAGCATCACCCTAAGAAGCCTGCTACATCATCTGTGAAGATGAAGATGGGTGTGGAAAGTGATCATGCTTAGCTTTCTAAACAAAAGAAGACTCTCAGAAGAAAGCCAACTGAATGTGTCATGTGTGGTAGTACTTCTCATCTTGCTAAGGATTGCATCTACAATCCCAAAAGTACTATCCACATGAATAAAAAGAAAACTTTTGAGAAGAAAAAGAAAAAAACAGCTTCGGATGGAAAATCTTCTTCTTTCGGAAGATCCAAAGTAAAGTTGGAGACAAGTTAAAACTTGCATTCGGAAGGAAATTTGGTCTCGGAAAAATGGAATGCTTCTGAAGCACTAAAGTCTACTGCAGTGAATGTAAGATCTTCCGAAGGTCCAGTCTCCAAAACTTCCAAAGCTATCAAAACTTCCAAAGTGTTGAAGGTCAAGTCTTATCTTCCAAAGATGGTATGGAAGATAAAGGAAGACCATGTGACTGAAAGTTCTTTATCAACAACAGCTGATGATCCTCAAAGATTGAATATAGTATCAATTACTATTGCATTTTCTTCAATTTATTTTGAAAAGCCCAAGACCAATGAGGCTTGGGTTTCCAAATATAACTAACCATCTTTTTTTGTGCAAGAACAGCTCAAGACCAAAGAAAATGTATGAATCATTGATAGTGGCTATTCCATGCACATGACAGGAAATGGCTCCTTGCTTCAAACTTTAAAAGATTTGATGGAGGACCAGTTGCTTTTGGAGGAGAATCTGGTGGTTACATTACTGGAAGGGGCAGGGTCACAAATGGTAAGCTCAGCATTGAAAAGGTAAACTTTGTCAAGGAGCTTGGGTACAATCTTCTGAGTGTATCCCAATTTTGTGATCAGATAAACAACAATCTCTTTACTAAGCATGAGTACATTGTTCTCAAGCCTAGGGTGGTCATTCCTTAAGAGCATATCCTGCTGAGAGCCCCTAGGAAAGGGAACATGTACAAGATGGACTTGCATGAAACATCCCCTTCAGGAGAAGTTTCTTGCTTTCTGTCTAAGGCCAATAGTGATGAGTCTTTCCTTTGGCATATAAGAATGTGCCATGTAAACTTTAAAAACATGAATAAACTAATTAAGAATGATTTGGTAACTGGAATGCCAAAGAAAAAGTTTACAAGTGATGATTATTGTGTTGCATGCCTGAAGGGGAAGCAACACAAGGTATCTAACAAGCAAAAGAAAATGAACTCCATCACTACTCCCCTACACGTATTACATATGGATCTCTTTAGCCCCACTAGTGTAATGAGTTTAGGAAGGACCTCTTATTGCTTGGTGATCAAAGATGACTTTATAAGATATACTTGGGTCTTCTTCCTTAGAACTAATGATGCGACTCCTGAAATCTTGAAGAAATTCATTCTGAAAATTGAGAATCAATGTGATCATAGGGTCAAGATCATAAGATGTGATCAAGGAACCAAATTTAAAAACCAAATCCTTGATGCATTTTGTGATGAAAAAGGTATTACAAGACAATATAGTGCTCCCAGGACTCCTCAGCAAAAAGGTGTTGCTGAGAGGAGAAACATGAAACTTATTAAAGCTGCAAAAACCATGTCGTTTGAATCTAAGCTGCCCATCACCTTCTGGGCGGAGGCAGTCAACACTGCCTGCTATGTGCAAAACAGAGTTTTAGTGGTTAAGACTCATGGTTAGACTCCTATGAACTATGGCACAAAAGGAGACCTTTCATTGGTTTCCTCAGATCATTTGGACGTCCTTACACCATCTTGAGTACCAAAGATAAAGTAGCCAAGTTTGCTGAGAAATCAGATGATGGACATTTTATTGGATACTCTTCCCAAACCAAGGCTTATTGTCACACCCTCAAAATTCACGTGCGGAGTTTTACCGTGAAGCGAGTGAAGAAACCAGGATCCCAGTCATTAGTTACTCAGAACGACACTATATGCAACCTTTAAAACAATTCAGAGTTTGAAACTTTAAAATATTTGAGGAAGCATTTTGTAAATAACCCAAACATAAGGTACTAAATGTAAACTGCGCAAAACAAGCGCCCAAACCAAAATACGCAAGTAAATGGTAAATTAAAAGTAAACAATGTTTGAACAAAGCATGCTTGACACGTGCGTGCTCCTATGGGAAGCTGCTAGAAACGACATGAGAAAAGCATACTAAAAGTGTCAACATGATGGTTGGTGAGTTAAAGAGTTTGTGATCATCGTAAACAGTAGCGTTAATAAAATATAAACAAGTGCATTGAAATAGATAGCTAGTCTAATTTCATTAGTAAAGAGCAATAGTGAGTTCACGATCGAAGCTGACTATGTTTGTCTGTTTGCCTCCCGCCACGACATACCAGGTCGTGACGCTATTAGTAGTTTAGGACAATATTGCACCCGTTGACTTCCAGTCACACGGGTGGGGCTTGTCAGACCCAGTAGTACTACCCAAAATTTCCCGCTAGATTTCTTAATTAATGATCCGAAAGTGTGAGGGCTTTCTATGGTATAACCCACTATGTCTTACCAAACACATGTTATAACAGTAAAGCATTTTAAAACCAAGTATGCTTTCTCCCCCAAAAAGATAAGTAAGTAAAAGTGGGGCATTGAACTCACCTGGTACGCAAATGAATGATTGTAAAACCTAATGATGAGTGGAAAGACAACCCTTCAAAGGTTACCTAGAACATACAAGTACATAAGTACGTGTACATAGAAGCTTAACAACCCTAAGTGCTCAACAAACACATTGACCCAAGGTTTTGGAAAACAAGACTCATTAGACCTAGTTGACCCGTTTGACCCATTGGTGACATGTGAAGTTAAGTTCTTGTTTGATCAAGTATAGCAATCCATCATTCATGGTTATCACACAAGTTATTCATGTATGCCACATTACAAACCCTTAAGTGGTATAAAGCTCATCATACACCATGGTTTATCAAGCAACACATATCAATCCCAAGAAGTCCACAATTACAATTTTAACTAACACATCATGCATCATCATGATTCTATCAATAGCTCCATAATCACCTAACAACATCCATTATCATGTATATTCCATAAGAGACTAAATTTCCAAAGTTGTGCATCAAGTATTCATACAACCCAAACAACACAATCTACTACCTTAGACATCGTCAACAAACATTCTAGCATGATCCTAACATCATAAACATGCTCAATTAACAATATCCAATGATCTATATAAATAAAGTTTCCCTTTCGGGAAAGTAACACTCAAAACCAAATCTAACATCCAATTCTTTTATAAATTCACCAACTTTATGCCTAATCAAGTTCATAACTACCATCTAGACATGACTAACATCATCAATTCATCATAATTCATCAATCTCATGCATAAAGTTACTATTAATAGTAAGGTATGAACAAAGCATCAAAACCATGAATTTCTTACATAATCTACATAAACTAACATCAATGCAATACAACTAACATCATACAATCATCAAACAACATCAATTTCAACTTTCATCATGATTTTCAAACCAGGGTTCTTCAAGAATCAAAAATCATAAAACTAATAAAAAATCTAACCTTTTAATCTTGTAGTAATCTAGAATTGATGCTTGCTACATGTTAGAATGCTTGAAACTAGATCAAAATCGATGAATGATTGTTGTTCTTGCTCAAAATCGAAGTGTATGTGTGTGTGTGTGGGGAGGTCGCGACCAAAAAGGGTGTGGGTGGGGGGATTAGGGTTTGAATTTTAATTATATTTTGTAATATTGTGTTTTGTGATAATTACAAACTTAACCCTTCTTGATTAAGTTTTATAAAACCTAATCTTTTTAGCACTTTGCAAATAAGTTCTTGGCTACAAAACACAAGCATTATCAACCCACAATAATAATCATATATATTTTCCACTAATTACAAAACACATGAAATAAATATAACACGTTGTCACGTTACAAGGTAAAATTCACAAATAATATTTAAGTTCACAAATCAAGTAAATAAAAATTAATAATCAATATTGTTAATCAAGTTTTTATCAGATAATCATTGTTAATTATTATTAGGTCACCAACGTTCAACGAAAACTAGTGTGTGCTCACAACACGTGTATGCAACACATGTTTTAGATTCAATTAGAAAAGCTCAGGTGATTTGATTCTCATAGACATCCGGCAAAGAACTTATCCCATCATCAAGGCTTATTGAGTAATATCATTAACTCTGCTTGATTTTCTTTTAAGTTTTAAACAATGATCTTAAGTTAAGAATCACTGTGCCTTTATTTAGGGAACAGATGATGAGAGCTCCAGGTCTATACTTACGTATAACAGAGGAGATGATCATCTAAGCATGTTGATGAGAGCTTTAGGTCTATACTCATGTATAACAGAGAAGATCATTGCTCTAGGTCAATGCTTCCGCATAGCAGAGGAGATAAGCACGAAATATACATCTGAAGAGCTAACGAAAAGCTACATTCAGGACTTGAGGATAGGGTGATTTTGGGAATGGTAGGAATCAAGGCAGAAGTCAGATACTCTCAACCCATTTTTGATGAGACTTTTAACTTTATGCAGGCCGAGATGTCATGGAAATGATCCTTATCACCGAGTTCTAAAGCTTTAGTTAGGCTACAGAAACACTATTTACTTCGTTTTCGGGCTAGCCTACCATGCATATCATATAATGAAACTGTCTTTTTAGATTTTAGAATTTTAAGTGATACAGACATCTACATCAGTTACAATCATTTCTCACAAAGTACAAGTCATGCAAATAAGCATACCAAGAAGACATACTATCATTTCTCAGTCATCCCATATCAAGTTCTTAATTCCCATTTCAATTATACTAGCAAAGAAAGTCTTCCAAATTATACTAGCAAAAAGATGAGAAATGAAGTACCAAGAAAATTGCAGTAATTGTGAAATGTGAACTGTAATAGTGCAGATAAGAATCCAAAATGTGGATAAGATACCAAAAACATAACCAGTTTGTTCAGCCTCAAATTTAAATAAGAAACATTCTCTGTCGGTAAACCAGATTACTAACAGTCCTCCTGAACTGTTCCTGCACTCATAAACCGATTAATTAGAGAGGGGGACCCATGCCATCATGGTCCTGGGAGTTCCCTTTTCATCAGTGTATGTAACCTGTTTAAGCACACACACTTTTGAAAAATCATTTATTTCTTTATCGTTTTCATTTTGTTTTACTTTCCAAATTTGTTTTTGTTCAATTACTTTTGATTTGAAAGAATTGAATTTGGAAATCATTTTCTTTTTAAGACCCAATGGAAGAGATTTTAATTTTGAAACATTGTTTTTTTTTATCTTTGAATCATGTGAAACCGGCTTCACATGAGAAGGTTTGGATAGATTGTTCTTTATCCAACCATTCAAAGATATGTGCTTTTTACGTTTTGAACCAGAGAAGCAACCCGTGCCCCAAGCTTATCTTTGAACTTGAGGGCACTTCTTCAGCACATGACCTTCTTTTCCACATCTAAAGCAAGCCTTGAAAGGCTTTTGGTTCATTGTAGTCCCGTGGATAGTAGGAGAGGGTGGAGCCTGCTTTGAGGTTGATGCAGCTTGTTGACAACCTTGATGCTTCTTCTTTTGGTTATAAGGAAATTGAACCTTTTGAGGCTTTGTCAATGTGGATTTCGAACTGGGCTGTGATTTGATTTGTGATGTTTCAGGAGCTAAGATCTAAACATTCTTCTTAGAACCTTTTTGTATGACTGGTGACTTGTTAGACTTGGAAGCAGATTTGTGAAGATCATGATGGATAGCAGATGAAGATGGTGAGTGCTTCTGATGAGCTTGGGAGGAACTGCTGATTTGCTTAGCAGTTGGAGATGAGATCCGTATAGGTCTTGATTCAACTTTTCGAAGCATTTGACACTTGATAACTTTAGGTGACTTGATGATTTCTGATTCATCATCAGAGCTTGTCCAGTCTTGTATACATAAGTCAGCTTCCAATGGATCTTGATTGATGACTCTTGTTGTGTCGGTTTGTGTTGTTGAGTTCTGATTGCTTGACGATTCCACAGCTGTTACTTCTTTGACAAACTTGACAAGAACACATGAAGGGATGTTACCTATCTTGAATTTGTTAAAGAAGTTACGGGAAACAACTGATACTGTTTTTGAAGCATCAGAGGTGGAATTTTCATTTTGCACATCAGATCCTTGCTTGATGAGCCCCAAACCTGCAGGAAAATCATATTCATCTCGAACCTCTTTGTGATTAATGCTAATTAAACCAGCATGTAAACTATTAGTATCTGCAGCTTCAATTAAATCATTAGATGGATGAGGTTGAGGCATAGGAGAGTAACAGTAAGTGCTAGGAGTAGGATAAACATATGAAGTTTCACCACATCCCACACCCGTTTTGATTCTAGCTCCCCTTTGCTTAGAGAATAGTTCTTCCTGTTTCATCCCTGATATCCTTCATTTATCAAGTTTAGTTTTAAGCTTGCTAGTCTCAAATTCTGCTAATGTGACTCGTTCGCTCAAAACATTAATCTCGACATTCTTTTCTAAAAGATTTGTTTTTAAAAGATCGTTTTCTTTTAAAGCTTCTCTTAGTTTAATGAAATATTTGGACTCATTGATTTTAAGTTCTTTGTTTATTCGTTTTAATTCTTTTTCATTTTCTAACAATAATCTGTTAGCTTTATAAACCCCGAATAAATGAATTTTGCAGGGAGGAGAACACATGTCTTGAACAACCTTATAAGGAAGCCCCATAACAATCTTTTCAGCAGCTAGGGCTTTTTCACATTGACATACAGGAGTGTTCTTTTTGTATTCTTCCTCCTCAGCAGCTCTCTTCTTAGCTTCTACAGCTTCAACTTCCTCTTGCTTTCCTTCATCCTGAACTTTACACCGACTTGCACAATCACCAACATCACCAACTCTCTCACCTTGAGTGTCACACCTGAATTCTTTGAAAGGATCAAAATCTTCAACAGAATCCTCATCACTATTTACTACCTCAGCCATCAATGCATGGTTGACTTCTTCTTTAGTTTCTTTGATCTCGACACTTGAAGATACACCACCATACAAGGATTGATTATACACTCCTCTTTTTATATCCAAATCAAATGACTTCAGCTTGTTGATAACTTCCATGAGTTTGTAGTCAGCAAAATTTATTTCCTGCTTTAACAATCTAACTTGTGGACTCCACTGTAGAGGAAGAGAGTCCAAAAGTTTTGTGACTTGTTCATGGTTCCCTAGCTGGTCATCATACTTCTTAAGATTGCTTGCCACCATCAGAAATCGATCAACAAAATTAGATATCTTTTCATCTTTCATGGTAGCAAAATAATCAAACTGACTTTGTGCTGATATTAGATTATCATATTTATGGAAATTAGCTACGTCTAAAGAAGACATTTTAGTAATGATAAGAGGATAAATTCACTGAAATTTCACTAAATTCGCTGACAAATTCGCTAAATTTTCACTAATTTCGCTGGCAAGTTCGCTGGTAATTTCGCTAGTAGTTTTGCTAGTAGTTTCGCCAGTAATATCGACAGCATTTTCGCCCAGCAGTGGCACGCTGATGCTAGTTTCGCAGGGTAGATTCGCCCGAAACTAGTTGAACTTTCGTTCAGAGAATAATTTGGCAGCTTCGCTGGGATTGGCACACAAACACTCTGAACTTTCGTTCAACACATGTACTTTCGCTGGAACGAGGAAACCAGATCCAAAAACCAAGAACAACTTAGTTTCGCTGAAGGAACCCGAGTTTCGCCAGGCGAAACTATGTAGTTTCACAGGAAGATGCTGTAATTTTGCTGGACGAGCTGTAAATTCGTCCGACGAATCTGGACAGCCTTTTTCAGCACGAAATCAGCTCAAACTCATCCAAATCTCAATGGATTTGAGATCTGATGATTCCTATAGCTTTCGACACCAAAATCGTGCAATCCTCAATCAATTTCCATATCCAAAACAATCAAATCAGATCGAAAATAAATGGAACAGTGGCTTAGAACTTCAACCAAACAAAAACTCAAATCATCAAGAGCACAATGGCTCTGATACCAAATTGTCGGTCCTTCTGATCGATATAACAGTGCACTTGATTGATAAACACAAACGAATCCCACTGATGACACAGATATCAATGATATTTGTGTACAAAATAGATCAAACACTATAAAATAAGGATGAACAAGATGAACACCTCAAGAACATTCAATAAAACCCTTGTTTGATCTCCATTGATTTGCATAAGATCTTGTTTACATGGAACCTTCAAATCTAGCTCTTTCCCCCCACCCCAACACACTAATGACACTAGCTATATATAGTCTAATGACAATTAGACTTAATGACAACTAGCCCCCTAGACTATCATTAAAAACATGACAATTATGAAATTACAATTAAGACACAAACTAGACAACTAAAGATTAAATATATATTTTATTGAAAACAAAATATATATTAACTCTAAGACCCGTGTTCTTTGTATCTTCAACATCTCGTTACTAAACTTCGTTCCGAACGTGTCGTCTTGACTTTTGTGTTGACTTTGACTTTAATGTTGACTTTTGTTGACTTTGACTGCGTTGATAATATTAGACTATTTTTCAGACCCAACAGTCTTCATCCGCTGCACATACTTAGACTTAAATCTTCATCCGCTGCATGTTGACCTTCATCTGCTGTGAACTGCTTCTCATCCGCTGTGGATAGTTGTCAAAAATTTCTTTTATCTATAATTCTGAAAAAGAAAGTTAAACAAATATTAGTGTTTGTTATGAATATTAATGATGCTATTGTTTTAGTAAATGATTGTTTGAATGTTAGAATACATTATGTTTGATTATGGCAAGCATCATCCTTTAAAGCATTAATCCATTAATGTACTTGTTGAGTCCAACAATACTCCCCCTAAGGATGATGTTGCCATCTATTTAATGATTGCTTGTTAATGTTTTGTTTGTTAGAAACAATGTGTGTGTGTTGGTGCTTGTTAATGATTTATTTGTTAGGAAAATGTGTGTGTGAGCTTGATATGAAAGATTGTACGTTATAGAAATGGTTTGTTTGTTCACAGTGGATGAACATTTGTTCATGCGCTGTGGACCCTTGAATGATTTTTGATTGTTCACTTCAGATGAACATTTGTTCATGCGCTGTGGACACTTGGAAATTTGTTTGATTGTACACAACGAATAAACATTTGTTCATGCGCCGTGGACACTTGAAAATGATGTGTTTGATTGTACATAATGGATAAACATTTTTTCATGCACTGTGGACACTTGGATGTGATGTGTGAATGTTTACAGCGTATGATTACCTATGTGCATATGCTGTATACACTTGTACTATTTCTACAACGGATGACTTATGTTAGTCATGCGCTATGGAATGGCATTGTATTCACAGCGGATGTCTAGTCAACATCATGCGCTGTGAACACTTGTATGTTCACAAGTGCATAGCGGATGTTTATTTGTTTTGTCCGCTATATACACTTGAAGTATTTTGCATGTTATGATGGTTACTGTAGCTACAACGGATGTGTGTTTGTGTGTTCGCTGTGTCAACAGTTGTCAAATTTTCTACAATTTTGAAAAAACTTGATTAATTTTCTTCAGAAGCAAATGTTTGTTTTGACAAGATTTCTTCCATAGCAAATGTTTGTTTTGAAATGATTTCTTCCGAAGCAAATGTTTGTTTTGACATGATTTCTTCCGAAGCAAATTTTGTAAATTTTTCTTCCGAAACTTATGTTTGATAAAATTTTTAAAGATTTAGTTTGTTTGAAAAATGATTCTGAATTGTTTCAAAAATTGCATGTTTGTTAAAATGTTAAAATTTTAACATGATCAATCTATGGATGTTAAAATATCACTCACAAGTAATATTATGCAATAGTATACATATGTATGTGAGTCAAACTGCTGTGTTTGGGTGCTGGCTTGACTTGGCTTTGTTTAAAACTCAAAATTTTGAAAATTTCAAAATTTGAAATGTATGAATCATGCACAATTCTGCTGTCTTTGATATTTTCATGTTTAATTTCTCCCCCTAAATTTTTGCATAGTTATAAAAATCTTTTATAAAAATGACAAAAATTTATATGTGTGTGAGTGGAAATTATCAAAGTCCAATTGATTGCTTGCTTGATAAAAGTTAGAAAGATAATGCCTTATCTAACTAATAAATGAATGATTTTCATGTTTGAACATGAATCATTTTCACATAACATAAGATCATACTAGTCTAAAATTCTCACTGAGTGGTTTGTATGGTTTTGAGAATAGACATAGACTAGAACAATGTTGATTGCAGATATTGTGATCCCACTTAAACTCATGCATGGTATTAATGATTGATTGAAACAGTGAGTGATTATCATGTTTTGAGTTGATTGATATGAGTTGTATGTACCCCACATCTGATTGTATGTTTGGTACAACCCTCATCAAGATATGCTAGAAAGCACTTCAATACTTAAGACCTAGCTACTTAGGAGTATAAATGCTCAATTTGATCCATGATGTTTGATCCTTATTGGGATTCTTTTTCACTTCACTTTGGAAGGTGATCCTCTTTGGGATTCTTTTGATTCATTCACAAGGAATGTAGTCTTGAAGACTTTATTGATTGTTCATCCATGATGGATGTGTTCCTCATTAGGAATCTTTTTGGATTATGATTTAGGTCATTCAGGTCTGTGCTTAGCACAATAAAGAATACCTTGGTGTACTCCAGGTCTATGAAAATCATAACAAAGGAGACACTTGTATAATTGGGCAAATTATAAACTGTTTCACTTGGTGTATTGTAGTTACTTTATAAGCAATCTTTATTGGATAGATTAATACTCACCATAAACCAAGATGTGTTGTTTGACCACACAATCAAGTGAATTTAGTTCTTCACTGTTGTATGTGATGTTAGGTGTCCCATGCTGAGCCTATCCATATATCAAGCAAAGTACAGTCAGTCTTTATTAGGGGAAAATAACTCAAGTGAAGAATATGCTAGTGTACTATCATTTCTCATGAATGGTATGTGTGATTCAATGTATTTAAAAAATGATGTGTTTGTTTGATATCTTGATTTTGAAAGATACATGTTTGATGTTAAACTTGGACTTTGATAAAATCAAGCTTGTTTGATTTTAATGTTTTGAAAAACATTACTTGTTTGATTCAGAGTTAATCATACCAAGTGACTGAACCAAAAATTCAAATCTTGTTGAATCTAATGGTTTAGTAAATAGGTCAGCCAATTGATTGTCTGTATGGACTTTGATCAACTTGATCAGACCCTTTTCTGAGCAATCTCTCAGAAAGTGATATCTAATCTCTATGTGTTTTGTTTTTGAATGTTGAACAGGATTGTCAGTGATAAACATGGCAGCAGAATTGTCAATTTTTATGGGTGTTTAAAGAAAATTAAAGCCATAGTCAAGCATTTGGTTTTGAATCCAAAGCACTTAAGAACAGCATGCAGAAGCAGCTATGTATTCTACTTTAGCTGTTGACACAGAGACATTTGTTTGTTTCTTGCACTGCCAAGAGATCAATCTTGATTCAAGAAACTGACAACCTTTGGTAGTGGATTTTCTGTTTTGATTGCATCCTCCATAATCACTGTCTGTGTATGCATATAAAGAAAAATCTCCATCTTTGGGATACCACAAACCAAGAGATGGTTTGCCTTTCAAGTATCTAAAGATTCTCTTTACTGCATTGATGTGTGATTCTTTGGGATCTGCTTGATATCTTGCACACATGCAGACTGCATACATGATGTCTGGTCTGCTTGCTGTTAGGTACACCAGGGAACCTATCATGGAATATAAAGTTTCTCGTCCACTATTTTCCTTCTGGATCGGGTCCAAACTTTAATCCAGTTGCAAATGATGTTTTGCTGGATGTGCAATCAGACATGTTGTATTTCTTCAATATCTGATTCACATATTTGCTTTGATTGATGAAAATTCCTTCAGCATCTTGTTGAACTTGAAGACCAAGGAAGAATTTAAGTTCTCCCATTGAGCTCATCTAGAATTTTGATTGCATAAGAGTTTCAAACTCTTTGCAAAGATGTGTGTTTGTGGATCCAAAGATTATGTCATCCACGTAGACTTGCACTACTAACAAGTCTTGTTCTTTTTTTTTAAGAACAATGTTTGGTCAATTTTCCCACGGGTGTATCCATTCTGTAGTAGAAACTTTGATAATGTTTCATACCACTTCCTGGGTGCTTGATGAAGACCATACAGAGCTTTATCTAACTTGTAGACTCTGTGAGGGAAGTCTAGATCTTCAAACCCTGGTGGTTGAGTAACATATACCTCTTCATCTATCTTACCATAGAGGAATGCACATTTGAAATCCATTTGGTAGATAGTGAAACTCTTGGATGAGGCATAAGTAAGGAATACTCGGATGGCTTCCAGTCTTGCTAAAGGAGCAAAGACATCATCATAGTCAATGCCTTCCTCTTGAGTATAACCCTGGACTATTAGCCTTGCTTTGTTTCTTATGACAATCCCTCTGTCATCTGCTTTGTTTCGGAAGAGCCACCTTGTGCCAATTGCACATTGACCTTTAGGTAGATCAACAAGCTTCCATACTTCTTGTTTCTTAAATTGTTGTAGTTCCTCTTGCATGGATTCTATTCAACTGTTGTATTTGAGTGCATCAGTGATGTTTTTAGGTATAGTTAGGGATAAGAAGCAGGAGTACAGACACATGTTTGCTATATCAGATTGACTTCGAGTTAATCTGGTATTGAGGTCACCTATGATATTTTCTATGGGATGGTCTTTGTGAACTCTTGTTGTTGTAATCTGATTAACAGGAATTTTTGGATCAAGATTGGTGATTGTTTGAGAAGGGGATGATGGTTGAGCAAGAGTATCAGGAATTGTTTGTTTATCTGGCTGAGGGATCTCATTGAATGTTTGAGGTGAATCATGAAAGAAATCTAAGATTTCATCTTCATGATATGTGTCTGGTAATGAGTGGTAATCATCATCTTCTTCAGCATTGGTTGGTTGATGTGGTTTTGTTTGGTTGTGTGGTTGTGGTTAGGTGGTCATAGGAGATGAAGATGATGGCGTGTTTGATGATGTTCCTTTTGATGTGTTTGTTTGTTCTGGAGGAGTTGAAACTGTTGTACTTGAAGGAGTGTTGTTAGTTCTCCTTGGAGGATCAGCAGTTAACGGAACATCAATGGTTGTTGGTGGAACCATTGGATACTCATGGTTATCCTTGATATCTGAAACATCAAAATAAGATGTGTCAAATGATTTAGTTAAAGCAATAATATCAAACAACCAGCTTGATCCAATGACTTTCTTAGTGAAAGAATGTTCATTAAAAACAACATCTGTTGTTTCTTCCACTATATTTAGTCTTGGATTGTATACTCTATAAACTTTTTAGCTTCTAGAGTATCCAATAAAGAATCCATCATCTGCTTTTGGACCAAATTTGGATAATTGTTCTCTGGTGTTTAATATTGATACAGAACATCCAAATGCCATAAGAAATCCTATGAATGGTTTTCTTTTAAACATTAATTCATAAGGCAGTTTGGAATGTTCTTTGATGATTAATGTTCTGTTTTGTATGTAGCAAGCTGTGTTGATTGCTTCAGCCCAAAAGGATATGGGTAATAGAGAGTCAGCTAGCATAGATCTGGCTACTTCTATCAATGTTCTGTTTCTCCGTTCAGCTGCTCCATTTTGCTGAGGAGTTCTTGCTACGCTAAATTGATGACTAATTCCTTTTTCTGGACAAAAAGAAGAAATGTAGTCATTCTTAAATTCAGTACCATCATCATTTTTTAAAGATTTAACTTTGAGATCTAATTGATTCTTAATCTTACTGATAAAAGATTTTATTACGTCTGCTGTTTCTGACTTGTGTAGTAGAAAGAAAACCCATATGAATCTGGTATAGTCATCTACTATAACAAGACAGTATTGCTTCTTTCCTATGCTTAGGATGTTTGTTGGGCCAAATAGGTCCATGTGAAGCAATTTGAGTGGTGTGTTATTAGAGTTTACCAATTTTGACTTATGGGACACTCAATGTTGTTTGCCTTTCAGACATGCTATGCAGTGGTCTGTACAGAAGAATTCTTTTTATGGTAAACCTATTACTAGATCACCTTTTACAAGTTGGTTCATTCTATTAAAGTTAGAGTGTCCTGATCGTTTGTGCCACAATTGGGAAACATCTTCTAATGCTTTTGATAATAAACAAGTTTCAGGGTTGATGCTGAAACAATATTCATATCAACAATGTATGTATTGTTATGATAGGAAGTTTTCAAAAGGATACAGTCTTCTAGAATTTGAAGCCCCGACTTGATGATGTAGCAGTTGTTGGAGTCAAATAAGGTGGCATATCCTTTGTCGCATATTTGGGATACACTTAGAAGATTGAACTGAAGATTGGAGCAGTAGTTGACATTCTTAAAGCTAATCAACCCATTAGTTACTGTTCCTTCGCCAGTTTTCTTCCCACCTGTCTTGTCTCCTCCAAAGGCTACATTACCTCTAAGTTTGCTCTTAAAATCCCGAAGAAGGGAACAGTTTCCAGTCATATGTCGGGAGCATCCTCTGTCAACATACCAAATGTTGTCAGGCTTTCTTTGATGTCCCTTCAAAAGAAAAGAAATTAGTTAGTTGGTGCAACCCAAGCCATGATGGTCTTGGGTTTTCCGTCTTTCCCTACGACATAAATTTCTTTTAGAATGGCATTGTCTGCTGGTTTAGGAATTCTAGGTACACTAGATTTCCATTGATTATTTTTAGCTCTATCAGGAGAAGTATTTTGAGCCCTTCTTCTTTGAGAGTTAATGTCTGGTGACTGTCTGTTCTGAGACTTATGTCTCCTTGTAGGTTGTTTAAAGTTGTCATAAAATGTTCTGTCACTGTTTAAAACAAAGTTTTGGTGAGGAGTTTGTCTTGGAACTCCTCTTTTGTTCTTAATTTGAACACTTTTTTTTTCCTCAGTTGATTTCTCAACTTGAACCTGTTTGTTTTGCTTTTTATTTTTTTATTGAAAAAGCAATTTGTTGTGCTGTGGTTATTTCTTTCACAAATTGAACAATAGTTATGAAAATGGCATGTAACAGTACTGTGATTATTCATGTTACAGTACTTATAGTATTTACCATACTTGCATTTTTTAGTGGAGTGTGTGTATTGATCACACCACTCACAATATGGTAACTCTAATTTTGTTTGTTTGTTAGTAACTTTTGTTTTCAAATTTGATTTTGAGGGAATTTCAAAAGTTACTGTTTGTTGTTTTGGCTGAATTATGGCTTTGCCTTTCCCTTTATTTACCTGTTTGGGAGAGACAGTGGAAGTTATAGTTTTCCGTCCACCAGAACAGATATCAAAACCTTTAATCTGTTTTGTTTGTTTGTTTGATGTATCAGCCACACTTGAAACCTTTTGAGTTTCAGTAATTGGCTGACTTGGCTCATCATCCAATAAATCATCTTCATCATCATCTGTTATTTGTTCATCAAATTCATTATTCTCTCCTTGATAAAAGTCAGTTGATTTGATTTGTGGTGATACTAAACTTTTAACAAATTTTATGAAAGGTGATTTTGATGATGATGATGATGATTGTTTGGAATCATCAGTCTTCTCATAAGTGTCAGGAGATTCATCCTGTTTGTTGGTCATTGATTAAGGTAAAAGAATATAATTATCATTGTAAGGTGGGCTGACCTTGTTATATCCTAAACCTGATGGGTCTTTGAATACCCTTTGTTGAGCAAGAAGTTCTTCGAACTTCTTGTTGCTTACCTTAAACTTCTGAAGTTTTACTTCAGTTTCAGCATGCAATGCTTTTGATTCAGTCAATGATGCAAAGAGGTGCTCAACTTGAGCTGCTAGTGTTAATTTCTTAGACATTAGTTTATCTAAGTCATTTTGTAATGAAAGTATTTTGGTTGCATATGTTTATGTTCTGATTTTAAACTTTCATTTAAAATGTTTGTTTCTATAACTTTCTTCGAAAGTTTGTCTGCATGCTCTCTATATCTGTTGACCTCATCATACATGCCTGTGTGCAGAGGTGCTCCTTTACCTCTTTCGGGATGTCTGATATTTTATCTTCAATATCTGCCATAAGGGCATGATCTGGAGATGGAATTTCAGCCTCATATAGGCTCTAGTCATATTCACCATCTTGTTTGATTATCATTGCAGAAGATTTTGAATGTTGATTTGGATTGTACTGTGTGATTTGTGGTGGGGTTGGTGCAGCTAGAATGCTGATTGGAGGTGGCACCTGTCTGTTAGAATGATAACCACTGGATGTTTATGCCTGATGTATGTTTCTGTTAACTCTTGGCTGTTGACATTCTCTTGAAAAGTGTCTATAGAGTTGACAATTATAGCATCTCACTTTTGTCTTATCAAAACCAATCCTGGTTTTCTTGTCCATGTTCAATCCCTGATTTTTTTGTAGAAACCTTTTAGATCTTTATGCAATCATAGCCATGGACCATTGAAGATCTATTTCTTCTACCATATCTGGTGGAAGTTCATCCAAATCTTGCTGAATGATCTGTGATGGTGTTAGACTTGCACCTAAAAATGCTTCAAAGCTTGTAGAAAAGGCTGCATAAGCTGTCTTTTGCTCTTCACTTTGCAGGATTATAGTGAGAGCATCTATTGGCTTTTCAAGTCTATGTATGTTGTTGGATTGAGGTTTTGGCTGTTTGTTTGAGCTAGAGTTATGTGGATGTTGTTTACTTTGAGGTGTTGCTTCATGTGAAGCATGCACACCAGTCTTTTTAGACTTATGTTTGTTGCTGGATAATTCCGGTGCTGAGAAGAATGATGTATCACTGGAGTCCAAAAATTCTTCATCTTCTTCTTCTCCAGTGCTTTTCAGAAATGCACTGTCTGTTTGTTGTGGTTCTTTGAATTTGTAAGCCTCTACATGTCTGATGTGATTGTTATTTCTGGATTTTTCATCCATTTCCAGAGCTTCAACCTTGGCTACCAGAGAGTCAAGAGATAAGGCTTCCAAATCCAATGTTGCCTTCATCAAGGATACTGACTTAGTCCAGCTCTCATGCAGCATGTGCAACATCTTCTTGTTGATTTCAACAGCTTCATATTTCAGTCCATATACAATCATTTCATTTACAAACTGGACATATCTATATAGCTGTTGTGGGATAGATTCTCCCTGGATGTGATGGAAAGTTTCATATTGGGTTCTCAGTTTCTCTTTCTTGATTTCCTGTATTTCTTCACTTCCTTAACACATTGTGAGAAGAACTTTCCACAATTCATGAGCTGTTTTGAAATTTTCAACAAGAGTTAAAATTTCAAAAGGCAATGTCATTGCTAGTATACTGTATGCCTTCATGTTTGTTTTGACCCTCTTGAGGTCATCACCAGCTATGTTTTTCAAGCTAACTGGCTTCTGTATGTTGTAATCAGGTCCAAGAGTTAGAGGAATGAAAGGACCCTCAGTTATAGAAGTCCATAAATCAGGGTCTTGAAAAATTATCCAGTTCCTGAACATAATCTTCCATTGTTTGAAGTCTGACTTGTTCTTTAGTCTGGGTAGTTTTAGACCACTGTTTGTTCCTGAAATTTCATCAGCCATGATTGTTTAATTTTAACCTAACGTTTTAAGTTAAATTTGTTTGATGATTTTAGTCCAGTACTAAATTTGTTTAATCCTAAGGTCTCTAGGATTTGTTTGTTGTTGATAAACCTTTTTAATTAGATTTACCGAATAAAAAGAAATTAATTAATTAAAATTAATTAATATCCAATGTTAGATCACTTTCAAATCTCGGTGAAAAGAAAGGAATATTCTGTGAAAGGAATGTTAACTTTCTAATTAATGCGGTCAATAGAAAGTCAAAACCCTTAAAACACAAAATTGTTTTTAACAGATTACTTTTTAGATCAAAAAGTAACTTTTTGAAAAAGTTCAAAAGAAGATTTCGGATCTTCTTTGAATTTTCAGTTGAACCATCACAATCTCCGTAGATTATGAAGGTTTTTGCAAAATCAAAACCTAGGGTTTGTTCTAGGGTTTTTTGTGTTGCAGCTATAATGATCTTCACAGATTCAACAATAGATGTGTTGAATGAAGAACTGTAAACTGATGGTAAAGAGTTTTTCACTAGAATATGATGATTTTGAACAATCTGAACGGTTCAAACTGTTCAAAACAATGTAGTTTTGATGAAAATTGAATGAAACAGTACTTGAACACTTTTTATCAAAAAGCCTTTAAAACCGATAAGGTTTTAAGGTAATGAGATGATTTTTTGTTAAAAACTGTTGTTGAATGTTGAAAACAAATAGAACAATACCCGTGTATTGTTATATCAAAGAATACCCATGTATTCTAATGGGTTTTCAGAGAATGTTTGATGATGAACACAATGAAAACTTGTGTATGAATGATGTTTAAGCTTAAAAATCACAAACACTTCTTCAAAATGCACAAAAACAGATTATCAAATCATGTTTGTAGCATTTAATGAATGTTGAGAGTAGAAGAAGATGGTTTTGATGATTTTTTAGCTTGAAAATGTATTGTTTGAAGCTAATGAACAACTGATATCATCTTGTTGATTGAGAGGATCAAAAACCAATGAATGATTTGAGTCAAAGCTCTGATACCACTAGATGAAATTAACTTAAACACATGTCGAACATGAACATATTAGAACAATATTCAACATGAACAGGTTGATTCCCCCAAGGATCTTTTCAAAATCTCTCAATAATCAACAAACATGAACCATGGTGCGGAAACCCATGATAGATGCTATGAAATCAGTGTGTGTGAGTGATTGTGTGTTTAAATGCTCTAAAATAATAATAACTGCTTGTTTGATTGATTGCTCAAAAGCTTATAAAGGATTAGGGTAGAATGCTATTTATAGCCTATACACATAGCTATATACAATTACTAAACTACCCTTATGTAAATGAAAATTACATAAAAAATAATTCTAAGTCAATAAGCTATCCGCTGTGATGATTGGTCGTCCGCTGTGGATGTTTTGGTCATCCGTTGTGGAAGAAGATTGTTTATCCGCTGTGCAGTGTTGATTGTCTTTAACTATGGAATGTTCATCCATTACAGATGAACATCTGCTGTGGAATATTTATTCGCTGTGGATGAACATCCACTGTGGACTTGTATCCGTTGTCTGTTGTTCATCTGCTATAGGATGTCATCATCCGCTGCACACACTTAGACTTAAATCTTCATCCGCTGCATGTTGACCTTCATCTGCTGTGAACTACTTCTCATCCGCTGTGGATACTTGTCAAAAATTTCTTTTATCTACAATTCTGAAAAAGAAATTTAAACAAATATGTTTGTTATGAATAATAATGATGCTAATGTGTTAGTAAATGATTGTTTGAATGTTAGAACACATTATGTTTGATTATGGCAATCATCATCCTTTAAAGCATCAATCCATTAATGCACTTGTTGAGTCCAACATACAATAATGAGTAACATCCAACATATTAATCTCATCGAAGTATGGTAAATAGTAAGAAATAATAAATTTGTCACAACCATAATATTTATAACCAAAATAATAACCAAAGTCAAATAAATTGTAAATGATTCACAAAATATTCCATCAATGTCAAAATTTTTAGTTTTTCAGTTGGGTGGGAAACAACCCTTCCCACATAGGTTTCAAAAAGAAAAGAAACACTATGCAGTCCAAATCAAATGAATTTGAAAATGAATCCAACATATCAGATTCATCACTGTCCTCTTCCATCTCTTCTGGTTCTTCTTCTTCCAGGGCTTCCTCTGGCTCTTCTTCAGGTTCCTCTGCAGGGTCTTCTTCATTAGGGTATTCCCCAGGTGCAGGGTCGTTCGCAATCTAAAGTGACGGTAGCTGTGCCTCCAGCTCAGTCAATCTATCATCTGTCCCTACACTGTGAAGATCTTGCACGGACATGCACTCAGTAAGTGCAAAAACATTACCAGCCAAGGTATGATGCCCACTAATGGACATCGAAAGTCGCTCCTGAAGTGTCTCCACTAGTAAACACAGCTGACGCATCTCGTGTCGTAAAATGGAGTTCTCGTCAGTCACTCCTCTGATGCGCTGTCGCTTAGTGTCAAGTGTAGCAACCAAAGCTGCAACCGCCTGCTCGAGAGGAATAAACAGAGAAGGAAGGGTAGGTGCCGTAGAGGCAGTCTCCGACCTAGTCCTAGGGCTAGTAGTAGCTATAGCTAGAACACGCTCCCTTTAGACCATGCGATCAGCATAGGTGGGATAGTAACTCCAGTTCCGTGGAGCATCGCGCTCGGGTAGTGCAAAAGGATGATCCCAGTCTATCTCTTCAGAAGGATAGGGATGTCGAGGCCAGTTAGATCCTCTTTCTGGTATGGGAGGAGGAGGAGGTGACTCAGAATGTGCAGGCCTCTTACCCAGAGCCCGTGAAGACGATGCCATGCTGCGAGGTACGTGACGTGTATGCCAGTGAGTATATAGTAAGGGATAAGTATCGAGTAACTAACAAACCGTGTGGTTATAGTCTAGTGTGTATGCAACCTAGTTCCCTATAACAAATGGCTCTAATACCAATCTGTCACACATTCAAAATCCACATGCAGGGTTTTACCGCGAGGCGAGTGAACAAATTAGGATCCCAGTCATTAGTTACTCAGAACCACAGTATATGAAACCTTTAAAACAATTCAGAGTTTGAAACTTTAAAATATTTGCGAAAGTGTTTTGTAAATATACCAAACACAAGGTACTAAATTTAAACTGCGCAAAACACACGCCCAAACCAAAATATGCAAGTAAATGCTAAATTAAAAGTAAACAATGTTTGAACAAAGCATGCTTGACATGTGCGTGCTTCTATGGGCCGCTTCTAGAAACAACCTGAGAAAAGAATACTAAAAGTGTCAACACAATGGTTGGTGAGTTCAAGAGTTGGTAATCATCGTAAACAGTAGCGTTAATAAAATATAAACAAGTGCATTGAAATAGATAGCTAGTCTAATTTCATTAGTAAAGAGCAATAGTGATTTCGCGATCAAAGCTGACTATGTTTGTCTGTTTGCCTCCCGCCATGACATACCAGGTCGTAACGCTATTAGTAGTTTAGGACAATATTGCACCTGTTGACTTCCGGTCACACAGGTGGGGCTTGTCAGACCCAGTAGTACTACCCAAAATTTTCTCTAGATTCCTTAATTAACGATCCAAAAGTGTGAGGGCTTTCTATGGTATAACCCACTATGTCATACCAAACACATGTTATAACAGTAAAGCGTTTTAAAACCAAGTATGCTTTCTACCCCAAAAAGAGAAGTAAGTAAAAGTGGGGCATTGAACTCACTAGGTGCGCAAATGAATGATTGTAAAAGCTAATGATGAGTGGCAAGACAACCCTTTAAAGGTTACCTAGAACACACAAGTACATAATTACATGTACATAGAAGCTTAACAACCCTAAGTGCTTAACAAACACATTGACCCAAGGTTTTGGAAAACAAGACTCATTAGACCTAGTTGACCCGTTTGACCCGTTGGTGACATGACAAGTTAAGTTCTTATTTGATCAAGTATAGCAATCCATCATTCATGGTTATCACACAAGTTATTCACATATGCCATATTACAAACTCTTAAGTGCTATAAAGCTCATCATACACCATGGTTTATCAAACAACACATATAAAATCCAAGAAGTCCACAATTACAATTTTAACTAACACATCGTGCATCATCATGATTCTATCATAATTCCAACATAGCTCCATAATCACCTAACAACAGCCATTATCATGTATATTCTATAAGAGCCTAAATTTTCAAAGTTGTGCATCAAGTATTCATACAACCCAAACAACACAATCTACCACCTTGGACGTCATCAACAAACATTCTAGCATGATCCTAACATCATAAAAAAATGCTCAATTAACATTATCCAATAATTTACATAAATAAAGTTTCCCTTTCAGGAATGTAACACTCAAAACCAAATCTAACATCCAATTCTTTTGTAAATTCACCAACTTTATGCCTAATCAAGTTCATAACAACCTTCTAGACATGACTAACATCATCAATTCATCATAATTCATCAATCTCATGCATAAAAGTTACTATTAATAGTAAGGTATGAACAACGCATCAAAACCATGAATTTCTTGCATAATCCATGTAAACTAACATCAATGCAATACAACTAACATCATACAATCATCAAACAACATCAATTTCAACTTTAATCATGATTTTCAAACTAGGGTTCTTCAAGAACCAAAAATCATAAAACTAATAAAAAATCTAACCTTTTAATCTTGTAGTAATCAAGAATTGATGCTTACTACATGTTGGAATGCTTGAAACTAGATCAAAATCGATGAATGATTGTTGTTCTTGCTCAAAATCGAAGTGTGTGTTTGTGTTGGGAGGTCCCGGCCGAAAAGGGTGTGGGTGGGGGGATTAGGGTTTGATTTTTAATTATATTTGGTAATATTGTGTTTTGTGATAATTACAAACTTAACCCTTCTTGATTTAATTATATAAAAACTAATCTTTTTAACACTTTGTAAATAAGTTCTTGGCTACAAAACACAAGCATTATTAACCCACAATAATAATCATGTATATTTTCCACTAATTACAAAACACATGAAATAAATATAACACGTTGTCAAGTTACAAGGTAAAATTCACAAATAATATTTAAATTCACAAATCACGTAACTACAAATTAATAATCAACATTATTAATCAAGTTATTATCAGATAAATATTGTTAATTATTATTAGGTCACCAATGTTAAACGACAACTAGTGTGTGCTCACGACACCTGTATGCAAGACCTAACGGAACTAACGGAGATTGGTAACGGAAATTACCAGATGTCACACTTATAAAGTATACAATCTTAGAACCAGAGTAGTTGAGGAGTCAGCCACTATGACCTTCAATGAGCACACACCTAGTGTCAAAGGTTCTAGTCCTGATTGGTTGTTTGATCTTGATTTAGTTACCAACTGTTTGAACAAATCTTTTGAGAATGTTCTGGATCTACATGTCTCTTATCAAAGGGCGATTTTGATCAAAGATTTGAGCTGAGAAGACCAACTGATTAAACTACTTTAGCTCCAGTGGTAACTAGCCCTACAGTTGGAAATCCTATTAGCACAACCATGACACATTCTTAAGATGGTACATCTGAGGTGCCTATAAATTCCAGCTCAGAGGCACAAAACTCAAATGAAGGAATTTACAATGTAGGAGGAGATAGAGGTGGTGATAGTGACTAGGAGTTTCTTGATGTTGATAACCACTCCATTGAAGACAACATCATTGATGTAACACACTCATTGGATCAAGTGTCACTTGATAAGTGTGTTGATGTGGTGGATGATTCTTAAGCACCAGATCTGAATTTCACAAATTTAGATCTATCCAAACAACTTGCTGTGATTCCTCAACTAAGAATCCACAAGTGCCATCCCACCATAAACATCATTGGAGATGTTGGGACTAGGGTGAGAACAAGAGGACAAACCCATTACAAAAATGTTTGTCTTCACTCTTGTTTCTTGTCCCAGATAGAGCCTAAGAATATAGAAGAGGCTTTGAAGATGGAAGTTGGGTTGAAGTAATGCAGGAGGAGCTGCTTTAATTCAAAAGGCAGAAGGTTTGGAATCTATGTCTTCTTCCTCAAGGTAAGACTACCTTAGGTACCAAGTGGGTTTTTAGGAACAAAAAGGATGATAGAGGACTTGTCATCAAGAACAAGGCAAGACTAGTTGTTTAAGGATACACACAAGAAGAATGGATTGACTACACAAATGTTTTTGTTCCTGTAGCAAGACTTGAAGCTGTTAGGATATTCCTAGTTAATATCAAGAGAATTCTCAGATATCTCAAGGGTGCTCCCAAATTAGGCCTTTGGTATCCAAAGAATTTTGACTTCAATTTGTATGCTTATACAGATAGTGACTATGGTGGCTGCAACATGACTGCAAAGTCAACATCTAGGGGATGTCAATTTCTTGGTGGAAGGATAGTCTTATGGCAATGCAAGAAACAATCCTGTTCATCTGCATCAACTACTAATGCTGAATACATTGTTGCTGCAAGCTGTTATGCTCGAGTGCTTTGGATTCGGAATCAGATGTTAGACTACGGATTCAACTTAAAGGACACTCCCATCCACATAGACAACAACAGTGCTATCCTATCATAGAGAATCCAGTTCAACACTCAAAGACAAAGCACATCAATATCAAGTATCATTTAATAAGAGATAATTTTGTAAAGGGATTGATAAAACTAGTAAAAGTTAACACAAATGAACAATATGCTGATCTGTTCATAAAAGCTTTTGATGAGCAGAGATTTAAGTATCTTGTATTAGCTATTGGGTTGATTAACTTTAAGTAGATTTTTCTTAAACTAAACTCAAGATTAGTTTTAATAATATGTGTCTTAAGTTGTCTATTTCATCACCATATAGGCCTAGATTAGTTTGGAAGAAAAATTTCAAAATGATATCTCTTAAAATTTTGAGAACTTTGCATATATTTTCTTCAGAAGACATCAAGTTGTCTTCGTAAGAAAATTATGTCTTCAAAGCAAATAATTACTTCCGAGAAATTAACCTTCGGAAGAAATTCTGATATATTTTCCGAAGCTTATTTTTCTCACCAAGTACTATATATATAGTGAAGGACTATTTTCTTCCGAAAGCAATTAAGTCTCGGAAGACTTATTCTCTTATTGAAAAGGATTTTTGATATTTGATATCTTCCGAAGCAAAATCTATCATGGAAGTAAAAATACTCTAAGTATTTTTCTTCCGAATCAAAATTCTTAGAAAACTAAGGAATATCTTCTGAAGCCAAATTGGCTTCGGAGGTTTTTCAAAACCTTTCGAAGACAAATTACCTTCGGAAGATTTAGGCTTCCAAGAAAACTACCTTTTTGGGCACTTTTTTAGAGGTGGGACCGACATCTGGATTTCAAAGTTTATCCGTTTACATTAACTTTGTCTCAAATCCATACCATATATATTCGTACAACGGTTCCCCTCTTTCACTATTCTCCTTCATCTGCAGATTCAAACCCTAAATTCACCCACAAACCGACCGTGTTCTTACCTTCCTTCATCCGAAAGCTACTCAAAATGGTCAACCCTGATCCATAAAACCAGCCTTATTTCTCCATGCAACATAATCAGGTTGCTTTGTTAGTGTCTGAGAAGGATCCTGGCTTCTCAGACGTTTGCCGTTTCTTGGCTCTATCCAACTACTTCACCTCCCTCACCATAAATCCTCTATTATATGAAGATAAACTTTTGGAGTTTTAGAGGACCTACCAAGATTCATTATGGATGAGGAGAAGGCACTGTCTACCACAGTGTAGGGCAGGACAATTTTAATCACTCCAACCATCATACGTACTCATCTAAGGCTGGATGATGATAAAGGCGAATTGTCCTTCCCAAAATGTGCTATGAACCAGTCCTTCAGGTAGATGGGCTATGAGGGTGATTACTCAGTAAGAACCTTCAAGAAAAGAAAGGTCTCATCCCAATAGAAGTATCTCCTCCATGTTGTCATCCACTATCTATGCTACATAGTCCATGGATTGCTACAAGTGAAGAACCAAGCAATGAAGGCCAAAGCTCTCTCCAACCTGAGTCACAAAGGCCTATAAGTGACAAAGGTAAAAGTAAGTTGACTCTTGAGGAGATTAAGGAGGAGGAAAGACAGAGGAAGAGGAAGCTAAGGTGAGAGAGTTCAAGTAGGTCCCCAGGCTTCATGGAAGCTACAATCAGGGCTGTCCCCAGGCCAAACACTCAAGATGATAAGTTAAATGCAGCCAGATTAAACTACATTGGGGACCAGAAACTACAACATTGATGAACTCATCTCTCTTCCCTTAGAAGAGTTGAATGAACTAGGCCTTTGTACCACGGGACAAAATATAATTAACTACCTAAGTGCCACGGGACTCTATCAGGCATCTGCACTTTTTCCCTTGTCTTATGACTACGTAGAATTTGAGTACCTCAAGCAGCTCAAGGGACAAGAAATGATGGAACAAAAAGATGCTAAGAGGAAGATAAGGGAAGAAGCTGCAAAGTCAAGAGCCATCATCCAAAAGAGTCTGAAGAAGTTTGCTGATAGGTAGAGGATGATAAGCTTCTTGAAGCCTTATGGATTCTCCGGAAGGAGGCTTAGCCCAATGTCTCTATCCCCCATGGATGAGCACATTAGGGTGATCAAGCAGAAGATTAAAAAGGGTGAGCTTATTGACTTGCATTCTCTACCACGTCAGGCTACACCTGAAGTTGAGTTCAAGGTTGAACCATAAGAGACAACACAACCTGGACCTAGTGCTAGACCATAATCAACTTCATCTTCTGATCCATAGTAGGGTCCTGATCCCTCTCCTTCTAAACCTGTGAGGGAAGAGGACTCAACTAAGAAAGACATATAAGAACAATCTGGTGCTGAAGACTAGTCTTCTCAGTTGCATTCTAGAAAGAGAAAGAAAAGGATGGCCATTAGAAAAGACAAGAGGAAGACAAAGAAAAAGTCCAAGGCATCTATCTCTACACCTCAAGATGGGTCACAACATCCTGAGGGTGATCAAGAAGAGGCTGCTCATCCAACTACTATTCAAGAAGAGCATCTTGCTGCTGGGAGACCCATCTTGTCCTGGACCTTTGCTGCTAATCTGGACAAATGGTATGTCATCAAAGATCAAGGAGGTCAAGATGTCTACTTCTGGCAAGACATACTTGATCTTCCTCTGCATGATCTCTATGACATAAGGAGATACTATGAAAGTTTGAGGGATGCTGACCAAACGATAAAGAAAGGAATGGTCTTGATCTTAATGAGGAATGTCAATAGAAAAAGTAATCTCTTCTATTTTGGTAGCATCAGCCTAGGGGGAGTTTGTAAGGTTTATACATAAAGGCTGATGCAACCAAAACAACCAAAGAGCTCTCAGCATGCATGCATAATGTACAGAGTAAAGTTACTTTGAAAGTTTTACACAACTCAAAGGAAATAAGCTTAGTGTAAAATATTTTGAAGCCAAATGACCAAAATCTTCTGAAGCCAAAGATGAAGTCATTCGAAGCTTCAAAGACAAAGTCTTCCAAAGCCAAAGACTGATTTCTTCCAAAGACAGAGAAGACATGCTTTCTCTGATCACCTTTTGACAAAGCTGAACAACTTTTCGCTGCCACTCTAAACACTCACCAACTTATATGAGTTGGTGAAAAGGTCCATGCTTTTGCCAACTATAGATTATGGTCATTGGTCTATAACTTTCTACCTTTATACCTTTTATCCTTTTTGTAATATATTAGGATGTGAGCTATGGCATGTCATAGTCATAAGTCAAAAAACAGTCTGCCTTTTTACTCTACATTGATCTTGTTGTCTAGATTAGTGTTTCTATCTGGCTTTCAAAGTATAGCCTGCTGTAGGATGTAGTATAAAGTGTCTCAAGTACTTGTATCTTTAGATATGCTCTGTAACGCTTGTAAAAGAACTTGAGTGCAATATACATCATTCTTTAAAACCAATATCATCTTGTTATTGTTCTTGTTCTGTCTCATATTTACTTGTGTTCTTAGTATCATCTATACAAACCCGATTCCCTATTTGATCTGTTAAGTGTTCTAACTCTCTCCTCATTGTGAAATTGTTGTATTGACCCCCTTCACTAGTCCTACATTAGGTCATCTAAATTATAGTTCCTAGTTCCAAGGTAGGTTAATCTGGATGCCCTTAACTCATCTTCCTAAGTGTTTGGCCTATGGGCAGCCCTGATTGCAGCCTACATGAAGCTAGGGGTCTCTCTTAGTTTTTCTTCCCTTGCCTTCCTCTTCCTCCGCCTTTTCTCCTCCTCGATCTCCTCTAAAGTTAAAATTTTCTTTCCTTTGCAATCACTGGCCTGTGTGACTTAGGGCGGAGAGAGCTTTCGCTTTCTTGAGTTTATTCTTCACTTAAGCTTTGGCCAGGGAGAGGCTGTGAGACACCTTCACCAAATGGTGTCTCACTTAGAGGAGTTGGTGCTGAAGGAGTAGTAGTCTCAAGGTTCACAGGGTCTATAACTGGGCCTTTAAAGGACTGGTGAAGGGGGTCAATGCAACAGTCTAGAAGGCCAGCTAGAAACACTAATCTAGACAACAAGATCAATTTAAAGTCAAAAGGTAGATTGTCTTTTGACTAGTGACTATGACATGCCATAGCTCACATCCTTATCTGATACAAAAAGGATAAATGTACAAAAGTAGAAAGTTATAAACTTAAGACCTTAATCTATAGTTTGACAAAAGTATGACCTTTTCACCAACTCATATAAGTTGGTGAGTCTTCAGAGGTGGCAGCAGAAAGTAGTTCAGCTTTTGTCAAAAGGTGATTCAGAAAAAGCATGTCTTCATTGTATTTGGAAGAAATCAGTCTTTGGCTTCAGAAGACTTCATCTTTGCCTTTGGAAGATTTGGTCTTTCGACTTCGGAAGATTTGATACTTAGAATAATTCACTTAGTTATATCAAATCTTCTAAAGTAACTTCCTTGTACTTCATATGTGCATACTGAGAGCTCTTTGGTTGTATCAGCCTCTAAGTGTAATCCTTATAAACTCTCCCTAGGCTGATGCTACCAAAACTGGAGGAGCATTTTGAATCTTGATCTTCATCTGCTGATAGTCCTCATCAGAATCAAGACCATTCCCTTTATCATTAGTTGGTCAGGATTCCTTAGACTTTCAAAGTACCTCCTCATGTCTTAGAGATCATGCAGAGGAAGGTCAAGTATGTTTTACAAGAAGTACACACCTTGACCTCCTTGATCTCTAGTGACATACCATCAGTCTGGGTTAGTAGCAAAAGCCCAAGACAAGATGGATCTCTCAACAGCAAGAGGCTTTACAATGAGTGGACTTTGTTGAACAACCTTTTCTTGATCACCCTCAGGATGTTTTGACCCATCCTGAGGTATAGAGGTGGATGCCTTGGACTTCTTCTTCTTCTTCTTATCCATTCTGATAGCCATCCTCTTTTTCTTTCTATACTTTAACTGAGAAGGCTGGCCTTGAGTACCAGATGGTTCTTGTTTGTCCTTCTCAATTGGGTCCTTTTCCTTTACAAAATAAAAAGGAGAGGGATCAGGACCCTGCTGTGGGTCAGAAGATGAAGCTGGCTATGATGCAACACTAGGTCTAGGTTGTTTTGTCTCATAGGGTTCCACCTTAACCTCAACTTCAGGTGCAGCCTGACTTGGTGGAGAATGCAAGTCAACTAGCTCACCCTTCTTGAACTTCTGCTTCATCACTCTAATGTGCTCATCCATGGTAGATAGAAACATTGGACCAAGTCTCCTTCTAGAGAACCCATACAGCTTCATGATGCTCACCATCTTCTGTCAGTCAGCAGACTTCTTTTGATTAGCTTTGATGGTGGCTCTTGACTTTGTAGCCTCTTCCTCATCTTACTCTTAGTAGCTTTTTGCTTTTTTAGCACTTCTTTCTCAACCTACTTGAGGTATTCAAATTCTATATACTCATAGGATAGGAGAAGCAGGTCGGCTGCCTGATATAGGCATGTGGCACTCAGGTCGGTTATTAAGTTTTGCCTGTCTTGTTCACTACCTACCTGAGTTTCTTGTTTAGTGGCCATAGCCTCTGTCTCAGGGCTTTCTTGAACTAGGGAGATGGTAGGAGCTTTGTACAATCTTTTTCTTCTTCTTTATTCTTTGATTTTTAGAAGTAGTTCTGCATCCTCAGTTTCCTTCCTCTCCTTTGACACTTCAGTGTTAGCCAGTTCATTTAATTTTTCCAAGGGAAGAGAGATGATTTCATCTATGTTGTAGTTCCTAGACCCCAGATAGCTCAATCTGGCTGTCCTCAACTCATCCTCTTGAGTGTTTGGCCTGGGGGCAACCCTGATTGTAGATTTTATAAACCCAGGGGTCCTACTTGAGCTTTCTCCTCTTGCCTTCCTCTTCTTCTCTTTCTTCTCCTCCTCAATCTCAAGGTTCACAAGTTCAACTGCTGAGCCTTCAACCAAGGTTTTCCCTTTAAATTTAATCTTAGGGTCTGCCTCAGTATCCAGTTGACCAACAGTCTTGCCTGCTAGCCTCTGTCTATATAGTCTTGACCTCTTCTTGAACTCTGGGCCTGAGCAGGTTGTTGAGTATGGACAACTAAGATTAATTTGAGTATGGACAACTAAGATTAATTTGGGCCTGAGCAGGTTGTTGAGTATGGACAACTACAAGTGAGGGTGTTGAATCCTCTATGTCCATACTCTGGGCTGAACTCCTAGGTTCTATGATTGTTGGTAGCACTTTCTCCCCCTTTTTGGTAGCATCACCCTCTTGCACATGGGAGCTAAGGGTTAGGTCCACCACATCCATGGCTTCTTAGGGACCTGGTTAAGTTTGCCTAACAAGTCTCTTAACTAAGTTGCCCTTGAGATCAGTGATCTCAAGTTGCTGGTCACTGACCTGTCTTTGCGAGGTATGACAGGATCAGTGATCTAAGTTTGATCAATTAGAGTTGAATCGCAGCGGAATTAGAACAAGAATTAGACAAATATAGCAAGAACACAATAGATATTCAATGGAACAGTACACGGTTATAGAGAAAGAGGGTTTTCTACAAAAGGGATAATATCATTCATGCACAAATGCTTCGGTATGGCAGCCGCTAAGCTTCGCAGGCTTCGCTATAGCTGCACGCGTTAAAATTAGGTCAACATTCCTTATATAAAGGAATGTGACGTCTGCTGATGTCACTTGATAGTGACATCTAACTGAATTATTACAAACAACTGAAAGTAAGCAAACTATTGAGAATGTTCACAACAACTGAGAACATCTCAGAGTATGCTAAGTACAAGATGAAACTAAAACTACTGAAACTACAAGTACTGAAAGGAAAATATAACTACTGAAAGGAAACCATCACAACTACTGAAGAGGTCTTCTTCAGCTGTTGTGACAACATCTGAAACTTGGTCTTCAGTCTTTGTCTTCAGCTTTTGTCTTCAGACTTTGTCTTCAGTTCTTTAGCTTCAGACTTTGTCTTCAGCTTTTTCACTTCAGACTTTGTCTTCAGCTCTTTCACTTCAGACTTTGTCTTCAGCTCTTTCACTTCAGACTTTGTCTTCATACCTTGTTATCAGTTGATGTCTTCAGCTGTTGCAGACTACTTCTGTTGTTGTAATGTCTGTGGGACTTAAAGGTTTTTCTGATCAGGCTCATTGGTTCTTTTGGTCCAACAAACTCCCCCTGAACCAATGCAGCCAAAACCTTTAAGCTTATTGAGGTCCCACTTATTCTTGGCAGAAATACTCTCTTGATCAGCTTTAGAGATATCAGATAAGCACTGGCCAGGGAACAGGTTTCAGTAGATGTGAATGTCAAAGGATGGAAGGGAACTCTGTCTTGGGGAACTGGACACAGAGCTGTTATCCCAACCATGAAACCTACTTCCCATTGATGAGTCTATAAGACTCTCTGACGTAGGCCTCAAGGAGAACAACTTGTTCCTCCTTAGTGAGTTCTTCTGCTTCTCCTTCAAAGAAGAACTCTGGGCCATAGTACTCTAATAGGTACTTTACTATCTTTCCATTTTTCAACTCAATAGTTGTTATCTCTCTGTAAGCAAATTCATCTGGGTGAGTCCCTTCTAATAACAACTGGAGTTCATTTTTCTTGATCTCTTCAAGCCTCTTGTATAACAACCCCTTCTTGACCATTTTGTTCTCCATTAGAGTTTGAGGGGTCATCTTTGACTTGTAGGCTCTCTTGAAGTCTTCAAGTATCTCCCAGGGTGAGACTACAATGGCCAACATAATAACAGCATCTATGGTCTTTCTCACTTGGCCATTGTATCTACTTGGTATGGATTTCTTATGAATTCTAGAACTAACCCTGGGGTTTGGCCAAATCCTTACTCTCTCCTTTTGATATTGAAAGGTATGCCTGAGAGCATACAGCCTTTGAGCGTGTTTCTTCATGGCTTGTATAGATGATGACTGAGGAAACTCTTTGTCAACCATCTTCAAAAGTTGCTCATCGTGCTGTTTCTGCTGTTCTTCTTCTTCAATCTTAACTTTCACCATTTGCCTTTGAAAGTCTGGTGTGATCATTTGTTGACTTCTGGGCTCAGGTATTTTTAGAACAGCAGAGATTGGCAGACTGTCTTCTTCATCATCATCTTCTTCTTCTTCTTCCATCCTCAACACCCTTCTCCTCCTTCTGGGTGCATCATTGGATGTGGTTTGAGGTGGTTTTTGGGGTAAGGGAGTTGGTTTTGAGGGTTGAGTTGGTTTAAGTTTAGGTTTAGGGATTGGTTTGGAGAGTTGTGGGGTTGGTTGTTTTTGAGTGGGAGTTTGGGAAGGCTGATCTAGCATTTTTGTGGTAAGTTTGGCTTTGGAAAGCTTGGCCATATCAGTTCTCCTCCCAGCACCTGCTTCATCTAAGGCTTCGATAATCAACCCCTTATTGAATGCTTCAGAAGCACAGATACTGGTGGTTATTGCCAGAATACTGTCTCTGGTCCATGATTTAATCTCAATTAATGATCTTCCTAAGTATTTTGCAATAAACCTGATCATTATCTCCAACCTCTCCCTTTCCGTCACACTGTAACTGGCCCATCTCTCTTGTATCTCTTTAATCTCCAGCCTTCTGATCTCAGTGTCTAATGTAGCTGTATCAAAGCTTTGTCTGAAGAGTTGGTCTATTATTCTGTCCATTGATCTGCTGTGAGCTTCATCAGCTTCTTTAATCAGATCTTCCAATGATTTCTCTTCATCAGGCTTTTGAGTTTCAGCATTGTGGTATCCCCAATTATGGTTGCATCAGGATCCTGTTGAGAGGATGCCTGAGCGGCTAGGGCTGGTGGAGTCTTTGACACTACTGGGGGGTTAGAACCAGTAAGTGTTTCCTGTATTTGTGGTACAGGGGCATCCTCAGGGGACTCATCTCCCTGAGTAGCCTTTTTGGGCTTTTTGGTGTTGGGTTTGGTGGGGACTTTGGATCTGGAAGTGGAGGCTGTGGGTTCCCGCTGCTTGGGTTTTCGTAGCCGGGCAGCCCCTTTCAGTGTAGGGTCAGAGTTGTGCCTGGAGTATACTTCAGGCAATACAGTCGGAGCAGGGACTCCAAGGCCAACAAGGCCGTCTGATTTTAGCTGATTTAAAATTATGGCCATGAAAAACCTGGGATATAATATCCATCTGTTTGCCACAGGTTTCAAAGCCAGATCCTTTAGTTCCATGAAAACTATCTCAGAAAAATTTAGATTTTGTCGTTCAAAGATAGAGTATAATACCTGTTGCCATCGGGAGGACATCTAATCCCATGAGGAGGTTTTTGGTGCAAGGCAGACATTCACCATGTGGAATATAAGACGTTCAGCATCATGGAAGTGCTTCTTCAGAATGGTGGTAGCACTTAAGTCTCCTTCATACCCGTTATTGATGAAAGACATATCAGTTGTGCCTTTCGGGTATTCTGCGACGCAGGTGGCATCATGTAGATTTAGGGTTTGACGATTGATGTCTGGAGTGATGACCACCTGTTTCTGGTTAACCAACGACTGGAGAGTGATTTGGCTATCATTCTCACCAGTTTGCACAGAGACGTTGGTCCAGAATTGGCTTAGGGAATCGGGGTATATGGTAGGATTCAGAAGAAAAGCGGTTCGGTACTGGGAATCTACCATAAGATCGATGGCATGATCAAATTTGTTCCAAAAGGCCGATTTCAAGAGGTAGGCAACACAGTTGTGTCTGGGTTTGAGTTTCATGGTTGCCATTGTTGAGAGAGTGAAGGACATAAAACGGCTAATGAAACGTTTGAAATTAGGTTTAGGTATTTATAGGGTAAGAAAAGGCTGATATAAAACGACTGAAAGTGTTGGTACTGTCATCAGTTGTTTGAAAACAACTGAAGACCTGGTTTTAACTTTCAGAAGTTGTAACAACTGAAGACTTGGTATTAGTTATCAGTAGTTGTGAAACTACTGAAGACATGTTTTGGCTTCAGGTGTTGTAAACAACTGAAGATTTGGTGTTAGTCATCAGTAGTTGTAAAACTACTGAAGACATGGTTTTGGCTTCAGTTGTATGAAGTGAAACAGCAGTTGTAGAAACAACTGAAGAGAAAAGTTCTCATCAGCTGTTGTCGTCAATTCTTATCTCATCAGCTGTTTCATTCTGACCTCAACACATCAGACTTTGTCTGATTTTCAGACGTTTCATTGGTCATCAGTACTTATCTGTTATACTGACATCAGTAGTTGTAACTACATCAGTAGTTGTAACCACATTAGTTCTTTTCAACAGATAGAGTACTTCAGTACTTTTAAGTAATTTAGTCTTCAGTAGTTATGAAAACTACTGAGGATAAAAGAACTTCAGTACTTATTTGTGACAATAGTATACAAATGCTCATCAGTACTTGTTGACTGAGATCATCAGTAGTTGTCACTTATTCTAGCTGCAGGATACCAAGCCTTAACACTAGGTTTTGGAAAGTTGAACTGTCCAAAGGCTTAGTAAATATGTCTGCAAGCTCATCAGCACTAGGAACAAACTTTGGATCAATCAGACCTTTTTCAAAACAATCCCTAATAAAATGGTGTCTGATCTCAATATGTTTGGTCCTAGAGTGCTGGACTCCTTTATTGGTAGACCTCTCACTAAACTATTGTGGATCAGCTGATTCATGTTTTTGAGATTAACATGACCCAGCCTTCTATGCCACAGTTTAGATTCCTGAGGAGAGGCCTTGGAGAACAGGCAAGGATGACCTTTTAAATCAATCTTCTTTGACAAATCCAAGGCATATACTCTTCCTATCCTGTTGGCCTTCAGGAGAGTATGTTCATCCAATACCTTGTCAATCAGCCTCAGAACTTTGGAAGACAGAATCCGGCAGTTCTGGCTTGTGAAAAGTGCAACATGCCCTTTATCACACATCTGACTGACACTCAGTAGATTATACTTGAGATTCTCCACATGGTTAACATCATCAAATCTGATTTCTCCATTTGACACAAATCCTTTCCCGATGATGTAACCCTTAGCATCATTTCCAAATGAGACAAATCCCTTCTTTCTTTGAGAGTAGTCATTAAGAAGAGAACTGCTCCCAGTCATATGCATAGATCCTCCACTGTCTACATACCAGATGCTTCTTTGGCATGCTGAAGAACCCTGCATTTATCATAAGAAACTAGTTAGCTTTAGAGACCCAAACCTTTTTGGTTTTGGGTCTGTTTTCATCAACAGATTTAACCATAACTTGTTTCTCATGATTAACAGCTGATGAAGGTGGAGATGGTGCTGAAATGGATTTCTTAGATTTGGGCTTGGATTTCCTTTTCAGTGGTTTGATCACAGGTGCATCTAGTTGGTTAACTCTCCCCAACAAATGCTGAACCATCATAACAAGTTGTGTCTGATTTGTTGCTAAAGCCTTCAGCTCATTTGACACATCAGTACTTGTTTTTGATGAGTTCCTGTGACCCACCATTTCCTCCTTCTTGAAATTCACAGACTTAGTCTGATGTTTATCATGAGGAACACTATCAGCTGTTTTCTGATAAACCCCATCCTTCTTTTTGGATTTTGGTGAGGCCTTGGGTTTATCAGTTTGAGATGACTGTGGTACAAACTTGGTCTCAAACTCATTTTTCATTTTATTAATCTCTTCTTTAATGAGCTTATCTCTGTTGAGTTTGGAACCCTTTTTGTACCAGCATTCATCAGATAGATGATTGAATTTACCACATATTTCACATGGCTTATTCTTCATCTTGGATTGATCAACTGCTGAAGTGGAAACTACTGAAGGTGTGATCTTCAGTACTTTCCTCCTTTCAGTACTTGTGTTAAGTACTGAAGGATCGGTAACAACTGAAGACTTGTTCTTCAGCTGTTCTCTATCCGTCCTGAAAGACCGTATGATAGATTCCTCAGCAGTTGTTAATCCTTTTATTTCAGCAGATTTGAAATGCTTTTCAGATGTTGTGACTTGCCCTTCAGTACTTGGAGTACTTTGAGGGACAACATCTGAATTGCTCAGCTTCATGTGTTTATCAGCATTTAAACCATCAGGCAATTGATTTGCTGAGATCTTAACACTGACTTCATCCTCTAATTTTGTATTATCATTTGAGGATGAATCACATGATGATGTGGTTTGGAAATTACTTTCACCTTCAGATTTTACTATTGATTTTGAAGTAAAATCAGTAGGTGGTGCAGTATGATTGTAACCTATTCCAAACTTCACATTTGAAGCTATTTGCTTGCTGAAAAGCATTTCAAATCCCTTGCAGGATGTTACCCAGCGGTCACACTCAACTTGGGTAGCTGCAAGTGTCTCTTTGAGACTTCTGTGGTTCTCAAGTATGACCTCTACCTTAGCCTTTTCATCATTAAGTTGGCATTTAAGCTTGTAAATCTCATCATCTTTGTCATTAAGAGCAAACTCATACTCAGCTTTTCTTTTGGAAATAGTTTTCTCAAGCTCAAGATTTTGATTGATTAAAGCTACATTTGCCTCTCTAATAGAGACAAAGGCAGCTATGCATGATTCAGAACATAACTTGGCTTTAGCCTCAGAAGATACCTGGGTTACCTGTGAAGATGATGCATTGGATCAGGAACCCTCAGTAGACTCCAGGGCCATGAGAGCAAGATTCCCAAAAGGATGTTCACCACCATGTTGACCAGCACCAGCAAATAATTGCTCATTGAAACCAGAAAGATCATCCGGTAAGCTGCTCCAGTCAACAACTCCTGGTGTGAAGAAGCTGTGATGAGGTTGAGATTGTGATGGAGATGGTTGAGGCTCAGGTAGGGCTTGAGGTTGTTATGCTATAGGAACTTGAACTGGATTTGGCTGTGGCATGTAATAGCAGGGATATGGATATGGCATTGGACCCTGAGGGACAAAATATGCAGGAGATTGAGGTTGTGAGTGATTACCAGAACTAGCAGGATGTTGCCCTTTGTTTTGTGAACTATTGCTTGGAAAGGTCACAAAGGGTGTAGAGGAGTTAGATCCAGTTGAACTACACTCTCTTGCAAAGTGCCCAAGCCTGTGGCATTTGTGACACCTCAACTTACTCTTGTCAAAACCAACTTTGGTTTTGCCAGAGAGTCCTGGAAATTTCCTACCAGTTCTCTTGTAGAACTTTTGAGATATGATATTGATCAAGGCCATTTGGCTCAAAATATCCATCTCTTCTAAATCATCATCAGCAATAGCCATCAAATCATCCATGATAAAGCATAAATTATCACTATTACACCTAGAATGACTGTCAACACCAACAAATGCATGATCAGAACTGTTTGAAGAGAAATCTATATGCTCATCATAATGGCTTTCTGATCCAGCATATTCTGACTCATGACCGACCAAGGCAGTGTTCCCTGGTACAAAGTCATCAGTGAGCTTTCCTGATGATGCCAGTTTCCTTTTCTGCTCTATCTCTCTTTCAAATGTAAGCAGTTTCCCATGGAGTTGGGTGAGAGATAGGCTATCTAGATTTGCACTGGAGCGTAGGACAATGGTGTATGTGTCCCATCTCTCAGGCAGTGATCTGAGGAATCTGTTGTTCATCTGGCTGTTAGTATACTCATGCTTGACCATTTTCAGCTCAGAGATCAAGCAGGAGAAACACTCAAACTGTTGAGTCAGTGTCTCACCCTTCCTATGAGAGAATGTCTCATATTGTTGGGCGAGGATTTCTCTGTTGTTTGCTAAGACCTCATCAGTTCCTCCGAATTGTTCCTTCAAAGCATTCCAGAGGTCATGAGCAGTTTCATGATGCATAAGCCCAGAATAGATTTCATTAGGCAGTGCCATGGCCAGAATTCCATGGGCTTTAGCATCAATCTCAAACAGTTTACGATCTTCATCTGAGTATTGCTCCTTCTTCTTTGGAACCATTTGGTTGGTCTCTGGATTGTTCACCATAGGCTTGTGTGGACCGTGAACCACAGATGTCCAACAACCTGAACTGTTAACAGACAGGTGATGGAGCATTCTTTGTTGCCATATGTTATACTCACTCCTAACCAGCATCGGAGGCTTGGTTGAAGAGCCAGTATTGTGAGGGTCATTAGATGGAGTAGTCATTCTCAGATTCAAACCAATTCAATCAAGTTTCAAAAGATTTAGCACAAAAACACAACAAACTCAATATGAACCAAGAAGAAACTCAAATTGACTTACCAGAAGCAGCAGAAGACCAATCTCTATAACCAATTCTTGCAAACATGCTAATTCGATCAAACTTTAGATATCGAAATAGCAGTTTCAATGATCAATTGTTAAACCGATCAATGATTAACCTGCTCTGATACCATTTGATAGGATCAGTGATCTAAGTTTGATCAATTAGAGTTGAATCGCAGCGGAATTAGAACAAGAATTAGACAAATATAGCAAGAACACAATATATATTCAATGGAACAGTACACGGTTATAGAGAAAGAGGGTTTTCTACAAAAGGGATAATATCATTCATGCACAAATGCTTCGGTATGGCGGCCGCTAAGCTTCGCAGGCTTCGCTATAGCTCCACGCGTTACAATTAGGTCAACATTCCTTATATAAAGGAATGTGACGTCTGCTGATGTCACTTGATAGTGACATCTAATAGAATTATTACAAACAACTGAAAGTAAGCAAACTACTGGGAATGTTCATAACAACTGAGAACATCTCAGAGTATGCCAAGTACAAGATGAAACTAAAACTACTGAAACTACAAGTACTGAAAGGAAAATATAACTACTGAAAGGAAACCATCACAACTACTGAAGAGGTCTTCTTTAGCTGTTGTGACAACATCTGAAACTTGGTCTTCAGTCTTTGTCTTCAGCTTTTGTCTTCAGACTTTGTCTTCAGTTCTTTAGCTTCAGACTTTGTCTTCAGCTTTTTCACTTCAGACTTTGTCTTCAGCTCTTTCACTTCAGACTTTGTCTTCAGCTCTTTCACTTCAGACTTTGTCTTCAGACCTTGTTATCAGTTGATGTCTTCAGCTGTTGCAGACTACTTCAGTTGTTGTAATGTCTGTGGGACTTAAAGGTTTTTCTGATCAGTCTCATTGGTTCTTTTGGTCTAACAAGGTAACCACTTGAGATTCCAGGTGATTTACCTTTGAAACCAAATAGGTGTAGATGTCAAATAGTTTTAGCATCTTTAGTTGCAGACCCTATCATCTTCATCAGATAAATCATAGGGGGATGAGAGAATAGGACCAAGGTCTTCTTCCTCACCATCAGCTTAGGGTTCTTGGCTGCTGGATTTCCCCTGCACCATGACAGCTTCAAAAGAAGTGTCATTGGGCTGGGTTGCCATGGTTGAGGTCTTAATGATGGAATCAGTTGCAAAAGTGAGAGCCTCTTCCATTTGGACTTCCTAAACATAATCAGGGAAGTCCACCTTAGTTTGGGATGGATGATGTGGGCTAGACATGGGTAATTCAGGAGCACTTCATCTCTCCTTGAGTAGGAGTGGAGAAGAGAGACTCATTGTACTCACTGAAGTCCATATCCTCATCATCATAGAATTGAAGGTCAGGGATAGGTTGGTTTAAGTCTAACAACTGGGGATGGTAGCTTTCCCCTAAGGTTGATCACTTGGGTTTTGAGACTTAAAGTGATGGCTTAAGGCTTGGGCAATGAGCTTATTAGGCTGAGCATGAGGAACCTCGGCACTAATCAAAAAAGAAATTGGAGTGGTCTGCTCCTTCGGGAAAGTGGGAGCTCTTGGTTCCACTTCCTCCTACATGGGTGGTTGTATGGGGGCCTGCTCGACCTAAGTAGACTGATCAGGGGGTCATTTGGATTTTCTGGTATAGGTGATGGTTATTTGTGGCTATATGGGTGGTGCAGATGAAGAAGGTGTGGGTTCAACATTGGCTGGTGCTGCCAAGTTGTCACCTTGAGCAATGAGCTCTAACAATTTTAAGACCAGGGCTGTTTCTACCGCTGAGAAGCCAATAGTGGACTTTCTCATTGTTTTGAAGATGTTGGACTTCATCTGTCCCAATTTATGAGTATTACCTGTTCTTCTTAACTGTGAGCCCAATTCACAGTTTAGAATGTGTTGTACATATCTAAGGAACATATAGTACTCTAAAGGGTCCAAGTTAGCAAGCAAATTTGTATAGACTAATTATGAGTACTTGAACTTGACCCCTTGAACCATCCCATGGACTATATTGGATAAGTTCTCAGGAATCTAGTCCTAACCTCCATGTTTGTTAGAAAGAGAGTGAATTACAACATGGAGGAGGTATTTTCATTGTGAGAAAACCTTACCCTTCTTGAAGGTTCTAACTGTGTAGTTCCCTTCATAGCTCATCTGTCGGAATCAGTCATTTACAGTAGATTTAGGGAAGTACAACTTGCATTCTTCATCATTCAGCCTCAGATAAGAATTGATGCTGGCTGGAATGATGAAAATTGTCTTCCCCTGCACTGTGGTAGACAGTTCCTTCTCACCATCCAAGATAACCTCTTGGTAGGTCTTCCAGAGCTCTAGAAGTTTTTATTCATACAATGGGGGGTCTATTGCTAGGGTAGTGAGGTAGTTTGAATGAGACAAGAAATGGCAAACATCTGAGAAACCTGGATCTTTCTCATTTGATAACAAAGCAACTTGATTATGTTGCATGTGTAGATGTATGGAAATATCTGATTGGTTTCGGGATTTAGGGTTGGCCATTTTGAGAAGCTTAGAGGTGAAGAAAGCTAAGAACAAAGTTGGTTTGTTGGTGAATTTGGAGTTTGAACTTTTGCGAATGAAGAGGAAGGTGAAAGAGGGGGAACCGTTGAAGGTATATTCATATGGTTGGATTTGAGACAAAGTTAATGCAAAAGAATAAACTTTGAAATCTAGATGTCGATCACACCTCTGAAAAAGTGCCCAAAAAGGTAGTTTTCTTGAAAGTCGATATCTTCCAAAGGTAATTTGTGTTCGGAAGGTTTTGAGAAAACTTCCGAAGTCAATTTGGCTTTAGACGATAATCCTTAGTTTTACAAGAATTTGCTTTGGAAGAAAAATACTTAGAGTATTTTGCTTCCGAGATATATTTGGTTTTGGAAGATATTAAACTCGAAAAGTTTTATTCAAAGGATGAATAAAGCTTCTGAGACATAATTGCTTTCGGAAGAAAATAGTTCTTCAAAACATATAAGTACTTAGAAGCATATCTAAGCTTCAGAAGATATATCAGAATTTCTTTAGAAGGTAAATTTTTTAATAAGCAGTTATTAGTTTTGAAGAAAAAAGTTTCTTCTGAAGTCAACTTAATGTCTTCCAAAAGAAAACGTATCTTAAATTCTCAAAATTCTAAGTAATATCATTTTAAAAATTTCTTCCAAAGTAAACTGGGCTTTTATAGGTGATAATATAGACAACTTAAGACACACATGTTTAAAAAAATAATCTTGAAATTTAATTTAAGAAAATCTACTCAAAGTTAATCATCCTAATAAGGGATACAAGATAGTTAAATCTTTGGTCATCAAAAAGCTTTTGTTAACAGATCAACATATTGTTCATTTGTTTTAACTTTGACTAGTTTTATCAATCCCTTTTCAAAATTATCTCTTATCAAATGATACCTGATGTTGATGTGCTTTGTCTTTGAGTGTTGTATAGGATTCTTTGTTATAGAGATAGCACTGTTATTGTCTATATGGATGGGAGTCTCTTTGAAGTTGAATCCATAGTCCAGCAGCTGATTTTGAATCCAAAGCACTTAAGCACAGCAGCTTGTAGCAGTAATGTATTCAGCTTTAGCAGTTGATGCAGACACACAGGATTGTTTCTTGCATTGCCATGAGACTATCCTTCTAGTAAGGAACTAACACCCCCTGATATAGATTTTGTAGTCATGATGCAACCACCATAGTCATTATCTGTATAAGCATACAGATTGAAGTCAGAATTCTTAGGATACCAAAGGCCTAGTTTGGGAGCACCTATAAGATACCTGAGAATCCTTTTGACAACAACCAGGTGTGTCATCTTGGAGTTCGCTTGATACCTTGCATATATACATGTAACAAGCATGATATCAGGACTGCTGGCTGTGAGGTACATAAAAGACCCAATCATAGCCTGGTAGAGATGTTCATCAACACACTCCCCCTTAAGATTAGGTCCTAGGGAGTGGTTTCTAGCTATAAGTGTCTTAGCAACCTTACACTCAGTCAGATGAAATCTGGTAAGTATGTCTTGCACATACTTTGACTGTTTATGAATATGCCATTGTCAACCTACTTCACTTAAATTCCTAGAAAGAAATTGAGTTTCCCCGTGGCAGTCATTTCAAATCTATTCTTTATCAGCTTCTCAAAGTCTTTGCAGAGCTTTGGATTAGGTGACCCAAAGATGATGTCATCTACATAAACTTGAACCAACATCAAGTAATTTTCTATTCCTTTAATGAAGAGTGTTCCATTAATAGCACCCCTCTTGTAGCCATGCTGAATAAGGCACTGTGATAGTGTCTTATACCACTTCCTTGGAGCCTGCTGCAACCCATAGAGAGCTTTGTCAAGCTTGCAGACATAATCAAAATGATCTGGGTCTGCTAAGCCAGGTGGTTGTTTGACATACACTTTCTCATCAATCACCCCATATAAGAAGGCACACTTGACATCAGTTGGTAAACCTTGAAATCCTTTGATGCAGCAAAATCAAGGAATATCCTAACAACTTCAAGTCTTGCTACAAGAGCAAAAACATATGTATAGTCAATCGCCTCTTCTTGTGTGTACCCTTGAACAACTAGTCTTGCCTTCTTCTTGATGACAAGTCCTCTATCATCTTTCTTATTCTTGAAAACCCACTTGGTACCTATTGCGATCTTCCCATGAGGAAGAGGACATAGGTTCCAAACCTTTTGTCTTTTGAATTGAAGCAGCTCCTCCTGCATTGCTTCAACCCAACTTCCATTCTTCGGAGCCTTGTCAATCATCTTAGGCCTAATCTGGGACAAGAAACAAGAGTATAGAAAAACATTTTTGCATGGGTTTGTCCTCTTGTTCTCACCCATGTATCAACATCTCCAATGATGTTTGTTGTGGGATATGACTTGTGGATTCTTAGTTGAAGAATCATAGAAAATTGGTTAGACAGATCTTAATTGGTGAAATTCAGATCTGGTGATTGAGTATCACCCACCACAATAACACACTTATCAAGAGAAACTTGATCCAATGAGTTTGTGACATCATTGATGTTGTATTCCATGGAATGGTTATCAACATCAAGAAATTCTTGATCACTTTCACCACCTCCATCTCCTCCTATATTGGAAACCCCTTCATTTGAGTTTTGCGCCTTTGTGCTGGAATTGTTAGGCACCTCAGATGTTTCAACTGAAGAGTTTGTCAGTATTATGTTGACAGGATTTCCAACTGCAGGGTTTGTTACCACTAGAGTTGAAGTAGTTTTCTGACTTGGTATTCTCAGCTCAAATCTTAGATGAGAATCTCCTATTGATAAGCTACCTGTAGATCCTAAAACATCTTCACAAGATTTCTTAAAACAGTTGGTAACTAAATCAAGATCAAACAACCAATCAAGACCAGAACCTTTCAGACTAGGTGTGTGCTCATTGAAGGTCGCATGCCTAACTCCTCAAATACTCTAGTTTTGAGATTGTATACTCTATAAGTCTTATCTCAAGAAGAGTATCTAATAAAATGTCCATCATCTGATTTCTTAGAAAATTTGGCTATCTGATCTTTGGTATCCAAGATGGTGGAAGGACATCCAAATGATCTGAGGAAACCAATGAAAGATCTCTTTTTGTGCCATATCTCATAAAGAGTCTTACCATGAGTCTTGACTACTAAAACTCTGTTCTGCATATAGTAGGCAGTGTTGACTGCCTCTGCCCAGAAGGTGATGGGTAGTTTAGGTCAGATAGCATGGTTTTTACAGCTTTAATAAGTGTTATGTTTCTTCTCTCAACAACACCATTTTAATGAGGAGTCCTTGGAGCACTATATTGTCTTGAAATACCTTTCTCATCACAAAATGAATCAAGGATTTGGTTCTTGAATTCAGTTCCTTGATAACATCTTATTATTTTGACCATGTGCACATTGATTGTTAATTTTCAAAATGAATTTTTTCAAGATCTCAGGGGTCTCATCCTTAGTTCTAAGGAAGAAGACACCAGTGTATCTTATGAAACTATTTGTGATCACCAAACAATATGAGGTCCTTCCTAAACTCATACACTGGTGGGGCCAAAGAGATCTATATGTAATAAGTGTAGGGGAGTAGTGATGGAGTTCCTTTCCTTTGGATTATGAGACACTTTGTGTTGCTTCCCTTTTAGACATGCAACATAATGATCATCACTTGTAAACTCTTTCTTCGGCATTCAAGTTACCAAATCATTTTTAATTAATTTATTGATATTCTTAAAGTTTACATGGCACATTCTTCATGCCAGAGAAAAGACTCATCGCTATTGGCTTTAGATAGAAAGCAAAAAACTTCTCTTGATGGGGATGTTTCCTGCAAATCCATCTTGTACATGTTCCCTTTCTTGGGGGCTCTAAGCAGGAAATGCTCTTAAGGAATGACCACTCCAGGCTTAAGAACAATGCACTCATGCTCAGTAAAGAGCATTTTATGTCTCTAGTCACAAAATTGGGATACACTCAAGAGATTGTACCCAAGATCCTTAACATAGTTTACCTTCTTAATGTTGAGCTTACCATTTGTGACCCTGACCCTTCCAGTAATGTAACCACCTAATTCTCCTCCAAAAGCAACTGGCCCTCCATCAAATTTTTTAAAGTTTTGAAGCAAAGAGACATTGCTTGTCATGTGCCTGGAACAACCACTATCAATAATCCATACATTTCTTTTGGTCTTCAGCTATTCTTGCATAGAAGGAGATGGTTAGTTACATTTGGAAACCCAAGCTCTCAGGATCATTTGCTGTTGTTAATGAAGGACTTTTAGTCACATGGCCTTCCTTCATCATCCACATCATCTTTGGAAGATTAGACTTGGCCTTCAATACTTCAAAAGTTTTAATGACTTCAGATGTTTTGGAGACCGGACCTTCGAAAGGTTTTGCATCCACTGCCGCAGAGTTCAGTACTTTGGAGGCATTTCTTTCTTCCGAGACCAAATTTCTTCCGAAGGTAATTTTTCACCTATCTTTTTCTTCACTTTGGAGCTTCCGAAAGGAAGAGATTTTCCTCTCAAAGATATCTTCTTCTTCTTAGTAGGATCGGTGTTTGTCTCACAACATAAGATAATCACACAAACTCACTTAATGTCACTTGGGGTTGATGAAGCATAATCTTAACCAAGTTCACAAGTAATATAATAAGTTCAAACATAAAACATAAAAGCATAAGAGTAGTTTTCAAGATACTTGTATATATTACTTCTCAACTCAGTATTACAAGACTCTTACAAGCATGGTTACTAAGTTACATTGAGAAACTATATATACTACTATCTACAGCCGGTTATACTTGGAAAACTAGATAGCACTTACAACTAGACAAATACTACATTGTTTAGAAGTAAAATATCTAAGATAAAATAATAATATCTTAGATTAGGTAGTCATGACATGTCCATGACTTACCTTTTGTCACTAACTAAAAGTGGCAACTATACTAAGCTGATAATGGTTGAACAGTGGATTAAAGTAAAGTCAATTACATGGGCGTGGGAAAGCATCATATAGTCTGTCAAAGTAGCAGCGGACTATCAGACAGACCTTACTTTTTTCCACTGGTTCATAGTTAGTTCTTCCAAAGCTAAATGGCTTCGAAAGAATAAATTCTTCCTAGTCCATTTATACTTTGGAAGAATCAGCTTCTTCCGAGAATCTACAAGTCTTTAGGACTTTATTCTTCGGAAGACTTTTTCTTTGAATCTTCTAAGTTGCATACTTCGAAAGAATAAGAACTTAATCTTAAAAGACTAAGTTCTTCGTTCGGAAGTTCTTCACACTTGAGCTTTGGTAGACTTTTGACTAAACTTCAGAAGAGCAGCTTGTTTATTCGAAAGACCATTTGTTTAGCACATCAAAATATATCTAAGTGTGGTTTTGGTTGCACCAGCCTATTAGATCCAATAGTACTCCCCCTAGGCTGATGCTACCAAAACCTCACTTGTTTCTTCTCCTCAAAGTCTTCAGCACCAGGGAAAAAGATATTTGTCTGTCTCTGAGTTCCTTCCTGATGCAGTGGAGAGGATGTTATACAAATCATGCGTGGATAGTAGATCCAGTTGGTCACTTTGGATGACATGTCTTCTCTGTTGTGCCCCTCTGAAAAGAGTTAGTTGATGAGAACCATAGTCATACTCCCATCTGACTATTGGTTTCGAAGTTGGTCCCTCAACCATTTGCAGGAATGTTCTTCCCTTGATGGTTGCTCTTTCTACATCAGCTTGTGCTTTCAGTTTCATTTCGTTGACATGAATGCTACTCAAATGATTTCTTATATAAGTAGCAATCTAAGAGCTAGAGGGGCTGGAGAATGGTTTCTTTACTAACTCAGCAATATCAAATCTACTTGAGTGTAGTAGAGCGGATGAGTCAAGTTTGCTTATTTGACCATTCTCCCATTGCACTATGAAGCATTGAGTAGATTCATTGAACCTCCACTGGACAATTGAGCTTCTAGGAGCGAAGGGGCTGGTTGGTAGCATATTCTCTTTTCTGGTGTCAGTAGAGTCACCAACATCAAGGAATGCATCTCTTGTGAGGGAAAAGGAAGAGCCATCAATGTATTTCAATTTAATGTAAGAGATGTTGCTCAAGGTTGTGCAGTTGATGACTTCCTTTTGATCACCTTAAATTCTTCTAAGGATAGGGGCTTGGAAGGTTCAGAAGATGGTTTGGGTTGAGATTTCTTGGTTGTGTTTTGGGTTTAAGGAGAGGTGGAGGTGGAGTCTGTTTAGAGACAGGGGGTGATGGTGTGGGAATGACTGATGGTGTGGGTTTGGGAGTTGAGGGTTCAGTGGTTGGTTATGTTTTCATAGGGAAGGGTGAAGGTGTGGGAAGTGGCTTTGTTAGCTGTGGTTTGGGTTTGGGTTCTATCTTCTGAGGTCTTTGTTTCCAAGGCACCTCCTGCCTTCTTCCTAAGCGTATGTCAGCCTTTATGTCACTGTAGGGTCTTCTTTGACATAGGGCCCACTTGCCTGCCAGTGAAGCCATGGGCTTTAAGGTAGGTTTTCATCCATTCCTTATCACCCTCCTTCTTGGTAGAAGCAAGTATAGCTTCTTCTTCTTTCTTCTTCTTCTCCATTAGCCTTTCCCCTGCAACCTTCTTTCTCTCTTTGTTGATCTTCTCAGTTTCTTTGTAGAAAAGATACACGATCATATCATGGTCATGAGGGTCCAACTCCCCTTTGTATAGCATCTCTTGGAGAGAAAGGCTATTTTTTCCTTCCTGTCTTCAGCTTTTGTTTCCTTCTCCCTTTTCCTTTTCTCCTCCTCTTTGGTGAACCTTGTTGTCTCTTCTCTTTCTTTCTGTAGCAAGGTTTCTTTCTCAAACATCACAAGCTCATCAAGTGGGAAAAGAAGCATTTGATCATCTTTTACTCCCAGGATGATGACCCTGTCAATGATCTCCACCCTCTTCTAATTGTTGATACTTTCATGAGGTGCTACTACTGCTTTGGTGCTTACTGCAAGCAACTTCTCAGTATCAACTTTTTCTTTCTTTCTCAGCTTCTCCAACCTTTCCTCCTCTAGAATCTCTTCAGCAGTGAGATTTATCTTCCCTTTAGAATCAGAGGAAGATTCAGCCCTTGGAGGTTCTGGTTTTGAGGATTCAGGTTAGGGTAGTGAAGATTGAGCTTGTGGTGCTGGCTTGAGAGGGGTTGAAAGAATGTCCTCACTTTTGACTTTAGAAGCTAGATCAAGAATAGCTTCTGTAAGCAGCAGTTCATCAGACACTAAGGACAACTCTTTAATTCCTTCCACAGCTTTGACTTCAGCTTTGGAGGTATTTTCCAGAGCTTCAAACGAGAATAGAAGTGCTTCCGAAGCTTGAGCTTCCACTTCAGAAGTTGTTCTCACAGCCTCGGAAGTAACAGGAATTGCACTATCTATCACTTTTGAGTCAATTACTAGGCCATCAGTCTTTGTATCTCCTTGGAAGTCAATTTTGGGTTCAATAGAGACCTTAGGTTGACCAACTTCCTCCACAGAGGTAGATGATGCAGTCAACCTTTGAAGCTCTTCAGCCCTAAAGTAAGCAATGGCAAGATCAGGTGAGGGTTGTTCAAGTGAGGAGCTTATCAGAAACTGGGTTAAAAATCTGTTAAGGTCGATAAGCATCCTTGGGTCCACTTGAACTGAAATGGAAGGTGGTTGAGTAAAGATGGCTACAAGTTGTTGTTGTTTGGGGTAGAAAGAAAAAATGGTAGTATGGGGTTCCACTTGAGTTGATATCTCCTCATGAGTGTGAGCAGATATCTCCTCATCATGTCTTTGTTTCTATAAATTCTCCCCATTTTTGGTAGCATCACCTTGAGAAGTAGATGAGCTAGAGGAAGAACTCAAAGAAACCTGAGTATGTACATGCCTAACAGAGTTCTCAATCTGTTTCTCAGCTAGTTGAGCATTGAGATTTTCAATCTCAAGTTGTTTAGTGGCAGGCCTATTTTCTAAAGTCTCAACCTTTGATTCAAGATTGGTGACTTTGGAAATTATGTCTCTGATGGTGAGTTGCAGACTACCCTCATCTTCTTTGGAAGAATCATCAGGAGATGGGATAACATACCTAGTATGTTCATCCTCATCAGCAGTTGTGGTTTCTTGGCGCCCTGGATACCCTTGCATACTGATGTCTCTTTCAGAGGCATCAATGGGAAAGGTCGCTATAAATTAAGTCTGAATGATGTTACCACTGTCCTGAGAGGCTGTTGAAACACTCTCAGTAGTCGCAGTTGTATCTACATGAGTCACCTCCACCTCGGTTGGACTCACCTCAGTTTGGTCTTGCTGATGTGGGCTAGATATTAGAGGTTCCTTGGGACTCAGTTAATCTGGAGAGAGGTGAGGTAGATTAACATCATGGTCCTGATGAAACATGATATCCTCATCAAGTTAGGTCAAAAAGTCAAGAAAGGATATAAAGGTTATATCTATTGACCCGGGATCTTGGTCAGCACCTAATGGCTTTTCTGTAATAGCAGTTGAGCCGATGATATGGCTATCCCTTTTGGGATGCTCAGGAGAATGTTGAGACTCACCCTAAGGGCTTACGACTTAGGTAATGGGCTCATCACATTGAGACTGAGGAGACTCAATAGTGATATTGAGGTCAATTGTGGAGGATAGTCGGACCTCTCACTAAGTGGGAGCCCTGGATTCCACTCTATCCTTTTTGGTTTGAACAGAGGCGACTTGACCAATCAGAGTAGATTGATCAAGGGTTCGTTTGGGGCGTCTTTGGTATGTGATTTTGATTGGGTGTGAAGATGTGGATGGTAGTGTTGTGGTGGTGTCTGGTGGGGGTTCATCACCTGCTGCGCTTGCAGGGATGTCACCATGAGCCATTGGCTCAAGCATACTTGGAAGGAGATCGGTGAATCTTCCAGTAAAGTTGGTGGAGACCTTCTTCAATGTCTTGAAGATGCCAGGCTTCATGTGAGAGATCAGTAAAACATGAGTAATTGTAGTTTATCCTGGTCCAACTCATAATTAATAATGTACTGAATGAACCGAGGATACATATAGAATGGATCATTTGTGAGATTGCTGCTCAAGTTATTTAGCACAAACCTTGAGTAGTTGAATCTTAGGCCTTTTACCAACCCATGGACTAGGTAGCCCAGATCATAGAGAATTTAATCCCATCCCCCTGATTTGTTGGATAGGCTATGCAGGACAATATGAAGCAAGAACTTCTAGTTGTAGGAGAAGTTGAACTTGTAGACTGTAGATCTGCTCACATCTCCTCCATATCCCATTTGAGTGTAGGTTTCCTCCAAATCAGACTTTACAAATTCTGTAGAGGTGCCTTCATCATGGAGTTCCAGATGCTCCCTGATGGTTGTTTCACTGATGATGATCGCCTATCCGCAGACCCTTGATCTGATGAACCTTTCATCAATAATCGTTTTCCTTCAACCATTGGCCCATAATTCGGCCATATGGTTTGAGTAGATGGTGGGGTTAACAGTTAGGGCAGTAAAGTATGGTGATTGAGAAAGAAATTCGATGATAGGGGCAAAATTGGCATCCCTTGAAGAGTCAAGGATGGCGACTTGGTTGTGTTAGGGATTCTAGGCCATTGTTCAGATGTAAACTATTTGATTGAAGCAGGAAAATAGCAAAAGCAGGATGAAGAAGATGAATAGCAAAATCTTGGGGTTTCTATGAACGGTAAAGAAAAGTAAGAAAGAGAAACAGCCAGTAATTTTATATGGTAGGAAAAATCCATTGGATAAGGTGAAAAGATAGATGAAAAGATGGTTTGAGGACCAAGTGGATGTAGGCGACAAAAGATCTGATGAAAAAGATTTAAAATTCTGGCTATCTATTGTTCTCCGATAATATCGCTACAGTAAAATCGTCTACGGCCCAAAGATTTCTATTGCACAGTAAAATTTCTCCCAAGAGTTAAAACTCTTCGAAGACAAATGAGTTTGTTTCCAAAGATTTTCTTCCGAAGGAATTTTATTTCTGAAGGCAAACGTTGGTTTACAACCACATTCGCTTCTGAGAACAATAAATGCTTCCAAGAATTAAAGTTAATAAGCTTTGGAAAACATTTTTGACTGATAGTCAAAATTTCTTCCGAATTCTTCCGAGGCCAAAAACTCTTCGGAAGAAAATGTTCTTGAAGGAATTTTACTCTTCGGAAGAGTTATGTAAAACTCTTCCGAGGGTAAAATTCGCTTCAAAAGATTTCTTACTTAGAAATTTTTTTTACAATTTTGAAAAAATTTTTGGCAACAGGGCTTAGATTGTTTTTAGACAACATAGACAAGAAACATTTTAAAAGGTTTTCAAACGAGAAAAACTAGTTAATGTTAATCATCCCAATAGCTATGATTAAATATTTAAATCTTTGTTCATTAAAGGCTTTTATGAATAACTCAGCATATTGTTTATTTATATTGACTTTGACTAGCTTGATTAGATTTTTCTCATGAATATTTCAAATGAAATGATACCTGATGTCAATGTGTTTTGTCTTGGAATGCTTGACTGGACTTTCTGTGATAGAAATGTCACTCTTGTTATCTATATGGATAGGAGTCTCCATGAAGTTGAAACCATAATCCAGCATCTGATTCTGAATCCAAAGCAGTTGAGCATAGCAGCTTGCAGCAGCAATATACGCAGCTTCAGCAGTTGATGTGGATACACATGATTGCTTCTTACACTGCCAAGAGATAATCCTTCCACCAAGAAATTGACATCCTCCCGATGTTGATTTCTTGTTGATATTGTAGCCACCATAATCACCATCAGTGTAACTATAGAGATTAAAATCTCTATTCTTAGGATACCAAAGACCCAATTTAGGAGCTCCTTTGAGGTTTCTAAGAATTCTTTTGGCAGCAATTAGGTGAGACACCTTTGGAGAAGCCTGATATCTTGCACAAATGCATGTTGCAAACATGATATCAGGTCTACTTGCAGTGAGATACATCAAAGATCCAATAATTACCCTGTATTGATGCTAATTAGTATCCTCCCCCTTGGAATCAGGACTAAGATTTTGTTTTCTGGGTATATGTATCTTGGCTGGCTTACAATCTGTCATCTCAAATCTCTCTAAGATATCTTTGACATACATAGATTGATTGATGAAGAACCCTTCTTCCAACTGCCTCACCTGAATTCCTAGGAAGAAATCCATCTTTCCTATGGAACTCATTTCAAACTTCTTCCTCATGATGCTTTCAAAGTCTTTACATATTTGGTCATTTGAGGATCCAAATATGATGTCATCAACATAGACTTGTACAAGCATCATATCCTTCCCAGACATCCTTACGAATAAGGTTCTATTTATTGTGCCTCCTGTATAGCAATTCTTGAGAAGGAACTGATACAGTGTCTCATACCATATTGTAGGTGCCTGATGGAACCAATAGAGAGCTTTATCAAGTTTACACAAATAGTTGGGATGCTGTGGGTCTTCAAATCCAGATGGCTAGCACACATAGACTTCTCTGTTGATATCCCCATACAGAAATGCACATTTAACATCAAGTTGATAGACTGTGAAGTTCTTGGATGTAGCGCAAGCAAGAAAGATTCGCACAACCTCAAGTCTTGCAACAGGTGTAAAGACATCTGTGTAATCTATACCTTCCTCCTGTGTGTATCCTTGAACAAGAAGTCTAGCTTTCTTCTTAATGATCAAACCTCAATCATCTCTTTTGTTTTTGTATACCCACTTTGTGCCAATAGGAACCTGAAAAGGAGGCAATGGACATAAGTTCCATACTTTTTGCCTCTTTAATTAAAGCAACTCCTCTTGCATTGCGTCTATCCAGTTCTTGTCTTTGAGGGATTCTTCCACCTTCTTTAGTTCCATTTGAGAGAGAAAACATGAGTACAAGTAGACATTCCTATTATGGATCTGACTTCTTGTTTTCACACCTTTTGAGACATCCCCAATAATGTTCTCAATTGGATGAGTGTTGTGTATTCTGAGCCTAGGAATCACATCTAGTTGCATAAATATATCCAAGTTTGAAAAGTTTTGCTTAGGATTTTGAACACCATCACGAGCTAATGTCTCACATTCATTCAATGAGGACGGATTCATTGAATGTGTGACAACATCAATGGGATTTTGATGATAAGTAGCATCAACAGTTGCATGTTCCTCCTGATCACTATCTTCATCAGCTTGGTGTTGAATACTTGAGTTGTCAACTGTTGAGTTATGAGGCTCAGTTGGCTGACAACTTGATGAAGCTCCATTGTTTCCTGAGATATTCAAGCTTTCAGGGTTTTCAGTCGAAGAAGCTTGATCTTCATTTCTTCTTGGAGAAATTGAAATAGGTCTTGGTAAGTCAAACATTTGATCTTCATAAAGGTCACCTTGAATTCTTGTTCCAGCTGAAACATTCTCACAAGATGGTTTAGAATAGTTTGGAAACAATCCTAAATTGAAGATATATTCAGGACCATTGCCCTTAACACAAGGTGTGTGCTCATTGACAACAATGTTGGATGATTCTTCAAATTGTTGATTTTTGATATTATACATTCTATATTCAATAGAGGTTGAGGAATATCCAACAAAGATAGCATCATCTGACTTTTTAGAAAATTTTGCTAAATTGTCTTTTGTGTTAAGGATGGTACATCTACTGCCAACGGACCTAAGAAAGCCAATGAATGGTGGCCACTTGTTCCATAGCCCATAAGGTGTTTTTCCATATGGCTTAACTATAAGAGTCCTATTCTGCACATAACATGCAGTACTGACTACTTCTGACCAAAAGGTTAAGGGCAGTTTTAAGTTGGCTAACATAGTTCTAGTAGCCTCAATTAGTGTCATGTTCCTACTCTCAGCAACACCATTTTGTTGAGGAGTTCTAGGAGCACTATATTGTCTGGCAATCCCTTTTGAGTTATAGAGTGAGTCAAGAACTTGGTTCTTAAACTCAGTTCCTTGATCACTTCTATTTATTTTTCCCTTGTGATCTATTTGATTTTAAATTTTAAGAATACAATATTTTAAATATTCAGCAGTTTCATCTTTAGTTCTTAAAATGAAAACCCATGTAAATCTTGTGAAATCATCAACAATCACAAGGCAATATGATTTCCTTCCAATGCTCGTTATACTTGTAGGACCAAACAGATCCTTGTGAAACAAGTGTAATGGGGTAGTGATAGAGTTACCCTCTTTGGATTTATATGAAACTCTATATTGCTTCCCCTTTAAGCAGGCAACATAGTTATCTTTATAGATAAATTCCTTTTTAGGCACACCATGTAACAAATTATTTTTAACCAATTTATTCATGGTTTTAAAATTAACGTGGCACATTCATTTATGCCAAAGAGTTGACTCATAACCATTTGCTTTAGAAAGAAAGCATGATACTTCACCCAGTGGGGAAGTTTTATTCATATCTACCTTGTACATATCCCCTCTCCCGGGAGATCTAAGAAGCACCAATTCCTAAGGAATTTTCATCCCCAGTTTGAGGATGATGCACTCATGTTTTGTGAAAAGCATTTGGTGCTTTTGATCACAGAATTGAGAAACACTAAGGAGATTGTGTTCACGATGCTTGACAAAGTTTACTTTGTCAAATTTTTAGTTACCATTGGATACACTAGCTCTACCAGATATGTATCATCCGGCTTCACCTCCAAACTGAATAGGACATCCATCAAAGTGTTCAAACTCTTGTAGGAGAGATCTTTTACCTATCATGTGCTTGGAGTATCCACTGTCTACAATCCATATATTTCCATTTTTGTCATGTAGATGTCCCTGCATTTTAGGTGAAATGGTTAGTTACTATTGGAAACTCAAGCTTTTTTGGTCTTGGGCTCTTCCAATTCAGATGATATAATTGAACCAAAATGTTTGCATGGGGATTCAGTTATGGTTTGTGAAGAAGAGGATTGTGCTGTAACATCTTTTCTGATCTTACATTCCATCCTATGGTTGATCAAGCTTGATGAGCCTAAAGAGGCTTGTGTAGCATAACATGCTTTCGAGGCTTCCTTCTTTTTGGAAGTAGTTGTCACCACCTTTTCTTCCAAAGCAGTCTTCCTTTCAGAAGGTTTCCAAGGATTCCTTTTGTTCCTTTGTTTTGCTTCCGAAGCTAGTTTGCTTTTGGAAGTACTTGCTTCCGAAGGCACTCTAGCTTCAATGGAAAATTTAGGAAGCTTTTGTTTGTTCTTTTGTTTGTTTTTTGAAGTCAGTTTCCCTTCGGAAGAGTAAGCTTCTTCTAAAGGCAACTTGGCTTTGGAAACAAACTTTCATTTTCTTACCATTTAGGCCACATGGTAAGGTCCAAATATCCTCCTTGACTCTTTCTTTCTTAACATTAGATGCATAATGTGTGCTTGCTGGATTGTAGTAATAATCTTTAGCCATGTGGTTACGCAGGTCACAGATTATGCATTCAATGTTTTTTTGATGGGGCAAGTTGATGATTGCTTCTAGGGCTTCTTTTCTTCATTATCAACCTTCCTCTTCAATTTTTGATCCTTCTTTAGAGCAGAAATACTGGTACTACATTCCTTTCCTGAATCAGGATTTCTAACCACTAGAAATCCAGCTGATATGAATACACCCTTTTGCTTTAGGTCTATCTTTAACTTTGACTTGGCCACCTTCTTGGCATTTTTTCTTGCCACCTTGATTTTGTTTCTTCTAGCATTGGTGGTTAAGGATTGATCATCAGCTGTGGGGATGAGGTTTTCTACCTTATCCTTCCCTGTGGTGGTTTCCATTATTGCATCGTTCTTCTGCTCTTTGGGTACTGGATCAGCAGTTGGAATCTCTTGCTCCTCTACACCACATCTAGGTTGTCTAATAGTAACAAAGTAGTTTGGTGGAGCAATTTCATTGGTTCCCAACCCATTTTTATTTTGATAACACACCTTTGAGTTAGGGGATGATGCAATGATGGTATTGAAGTTATGCTCTTTAATGACATACTTCTTAGCTTTAGCCTCAGCTATCACTAGATGGGCTTGAGCCTCAGTCAACTTGGAGATTAAATCTTTTATTTAAGCCTTGTAATTTGAATGTTCATGTTTTAAATAGGACACAGTTTTCTCTAACTCTTCTATTTTGAGTTTTAGTCAGATTCTGCTCTCTTAAAATCAGATTTTAGTATATTTAAAGACTCAATATCAGATTTAATTTCCATGTTATAGTCCTGATACAATTTAACGTTAGCAATGCAGGTTGGAGTACAGAGATGTTCATATACCTTAGTGTCTTTAGTTCCAGCCATAGAGCTTGAGCAGGAGTGACATCTTGTATCATCATGCTCCAATCAAATTCTTGAGCAATAGCTGCAGTTTGTTGTTTAGTGGATTTGGTTGTAGCTTTAGGGGTAGCAAGATGTTGGGAGACTTGAGTTACTCCAGGATTAGATCTAGGATCTTTGCATTCCCTTGCAAAGTGACCAAGCTGGTTGCAGTTGTAGCACTTGCCTTTGTCTTGTCAAACCCAAATATGCTATTGGTTGGGTTTTAAGGGAACTGCCTTCTAGTTCTTTTGAAGAACTTCAGTGCTCTATAGGTCAGGAGAGCCATCTATTGGACAATGTCCATGTATTCTACATCATATGGGTAGAAACACTCCAGATCATCAAAACAGAATTGAAAATCTCCAGAGTGCTCACTCCTTGAAACAAAGACACAGCTATCCTGGAAAGGATTTTGTTGAGCCTGTTGAGACTTGGGTGTCTCAAGGAATGTGATATAAGGCCTAGAATAAGAGGATGTTGTTTGGGGTAGTTCAGGTATAGTTGGGGATAGGGAGTTCTTGAACCTTCAGTAACATGTAGAGCATTGCTGACTGAAGAATTGGTGATACTGTTCATCTGATGGCTTTTCTAAGATTCCATCTCCATATGATACCTATCGAGGATTCCATATAGTTAATTCATGGTGAGAGTATTGAGATTCTCAGTTCTCTTTATTGAGACACACTAGAAAGTCCACTCATGAGGCAGTGCACTCATGAATTTTCTTACTATGTCTCCCTTCTCAAGAATCACTCCCATAGACTGAAGAGAGGTGATCAAGTCCATGTATCTAAAGTATTGGTGGCTCAAGGTCTCACCAACAAGATATGTGAAGTTCTCAAACTTCTACTTCAATACATCTTTCTTTGATTCTTTGGATTCAGTGAAACCAGAATACATCAACTTCAAGGCCTTAAAGATTTCTTTGGCAGACTTGCATTACTTAAAGCCTACCATTATAGAGTTTGGTATAGAAATAAGAAGAACAGTCATGGCTTTGGAGTCAATGTCTATTCTCTTATAGTCTTCATCTGAGTAGTCTTCAATGGCCTTCTCAATCATGGCACCATTGTATGGACCATGGGTAACAGAAATCCACATTCGACTATCCTGGTACTTGATGAAGCCTTTAATACGGATGCACTAGGTCTCAAAATCATCAGGAGTGATGGTAGGAGCCTTGGTTAAAGTTCCTATCTCAAACTCAGAGGACTTCTGGTTGAGAGCCATTAGAGTGAAATGAGTGAGTATGAAGAACCAAGGGTGATTTAGGATGGGAAGATCTCACAATCAAGAGCCTGAAAAGCTCTGATACCAATTGTAAGATCAGTGTTTTCTTACAACACAAGATAATCACACAAACGCACTTAATGTCACTTGGTGTTGGAACCTGAAAGGATCATACATGCCAATTCAAGAAGTGGTTGAAGGTTGTTCTGGTTGGAAAACACCAACGATTAAGGATCATACATGCCAATACAGAAGACCATTCATGAAGAAATGCGGCAAAAGAAACAGAAGAAAAGAACAAGTGTTGAAGTATCCGCATTAGTTAATGTGGATGACCATTGAACAAATGCTTACAAGTATTTGTTCATCCGAATTAACTAATGAAGACGAAGAAAAGAAATGCTGACAAGAACTTGTTCATCCGCATTAACTAATGCGAATGAGTTAAACTAATGCTGAAGACAAACAAGAAAAAATGCTGATGAAGACTTCTCATTCTCATTAACTAATGCGGATGAACACTTAGAAATGCTGATGATATAGTACACTTAGACTAGTATTCTGATGTATAGTTGTCAGGGTAGATTAGTCATTTTGTACAGGCAATGTGTATGCCTATATATAGAATAGTATGACCTAAGTTTGTAAGCTTCTTCTGTCAACATTGATAATATTACTCATTTAAACAGTAACCCCAGCTGTCTTTGTATCTTGTTTACTCACATCATTATACAAAGCATTTATTATCATTTTCAGTATTAAATGTTCTGTGATTTGGTATTTCCGCTACTTAATCACTGACTCAATCATCATATTCGATCCTAAGTTGAGTCATATCAACTGAGATTCTTATTCTCGGACCCATTCAATTGGTATCAGAGCCTCAGCTCTTGAATTCGTCTCAAAATCAGCACAGATCTTGAACGAAAATCGATTGATCTAGTGATTGAGTTGTTTATTAGCCAGATCTACTCTGCTAATAAATATACATACTGAAATCGCAAAGAAACTTCGTCTACCTGTTCTGTATTTTCAACTCCTCTGGAATCAACACCAAATCAACCTTATCACAACCCTGCTGAGAACTGATAATCAAGAACACCAGGACTGTAGACTGTCTGAACATTCAAGACAGAAAATCAACATAATCATACTCAAAACCAATTAAAATCAGTAAAATTAAAATGGATTCTACTAATTATTCGAACTTGGTCATGCATCTAAACCTCCAATGCTTAAACACAAATCTGAGTTTAAGCAGTCGAAAATCAGGTTTAGAAACTATATTACACATGTAGATCCTGATTACTGGATCTCTATTTGCAAAGGGCCATACATTCCTTTGTCACTCACTGCTGATCAAGCTGCTCAGTACAAGACTGCTAGAATACCCATTGAGGATCCAAACTTAAATCTTGATGATGAAGAATATAAGAAAATCAAGATTGACCTTAAAGCCTACTCCATTCTAACTCAGGCTTTAAAAATAGATGTTTTCAAGAGGCTGGAAAAATATGGAACAGCCAAAGGGGTTTAGGATGCACTGCAGATAATGTGTGAAGGAAGCAGTGAAGTTACTGAAATTAATAAGGATAAACTGATAAATCAATATGAGACCTTTCACCACACCAAAAGAGAGTCAATCTCAAGGCAACTTCATAGATTTGTACAACTAGTGAATGATCTTGAGATTATGGGGGTTACTTACAAAGAAGAGGAAATGAACAAGAAAATGCTGCACACCTTACCAGAAAGTTGGAAACAAAATGTCACTATGTTGAAAAACACTCTTGATTTGGAGAGTACCAGCCTAGATATTATGATTTCTAAAATTGAAGCTCTAGAGTTAGATGAACGAAGGAGAAATCTCAGTGGACCTCAAGTCATTGAGGCATACAAGTTTCTATCTGAAACTCATTCTGTTGAGAATGCTTTCGTGACTAAAAAAGATAATTTTCTCTCATCAAGAGATCAAGCAAAGACAACTAGATTTTGTGTTGCTCCACAACAACATAACCATCATTTTCTGCTCAACCCACAGTAACACCCACCAGTATGCCCAGTGAGTAAAGATCTAAAGAGCAAAAGGCAACTTACAATGCCTTTGTTGCTTGCTTTGAGGCTTATCTTGGGGGCAGACTCACTTCAGCTCATTTAATTCAGGAAGATCTGGAAGAAATAGATCCTGATGATGTTAAAGAAATGGACTTGCAATGGCAAATGGCCATGATTGCAATGAGAGCCAAGAAATTCTTCCAAAAAGGGAAGAAACTGAGTCTGAATAAGAACACAAAGCTTGGATATGAAAAATCCAAAGTTAAGTGTTTTAACTGTGGAATGACTGTCCATTTCTCTAGGGAATGTAATGCTCCCAGAAGAAGCAAAAACAACTATCAAAGAACCTCACATGGTCAGCATTCATCTCAACCCAATTCAAGCTTTTACTCAAGTACTCTTCATCAAAATTAACATCAAAATCAGCATCATAATCAGCAATAGCCAATTCATCAAAGACAACCTCTATTGGCTCATCAAGCTCAAGGAAGTAGCCAACCAACATCTAATGCACTTGTCATTAGACAAGATGGAGTGTGTGATTGGAGCCTATACGCAGAGGAATTTCAACCTCAATTTCAGAATCATGCACTGATGGCTCACATTAATGATGGTTCAACTCCAATGCCATTAGAGGTAAAATCTAATTTATGTTCTGATAAATGTATTCTAGAAGTACAGGGATACAGAGAACACAATCACAAATTGGCTAATAAAATAAAAGAAGAAAAGGTGAAATTTGAGATGCTAAAACAAGAAATGAGAATTTTTGAAGTCAAAATCAAATCTCTTTTATCTGACATGGAAACACACCATGGTGAAAAATTTACCCTAGCAGCTAAGAATGAGAGGTTAACTGAACTGTTGACCAAATTAAAGGCTGAGCAATCGGCTACTGAAGTGAAACTTGAAAAGTTTCAACTCTCATATGTCAAGTTGCAAGAGTTACTTCATTCTCAAAAGGAGGCCAAGGATATGACTGGGATAGGTTATAAAACTTGTCCTCCTCCATATAATGACAACTACATAGTTATGCCCGAGTCACTCACCCAATCTGATTCAACTAAATCTAAAGTTACTGAAACTAAAACAATTGTTTCACAGATAACTAATCCTTAAAATAAACCAAATGTTTACATTGAAACAAATGAGGATAAAATCAAATTGGGTCATCCAATTTAAATCAAAGAGTGCTTTGACAAACCTGTAGTTGTCTAGAAACCAAAGAGCCCAGTCAAAGATATTATGCCCTTTGTAAAATTTGTTCCTCAAAAACTCAAGATGAATAACACTGTTGAATGTTTTATGAAACCCTCTGCTGAAAGCAGATCTGATAGTGAGATCAAATCTCCTAAAACTTCCAGTAAATCAGAAAAGGTTTCATTAAACTTCAAAGAGAAAGCTACAGTTCCCTCAGTGTCCAAAGGGAAATCCACTTTGATTCAAAAACCAAATGTAAAACTTGTTTCATCATCATCTAAAAATAAACAAGGGATAGGTTTTGACATTTGCAATAAACAACATGCGGAACAATTTGAAAGAGAGTTGAAAAAGAGCAAAAAGAAGCAAAATCAGTCAGCAAAACTTAAGCAAAGCAGAATTGTGAAACAATCTACTGCCACCCAGAAAACTGATTTGGCTTCTTCATCAAAGTCAAAGGACAAACAAATGTATTGTGACATTTGTGACATGTCTAATCATAATATAAAGGAGTGCTACTTTAATCAGTATTGCTCTATTTGTGACATGAACAATCATTCAATCAAAAACTGTTATTTTAACAAATATTGTTCTGTATGTGATATGACTAATCACAACACATCTGATTGTTACTTTAACCAAAAAGCCTTGAGAATTCCTCAAAACAAGCATATTTCACCAATTTCATCTGACAAGGTCAAAATTAGAAGTCCAAAATACCTTAAACATTCATGAATCTCAAACACTGACAAGGACTTCTATGATTAATGGCAGTCAAAGAGTACCAAAAAGAACTTTAATAATCATATGAAACAATCACTGAGTTCTCATTCAAGATATAAAACTAAAGTGATTTCTGAAAAATAAAAACATGCCCAATTTCTACATAGAAACCAGGATCAAAGGTTTGCATAATCTTTTGACAGTTCAGTTGAAATTGATGAAATCAAATCAAAAAGGAATCCACAAAAATTAGTCAAAGCATCTTCCTCTAAAACACAACTTAGAGGAAAATATCAAGAGGTCACAGTGATGGATAGAAACGGACAACCCTAGACCAACATGGCTTGGGTTCCTCAATCTAACTAGTTCATTTATGCTTGTAGGGTCATCCATACAGGTCCAACAACTTATGGTATGTGGACAGTGGATGCTCCCGACACATGACTGGAGACAGTTCCCTCCTTCATGACTTCAAGCATATTGAAGGAACTACTATGGCATTTGGTGGAGATTCATAAGGTGGTAGAATTACAGGGGAAGGATCTATGACAAATGGATTGCTGAGTTTTGATAAAGTGAACTACTGCAAGCAACTGAACTTCAATCTGCTCAGCGTGTCTCAGATCTGTGACATGAAATATTCCACTCACTTCACAGAAACTCATTGCTACATTCTGAAACCAAGATTTCAAATTCCTGAAGAATGGGTTGTCTTGAAGACTCCGAGAAAGAATAACACCTATGTCTTGAACCTTAATTCTGCTTATCCGTCAGAAGAGACATGTCTTTTGTCTAAAGCATCTTTTGATGAGTCACAGCTTTGGCATAGACGCTTAGGACACACGAATTTGAAAAACATGAACAGATTGGTCAAAGGAAATCATGTACTTGGTTTACCTAAAAAAGAATTTCATTTCATTGACCACTGTTCTGCATGTCTTAAAAGAAAACAACATAAGTCCTCCCATAAGCCGAAGCTGGTGAACACAAACAATTCTCCATTGAAGTTGCTTCATATGGATCTCTTTGGTCCAACTCATGTCATGAGTATTGGAAAGAAGCATTATTGTTTGGCGATCATAGATGACTTTACACTATTTACATGGGACTTCTTTTTACTTCATAAAAACGAGGCGTCCCAAATAATAAAATATTTTATCATAAAAATTGAAAATCAACTGGATTTAAAGGTAAAATCAATCAGAAGTGATAATGGGATAGAATTTAAAAATTAAGATCTAAGTTCATTTTGCACACAAAAAGACATTTCTCATCAATCAGTGCAGCTCGGACTCCTTAACAAAATGGAGTAGCTGAAAGAAGAAATAGAACACTGATTGAAGTAGCACGAACAATGCTAGCCGATGCCAAACTGCCAATTACCTTTCGGGCAGAAGCTGTCAACACATCGTGCTTTGTGCAAAATCGAACTTTGATAATTAAAGAAAGCAACAAAACACCATATGAACTTCTTTTTCATAGAAAACCATTTATTGGATTTTTGTAGTCATTTGGTTGTCCAGTCTCAATATTAAACACCCGAGACCATTTAGGAAAGTTTTCTCCTAAGTCTGAAGAGGGATTCTTTGTAGGGTATTCCTCTGTTTCAAAGGCTTTTAGAGTGTTTAATCCTAGATTAAACATTATTGATTAATCAACCAATGTTCAATTCAATGAGCATTCTTTTCCCAAGTCAACAAATGGTCATGATTGGTTGTTTGATATTGACTCATTAACTAGATCTTTTGATCAGTTTCACTTGTCAAATGCAGGATCTCCTAGAACAGTGGAGAGAAGAATTGACTTTCTTATGATTCCACCTTCTTCTGCTGATCAACTTAATGAAGAAGTCCCACTACAAGCCGATCCTATCAGACAAGCTGCACAACATCAGAGTGTTTCAACTAAAGTTGGTCCTAGTTCAATTCCCACTCCTTCAGCAGAACCATCCACTGAAGTGAGAAATCTAGAATCAGCATCTATACCAGTTGAAACTGAAGGAAATGCAAATGATGAAAGTCTTCAAAGTGCTGCTGAAGCTGATGAAGCATCTAATTACCTTCACCATTCACCTACATCACAACCTGAAGATGCCTCTCACCAAGATGATCTGAATGTCTCTAATCTTGATGTGTCCATTGCTAGTAATTTGATTCCAATTACCAGGACACATAAGAATCATCCAGTGTCTAACATCATTGGTGATCTAGATAAGTGGGTGACCAGAAGCAAGTCAAGTATTGCAAACATCTGTTTGTTTTCTTGCTTTCTGTGTCAAACAGTACCCAAGAATATTAAAAAGGCTCTTCAAGACAACAGCTGGATTGAGGCAATGCAGGAAGAATTGCTACAGTTCAAGAAACAAGAAGTATGGAAACTGGTAGACCTTCCCGAAGGATAATACCCTATCAGTACCAAATGGCTATACAGAAACAAGACAGATGACAGGGGCATTGTCATCAGAAACAAAGCAAGATTAGTTGCACAGGGATACACACAAGAAGAAGGAATAGACTATGACAAAGTGTTTGCTCCTGTTGCGAGATTGGAAGCCATAAGACTCTTTCTTGCCTACTCTGCATCTATGAAATTCACTGTGTATCAAATGGATGTAAAGTGCGCATTTTTGTATGGAAAAATCTCAGAAGAAGTCTATGTGAGTCAACCACTAGGTTTTGAGGATCCTGATTTCCCTCACATGGTGTACAAGCTTGAAAAAGCTCTGTATGGTTTCCATCAATCCCTTCGGAAGTGGTATGAGGCTCTATCATATTTTCTCCTTGATCATGGATATGAAAGAGGAAATATTGATCAAACTTTATTCAGAAAGAAGAAGGGACATGAACTGTTTCTTGTCCAGATCTATATGGATGATATTATTTTTTGCTCAACAAACAAGCAACTCTATAAAGACTTTGAAAACCTCATGCATTCTAAGTTTCAAATGAGCGCTATGGGAGAGCTCACCTTCTTCCTGGGTTTACAAGTACAACATACAACAAATGGAATTTTCATCAATCAATCAAAATATCTGGAATCTATCTTGAAGAAATTTCATTTAGTAGACTGTCAGTCCATCAGAACTCCTGTGGATACTAAAGTGAAGATTGGTCCAGACTTCGATTGCAAATCAACGGATCAGACTCTGTATCGATCAATGATAGGTTCACTTATATATCTTATAGCTAGTAGACCTGAAATTATTTTTGGTGTTTGTGTTTGTGCTAGATATCAGGCTAATCCCAAAGAATCTCATGTGAATGCAGTGAAAAGGATATTCAGATATCTCAAGGGCAAGCCTGCGCTTGGATTATGGTATCCAAAGGAAGGAGACTTCAATCACTATGCCTAAATAGAAAGTGACTACGGGGAATGCAACTTCAATAGGAAGTCCACTTCTGGAGGTTGTCAATTTCTTGGTCCCAGACTGGTCTCCTATCAGTGCAAGAAACAGATAAATGTATCTGTTTCAACAGCAGAAGCTGAGTACATAGCAGCATTAGCATGTTGCTCTCAAGTTCTCTAGATTCAAAACCAGATGCTTGATTATGGTTTTAACTTCTTGCACACACCATTTCACATTGACAACACAGCAGCCATGTTTATTACAAATAATCCAGTTCAGTACTCAAAAACTAAACACATTGAAATTAGATATCACTTTTTGAGAGACTGTGCTAAAAAGGGGTTAATCAAGTTGATTCAGGTTCACACGGACAATCAGTTAGCTGATTTGTTCACTAAGGCATTTGACCCTAGTCGGTTTGAAATCTTAGTCCAATCAATTGACATGATTAACCTTGAGTAAAATCAAAATTTCCAAAAACATTCAAAAAATATTAAAATACAAAAGAAGTCAATTTAGTTGTAGTACAAGAAATGTACTCCTTGGGAAATGATATAATTACAGTCATTATATCATTCACTATGCTTATTTCAAAATCTTGAAAGACTGACATGACTTACCTGATATGCGGGTTGGCTCACATGGAAAAGAAGATAAATGTTGTGATAAACTAAAGATCACATTCAATTGTGAGGCCATCATCTCATGGTGTGTAAGTATTTCACTTATCCGAATGTGTGTATGTGTAGTAATCTAAATACAACAGGTCATGATACCATCATCTCATGCTGAGCAAAGATCTGGAGAAACAAGCACATATTGCTAATGTCAAGATCTAAAAAGATTCCCAATATGGAACACATCCAATCTGGATAAATTACATTCCTTATGAATGAACAAAAAGAATCCCAAAGTGGATCACCATCCAAAGTGAAGAGCAAAAAGAATCCTTCATGAGAGTAGTTCTACCAATGAGGATCCCCCTTACCCTAAAATAAATGAGATTTCATAATTTAAATGACATGGTCATGCAAGCTGTGAAAAAGTTCTACCATACATTTCATGAGAGTAGTTGATCTTGCTATGCTTCTGAGTGTGAGGTACATGTTGAATTTTTAATCCACTCAAAACATGATAATGGTCACATGCATTAAAATATTAACCAAGCATGAGTTTAAGAGGACAAACATACCTATAATCAATAAGGTCATGACTACTTGCACTTATGAGAGGTAAGATTGATATGATTCCAAATAAGGTACACTTCCTTGTCATGTACAATTATGAAAAACAAAAATATAGAAATATTTTCCTTTCAATTTTAAAATTCATGAAAAGTTTCTATCCAATCTGGATATAAACTTTAGGGGGAGTTATTAAAAATTTAAAGGAAAATATTCACAAAAACATAAACTTTGCAACAATTTTTGTTTAAGGCAAAATTAAAACAAAAAGGTTTGACTGTGTTGGTATGGAAGTTATACCATAAGTATCTCAGTGTATGCAGATATTTGGAAGCACAAAGTCCAAGATCAGTCAAAACTGGGAAACTTGTATCACACAGGGTATACAAGTCAATCTAAGTAAGAATTGACAACTCTAGCAACTGATAAAACTTCATAAAATCAAAACAGCACACTCATCTTCATGAAAATTAGAACATCAGTGCAAAAACAGTCTGAATCATCATCTGCAAAAACAATAATTTTTGACAAGTTCAAAAATTATTGCGGGTAAGAGTATTGGTTAATGAGAGTGAAGGTAACCCTGACACATAACCAATGCGGGTAACTGTTTTTTGTACAAGTGTAACTAATGCGGACAACTTAATGTTCTTCCTCATTTGCTATAGTAGATGTGGACAGTTTAACTTGTTCTTCCGCATTTGCTACAGTAATGAGGTTAAGTTAAATTGTTCATCCTTTGTTACAATAAATGCGGTCAAGTTATTTTGTTCCTCCGCATTTGCTACAGTAAATGCATGCAAGTTAACTTGTTTATATGCATTTGTCACAGTAAATGCACTCAAAGTTAAATGTTCATGCGCATTTGCTACAGTAAATGAGCCCAAAGAAAAATGTTCATGCGCATTTGCTATAGTAGTAAAATTAAACCTGCGCATTTGTTCACACTTGTAAATTTTGAGTAAGTTATCAAATGTACTATTTAAACACATTAAATGTGAGTCATTTATTACTTTTCAAATTTTAGTGAACTTTTAAAGTGCAATGACCGTTCTTCTACTGATCTTCATCATCATTCAAACGATCACAAATCAAGTGTTTCTGTTGATTATTCAAACTTTGCAGGACCGTTAAAAGGGACTTTGCACTTAGTTAACACACTTAGGAGGATCTTTAGGATCTCTTAACAATTCAAATGGGGAACTTAGAACTTAAACTGATGATACAATGCACAACACAAGTAAAGTAAGAGCAAGAACACAAGAAATAATTTTCAAGGAAGTAGTATATTGCTTCTTAGGTTCTATTACAAGTGTTTGCACTGATATTTGAAATACAAGAACCTTTAACTCTTTATACTAAACCTACAACCGTCAATATGCAAAAAGATAGTTGGATGTGACTAATCTAGACAACAACATCAGCCTAAAGTCAAAAGGCAGATTGCATTTTGACTAGTGACTATGACAGGCTATAGCTCACTGACTTTCCTATTACAAAAAGCCAAAAAGAAACAAATACAAAAACTTGCAGATAAAGACCTTATCTACTTTATCATAAAGCATGAAAGTTTCACCAACTTATGATAGTTGGTGAACCACCAGAGCATGCAGCGAACAGGGGGTTGCTTTATGATAAAGTTGACAGAAAAGGTGGCTTTTCTCTCTCTCTTCTAAAGTAATCAGTCTTGTCTTTATTCAGCTTCGGAAGACTTTATCTTCAGAGCTTCGGAAGACTTCATCTTTAACCTTCGGAAGAGTTGAGTCATTGGCTTCGAAAGACTTGACACTTAGTGTAAAGTTTCCTCAGTAGTTTCTTCTGAACATTGGCTTTGGAAGATTTTACACTTAGCATTTTACTTGAGTGTGTAAAACTTTCGAAGCTAGTTCTTCTTTGTTCCTTAGTGCATGTTGGAAGACTTGGTTGTTTTGGTATCCTTTGGTTGCATCAGCCTCATAACCTCAAAGGTTCCTACAAACTCCCCCTAGGCTGATGCTACCAAAACAGAGAGGTCTTCAGACTGGGATAGTCCATATGAGGATCTTCAGAATTCCTTTCTTCATCAGCAGATCATGATTCTTCAGACCCATGAAGTACCTTCTCATGTCATAGAGATCATGTAGAGGGAGTTCAAGCATGTCACTAGTGAAGTAGACATGTTGTTCTCCCTGATCTCTAGTGACATACCATCTATCAGGATTGTCACACCCTCCTAAAGCGGAAACACGAGGATGCGACGGACAGGATCGTCAAAACACATTGGGGGTTCAAGAGAATATCTAAAGGTATTCTCCGTACATGGGTCATGACGTCACCCGACACATAGGAACACATGTCAAGGATAGTCACTACCAGAACATCATACCAAAATGCATAATCATACCAAAGCTCCATACAGAAACAAATCAACACAATTGTCAAACAATAAAAATCTCAAAATCATCAAAATTACAATCCATAAAACCCAACAATCCATAACATATCCCAAAGGTCTCTTGAATGTCTAATGCTCCTAGTGGAGCGGTCTCGTCTAAGTCCACAGCCATACACCTAGACTTCATTACCTGAAAAGACATGCTTCAAAAAGGTCAACATACGTTGGTGAGTTCACAGGTTTATAAGTACAAATATTTTGCCGTGAATAACATGTATGTGAAAGAGATACATAGCAGTCAAGATATCAACATAAGTTCAAAAGTAACCCAAGTCCAAGACATTCCAAAATTGCACACAACCGGATTATATTCACCCAAGGGCAAGCCCCGGCCAAGTCGGTCTCGACTAGTATACCGACAACATGGGTGGGGGTGTCAACCCGTTAGTACTAACAATATCTCTCCATAACATCCAAGTACACAAGTTGAAGCACAAGCACAAGTACACACTCATGATTGAATATCAAGACTCATACCATGACCCAAACCACATACAATATTTCAAAAGAAAATCAAACACGGCATAGTCCAAAACCATGAGCACGCTTTTCCCCCAAGTAAAATATATTAAAAAGGGGCCGTGAAACTCACTTTGAAAAGTCACAGTTTAAATCCCACAACATGCAGAGTAAGCACTAAAAATATATAATACACAAAAGGATTAATATATCACCAAATATAGATGGCTAATATGGGTGTAATCCTTTTAGTCCAGCCCTTAATGCTAATCAAGGTTTTCCATCATCCCACTAATTAAATTAATTCTTTTGTAGAGAGTATTAATCAATATTATATGCAAAACTTGTCTTAATTTAGATTATTTAGTTCCAATCCTTACTTTTAAGTTTTAACAAGATAATTCAGCATACATATCTGATTGCGCATCAGTCTTGTATAGGCTGTTTGGAGATCGAAACGGTAACGAATCATTGCGTAAAAAGTGTCATTTGAAAGAAGAGACTTTAAATTAAACTCCACAAAAATAATCAGGTTCATTTGACAAAATATGAGGAAGTTATGACACGAAGAATAAAGACCAATCTGCTGCCCAGATTCGTCAGTTTTGACCTTCAGTTTTGTTTGCTACGTTTGGAGGACCAAACGATGTCGAAATGACACGAGACCACTTGGGTTAGTTAGAGGACTCATGGGGATTAAGTTTAGACCCAAATTTCACCCCAATTGAGCTTATTTAGACCAAGTTATCACCCGAGAAAAATGACCCATACTTCTGACAGTAAGCTGTCCAGATTGTTAGATTCGTTCCCTTGCGTCACAAGTCCCAATATGCGCCCGTTAACAACCCAAATATGTAAAATACTTTTATTCCAGTCCCAAGATGTCAAGAAATTCAATTAACCACTTTATTTATGTAATTTTTTTCCAGTCTCAACCAGTTGTTAGTTTCATAGTCTCCCGGTTTGCAATCTTTAGGTGATAGTTTTGTTGTTTCGTTTCGTTTAACCCATCAATTCTTTTGAGGAACAATTTTAGTTATTTCAAAACGTTTTATAGGTTCAAAATCTCGATTAAGGGCAGGTCATCCAAGATTTCCACTCAATATCAAGGATTCGATTACCATAAAATCCAAGAATTAGGGTTTCTTACCAAATGGCGAATCCGACGATCGTAACGCTTAGATTCTCACGATCTAGCACCAAAAAATAAAAATGAAAGATCATTAGATGAAGATTTCGAGTGTAGATGATGATTATCATCTATTTTGAGTGAAACAAGATTAAACTTCATCAAACACGAATTTTGCTTACCGTATCTACTAAGACGAAGGTATCTTACTTGGTTTAAGGCTCTTGGGTGTTTTGATTATCAAAATTCGATGGATGCTTGAGGATTTTCAGAGAATTCGATGGTTACAGGGGAAAAGAGAGAGTTTGGAGAAGGAGGTGGCTAGGGTTTCAAGTGAAAACTAAAATTTTATGCAAATGAGCTAAGGCAAAGGAGAATACCCCCTTAAACCTTGTGGCCGAAACTTGGGAGGAAGAAGGGCCTTCAGACCCTTGGACCATCTAGTGTATTCCGTCACGTCTCGAGCCACACGTCGTCTAATTTTTACGCTTTCAGATTCCGCGCGCAATAACGGTTCCAACGAACTATCACATGCCCTAGGATTTGGATAAATTATATTTTTAGAACCAATTTAAGTTGTTTTAACAGGCTTTAGGCAAAGCCCATATATGTAAGGTTAATTGGGTTATGGTGAAGTTTCGTGTTTTACATTTTAGAAAACCCTCGATTGGGCTCAATACATAGAACCTCATACGATGACAAGCCCACTAGTCACATAATGATATAGGCTCTAGGCCCATCATAAAAACTTAGGCCCATTAGACCAAAATTTGGGCCCAACAAGAAAAGAACCATAAATCAAGACCTAGCCCAAAAAAAGACGAAAGTCAAAGTCAAAAGTCAAAATTCAAAATTCAAACTAATGCCAAAGCCAACGTACCTATTTTGGTGACGGATGTCACAAGGATCTTTAGCAAATGTCCATGATAGAATTGGTCTTCCAACAGAGAGAGGCTCTACGATGATAGGAGTTGGTTGAGAGCCCCCTTCATGCACTTTCTCATGATGTTCTGACTCATCCTGAGTTTGGGAGGTGGATGCCTTTCTTCTTTTCTTCTTCTTAAAGGATCTTCTTCTGGCCATCCTCTTTTTCCTCCCAAATGATTTTAAAGAGTTGGTCTTTAGTACCAGGTTCTTCAGTGGATTCCCTCTTAGTTGGGATCTCCTCTCTCCCAGGTTCAGAAGGAGAGGGAGGAGAACCATGTTGTGGATCAGAAGATGAAGTTGGCTATTGTGTAGCGTCAGGTGCAGGTTGTGTTGTTTATGTAGGTTCAACCTTTACCTCAACTTTAGGTTGAGCTTGTTCTGATGGTGAGTGGAGATCCACAAGCTCTCCCCTTTTAATCTTCTGCTTGATCATCCTTATGTGCTCATCCATTGTGGATAGAGACATGGGACCAAGCCTCCTTCCAGAGAACCCATACAGCTTCAAGAAACTCATCATCTTCTGCCTATCTGCAGACTTTTTCTGACTTTTCTTGATGTTGGCTCTTGACTTGGCAGCTTCTTCCCTTTCCTTTTTTCTAGCAGCTTGCCTATCTTTTTTGGCTTGCTCTTCCAGCTACTTGTTGTATTCAAACAGTATGTAATCATATGGCAAGGGAAGAAGTGCATGTGCCTGGTAGAGGCCTGTGGCACTCAGGTAGTTGATCATCTTTGTCTTTTCTTCTTCATTAACTACCTGAGGTTGATTAGCGGCCACAGCCTCTGACTCAGGGCTTTCTTGAATTGGGGAGAGGACAGGAATATTCTTGTATATTATTTTTCTTCTCATTTCCTCTTTATGCTTGAGGGTCAAGGCTGCATCCTCAGCTTCCTTCCTCTACTTTGACAACTCAGTGTCAGCCAGTTCATTTAATTCCTCTAAGAGGAGAGAGATGAGTTCATCTATGTTGTAGTTCCTGGTCCCCAGATAATTAAGTCTAGCTGCCCTTAACTCATCTTCTTTAGTGTTTGGAACACGGGCAGTCAGAATTGTAGCTTGCATGAATCCTGGGGAACCACTTGAACTCTCTCCCCTCAGCTTCCTCTTCCTCTCTCTTTTCTCTTCTTTAATCTCCTCAGCAGTTAGTTTTCTTTTGCCTTTGTCAAGTACTGATCTTGATGACTCAGGCTGAGGAGAGCTTTGGCCTTCATTGCTGGATTCAGCAGTCAAGCTCTGGCCAGAGAGAGGTTGTGATGCACCATCACCAGCTGGTGCCTCACTGAGGGTATGGGGTGCTGGAGGAGATGTTGTCTCAAGGTTCATAGTCTCAGCCTCTGGGCCTTCAGTAAAGGCTTTCCCTTTGAAGCTAATCTTAGGGTCCACCTCAACATCCAGTTGACCAAAGGCTTCAACTGCTAGCCTCTGTCTATATAGTGCTGATCTCTTTTTGAATTCTTTCAGCACCTAATCTTGAATTCTACTGGCTAGTCTGGCAGCTCGTCTGTTGTTGCTTGGGTTGACAAGTGCCAGATCTACCAGATTTATACCCTCATAGAAACTCAGGTTTGAAATGTTTAATATTTCTAGTTGACCCTGAGCTCTAGAGAGTACAAGAGCTTTCCTTTCACTGTCATACCCCTAACCCCAGATTGGGTTCTCAGAAGGGGCAGACATTGCTCTTGGTACTCCCACCGCAAACAGTTGTTGTATTAACAAATGTAGATCACTGTCTAGAGGAGGTTGCTGAGTATGGACAACTGTAAGAGAGGATGGTGAGTCCTCTATGTCCATACTCTAAGAGGAACTCCCAGGTTTTGTGATTGTTAGGATTTTCTCCCCCTTTTTGGCAGCATCACTCTCTTGCATAGGTGAGCTGGGAGATTGATCCATGACATCCATAGGTTCTTGTGGACCTGGATGAGTTGATCTCATTGGTCTCTCAGCTAGCTTACCCTTGAGATCGGTGATCTCAAGTTGCTGGTCATTGACCCTTTTCTGCAAGATAGTCACCTGAGATTCTAGGTGAGCTATCTTGGACACAAAGTAGGTGCACATGTTTGAAAGTTTGTGCACCTTTTGTTACAGACTCCCCTCATCTTTAGATGAAGAATCATAGGGGGATTCATGGTACTCATCTCACCTTGAGTGTGGGTGGAGAGGAGAGATTCATGGTACTCATTGAAACCCAAATCTTCATAAGAGTAGAAGTCAAGGCTAGGCATGGGTTGATTAAGATCAAGAGGCTGGGGATGCTAGCTTTCCCCTGAAGGTTGATCACCAGAGTGTTAAGACTCAAAGTGATGGCTTAAGGCTATTTGAGGAGGTGTGAGCTCATCAGGCTGAGCATGAGGAACCTCAGCACTGATTGTGTCAAGGATGGGAGTGGTTTGCTCCTCAGGGGAAGTGGGAGCTCTAGTGTCCACTTCCTCCTGTGTGGGTTGTGATATGGGGGCCTGCATATGCTCAATAGCAGGTGCAGGGGTTCGTTTGGATTTTCTTTGGTAAGTGAGGGTAATGGTTGGCCTTGATGGTGGTTGAGATGTAGAGGGTGTTGGTTCATCACTAGCTGGTGCTGCTAGGATGTCACCCTGAGCAATGAGCTCAAACATTTTGGGACAAGGGTTGTTTCTACCCCTGAGAACCCAGCAGTTGGCTTTTTCAATATTTTGAAAATGCCGGGCCTCATATGTGCAAGTTTAAGAACATTACCTGTTCCCCTCAACTGTGGTCCCATTTCACAGTTGAGAATGTGTTGAACATACCGGAGGAACATGTAATATTCTAGGGAGTCTAAATTCGCAAGTAAATTTGTAAAAACAAACTGAGAATACCTGAATTTGACCCCTTGAACCATCCCATGGACAATGAAGGAGAGGTCTTCTAGAATTTGGTCCCATCCTCCATGTTTGTTAGACAAGCTGTGGATGACAACATGGAGGAGGTACTTCCACTGGTATGAGACCTTTCCCTTCCTAAAGGTCTTGACTGTGAAGTCACCTTCATATCCCATATGCTCAAAGGAATGGTTGACAGCAGCTTTTGGGAAGGACATTTCACCTTCTTCATCATCCACCTGAAGATGGGTGTTGATGATGGCTGGAGTGATGAACAGTAGCCTCCCCTGCACTATGGTAGATAGTGCCTTCTCCCCGTCCAAGGTGACCTCTTGATAGGTCCGCCAGAACTCAAGCAACTGATCCTCATAGAGGGGAGGATCAATTGTAAGGGAGGTGAGATAATGAGATGAAGAAAGATACCTACAAACATCTGAGAAGCTTAGATCCTTCTCAGTGTTTAACAGAGCAACCTGATTGTGTTGCCTGTGTAGATGCATGGTGAAATCTGGGTCGTTTCGACGATCAAGATTTGCCATTTGCAGAAGCTTTGCAGTGAAGGAAGGTAAAAGAAGATGAATTTAGGGGTAATTTTAGGTTAAGGAACAATGAGAGTAGAGAGATGAAGATAGGACCGTTTGGAGAGATATACTCTGGATTTGAAACAAAGTTAAAGCAAAAGATAAACTTTGAAATCCACAAGTGGGTCCTACTTCAGAAAAAGGCACCCAAAAAAGTTAGTTTTCTTGGAAGTTGCAAAAACTTTTGAAGGTTATTTTAGCTTCGGAAGCTTTTCAGAAAAAGCTTGCGAAGGCAATTTTGCTTCGGAAGATATTTCAAAGAGTTTTGAAAGTTTTGGCTTCGGAAGAAATAAACAAGTCTTTCGAGACTTAATTGCTTTCGGAAGAAAATTATTCTAAAATGCAGTTAGGAGCTTATATTCAACTTAAGCTTCGGAAGATACTTCATGAATTTCTTCTGAAGATAATTGTCAGATGCGCTGTAAATTTCTTCCGAGGGCAATTTTATTTCTTCTGAAGGTAAATTTTCATAACTCTAAAAAATATCATTTTGCAAATTTGTTTTCCTCCAAAGAGATCTGGGCTTATGAGGTGATCTAATAGACAACTTAGGATACCCAATTTTAGGAAGTATGATTGATTAAGATATTTAGAAAAACCTATTCAAGGTTAATCATCCCAATGGCTGATACAAGATACTTAAATCTCTGCTTATCAAAAGCTTTTGTGAACAGATCAGCATATTGTTAATTTGTGTTAACCTTGATTAGTTTTATCAAACCTTTTTCAAAATTATCCCTAATCAGATGATACCTGATGTTGATGTGTTTGGTCCTTGAGTGCTGTACAGGATTCTCTGTAATAGAGATGGCACTGTTGTTATCTATATGGATAGGAGTCTCTTTGAAATTGAATCCATAGTCTAGCATTTGATTTTAAATCCAAAGCACTTGAGCACAGCAGCTAGCAGCAGCAATGTATTCAGCTTCAGCAGTTGATGCAGACACACACGATTGCTTCTTGCATTGCCAAGAGACTATCCTTCCACCAAGGAACTAACACCCCCTAGATGTGGACTTTGCAGTCATGTTGCAGCCACCATAGTCACTATCTGTATAAGCATACAGATTAAAGTCTAAATTCTTTGGATACCAAAGGCCTAGATTTGGAGCACCTTTGAGATATCTAAGAATCCTTTTGACAGTGATTAGGTGTGACATCTTGGGGTTGGCTTGATATCTTGCACATATGCATGTGGCAAACATGATATCAGGCCTGCTAGCAGTAAGATACATAAGTGACCCAATCATAGCCCTGTAGAGATGTTCATCAACACACTCCCCCTCAAGGTCAGGACCAAAGGAATGGTTTCTGGCTATGGGTGTCTTAGCAACCTTACAATCAGTCATCCTGAACCTTGTAAGTATGTCCTGTACATACTTTGACTGACTGATGAAGATGCCATCTTCAACCTGCTTCACTTAAATTCCTAGAAAGAAATTGAGTTCCCCCATGGCACTCATTTCAAATCTATTCTTCATCAGCATCTCAAAGTCTTTGCAGAGCTTTGGATTAGTTGAACCGAAGATGATGTCATCTACATATATCTGAACTAGCAATGTGTCATTCCCTGTATCTTTGATGAAGAGAGTCCCATCAATAGTACCTCTTTTGTATCCATGATTACAGAGGTATGTTGATAGTGTCTCATACCACTTTCTTGGAGCTTGATGCAGTCCATAAAGGGCTTTATCAAGCTTGTAGACATAATCAGGATGATCTGGGTCTGCAAAGGCAGGTGGTTGTTTAATATAAACTTCTTCATCAATCACCCTATAAAGAAAGGAACACTTCACATCGAGCTGGTAGACCTTGAAATCCTTGGATGCAGCATAAGCCAGGAATATCCTTATAGCTTTAAGTCTTGCTACAGGAGCAAAGACATCAGTATAATCAATTCCTTCTTCTTGTGTGTATCCTTGGACAACCAGTCTAGCCTTTTTTTTTGATGATGATCCCTCTATCATCCTTCTTGTTCCTAAATACCCACTTGGTACCTATGACAGTCTTCCCTTGAGGAAGAGGGCACAAGTTCCACACCTTCTGTCTTTTGATTTGAAGCAATTCTTCTTGCATTGCTTCAATCCAGCTTCCATCCTTTAAAGCCTCATCAACTTTCTTGGGCTCAATTTGGGTTAAGAAACAAGAATGTAGACAAACATGGCTGTCATGAGTTTGTCCTCTTGTTCTCACCCCTGAGTCAACATTTCCAATGATGTTTGTGGTGGGATGTGACTTGTGGATCCTGAGTTGAGGAATCACAGCAAGTTGGTTGGACAGATCAAGATTGGAGAAATTTTGATCTGGCAAAGAAGAGTCCCCCACCACATCAACACACTTATCAAGAGAAACTTGATCCAATGAGTGTGTGACATCATTGATGTTGTCTTTAATGGAGTGGTTATCAGCATCAAAAAATTCTTGATCACTGTCACCACCACCCGTTCCTCCTGTATTGGAGGTTCCTTCACCTAAATTCTGAGCCTCTGAACTGGAATTTGAGGGTAATTCAGTTGAATCAGTATTATTTGTCATGCTTGTGCTGATTGGAGCCTCAGTGATAGGGTTAGTCACCATTTGAGCTGAAGTAGTCTTCTTGTTTGGTCTTCTTAGCTCAAATCTTGGGTCAGGATCCTCTGTTGACATGTTATACATAGATCCTGAAACATTCTCACAAGATTTGTTAAAATAGTTGGTAACTAAATCAAGATCAAATAGCCAATCCGGACCAAAACCTTTCACACAGGGTGTGTGTTCATTGAAGGTCACATTGGCTGACTCCTCAATAATTCTAGATCTGAGATTGTATACTCTATAAGCCTTGGCTTAAGAAGAGTATCCAATAAAATGTCCATCATCTAATTTCTCAGCAAACTTAGCTATTTGATCTTTGGTATTCAAGATGGTGCAAGGACATCCAAATGTTTTGAGAAAACCAATAAATTGTCTCCTTTTGTGCCATAGTTCATAAGGAGTCTTACCATGTGTCTTAACTACTAAAAATCTATTCTGCACATAGCAGGCTGTGTTGACAGCCTCTGTCCAGAAGGTGATGGGCAGCTTAGAGTCAGACAACATAGTTCTTGTAGCTTTAATAAGTGTCATGTTTCTCCTCTCAGCAACACCATTTTGCTGAGGAGTCTTGGGAGCACTATATTGTCTTGAAATACCTTTTTCATCACAAAATGTATCAAGGATTTGGTTTTTAAATTCGGTTCCTTGATCACATCTTATGATTCTGACCTTGTGATCAGATTGATTCTCAATTTTCAGAATGAAATTCTACAAGATTTTAGGGGTTTCATCCTTAGTTCTAAGGAAAAACACCCAAGTGAATCTTATGAAATCATCTGTGATCACTAAATAGTATGAGGTCCTTCCTAGACTCATTACACTAGTGGGGCCAAACAGATCCATATGTAACAAGTGTAGGGGAGTAGTGATAGAGTTCATTTCCTTTGGCTTGTGAGACACTTTGTGTTGCTTCCCTTTCAGGCATGCAACACAGTGGTCATCACTTGTAAACTCTTTCTTTGGCATTCCAGTTACCAAATCATTCTTAATCAGTTTATTCATGTTTTTAAAGTTTACATGGCACATTCGCTTATGCCAAAGGAAAGACTCATCACTATTTGCTTTAGATAGAAAGCAAGAAACCTCTCCAGATGGAGATGCTTCCTGCAAGTCCATCTTGTACATGTTCCCTCTCCTGGGGGCTCTAAGCAAAATATGCTCAGGAGGAATGTCAACCCTAGGCTTGAGAACAATGCACTCATGCTCAATAAAGAGCATGTGATGTTTTTGGTCACAAAATTAGGACACACTCAGAAGATTGTATCCAAGCTCTTTGACAAAGTTTACCTTCTTAATGCTGAGCTTACCATTTGTAACCTTGCCCCTGCTAGTAATGTAACCACCTGCATCTCCCCCAAAAGCAACTGATCCTCCATTAATCCTTTCAAAGTTTTGAAGCAAGGACTCATTGCCAGTCATGTGCCTGGAGCAGCCACTATCAACAATCCAGATATTTTTGTTGGTCTTTAGCTGTCGCTGCATAAAAAGAGATGATTTAGTTACATTTGAAAACCCAAGCTTCATTGGTATTGGGCTTATTAGAATAAGTTAAAGGCAATGAAACAGTAATATATCCTATGCTCAAGCTTTGGGGATCATTTGCTGTTTCTGATGATGAACTTTTAGCCATATGGTCTTCCTTCATCTTCCACACCACCTTTGAAAGATTTGGCTTGACCTTCAATGCTTCGGAAGCTTTTGTGGCTTCGGAAGCTTTGGAGACTGATCCTTCAGAAGATCTTGCTTTCACTATAGCAGGCCTTAGTACTTCGGAAGCATTCCTTTCTACCGAGACCAATTTTCCTTCCGAAGGCAATGGTTCATTTGCCTTTTTCTTCATTTTGGAGCTTCCAAAGGAAACAGATTTTCCTTTCGAAGATGTTTGTTTCTTCTTCCTCTCAGAAGTTTTCTTCTTGATCATGTGGATAGTACCCTTTGGATTGTATTGACAATCCTTACCAGATGTGAGGTACTACCACACATAACACAATCTAAATCTTTTCTTCTGAGAGCCTTCTTTTCTAAAGAAGACTGAGCTTGAACACTTTCTATTTCCTCTTTCACCTTTTCAGATGATGCAGCAGGCTTCCTAGGGTGAAGCTTGCTTTTAGAAATGGATGGTTCATGCTGTGTAGCAGTGACACACAGCTGATCAATCTTCTTGTTGTTGCTGGAATGAGTTGAAGCTGAAGTAGAACTCTTGGTACTAGAATTCTTGGTAGGATCTTCAGCTTTTTTCACCTTGAACCCTGTAAAGACAAATACTTGTTTCTGTTTGGGATCAAAGGTGGTCTTGACCTCTTGAGCTTTTCTTGATCTTCTGTTTGCTCTTCTGATCAAGTTCTTCCTTTTGGTTTTGCTCAAACCAGCTTCTTTTTCCTCCTTAGGAGCATGGTGACCCTTTTTGGATTGACTCTTTTCACTCACCTCAGAGTCATCCCTCACCTTCTCCTCTTCATCCTCTTCATCACTGGGGTCTATGAATGGAAGCTCATCTTGACCAGTTCCACACCTTGGAGATCTAACTGATAGTAGAGAGTGTGGAGGTGCTATCTCACTAGATCCCAATCCCTGCTTGTTCTGATAACACACTTTTGCATGCAGAGATGAGGATATCATGTTCTTGAAGGTTTCCTCTTCAAGAACACATTTTTCTGCCCTGGCTTTGCTGATCACAAGATCAGCCTGGCATTCAGTCAACTTGGTAATGAGATCCTTAATTTGAGTCATGTAATTTGTTTGCTCATGTTTAAGAGTTGAAACTAATTTCTCTAGATCTTCTATCTTAAGTTTATAGTCATTTTCAGCTCTTTTAAAATCAGCTTTTAAAATATTCAAGGACTCAATGTCAGATCTCATTTCCAAGTTGTAGGACCTGAATCTGTTTACTTTAGCAATACAATCAGGAGAGCAAAGATGTTCAAGTACCTTGGCTTCATCGTGGTCAGCCATGAGTGCTTGGTTTGGAGATGCATCTTCAGCTTGAAAGCTCTAGTCAAAGCCTCCTTCTTCAACAGCAACTGCAGCTTCCTGTCTTGGCTTCTCATTCTGGTGCCCTCCTTCAGTGTAGTTTGGCTTGGATGAGGCTTGGCCACCATTTGATTTGGGTGCCTTGTATTCTCTAGCAAAGTGTCCCATCTGGTTACAGTTGTAACACTTGACTTTGCTCTTGTCCAGCCCAAACTTGCCACTGGCAGCATTGCTAGGAAACCTTCTCCCAGTCCTCTTATAGAATTTCTGGGCTCTGTGAGTGAGAAGAGCCATCTGCCGGACTATCTCCATATATTCCAAATCATCTGGATGGATACAGTCCAGGTCTTCAAGAGTAAAGAGAAAGTTGCCCAAACTTTCATCAGTGGAAACAAAAGCTTGAGAGGAGCTTGTCTCTTGGAAGGGACTTCCTCGGATGTAGCTCTCTCTGGGTGTCTCCAGAAAGGTGATGAAAGGACCTTTTGTGAAGTCTCAGGGTAGCAGATGAGATGATGTTATGGTTCTCTGCTATCCTTTTCAACCATATGAAGGGCTGAACTCTGGTGAGTGTTGGAGTTACCAGATGAATTTTGCATGTTCATCTCCATCTGGTATCCACTGAGTATCCCATACAGCTCAGTGAGAGTGAGGGTCTTGAGGTTTTTAGTTCTCTTAATGACCATACAATAGTGTGTCCATTGTCTTGGAAGAGAGGACATGAACTTCCTTACAATATCCATGTTCTCAATGGTCACCCCAACATCAGCCAGAGTATCCCCAATCTCCATATACCTGAAGTATTGTTGAGTCATGGTTTCACCTGTTTTGAAGGTGAAATTTTCAAACTGCTGCTTCAGGAGATCTTTCATGTTCTCATTGGCTTCATTTGAACCCTCATACATAAGTTTCAGTGCATCCTATAGCTGTTTGGAAGAGCAGTTTGGAGGGATGTCATGGCTTTCTGATCAATATCAATTCTTTTCCAATCTTCATCAGAAAAGTCATCCCTCTCCTTTGGTATCATGCCACCACCACTAGTAGCTGAAGTGGTGCATGGTACATGAGGTCCATGGACAACAGACTCCCACATCTTGGAATCTTGAGACTTGATAAAGCCTTCCATTCTTTGACACCAAGTGTCAAAATCCTCAGGAGTGGTCAGTGGGGACTTTGTCATTGTTCCAGTTTCCATATCAGCTTTGAAGATAGCTTCCATTTGAGAAGTTAAGTGATGTGTGTTACTAAGAGGTTTGGAAGATGGTGAGATCTTGCAAACAAGAGCCTAGAATGCTCTGATACCAAATGCAGGACCGTTAAAAGGGACTTTGCACTTAGTTAACACACTTAGGAGGATCTTTAGGATCTCTTAACAATTCAAATGGGGAACTTAGAACTTAAACTGATGATACAATGCACAACACAAGTAAAGTAAGAGCAAGAACACAAGAAATAATTTTCAAGGAAGTAGTATATTGCTTCTTAGGTTCTATTACAAGTGTTTGCATTGATATTTGAAATACAAGAACCTTTGACTCCTTATACTAAACCTATAACCATCAATATGCAAAAAGACAGTTGGATGTGACTAATCTAGACAACAAGATTAGCCTAAAGTCAAAAGGTAGATTGCCTTTTGACTAGTGACTATGACAGGCCATAGCTCACTGACTTTCCTATTACAAAAAGCCAAAAAGAAACAAATACAGAAACTTGCAGACAAATACCTTATCTACTTTATCATAAAGCATGAAAGTTTCACCAACTTATGATAGTTGGTAAACCACCAGAGCATGCAGCGGACAGGGGGTTGCTTTATGATAAAGTTGACAGAAAAGGTGTCTTTTCTCTCTCTCTTCTAAAGTAATCAGTCTTTTCTTTATTCAGCTTCGGAAGACTTTGTATTGAGAGCTTCGGAAGACTTCATCTTTAACCTTCGGAATAGTTGAGTCTTTGGCTTCGAAATACTTGACACTTAGTGTAAAGTTTCCTCAGTAGTTTCTTCTTAACATTGGCTTCAGAAGATTTTACACTTAGCATTTTACTTGAGTGTGTAAAACTTCCGAAGCTAGTTCTTCTTTGTTCCTTAGTGCATGTTGGAAGACTTGGTTGTTTTGGTATCCTTTGGTTGCATCAGCCTCATAACCTCAGAGGTTCCTACAAACTTCATACCATCTCTATTTGATTCTTCACCAAAGTAATATAAAAAACAAGGTGATTCTCAATGGATATGAAAATTTCAAATGTCGAACATGTCATGAAACAAAGAACCCTAGGTTTAAGTTTAATACCTAAATTCAACCAAGGACAATGGATTTAAATGGCATTCTCAAGTTCATTGAAACAGATGTTAATGTGAATAACAAAGAACAACCGATTTTCAAACCCTAATTTGACCATGATGATCAAGGGAACCACAATGTGGAAATCAAATCCAATGTTTAAGATGTAAAAGACATTTGAAACATTGAAAATGATCAAAAATCAAGCAGAAAACATAAGTTCAATGATTTTTCATCACCAAAATCAAAATTAGGTCAACATCCTAATAAAACAGTAACCTTTGAAATTTCAATTTTGACTTGAAAAAATGTCAAATGTGAAAAGTTAAACCTGATCATGTTCATATGATATATATGTGTTAGAGTGATACTAATCCATTTGCATCTATTGCAAAATCATGGCTAATATGACATGGAGCAAGCTCCATAATGTTAGTGGATTTCTTGATCCAAATGTGCCTGAAGCTGAAGGTCTGAGAGATATGATCAGATTTATATCTACAACCAGAGTGGCACATACTATTACAGTCAGACCAATCATTTATGAAAGCTTCATAGGATCATTCTGGGGAACTGGTGAGGTTACAGAAAGTAATAGGGAAAATACCATAACAGGAAGGATTAATGATCATACATTAGCAATCATAGAATAAACTGTGAGACAGTGTCTATAGTTTGAGGATGATGCCAACTCTCCTCTAGAACTTGAAGAAGATGATATTATGACCTTCTTTGCCAACATTGGCTATGAAGGTGGATTTGAAGGGAAGCAAATAGTCAAAGGGTTGGTTGATCTCCAATGGAGATTTCTTATTCACTTATTCCAACATTGCTTATCCCAAAGGAAGACAGGTTGGAATGACATCCCCATCACCATATCATCAGCCATTTGTGCCTTGTGCACTAACAGACCTTTCAACATGTCTGCATATGTGTTCAATGGACTGATATCAAACATTCAGGAAGGGATAAGGCATATGTTCCTTATGTATCCGAGGTTTATCCAATGCTTCATAAATGAAGCTTTTCCTAATCTTGTGCCAAAAGGCAATGTTATGGATATTCCTCATTATAATGCCAAGTCTTATAAGTACATCAAGAACAAGGATCCCAGAAATTTTTATAGTGGAACCTTCTTTCCACTACTTCCTTGGATGTTGCAACAAATAAACCCAGAAGAAGTTCCAGAAGCTGCCACAGATGATGTTGTTCCTATTATTGAGGAACAAGCTGTTGAGGAACAAGCTGTGGAAGAACATGCTGATATACAAGAAAACATTGAAGAACAACCAGCTGTTCTTGTTCGACACGTTGTTGAAGAGCATGCTGAGGAGGATGAACACATACCAAGGATAGTGTCACCATAAGGAAATGTAGGTGGTGATTCTCACACTGTGCCTTTAGTACATGAACAAGCAATTCCATCTCCATTTAGAGCTTCTCCCACTGATTCACCTCCACACTCGCCAATCCAAATCCATCAAGTATCTCCCTCTGATTCTTTTCCACATGTTGCTGCTGCATTTGTTGAGTCTAGTGAATCTACCAGCTCATCAGATTCTTCTGAATCATCTTATGATGAGGAGGATGATCATCCAGTTGCACAAATTCCTGAGAGACAAATACTCTCAGAGGAAGGCCCTTCAGAAAGCTTTGTTGAATCAAAGATTAATAGACCAGATGAGAAAGATAGAATGATCTCAGATTTGTTACAGAAGGTTGCAAGAATGGAGAAGACACTTGAAAGAAGGGCAAGGATCATCAATGACAGAATCCTTGAACTTGATGAAAAAGAAAAGGAGTTGAAAGAATTAAAAACCAGACATGAGGCTGAAATAAAAAAGAAAGATGATGAGATTAAAAGACTCAAAGCCTCATTGGAGATGTCAAGAGAAGAAATAAGTGGTCACTTGGATACTGCAGCTATCCAGACCATTGCTATGGAAGATCAAGAAAACCTTATTAAGATCCAAACAAATATTATAGCTAATCTCAAAAAACAAATTGAAGCCCTAAACAAAATAATTTCTGAATTAGAGTTACTTGCTCAATTAAAGGAAGAGGTGGAATGAGAAGTAACATATCAAGGAAATGAAGAAACAGAAAATGGAGAAACCTCACAACAAGCAGAATTTGGTGGGGTTGGGAGAGAAGAAAGTTTGGCTATTGTTTTACACTCTGATCACTCTACTGAAGAAGATTCAGTAATGAAAGAGCTTATAGATGATCTAGATATGTACTCCTCCAATGGGTTTATCATTGATGAAGAATTTTGGGACTACATCAAAGATGTGAGAACTCGTGCAGAGCCAATTGTTGTTATTCCCATTAATCATGTTCCCCTAGAAGAAGAATTGAAGCTGTAACTTATTCCAGCACTCACCTTCACTGTTGAACAACAAGAATTGATCAAAAGCCTCTGTGAAGAACTGAAAGAAAGAGAAATGGGTGAAAAACAGAAAGCTGAAACTGAAAAACAGAAATAAATGGCTGATAAACAAAAGGAGGAAGCTGAAAAGCTTGAGCTTGAAAGAAAGAAACAAGACATAGAAGCCTCTGTCTCATCATCCTTTGTACCTAGATTGCATACTTATTCAAGAAAAATAAAGTACTTAACAGATAAAGCCAAAGGCAAACTGCCAATGGTTGAAGAAGAACCCCCTGTTAAGAAACAGAAAGATGATCCAAAGAGCCTTGCAGCTATAGCTGAGTTTTTAGAAGAACATGAGAAGGCTGAAAAGGAAATGCAAAAGGTGCTTGAGGTGATTGTGTTAGAGGAAGGAGAGATTGAAGGAGGTGATGATAGGGATGAACCATCGGTTGAAGAAATGATAGAAAAGGCCAAATCAGATGATCTCATGATTAAAGCAGTATATCTGATTAATCATGGATATGAGGCAGATGAAGTCTTTAACATAACTTATGAGGCAATGGTTGAAGAGGTGAAAAAGATGGAAATGCTACTTGACCTCACTTTTGTCACTGATTATGAGAAGATGACTGAAACTGCCAAAATCTCCTCTAGTGCTGCCAAGCCTGTAAAGCAGCAAGAAACTCAATCAGCATATCCTGATCCCTACAGTATGACTGACAAGGAAATGAAGGATTATTTATCCAAGCAAGGGTTCACAAGAAGAAAGTTGGGTAATATGAAGACTAACTCTCTTAGGGCTGCAATTTTGAAGATGATTAAAGAAAAGAAGGAGAGACTTCAGTCAATTGAAGAAGAGGTAACAGGAAAAAAAACCAAGAATAAGAACATCTGCTCAAGATGTTCAAGTAACCACCAAGGATCAAGATGTTTTGGCCCTTATGCTTCACAAGAATCCAGAATGGTTCATTGAACCCTCCCAATTAAAGCTGCAAGAAGGGATGACCACTTCTAAGATGATCAAGGGTGTGTCTACTCCTAAAGGCAAAACTGATGTAAAGATCATTGCCTGGAAGTATGACAGCAGTTGGAACATGTTCATGGTGAAGAGGATTCCTAGACTTGTATAATTCTTTATAGAGTACTCTGCTTTGGTGAATGCTATGCAAGTTCATGATATAAAGGAGTTGGTAGAGCTTGAATTGATAAATCATGATGCAATGTATAGAGGATATGAATTTGAAGACATCCTGAAAATGTTCAAGAAAACTAACAACTTCAAATCCCTCAAGGCCATCTGTTTAAGAAAAGATAAATCTTTCAAAAATCCGTTTGAACTGGAAAAGAAAAAGAGAAACAGAAGAGTTGATATTTCCAGAATTGAATGTAAAGTCAACTGAGTCATTAAAAAGAAAAATGGTTGTTGGAACACACAAGACAAAACCAATCTCCAATGTGTATTATGATGAGAATACATATGAGTTGGTTATTGAAAGGAAATGGGGAGGAAATGTAGCACCAGAAATCAGATTGTTTAGTGGATATGAGGTGAGATTATTGGATGAATCCTATGTTCACTACATCTTCATAAGACACTTCAGATCTCTCAACAACAAAATAGGAGAAGATGACTTAGAGTTCATGCTGAAATGTATTAAGATTTTAAAGATGGCCTATGACAGAATAAACAAGAAAAGAGAACCAAGAAAGAAAAAGAAGGTGCCTCTCCAAATGGGCAACATTGTAAAGCTTGAAGTTGATGCTGATGGGTCCCTACTAATTCACAGAGATGGTCTTTCCACTATTTCAGTATGGGAATCAATTTCTTTGAAACAAATGCCCCTTGATGCAATTCACAACATGAGCCAAATGAAGATTCATTTGCTGAGCCTAGATAAGATGAATGATGCCCAAGACTTCTCCAACATGATCAAGGCAATTTTGGATCCAACTTTGGCAGAACCCATGCTTCCTGCTGATACTGCATTAACACCCTCTCCATCAACAATCCAAACAAGGAAAGTGGTTGAAGGTTGTTCTGGTTGGAATACACCAACGACTAACAAGAAATATAGAAGACCATTCATGAAGAAATGCGGCAAAAGAAACAGAAGAAAAGAACAAGTGTTAAAGTATCCACATTAGTTAATGCAGATGACCATTGAACAAATGCTTACAAGTATTTGTTCATCCACCTTAACTAATGCGGACGAAGAAAAGAAATGCTGACAAGAACTTGTTCATCTACATTAACTAATGCGAATGAGTTAAACTAATGCTGAAGACAAACAAGAATAAATGCTGATGAAGACTTCTCGTTCGCTTTAACTAATACAGATGAACACTTAGAAATGCTGATGATATAGTACACGTAGACTAGTATTCATATGTATTGTTGTCAGGGTAGATTAGTCATTTTGTACAGGCAATGTGTATGCCAATAAATAGAACAGTATGACCTAAGTTTGTAAGCTTCTTCTGTCAACATTGATAATATTACTCATTTAAACAGTAACCCCAGCTATCTTTGTATCTTGTTTACTCATATCATTATAAAGAGCATTTATTATCATTTTTAGTATTAAATGTTTTGTGATTTGGTATTTCTGCTACTTAATCACTGACTCAATCATCATATTCGATCCTAAGTTGAGTCATATCAACTGAGATTCTTATTCTCGGACCCAGTTACTCGGGTTGATGAAGAAGAATCTTAACCAAGTTTACAAGTAATATAATAAGTTCAAACAGAAAACATAAAAGCACAAGAGGGGTTTTCAAGATTCTTGTAAATATTACTTCTCAACTCAGTATTACAAGACTCTTATGAGCATGATTACTAAGTTTCATTGAGAAACAATATATACTACTATCTACAGCCGGTTATACTTGGAAAACTAGCTGGAACTTACAACTAGACAAATACTACATTGTTTAGAAGTAAGATATCTAAGATAAAATAATAATATCTTAGATTATGTAGTCATGACATGTCTATGACTTACCTTTTGTCATCAACTAAAAGTGGCATATGTACTAAGCTGATAATAGTTGAACAGTGGATTAAAGTAAGGTCAATTACATGGGTGTGGGAAAGCGCCTTGTAGTCTGTCAGAGTGGCAGCGGACTGTCAGACAGACCTTACTTATGTCCACTGGTTCATAGTTAGTTCTTCCAAAGCTAAATGGCTTCAGAAGAATAAATTCTCCTGAGACCATTTATACTTCGGAAGAATCAGCTTCTTCCGAGTATCTACAAGTCTTCAGGACTTTATTATTCAAAACACTTTATCTTTGAATCTTCTAAGTTGCATACTTTGGAAGAATAAGAACTTAGTATTGAAAGACTAAGGTCTTCCTTTGAACGTTATTCACACTTGAGCTTCGGAAGATTTTTGACTTAGCTTTGGAAGAGCAGCTTGTTCCTTCGAAAGACCATTTGTTTAGCACATCAAAATATATCAATGTGTGGTTTTGGTTGCACCAGCCTCATTAGATCCAACATTCTTCTTCTAAGATGTTTTCTTCTTGGATATGTGGATGGTACTTTTGGGATTGTAGATGCAATCTTTAGCAAAGTGAGTAGAAGACTGAGCTTGATCTCTTTTCACTTCCTTTTTCATCTTCATAGATGATGCAATAGGTTTCTTAGGGTGAGGCTTGCTCTTGGAACTAAGTGGTTCAGGTTGTACAGCAGTGGTGCACATTTAATTAGCCTTCTTCTCTTGACCAGGATGATTTGGACATGAACTAGGACTCCAGGTACTAGATTCCGTGGTTGATTATTAAGTCTTTACCACTTCAAATCCAGCAGAAATAAAGACTTGTTTCAGCTTGGAGTTGAAGGTGCTCTTGATCTCTTGGGCTCTCTTTGATTTTCTTTTGGTTGCCCTGATCAAGTTCTTCCTAGCAGACTTGGTCATGCTTGGTTCTTTCTTCTCTTTAAAAGAATGTGACCCTTCTTTGCATGATCTTCTTCATTCATTTTAGATCCATCCTTCACTATCTCCTCTTCATCTTCATCCTCTTTTTGGATATGGTCTATGGGGGGCAGTTTATCTTGACAAGTTTCACACCTTGGAGGTCTTACAGATAGTAATGTGTGTGGAGGTGCTATCTCACTTGAACCCAATCCCTGCCTGTTCTGATAAAAAAATCTTTGCATGCATGGATGAAGATATGATGTTCTTGAAGGTTTCTTCTTCAAGAACACTTTTTTTTGCCTTAGCTTTACTGATCACAAGCTCAGCCTGGCATTCAGTTAATTTAGTAATAAGATCCTTGATATGTGTCCTGTAATTTATGTGCTCATGCTTAAGAGTTGTTTTCTCCAAATCTTCTATTTTAAGTTTATAGTCATTTTTAGCTCTTTTGAAATCAGCTTTTAGAATGTTTAAGGACTCAAGGTCAGATCTGACTTCCAAGTTATAGGACCTATACATGTTAACTTTAGCAATGCATTTAGGTGTACAAATATGTTCTAATACCTTGGCTTCATCATGGTCATCCATCAATGCTTGCATAGGAGAAACATATTTAACCTGAAAGCTACAGTCAAAGCCTCTTTCTTCAACAACAACAATAGCTTCTTGTTTTGGTAGGCTTGGCTTCTCAGGTCTAGGAGCAACATTAGTGTAGTTAGGCCTGAATTGTGCTTGACCACCATTAGTTCTTGGTACCTTGCACTCTTTAGAAAAGTGTCCTATCTGGTTACAGTTGAAACACTTCACTTTCCTTTTATCCAGTCCAAGCTTTCCACTGGATACATTACTTGGAAACTTTGTTCTGGTTCTCTTTTAGAACTTATTGGATCTATGAGTGAGAGGAGCCATTTGCTGAACTATCTCGATATACACCAGGTCATCTGGATGGATACAATCCAAGTCTTCAAGAGTGAAGAGAAAGTTGCCACAACTTTTATAAGTAGACACAAAGGCTTGAGAAGAGCTTGTCTCTTGGAATGGACTTCCTTGGATGTAGCTCTCCCTTAGTGTCTCAAGGAAAGTGATGAAATGACCCTTTCGTGAGTTGTCAGGGGTAGCAAATAAGATGATTTTAAGGTTCTCTACTATCCCTTTCAGCTACATGGAGGGTTGAATCTATTGATTGCTAGAAGAGCTGCTTGATAGATTTTGCATGTTCATCTCCATCTGGTAACTACTAAGGATACCATACACTCCATATGGTAACTACTAAGGATACCATACAACTCTATGAGAGTAAGGGTAGAGAGGTTTTTAGTTCTCTTAATGGTCACACAGTAGTGTGTCCATTGTTGGACTCAACAAGTGCATTAATGGATTAATGCTTTAAAGGATGATGCTTGCCATAATCAAACATAATCAAACATAATGCATTTTAACATTCAAACAATCATTTACTAACACATCAGCATCATTATCATTCATAACAAACACTAATATTTGTTTAAATTTCTTTTTCAAAATTGTAGATAAAAGAAATTTTAACAAGTATAAACAACGGATGAGTAGCAGTTCACAGTGGATGAAGGTCAACATCCAGCGGATGAAGATTTAAGTCTAAGTGTGTGCAGCGGATGAAGACATCCCACAGCGGATAAACAGCAAACAGTGGATACAAGTCCACAACTGATGTTCATCCACAGCGGATGAACATTCCACAGCGAATGTTCATCCACAGCGGATGAACATTCCATAGCTGACAACAATCAACACTGCACAGTGGATAAACAATCTTCTTCCACAGCAGATGACCAAAACATCCACAGCGGACGACCAATCATCACAACAGATAGCTTATTGACTTAAGATTATTTTTTATGTAATTTTCATTTACATAAGGGTAGTTTAGTAATTGTATATAGCTATATGTATAGGCTATAAATAGCATTCTATCCTAATCCTTTGTAAGCTTTTGAACAATCAATCAAACAAGCAGTTATTATTATTTTCAAGCATTGAAACACAAAATCACTCACACACTGATTTCATAGCATCTATCATGGGTTTCCGCACCATGGTTAATGTTTGTTGATTATTGAGAGATTTTGAAAAGATCCTTGGGGGAATCAAGCTGTTCATGTTGAATATTGTTCTAATATGTTCATGTTAAATATGTGTTTAAGTTGATTTCATCAGGTGGTATCAGAGCTTTGGCTCTAATCATTCATTGATTTTCGATCCTCTCAATCAACAAGATGATATCAGTGTTTCATTAGCTTCAAACCATACATTTACGAGCTGAAAATACATCACAACAACCTTCTTCTACTCTTAACATTCATCAAATGCTTAACAAACATGATTTCTTAATATGTTTTTGTGCATTGTGAAGAAGTTTCTGAGGTTTTAAAGCTCAAATCAGCATTCATACATGAGTTTCAAACGTGTTCATCATAAAAATTTCTCTAAAATTCTCATTGGACTTAAAGGGTTTTCTGATATAACAACACACGGATATTGTTCTATCAGTTTTTATCATTCAAACACTGTTTTCAAAACAGAATCATCTCATTACCTGAAAAACCTTATCAGTTTAAGATTTTTGATAAAACAGTCATTCGAGTACTGTTTCATCAAATTTTCATCAAACACACATTGTTTTGAACATTTTGAATAGTTCAAAGTGTTTAAGATCATCATATTCTAGTGAAAAACTCACTTGAATCAGGTTTTTGTTCTTCAATCAACAAACCGATTGTTGATTCTATGAAGAACAACATAGCCGCCACCAAAAACCCTAGAATAAACCCTAGGTTTGATCATTCATAACCTTCATAATGTATGGTGATTATGTTGGTTCATCAGGAAAATCAAAGAAGAAATATAATCTTTTTTTGAAATTTTTGAAAAAGTTACTTTTTGATTCAAAAAGTAATCTGTTAAAAACAATTCTTGTGTTTTTAGGGTTTTGACTTTCTATTGACTGCATTAATTAGAAAGTTGACATTCCTTTAACAGAATATTCGTTTCTTGTCATTGGATTTGAAAGTGACAAATCATTGGATTTTAATTAATTAATTAATTCCTTTATTTGATAAATCTAATTAAAAAGGATTTATCAACAACAAACAAATCCTAGAGACTTTAGGATTAAACAAGTTTTTCATCAAGCTAATATCATCAAACAAATTTAACTTAAAACGTTAGGTTAAAATTAAACAATCATGGCTGATGAAATTTCAGGAACAAACAGTGGTCTAAAACCACCCAGACTAAGGAACAAGTCAGACTTCAAACAATGGAAGATCATGTTCAGGAACTGGATTTCATACCTGTAACTCTTGGACCTGATTACAACATACAAAAGCCAGTTAGCTTGAACAACGTAGCTAGTGATAACCTCAAGAGGGTCAAAATAGACATGAAGGCGTACAGTATACTAGCCATGACATTGCCTTTTGAAATTTTAACTCGAGATGAAAATTTCAAAACAGCTCATGAATTGTGGAAAGTACTTCACACAATGTGTGAAGGAAGTGAAGAAATACGGGAAATCAAGAAAGAAAAATTAAGGACCCAATATGAAACTTTCCATCACATTCAGGGAGAATCTATCCCACCACAGCTACATTGATATGTCCAGTTAGTAAATAAAATAATTGTGTATGGACTGAAATATGAAGCTGTTGAAATCAACAAAAAGATGTTGCACACACTGCCTGAAAGCTGGACTCAGTCAGTGTCATTGATGAAAGCAACATTGGATTTGGAAGCCTTATCCCTTGACTCACTAGTAGCCAAAGTTGAAGCTCTGGAAATGGATGAAAAATCCAGAAATAACAATCACATCAGACATGTAGAGGCTTACAAATTCAAAGAACCACAACAAACAGACAGTGTATTTCTGACAAGCACTGGAGAAGAAAAAGATGAAGAATTTTTAGACTCCAGTGATACATCATTCTTCTCAGCACCTGAATCATCCAACAATAAACATAAGTCTAAAAAGATTGGTGTGCATGCTTCACATTAAGCAACACCTCAAAGTAAACAACATCCACATACCTCTAGCTCAAACAAACAGCCAAAACCTCAAACCAACAACATACATAGACTTGAAAAGCCACTAGATGCTCTTACTATAATCCTGTAAAGTGAAGAGCAAAAGGCAGCTTATGCAGCCTTTTCTACAAGCTTTGAAGCATTTTTAGGTGTAAGTCTAACACCATCACAGATCATTCAGCAAGATTTGGATGAACTTCCACCAGATATGGTAGAAGAAATGGATCTTCAATGGCCCATGGCTATGATTGCATACAGCTCTAAAAGGTTTCTGCAAAGAAATCAAGGATGGAATATGGACAAGAAAACCAGGATTGGTTTTGATAAGACAAAAGGGAGGTGCTATAAGTGTCAACTCTATGGACACTTTTCAAGAGAATGTCAACAGCCAAGAGTTGACAGAAACACACATTAGGTACAAACATCCAGTGGTTATCATTCTAACAGACATGTGCCACCTCCAATCAGCATTCCAGCTGCACCAACCCCACCACAAATCACACAGTACAGTCCAAATCAACATTCAAAATCTTCTGCAATGATAATCAAACAAGATGGTAAATGTGACTGGAGCTAGTATGAGGCTGAAATTCCATCTCCAGATCATGCCCTTATGGCAGATATTGAAGATAAAATATCAGACATCCCGAAAGAGGTAAAGGAGCACCTCTGGACACAGGCATGTATTGATGAGGTCAACAAATATAAAGAGCATGCAGACAAACTTTCGAAGAAAGTTATAGAAACAAACATTTTAAATGAAAGTTTAAAATCAGAACATAAACAATATGCGACCAAAATACTTTCATTACAAAATGACTTAGATAAACTAATGTCTGAGAAATTAACACTAGCAGCTCAAGTTGAGCACCTCTCTACATCATTGACTGAATCAAAAGCATTGCATGTTGAAACTGAAGTAAAACTTTAGAAGTTTCAGGTAAGCAACATGAAGTTCGAAGAACTTCTTACTCAACAAAGGGTATTCAAAGACCCATCAGGTTTAGGATATAACAAGGTCATCCCACCTTACAATGATAATTATATTCCTTTACCTGACTCAATGACCAACAAACAGGATGAATCTCCTGACACTCATGAAAAGACTGATGATTCCAAACAATCATCATCATCATCATCAAAATCACCATTTGATGAACAAAAAACACCTTTTATAAAATTTGTTAAAAGTTCAGTACCACCACAAATCAAATCAACTGACTTTTATCAAGGAGAGAATAATGAATTTGATGAACAAACAACTGATGAAGATAAAGATGATTTATTGGATGATGAGCCAACTCAGCCAGTTACTAAAACTCAAAAGGTTTCAAGTGTGGCTGATACATCAAACAAACAAACGAAACAGATTAAAGGTTTTAATATTTGCTCTGGTGGAAGGAAAATTGTAACTTCCATTGTCTCTCCCAAACAGGTAAATAAAGGGAAAGGCAAAGCCACAATTCAGCCAAAACAACAAACAGTAACTTTTGAAATTCCCTCAAAATCAAATTTGAAAACAAAAGTTACTAACAAACGAACAAAATCAGAGTTACCATATTGTGAGTGGTGTGATCAATACACACACTCCACTAAAAAATGCAAGTATGTGTAAGTACTGTAACATGAATAATCATAATACTGAAACATGTCATTTTCACAACTATTGTTCAATTTGTGAAAGAAATAACCACAGCATAGCAAATTGCTTTTTCAATAAAAAAAATAAAAAACAAAACAAACAGGCTCAAGTTGAGAAATCAACTGAGAAACAAACAAGTGTTCAAATTAAGAACAAAGGAGGAGTTCCAAGACAAACTCCTCACCAAAAAGTTGTTTCAAACAGTGACAGCACATTTTATGACAACTTTAAACAACCTACAAGGAGACATAAGTCTCAAAACAGATAGTCACCAGACATTAACTCTCAAAGGAGAAGGGCTCAAAGTACTTCTCTTGATAGAGCTAAAAACAACCAAAGGAAAACTAGTGTACCTAGAATTCCTAAACCAGCAGACAATGCCATTCTAGAAGAAATTTATGTCGTAGGGAAAGACGGAAAACCCATGACCATCATGGCTTGGGTTGCACCAACTAACTAATTTCTTTTCTTTTGTAGGGACATCAAAGAAGGCCTGACAACATTTGGTATCTTGACAGTGGATGCTCCCGACATATGACTGGCAACTGTTTGCTCCTTCAGGATTTTAAGAGCAAACATAGAGGTAATGTAGCCTTTGGAGGAGACAAGACATGTGGGAAGATAACTGGCGAAGGAACAGTAAGTAATGGGTTGATTAGCTTTGAGAATGTCAACTACATAATCAAACATAATGTGTTCTAACATTCAAACAATCATTTACTAACACATTAGCATCATTATCATTCATAACAAACACTAATATTTGTTTATATTTCTTTTTCAAAATTGTAGATAAAAGAAATTTTTGACAAGTATCCACAGCGGATGAGAAGCAGTTCACAACGGATGAAGGTCAACATGCAGCGGATGAAGATTTAAGTCTAAGTGTGTGCAGCGAATGAAGATATCCCACAGCGGATGAACAACATACAGCGGATACAAGTCCAGAGCGGATGTTCATCCACAGCGGATGAACATTCCACAGCAGATGTTCATCCACAGCGGATGAACATTCCATAGCTGACAACAATCAACACTGCACAGCGGATAAACAATCTTCTTCCACAGCGGATGACCAAAACATCCACAGCAAACGACCAATCATCACAGCGGATAGCTTATTGACTTAGGATTATTCTTTATGTAATTTTATTTACATAAGGGTAGTTTAGTAATTGTATATATCTATGTGTATAGGCTATAAATAACATTCTACCCTAATCCTTTGTAAGCTTTTGAACAATCAATCAAACAAGCAGTTATTATTATTTTCAAGCATTTAAACACACAATCACTCACACATACTGATTTCATAGCATCTATCATGTGTTTCTGCACAATAGTTCATGTTTGTTGATTATTAAGAGATTTTGAAAAGATCCTTATGGGAATCAACCTGTTCATGTTGAATATTGTTCTAATATGTTCATATTCAACAAGTGTTTAAGTTGTTTTCATCATCCATTGTCTGGGAAGAGAGAACATGAACTTCCTCACAATGTCCTTATTCTCAAATTTTACTCAACATCCATGAGAGTATTTACAATCTCAACATGCCTAAAGTATTATTGAGTCATAGTTTCACCTGACTTGCTGGCAAAGTTCTCAAACTATTGCTTCATGAAGTATTTCTTGTTTTCTCTGGCTTTCTTAAACCCCTCATACATGATCTTAAGTGCATCCCAGAGCTGCTTAGTAGTTTTGCACTTCTTAAAGCCTTTGTATATAGAGTTTGGAAGAGCAGTTTGGAGAGTGGTCATAGCTTTCTGATCTACATCAATTTTCTTTCAATCTTCCTCAGAATAGCCCGCCATTTCCATTGGAATCATCCCACCTCAAGAAGTGGCTGAAGAGGTGCTTGGGATGTGAGGTCCTTCAATAATAGATCTCCACATCCTGCTGTCTTGAGACTTGATGAACCCTTCCATATATTGGCACCAAGTATGAAAGTCATCAGAAGTGATCAGTGGAGACTTTGTCATGGTACCGGTTTCCATATCAGCCTTTGTGAGAGCTATCATTTGGGCTAGTAAGTGTTTTGTAAAACTGAAGAAATCTAAGATAGTGAGATCTTACAATCAAGAGCCTGAAATGCTTTGATATCAATTGAAAGACCAGTGAAGGGGGTCAATGCAACAGTTTCATAGTTGTTAGGAGAGTTGGAACACTTAACAGATCAAATAGGGACCCGACTTATAATGAAATAAAGAACACTAGTAAAGAACAGAACAAGAACAAGAACACACTAATATGGTTTTCAAGAATGATGTATATTACTCTCAAGTTCTTACAAAGTGTTACTAAACATAAAGTGAAATGACAAGTACTTGAGACACTTTATACTACATCCTACAACCGGCCATACTTTAAAGGCTAGCTAGAAACACTAATCTAGAAAACAAGATCAATGTAAAGTCAAAAGGTAGATTGCCTTTTAACCAGGGGCTATGACATGCTATAGCTCACATCCTTATCTAATACAAAAAGGATGAAAGTACAAAAATAGAAAGCTACAAACTCAAGACCTTAATCTACAGTTTGACAAAAGTATGACCTTTTCACCAACTCATATAAGTTGGTGAGTCTTCAGAGGTGGCAACAGAAAGTAGTTCAGCTTTTGTCAAAAGGTGATTCAGAAAAAGCATGTATTCTCTGTGTTTAGAAGAAATCAGTCTTTGGCTTCAGAAGACTTTGTCTCTGAAGTTTCAAAAGACTTCATCTTTGCCTTTGAAAGATTTTGTATTTTGGCTTCGGAAGATTTGATTCATAGAATAATTCACTGAGTTATATCAAATCTTCCGAAGTAACTTCCTTGTACTTCACAAGTGCATGCTGAGATCTCTTTGGTTGCATCAGCCTCTAAGTATAATCCTTACAGCCTTCAACTGAGGTTTCCCCTTCGAAGCTAATCTTAGGGTCCAACTTAGTATCCAATTGACTAATTATTTTCCCTTCTAGCTTTTGTCTATACATGCTTGTTCTTCTTTTGAACTCCTCAAATAATCTTCTTTGAATCCTCTCTGTAATCCTGTCAGCATGTCTATTTTGATTTGGGTTGACAAATGGTAGGATTGGCAGACAGAAGCATTCATAGAATCCTAGGTTATAGATGTTGAAGACTTCTTGTTGACCCTAGAATCTAGAAAGCACCAAGGCCCTTCTATCACTATCATATCCTCATCCTATGATTGGATTGTTAGTAGGATTAGATGGAGGTGAGATGGCTTTTGGTATAAAACCCTCCTCAAATATGCTTTAAAGAACGACATCCATATTAATATGGGCAAGAGGAGGCTTTTGAGTCCAAACAGTTACAAGTAAGGGTGGTGAATCCTTAATGTCCATACCCTGGGCAATGCTCCCATGTTTTATGATTGCAGTGACTTTCTCCTCATTTTAGGTAGCTTCACTTTCCTGCATAAGTGAGCTAGAGGTTAGTTCCACCACATCCATAGGTTCTTATGGCCATGCTGGAGCATGCCTGGCAGGTGTCTCAACTAGCTTACCCTTGAGATCAGTGATCTCAAGTTACTGATTAAGCACCTGCCTTTGTAAGGTAACCACTTGAGATTCCAGGTGACTAACCTTTGAAACAAGATATGTGCAGGTATTCATCAATTTTTGAACCTTTTGTTTCATGCCCCCTCATCTTAATTAGAAAACTCATAGGGGGATTAGAGTACATAACCAAAGTCATCCCTCTCACCAATAGATATTTGTTCTTGGTTTCTAGATTTCCCCTACTCTGTGACAGCTTCATTAGAAGTGTCAAGAGGCTAAGTTCTTGTGGTTGAGGTCTAAATGATATAATCACTTGCAAAAGTGAGAGCCTCTTCCATATGGACTTCTTGAACTTCTTTATAGAGGTCCATCTTAGTAGTGTGTGGATGATCTTGGCTAGACATGGAGGTGTTAGGAGCACTCATCTCTCCTTGAGTGGGGGAAGAGTAGAGAGACTCATGGTATTCACTGAGTCCTGTGTCTTCATCATCATACAATTAAAGGTTGGGATTGGTTGGTTAAGTTCTAAAGGCTGGGGATGGTAGCTTTCCCCTGAAGGTTGATCATCTAAGTGTTAAGTCTCAGGATGATAGCTTAAGGATGGGGTTGTGAGCTCATCAGGCTAAGCATGATGAACCTCAGCACTGATCTTAGTAGGAATGGGAGTGGTCTGCTCCTTAGGAGAAGTGGGAGCTCTTGGTTTAACTTGCTCTGCATGGGTGATTATATGGGGGCATGCTCAATCTGAATAGAATGAGCAGTGGTTTGTATGAATTTTCTAGTATAGGTGATGGTGATTTGTGGCTGTGTAGGTGGTGGTGAAGAAGGTTTGGGTTCAACAGTGATTGGGATTGTCAAGTTGTCACCTTAAATAGCTTGCTCTAACATTTTGGGGACAAGGGCTGTTTCTACCCTGAAAAAACAAACAGTGGTTTTCCTTGTTATTTTAAAGATTTTGGGCTTCATCTGTCCCAGCTTTAGAACATTACCTGTTCCCTCAACTATAAGCGCAGTTCAGAGTTGAGAATGTGCTGGACATATCTAGGAAACATGTAATATTCAAGGGAATTTAAGTTTGCAAGTAATATGGTATTAATAAATTATGAATACTTGAACTTGTTCCTCTGGACCATTCCATGGACTATGTAGGAAAGGTCTTTAGAAACTTGGTCCCATCCTCCATGCCTGTTGAATAATGAGTGGATGACCGCATGGAGGAGGTATTTTCACTGTGAAGAGACCTTTCCCTTCTTGAAGGTTTTGACTAAGAAGTCACCTTCATAGCCCATTTGCTGGAATGATCTGTTGACTGCCTCCTTGGTAAAGGACAATTCACCATCTTCATCATCCAGCCATAGGTGTTGGTTTATAGTGGCTGGAGTGATGAAATCTGTCCTCCCCTACACTGAGGCAGAGAGTGCCTTCTCACCGTCCATGATTACCTCTTGGCAGGTTCTTCGAAACTCCAAAAGTTGATCTTCAAATAGTGGAAGGTTAATGGTAAGGGCGGTGAGGCCATTTTATGAAGCTTTATGGAAGACATGTTAAAAGAAAAATAAGGGATTGTGGATAATTTTAGGATTGAAAGTTGTAGATGAAGAGGAAGCAGAGAGAGAGAAATCCATTGGAAAGGCCATTTATATGCTTCGATTTGAGACAAAGTTATTGCAAAATATAAAGTTTGAAATCCGGTGGTCAGTCCCACCTTTGAAAAATTGCCCAAAAAGATAGTTATCTTGGAAGTTTAAAATATTCCGAAAGTAATTTATATTCAGAAGTTTAAAAAAACTTCTGAAGCATAATTGACTTCGAAATATATTCTTTCATTTTTTGAGAAGAATTTCCTAAGAAGAAAATGTTCTTAGAGTAATTTGGCTTTCGAGACAGATTTGGTTTTTGAAGATATTAAGCTTTAGAAGTCTTATTTAAGGAGTAAATAAAACTTTTGTGACTAAATTGATTTCGAAAAAAAATTATCCTTCAAAACATATAAATACTCAGAAGCTGATTTAAGATTCGGAAGATATATTAGAATTTCTTCCGAAGTTAAACCTCTTAGTAAGTAGTTATTAGTTTTGAAGACATAATTTTCTTCCAAAGTCAAATTAATTTCTTCCTAAAGAAAACCTATCTATACATAAAAATCTAACAAATATATACTTTGAAGAAATTTATTCCAAGAGAAATAGGGCTTATGTGAGTGATAAATTAGAAAACATTAAAGACATATTTTTGAAAAACAATTTTGGAATTAGTTTAATAAAATCTAATCAAAGTTAATCATCCCAATAGCCGATACAAGATATTTAATTCTCTGTTCATAAAATGCTCGTATGAATAGATCAGCATATTGTTAATTTATGTTAACTTTGACTAGTATAATCAATCCCTTTTCAAAATATCTCTGATCAAATGATACCTGATATTGATATGCTTTGTCTTTGAGTGCTACACTGGATTCTCTATGGTGGAGATAGCATTATTGTTGTCTATGTGGATAGGAGTCTTCTTGATGTTGAATCCATAGTATAGCATCTGATTCAGAATCCAAAGCATTTGAGCACAGCACCTTGCAGTAGCAATGTATTCAGCTTTAGCAGTTGATGTAGTACACATGATTGCTTCTTGTATTCCCATGAGACTATCCTTCCACCAAGGAACTGACATCCCCCAGAAGTAGACTTGGTAGTCAAATTGCAGCCACCAAGTCACTATCTATATATACATACAAATTGAAGTTAGAATTCTTTGAATACCAAAGTCCTAGTGTGGGAGCTCCTTTGAGGTATTCAAGAAACCTCTTGACAGCAATTAGGTGTGAGATCTTAGGGTTGGCTTGATATCTTACACATATGCATGTGACAAACATGATATCAGGCCTGTTGGTTGTTAGGTACATAAGAAACCCAATCATAGCCCGGTATTGGTGTTCATATAGACACTCCCCCTCAAGATCAGGTCCTAGGGAGTGGTTTCTGGCTATGGGAGTCTTAGCAACGTTACACTCAGTCAGATGAAATCTGGTGTAAGGCCCTGTTCCCGGGAACCCCACAGTTGGTCAATCACAACCTCATATATATCAAAACATATTAAGATTTATTAAGTAAATAAAATATTTCAGCAGAATAATTCATCAAAAACCATTTCATGCTTTAATAAATACATTTGCCAAGTAATACATCATCGTTAAAAAGATTACAAAATCTCACTTAGTTGTATTACAAAACAACATCATTATTATTGCATGAGATGGATGCCAGTCTTGCCCGCCAAGCAGCATCACCCTCGTGCCATCCTCAGCAACAAACTACCTGCCAACTGAAAATGCATAAAAAGTCAGCGTTGCTGAGTGAGTTCTAGTTTTAAATAATAAAAATACTATACCTTTAGTAAAAACCTTTCCTTTACTTTTGTTCATGATCACACAACATACATACATCTTGATAATATCATTATTATCTTTTATCATTGTTCATTTCACACTTTTCAATATCTTTCACTTCTATCTAGATCCTGTCATAAGCCATACCCCATCATTAGGCACGAAGCCACCTCAGTCTTGGGGTTAAGTGACAAGGATCCCATTTCGCACGTATGGATCAGTCACCAAGACTGACCCCCCTGTGTGTACACCCTCATGGGTTAACCAAGATCACACGCTAAATTGTACACAGTTGAGCTAACAACTCTTCACTGAGTTGTGAACCTCTTTAAATTTACTTGCAAGACTTTCATTCATTCGTTATGTTCCACTTTTCATTATCATTAATCTTTTGCTTCTTTTATGATAATACTTTACGTACAAGAGCATTATCAATGTACGTAAAGTCACGTAATAATACGTAAAAGGAACATCAATAACAGGCCATAACATGCATAACATGAACAAACATAACCCACCAAAACATTCCAGAGCTTAATCATAAATTTCCATTTTTCCCAAAATTTCAGAAAACTTCTAAGTCAACTTAGGCGAATGAGCACTATGTAGGCGCATGGGCACTATGCAGGCGCACGGACAGTTGGGCGCATGGGAACACTTGGGCGCATGGGGAAAACTTAGGCGCATGGGAAAAAGTTAGGCGCATGGGTACTATGCAGGCGCATGGGTACTATGCAGGCGCATGGGTACTATGCAGGCGCATGGGTACTTGGGCGCATGGGAAACTTAGGCAAATGCACAAACCCTTAGGCGTATGGGCAAAAAGACTTAGGCGCACGGGAACTATGCTGGAGCACGAATACTATGCAGGCGCATGAGTACTTGGGCGAATGGGAAACTTAGGCGCATGGGCAGTTTGGGCGCATGGGCACTATACCAGTTCTAACTTATACTAATTTTAGTTCTCGATCATCATCCTAATGGATTCTTATCCCAAATCTAGTATATTCAGCACTTAGAACAAGCATACAGCCACAATATTCAGTCAAACTTTCACAAACACACATACCCATATAAAATAGGGGAACACATATGGTTCAACATACTGGAATTTGCAAAAATAATAATTTACATGCATTTCAGCCCCAAAACAAGTTTAAAACAGAAAAACCGAGGATCTAGAACTCACCTACAGCAGCCTTCGAGTAAAACTCCTCCAAACTCGAGAGCACTTGGAGTTCAAACACCTAAACACACCAAAACACAAAACTAGACATAGAGAAACACATAAGACTCAGTCTACAAGCTTAAAACCCAGCTGAAACCGAACAAAACACACAAAATCTTACCTTCTAGACGATCTTCTTCTTCTTCTTCTCTCTAAAACTGATGGGAACTCTGTTCTGTATCTTTCTGCGGTCGAAGCAGTTGGTAAGCAGAGGTGTGGGCGGCCATGCCCACTTTTAAAACATAATTATAATAAAGTTTGCCTCTTGCACAACTTTAACCCCTCAACTTGGGTTAATTCACCTTTCTTTCTTTATACTTATCTTTTCTTTTCTTTCTCTCTTTTAAAGTTTCCGGGTGTTACAAGTCCACCCCCTTATATAGGTTTCGTCCCCGAAACCCGTCACTCCTCGAACAGTTGTGGATAATGCTGTCTCGTCTCTTCCTTGGTCTCGTACATAGACTCGGATCCCTTCTTGTGCCTCCACTGCACTCGCACTAGTGGAACCACTTTATTGCATAGCCTCTTCTCTTTTCTGTGAATGATGGCCACCGGTTGCTCTACGTAATTGAGTCGTTCATCCATCTCAATGTCCTCCAGTGGTACAATCATATCTTCATTAGCTAGGAATTTTCTTAAATGAGATACATGGAATGTTGGATGAATCCCACTTAACTCATCGGGTAGCTCCAACCTATAGGCCACCTCTCCTACTCGAGCAATGATTTGGAAAGGTCCTATATACCTTGGCCTCAGCTTACCCTGGTTTCTGAACCGAATGATCCCCTTCTAAGGTGAAACCTTCAGCATAACTTTATCACCTACCTTGAATTCAATCGGTCTACGTGTCTTGTCAGCATACGACTTTTGCCTATCTTTTTCAGCCTTCATAAAGGCCTTGATCTTCTCCAACTTTTCAGTCATAGCCTCAATCACTTCAATGCTCCCCAACTCATTCTGTCCTATGTCACCCCAACATACGGGCTTTCTACACTTCCTACCATATAGCATCTCATATGGTGGCATACCAATGCTGGCATGATAACTGTTGTTGTATGAGAATTCAGCTAACGGTAAGTGTTTGTCCTAACTTCCTCCGAAATCAATGACACATGCTCGTAGCATATCCTCAAGCGTCTGTATAGTTCTCTCTAATTGACCATCCGTCTGAGGATGATAAGTCGTACTGATGTGCAACCTCGTCCCCATCGCGTCGTGAAATCTCTTCCAAAACTTAGATGTAAACCGAGTGTCACGGTCAGACACGATAGACACTGGTTCACCATGACGCATCACAATCTCTTTGATGAACAGATCTGACAACCTCTCAGATGAATATGTCTCGCGGATCGGTAAAAAGTGAGCACTCTTCGTCAAACGGTCAACCATCACCCATATAGCATCGTACCCCCTTATCGTGCGTGGTAACTTCATAATGAAGTCCATGGTGATGTGCTCCCATTTCCACTCGGGTATATCCAAAGGTTGGATCTTCCTATATGGCTTCTGATGCTCAGCCTTCACTTGCAAGCAAGTAAGGCACTTGCTTACATACTCCGCTACATCGCGCTTCATACCCGGCCACCAGTAATGTTTCTTCATATCATGATACATCTTCGTAGCACCGGGATGAATGGAGTATCGAGTCATATGAGCTTCATCCATGATTTTCCCCCGTAGGTCTCCATAACTAGGGATCCATATCGACGCGAAGCGTGTTCTAACTCCAAGAGTGTTCTCACCCAACTCCGAGACTAGACCTTTCATTCTTTCAGAGTTGATTCGATCTTCCTTCAGTGCCTCATATTGAAATTCCTTGACCTGTTCCATCATATCGGAGGTCATCACCAACTGGTAAGCTTTCACACGTATTGGCTTGGGTCTCTCCTTTTGGCTAAGGGCATCCGCCACTACGTTGGCCTTGTCTGGATGGTAGTGGATCTCACAATCATAATCCTTGATCAACTCTAACCACCTCCTCTGCCTCATATTGAGATCCTTTTGCTTAAAGAAATACTTCAAGCTCTTGTGGCCAGTGAGGATAGGGCACTTCGTCCCGTACAAGTAGTGCCTCCAAATCTTCAATTCAAAGACCACAGCCGCTAGCTCTAGGTCATGAGTAGGGTAATTAGCCTCATGGATTTTCAACTATCAGGATGCATAGGCTATAACCCTTCCTCGTTGCATCAGCACGCAACCCAATCCTGAATAAGAAGCATCTGAATAGACCACCAAGTCTTCATTCCCTTCGGGTAACGTCAAGACAGGAGCCTGAGTCAATCTTTTCTTTAACTCCTCAAAAGCATTCTCCTGTTCCAGACCCCATACAAACTTCACATCCTTGCCGGTCAGCTTGGTCAATTATGAGGCTATCTTAGAAAAGTCTTGAATGAATCTCCTGTAATAGCCTGCTAAACCCAAGAAACTGTGGATCTCGGATGGCATCTTTGGAGTCTTCCATTGCATCACCACCTCCACCTTTACCGGGTCTACCATGATCCCTTTCGAATTTACCACATGACCCAAACACTGAACCTCGTTACCAGAAAGCGCACTTGGAGAACTTAGCATACAGCTTCTCTCTTCTAAGTGTCTCCAATACCTCACGAATTTGACCGGCATGCTCTTCTTCGCTCTTCAAATAAATCAGGATATCATTGATAAACACAATCACTGATTTATCCAACATCGGCCGACACACCCGGTTCATCAAATCCATAAAGGCAGCTGGCACGTTAGTTAGACCAAAAGACATAACGAGAAACTCGTAGTGTCCATAATGCGTGCGAAAAGCTGTTTTGGGGATATCTTGCTCCTTCACCTTCAACTGATGGTAACCAGATCAGAGATCTATTCTTGAAACCAACTGGCACCTTGGAGCTGATCAAACAAGTCGTTAATTCTGGGTAGTGGATATCGGTTCTTCACCATCAACTTGTTTAACTCACGGTAGTCGATGCACATCCTCATACTACCATCCTTCTTCTTTACAAACAAGACCAGAGCACCCCAGGGAGAGATACTCAGTCAAATGAAACCTTTGTCCAACAACTCTTGCAACTGAACCATCAGTTCTTTCATCTCAGATGGAGCCAATTGATACGGTGCCTTAGCAACAGGTTGAGCACCAGGTATCAAGTCGATCTGGAACTCGATCTCACGGTCTGGTGGCACACCTGGTAAATCTTCTGGAAACATGTCTGGAAAGTCACACACAACTGGTATGTCGGACAATTGTGGTACTGACGCATCCACATCCTTCACGTAAGCCAGGTAGGCACTACATGCACGTTTCATGAACTTCTCTGCCACCACCATTGAAATCACCTTTGGAAACGTAGTAACTCGATCATCGTAGATCATCACCGAACTCCCATCAGGCGCAGTCAATTGGATCATCTTCTTGCGACACATAATATTTGCCTCATAGGCTGCTAACCAATTCATCCCTAGAACCACATCGAATCCACCTAGGGGCATCACGAATAATTTAGCAGAGAACCTATGGCCTTGCAACTCTATGTCATAATTTTCTATCAGATCAGAAATCCTAGTAGACTTACCAATGGTAGTTTCTACATTGAAGGGCTCATCAATCTTTCTACTCCTAACAGACAACTTAGCATAGAAAGCAGCAGAAATAAAACTCTTATTAGCACCAGAATCAAATAATACAGAGGCACAAGTTAGGTTTACTAGGAACGTACCTGACACGACATCGGGGTCCACCCTAGCCTCCTCCTGGGTCATCGTGAATGCTCTGGCTTTTGCCTTCGGTCCCTCCTTCTAGGCCCCTTTCTTCACCCCGGAGCTCTCGGCCCTTGGCCTCTTGCAATCCCTGCTCAGATGGCCCTCTTCACCATAGTTATAACATCTTACAACCCCATACTCTCTTGCCAATGACCGGGCTTCCAACACTTGAAGCAAAGATTCAGTTCCTACTTACACTCCCCTGAATGTTCCTTCTCGCACTTACCACACCGCTTAGTCCCCGTACCTGCCGACACTACCCTCCGGTCATCCATCCTTGCCTTCTTGTTGCTTGGGGTAAAACCATCACGACCAAACCGCTTCCCATTCCAGTTCCTGTCACCACCACCCTTCTTACTCACCTCCACCACTACCACCACTCTCTCATCATACAGCTTCCCTGCCAGATCAACCACCAACCTAAAAGTACTCGGCCGAGTGGCGATCATGTACCTGCGGATATCTGCCGGCAAACTCTGGATATACCTGTTGATCTTCCTTGACACTGGCGTCACCTGATCCGGCACCAGCCTTGCCATCTCATTGAACTTAGTAGTATACTGCTGGTGTGTCATAGTTCCCGCCTCTAGCTCTAGGAACTCTCTCTCAATCTTTTCAAGCTCCCTGTGAGGACAAAACTCCTCGATTACCATCTTCTTCAGTTCACTCCACCTCATCTTCCCAACATCCCTGCTTCCCTCAGCCTGGACAATATTGTCCCACCAGCATAAGGCCAAGTCCACGAATGAGTGGGTAGCAAACTTCACCTTCTGATCCTCTTGGCACTTACTGATATCGAGCACCGCTCCATGTCCCTCACCCGTCGGTCAGCAGCAGCAGCATTACCATTCCCATCAAAAGTTGCGGGCTTGTATCTCTGGAATGCCCCATAACTACACCCCTTGGCAGTTTCCTGTGCTGCTTCCTCTTCCTCTTCATCACTGGAGATAACCATCTCAGTTTCTGGTTGCTCCCTTTCACCTGAACCTCTCCTAACGGTCCTCCTCCTCTCCTCATTCTCTTTCTTCTCATCCTCCCTCACAGCACGAATAACCATGGTCACAACAGGTGGTAGGATTGTCTCCATTACCTAATAAACTTCCTCCACAACTGCCTCCTTCACAGACGCTCTCAAATTAGCACTCTCATCACCGCCTTCTTGGTGATGAAGCTCGGGCTTTGCAGGAGCCGTCTTAGCAGCCTTAGCCTTGTTCCCGGTGACACGTGGCCTAGCACCACGACCACCCTGCACACCTCCTCGAGAAGGCTTCGAAGATCTACTACCCGCCATCCTCTAAACACTATAAGATCCAAACACCAACACGGTCATTCAAGGTAATAGCTCAGATTATGTCAAGTATAGTAAGTCCCTAATTACAGTGGCCAGTTATGATTAGCCACTTACTTTACTTTTCATCTCCTAAGCATTTCCTACCCTAACTACATCAGTATCCAAATCTACTAAGAGCACATAAATAATATAGCACGCGCACATAATACAGGTTAACCTTAAGAAAGTAAATTACCTGATGGCACGTAGCTACTTGGGCTGACATCCCTCCATTCGGTCACATTCTCAGTTTAAGTTTAGGATTTGAAAATATTTACCCATTTCTCTTAAATTTTGGCCCTGATACCTACTTGTAAGGCTCCGTTCCTGGGAACCCCACAGTTGGTCAATCACAAACCTCATATATATAAAAATATATTAAGATTTATTAACTAAATAAAATATTGCAGCGGAATAATTCATCAAAAACCATTTCATGCTTTAGTAAATACATTTGCCAAGGAATACATCATCGTTTAAAAGATTACAAAATGTCACTTAGTTGTATTACAAAACAACATCATTATTATTGCATGAGATGGATGCTAGTCTTGCCTGCCAAGTGGCTTCACCCTCGTGCCACCCTCAGCAACAAACTACCTGCCAACTAAAAATGCATAAAAAGTCAGCGTTGCTGAGTAGTCTAGTTTTAAATAATAAAAATACTATACCTTTAGTAAAAACCTTTCCTTTAGTTTCGTTCATGATCACACAACATACATACATCTTGATAATATCATTATTATCTTTTATCATCGTTCATTTCTCACTTTTTCAATATCTTTCACTTCTATCTAGATCCTGTCATAAACCATACCCCATCATTAGGCACGAAGCCACCTCAGTCTTGGGGTTAAGCGACAAGGATCGCATTTCGCACGTATGGATCAGTCACCAAGATTTGTTAAAACAGTTAGTGACTTGATCAAGAGTGTGTGTAACATCATTGATGTTGTCTTTAGTGGAGTGGTTGCTAGCATCATAAAATTCTTGATCACTTTCATAATCTCCATCCTCCCTTACATTAAAGATCCCTTCATTTGAGTTTTATGCCTTATTGCTGGAATTGGTGGGCACCTCAGAAGTATTAGCTGATGAATTTGTTGTCACATTTATGGTGATAGGATATCCACTTGTAGGGTTTGTTAAAGGAATTCTATCATTTGGTCTTCTTAGCTATGATCTTGGATCAGGATCTTCTCCAAACAAAGTACTTGTTATTCCTGAAACATTTTGACAAGATTTGTTAAAACAGTTAGTAACTAAATCAAGATCAAATATCTAATCAGGAAAAGAACCTTTCACACTTAGTGTGTTCATTGAAGGCCACATTGGTTGACTCTTTAACTACTCTAGTTCTAAGATTATATACTCTATAAACATTAGCTTGAGAAGAGTATCCAATGAAATGTCCATCATTTTCCTTCTCAGCAAACTTGGCTATGTGATCTTTGGTATTCAAGATGGTGCATGGACATCCAAATGACCTATGGAAACCAATGAAGGGTATCCTTTTGTGCCATATTTCATATGGAATCTTACTATGAGTTTTGACTACTAAAACTCTATTATGCACATAACAGAAAGTGTTGACTGCCTCTACATAGAAGGTGATAGGCAGTTTAGAGTTAGAAAACATTGTTCTTGCAGCCTTAATAAATTTCTATTTCTCCTCTCAACAACACCATTTTGTTAAGGAGTTTTAAGAGCACTATATTGTCTTGAAATACCCTTTTCATCATAAAATTAATCAAGGATTTGATTCTTGAATTTAGTTCCTTGATCACATCTTATGATCTTAACCGTGTTATCATATTGATTCTTAATTTTCAGAATGAAGGACTTCAAGATTTCTAAGGTCTCATCCTTACTTTTAAGTAAGAAGAGCCAAGTATATCTTGTGAAATCATTTGTGATCACAAAACAGTATGAAGTTCTTTCTAAACTCATTACACTAGTGGGGCCAAATAGATCCATGTGTAGTAAGTGAAGGGGGATAGTGATGGAGTTGTTTTTCTTTGGCCTGTATGGCACTTTGTGTTTCTTTCCTTTCAGGCATGCAACATAATTGTCAACACTAGTAAACTCTTTCTTTGTCATTCCAGTTACCAAATCATTCTTAATCAGTTTATTCATGTTCTTATAGTTTACATGGAATATACTTTTATGGCAAAGGAACTTCTCCTGAAGGGGAGGTTTCTTACAAATCCATCTTGTACATGTTCCCTTTACTGGGGTCAACACTAGTAAAATATGCTCTTGAGTAATGATCACCTCATGCTTGAGAACAATTCACTCATGCTCAGTAAAGAGCATGTTATGTATCTGGTTACAAAATTGAGATACACTTAAGATATTGTACTCAAGCTCCTTGAAAAAGTGTACCTTCTTAATGCTGAGCTTACCATTTGTGACCCTACCCCTTGTAGTGATGTAACCTCCTGATTCACCTCCAAAAGCAAACTGACCCTCCATAAAGTTTCTCAAAGTTTTGAAGTAAAGACCACTATCAATAATCCATACATTCCCTTTGGTCTTCAGATTTTCCTGCACATGAAAAGAGATGATTAGTTACATTTGGAAACCCAATCCTTGCTGTTCTTGGGCTTATAAAGTTGAACTGAAGATAGTTCAACAATTAGTGATCCTATATGCAAGCTTAGAGGATCCTTGGCTGTTGTTGATGAAGAAACTTCAGTCACATGGCCTTCCTTCATCTTCCACACCATCTTTGGAAGATTAGACTTTGCTTTCAAAACTTTGAAAGTTTTTAAGACTTCACAAGTTTTGGAGACAAAACATTCAGAAGATTTTATATCAACTGCAGTAGAATTTAGTACTTTGGAAGCATTCCTTTCTTTCGAGACCAAAATTGCTTCCGAAGATAGGTTTTCACCTATCTTCCTTTGGTTTACCTTGAAGCTTCTAAAGGAAAATTATTTTCCTTTTGAAGTTGTTTTCTTCTTCTCTCAAAAGTCTTCTTCTTGTGTATGTAGATAGTACTCTTAGGATTGTAAATACAATCCTTACCATAATGAATTGTACCACCACACATGATACATTCCATTGGCTTTATTCTGAGAGTCTTATCCTGAGAAGAAGGTTTGTTTTGATCCTTTTCCAGCTCCATCTTCATCTTCTTAGATGATGCAGCATTTTTCTAAGGGTGAAGCTTGCCTTTGGAATTGGATGGTCCAGCTTGTACAGCAATGGTGCACATTGGTTCAACCTTCTTTTCCTCACCAACATGGCTTAGACTTGATCTAGGACTCCTGGTCTAGGGTCCTTAGTTAAGTATTCAGTCTTCCTCACCTCAAACCCAACAGAGATGAAAACTTCTTTTTGCCTAGGGTTGAAGGTGGGCTTGATCTCCTGCACTTTCTTTGATCTTCTGTTTGCAGCCTTAATCAAGTTTTTTCTCATAGACTTGACCATTCCTGATTTTTTTCTTTTCTCTAGGGATATAGTGACCCTTAGAATGAACCTCTTCACTCACTTCTGGTTCATCCATCACTGTATCCTCTTCATTTTCATCTTCCTCTTGGATAGAATCAATAGGAGGCAGCTCATCTTCACAAGTTCCATATCTTAGTTTTCTAACTGATAGTAATGTATGTGGAGGAGTTATTTCATTTGATCTAAGTGCCTTCATGTTCTGATAACAAACTTTTGCATGGAAGGATGAAGAAATAATGTTCTTGAAGGTTTCTTGTTTAGGAACATAATTTTCTTCCTTGGTTTTGCTAATCACAAGCCAAGCCTGGCATTCAGTTAACTTGGTAGCAAGATCATTAATTTGAGTCCTCTAGTTTGTACGCTCATGTTTTAAGAGTAGAAATGGTTTTCTTTAAATATTCTATTTTAAGCTTCTAATCATTTTATGTTCTTTTAAAATCAGCTTTTAAAATGTTCAAGACTCAAGATCAGATCTTAATTCCAAGTTTCAATACCTGAACATGTTAACTTTAGCAATGCGTTCAGGAGAGCAAAGATGTTTCAATACCTTAGATTCATCATGGTCTGCTATCAGGGCTTGATTTGGGGAGAGATATTCCACCTGAAAGCTCCAGTCAAAGCCTCCTTCTTTAACTGCAACTTCAACTTGCTGTTTTAGTTGGCTGGGCTTCTAAATTCTTGGAGTTGTATTAGTGTAGTTTGCTTGGACTGTGTTTGGCCACCATTTGTTCTTAGTGCCTTACACTCCCTAGCAAAGTGGACCATTTGGTTACAGTTGTAACACTTTACTTTGCTTTTGTCCAGCCCAAACTTTCCACTAGTCACATTGCTTGGAAACTTACTCCCTATCTTCTTGTAGAACTTCTTCGCTTTGTGAGTGAGAAGAACCATTTGCGGGACTATCTCCATGTACTCTAGATCATCTGGATGGATACAATTCATGTCTTCAATGGTGAAGATAAAGTTTCCAGAACTTTCATCTGAAAACACAAAGGCCTAAGAAGAGCTGGGCTCTTGGAATGGACTTCCTTGAGTGAAGCTCTCTCTTGGTGTCTCCGGGAAGGTGATGAAATGACCCTTTGGTGAGTTTTCAGGGTAGCAGATGTGATGATGTTGTGGTCCTCTACTATCCATTTCAACCACATGAAGAGCTAAACTCTATTGGGTGTTGGATGAACTGGTAGATGGATTTTGCATGTTCATCTCCATTTGTAACTACTCAGGATACCATACAGTTCAGTAAGAGTGACGGTCATTTTTAGTTCTCTTGATGGCCATACAATAGTGTGTCCATTGTCTAGGAAGAGAGAACATGCACATCCTTACTATGTCACTGTTCTCAAGTTTGACTCTAACATCCATTAGGGTATCTATAATCTGAACATACCTGAAGTATTGTTGAGTCATAGTTTCACCTGTTTTGTAGGTGAAGTTTTGTAAGAGTTATCTTTAAGGCTGATGCTAACCAAAGATCTCCCAGCATGCATTATGAAGTACAAGGAAGTTACTTTAGAAGATTTGACAATGCAAAAATAAATTCATCAAGTGTTAAATCTTCCAAAGCCAAAAATCAAATTCTTCCGAAGCCAAAAGTGAAGTCTTCTGAAACTTCAAGACAAAGTCTTCCGAAGCCTGAAAACTTATTTCTTTCAAAGACAGAGAAGACATGCTTTCTGTGACTTACTTTTGACAAAAGTCGAACCACTTTTATATGCCATCTCTGAAGACTCACCAACTTATACAAGTTGGTGACTATCGCTATACTTTTGTCAACTGTAGAATATGGTGTCTATGTCTGTAATTTTCCACTCTTGTACTTTTATCCTTTTGTAATAGATTAGGATAAAGTTTCTCATGTAACCAGTCCTTAGGACTAAGGCTTGTAACAATTGTAAAATACTTAAGAGCAATATACATCATACTTGAAAACCTATCTCTTTGTTCTTGTGTTCTTACTTTCATTCTTTGTTTCATTGTCTAGTTCTTATTTGATATATTAAGTCATGTATTCTCCACCTTGTGAAACTATTGCATAACCTATAACCGGTCCCGCAACTGGTATCAGAGCTTTTGAAGCTCTTGATTATAAGATCTCACCATCTTAAATATCTTTAGTTTCACAAAACACTTACTTGCTCAAATGGCAGCTCTCACCAAAGCTGTTATGGAAACCAACACCATGACTAAGTCTCCACTGATCACACCTGATGACTTTGGTACTTGGTGTAGGAGGATGGAAGGCTTCATCAAGTCTCAATACAGCAAGATGTGGAGATTTGTAGTCTTAGGACTTCACATCCCAAGCACTACTTCAACAACTGATGGAGGTGGGATGACACCAAAGGAAGTAGCTGACTATTCCAAGGAAGATTGGAAGAAGATTGATGTAGATCAAAAGACCATGACCGCTCTTCAAACTGCTATTCCTAACTCTATCTACGGAGGCTTCAATAAGTGCAAGACTGCAAAAGAACTCTACGATGCACTAAAGCTTATGTATGAAGGGTCTGAGGAAGCTAAAGAAAACAAGAGGAATATCATGAAGCAACAGCTTGAGAACTTCACCTTCAAAAGAGGTGAAACTATGACTCAACAATACTTTAGGTATGTTGAGATTGTAGATACTCTAATGGATGCTGGAGTCAAGCTTGAGAATAGGGACATTATGAGGAAGTTCATGTTCTCGCTTTCTAAACAATGGACACATTATTGTGTGGCCAATAAGAGAACTTAAAAGCTCTCTACCCTCACTCTCACTAATCTGTATGGTATCCTGAGTGGTTACCAGATGGAAATAAACATGCAAAATCATCCTCCAACTCATCCAACAATCAACAAAGTTCAGCCTTTCATCTGGTTGAAAAGGATAGAAGAGAACCATAGAATCATCTCATCTGTTACCCTGACAACTCACAAAGGGTCCTTTCATCACCTTCCCAAAGACACCAAGGGATAGCTACACTCAAGAAAGCCCATTCCAAGAACAAAGCTCATCTCAAGCATTTGTGTCTTTAGATAAAAAATATGGCAACTTTCTTTTCATTCTTGAAGAATTGGACTGCATCCATCCATATGACCTGGAGTATATGGAGATAGTCCAGCAGATGACTCTTCTCACTCATAGAGCCAAGAAGTTCTACAAGAGAAGAGGAAGAAAGTTTCCATGTAATGTATCCAGTGGAGAGTTTGGACTGGATAAAAGCATAGTAAAGTGTTACAATTGTAACCAAATGGGCCACTTTTCTAGGGAATGTATGGCACCAAGGAAAAATGGTGGCCAAACACAATCCAAGCCAAACTACACTGATGTAGCTCCTAGAAGTGAGAAGCCAAGCCAACCAAAGCAACAAGCTCCTGCTGCTGTTAAAGAAGGAGGCTTTGATTGGTGCTTTCAGGTAGAGGATGTGTCTCCAAACCAAGCACTGATGGCAGACCATGATCAAGCCAAGGTATTGGAACATCTCTGTACTCCTGAATGCATTGCTAATGTAAACATGTATAGGTCCTATAACTTGGAAGTGAGATCTGATCTTAAATCTTTGAATATTTTAAAAGCTTATTTCAAAAGAGCATAAAATAGCTATAAACATAAAATAGCAGATCTAAAGAAAACAATTTCTACTCTTAAACATGAACACATAAATTACAAGACTCAGATCAAGATTTTGTTACCAAGTTGGAACCAAGGATGGCCAAGTCAGCTAGAAAGAGGTTCATCCTAAGAACGGTCACTATACTCCTAGAGAAAACATGGAACCAAGGATGGCCAAGTCAGCTAGAAAGAATTTGATAAGGGTTTCTAAACGAAAATCAATGAAAGTTCAAGAGATCAAGCCCACCTTCAATCCCAAGTAAAAACAAGTCTTTATCTCTGTTGGGTTTTAGGTAGTGAAGACTGAATACTAAACTAAGAACTCTAGTACCAGGAGTCCTAGTTTAAGTTCAAACCATTCTGGTCAAGAGAAAAAGGTTGAACAAATATGCACCATTACTGCACAACCCAAACCATCCAACTCCAAGAGCAAGCTTCACTATTAGAAGCCTGCTACATCATCTAGGAAGGTGAAGAAGGAGTTGGAAAGAGATCAAGATCAACCTTCTCCTCAAAAGAAGTCCCTCAAAAGTATGCATATGGAATGCATCACATGTGGTAGTACTAATAACTTTGCTAAGGATTGCATCTACAATCCCAAGAGTACCATCCACATGACTAAGAAGAAAAGTTCTGAGAGGAAGAAGAAAATAGCTTCGAAAGGAAAAACACTTTCCTTTGGATGCTATAAGCTGAACAAAAAGAATATAGGTGGAAAACTGTATTCGGAAGCAAGATTGGTCTCAAAAGAAAGGAATGCTTCTGAAGCACTGAAGTTTGCTACAGTTGATGCAAAAGCTTCCGAAGGTTCGGTATCCAAAACTTCCAAAGTCATAAAAACTTCCAATGTTTTGAAGGCTAAGTCTAATGTTCCAAAGATGGTGTGGAAGATGAAGAAGGCAATATGACTGAAGTTTATTCATCAACAAAAACCAAGAATCCTCAAAGCTTGCATATAGGATCAATAACTGTTGAACTACCTTTAATTCATCTTGATAAGCCTAATACCAGCAATGCATGGGTTTCTAAATGTAACTAACCATCCCTTTTTCATATGTAGAAATAGCTAAATACCAAGAGAAATGTATGGATCATTGATAGTGGTTATTCAAGGCACATGACAGGAAATGACACTTTGCCTCAAAACTTTGAGAAAATTGATAGAGGGCTTGTTGCTTTTATAGGAGAGTAAGGTGGTTACATCACTGGAAGGGGCAGGGTCACAAATAGTAAGTTTAGCATTAAGAAGGTAATGTTTGTCAAAGAGCTTAAGTACAATCTCTTGCGTGTATTTCAATTTTGTGACCAGAGACATAACATGCTCTTCACTGAGCATTAGTGCATTGTTCTCCTACCTGGGGTGATCATTCTTCAAGAGCATATCCTGCTTAGAGCCCCCAAGAAAAGAAACATGTACAAGATGGAGTTGCAGGAAACCTCCCCATCAGGAGAAGTTTCTTGCTTTCTATCTAAAGCTAATAGTGACAAGTCTTTCTTTTGGCATAAAAGATTATGCCATGTAAACTTTAAGAATATGAATAAATTAATTAAAGATGATTTGGTAACTAAAATGTCAAAGAAAGAGTTTACAAGTGATTACCATTGTGTTGCATGTCTAAAAGGAAAGCAACACAAAATGTCCACAAGCCAAAGGAAATCAACTCCATCATTACTCCCCTACACTTATTACATATAGATATCTTTGGCCCTAACAGTGTAGTGAGTTTAGGAAGAACTTCATATTGTCTTGTGATCATAGATGACTTCACAAGATATACTTGGGTAGTCTTTCTTAGAAGTAAGGATGAGACTTTTGAAGTCTTGAGATCCTTTATTCTGAAAATTGAGAATAATATGATCACAAGGTCAAGATCAAAAGATATGCTTAATAAACTAAATTCAAGAAACAAATCCTGATACATTTTGTGATGAAAAGGTTATTTCAAGACAATATAGTGCTCCTATAACTCCTAAACAAAATGGTGTTTCTAAAAGGAGAAATAGGACACTTATAAGGCTACAAGAATAATGCTCTCTGACTCTAAACTGCCCATCACCTTCTGGGCAGAGGTAGTCAACACTGCCTGCTATTTGTAGAACAGAGTTTTAGTAGTCAAAACTTATGGTAAGACTCCTTATGAACTATGGCATAAAAGGAGACCTTTCATTGGTTTGCGGTGGTCATTTGGATGTCCATGCACCATATTGAATACCAAAGAACATATAGCTAAATTTGCTGAGAAAGCAAATGATGGACATTTAGAACAAGAGTAATTGAGGAGTTAGCCAATGTTCAATGAACACACTCCTTGTGTGAAAGGTTCTGGTCCTGATTGGCTATTTGATCTTAATTTAGTTACTAACTGTTTTAACAAATATTGTGAAGATGTTACAGGAACAACAGGTAATACATCTGTAAGAGATCCTGATCCAAGATTTGAGTTGAGCAGACCAAATGATAGAATTCCTTCAGCTCCAGTGGTAACAAACCCTGTAAGTGGAAATCCTGTCATAACAACCACGACAAACTTTTGACCTGATACATCTATGGTGCCAACCAATTCCAGCAATGAGGCACAAAACTCAAATGAAAGGACTTCTAATGTAAGAGTAGATGGAGATGGTGAAAGTGATCAAGAATTTCATGAGCTGACAACCACTCCATTGAAGACAACCTCAATGATGTCACAAACTCTGTAGATCAAGTTACACTTGATAAGTGTGCTAATGTGGTCGGTGATACTTAATCACCAGATCTAAATTTCATTAATTTAGATTTGACAAATCAACTTTCTATGATTCCTCAACTAAGAATCCACAAGTCCTATCCTACCACAAAAATCATTGGAGATGTTAAGAATAGGGTGAGAACAAGAGGACAAACCCATGATAAAAATATTTGTCTGCCCTCTTGCTTCTTATCCTAGATTCAGCCAAAGAAAGTAGATGAGGCTTTGAAAGATGGAAGCTGGATTGAAGCAATTAAGGAGGAACTGCTTCAATTCAAAAAACAAGGTGTTTGGAACCTATGTCCTCTTCTACCTGGGAACATGCCAATAGGTACCAAGTGGGTTTTTAGAAACACAAAGGATGATAGAGGGCATGTCATCAAGAACAAGGCAAGACTAGTAGTCTAAGGATACACTCAAGAAGAAGGGATTTACAAAGCTTGAAGCATAAAGGATGATAGAGGGCAAACACAAAGGATGTCTTTGCTTTTATAGCAAGAGTTGAAGCTATAAAGATATTCCTTTCTTTTGCTACATCCAGGATTTCAATGTCTACCAACTTGATGTAAAGTGTGCATTTTAATATGGGGTGATAGATGAAGAAGTGTATGTCAAGCAACCGCCTTGCTTTGCAGACCAAGATCATCCTGATTATGTCTCCAAGCTCGACAAAGCTCTCTATAGGTTGCATCAAGCTCTAAGGAAGTGGTACACTATCACAGTACCTAGTTCAACATGGTTACAAAAGAGGTACTATTGATAGCACACTTCATCAAAAGAACAGGAAATTACTTGATGCTGGTTCAAGTTTATGTTGATAATATTATATTTGGGTCACCAATGAAAGACTCTACAATGAGTTTGAGAAGCCAATGAATTATAGATTTGAAATGAGTGTCATGGGGGAACTCAGCTTCATTCTAGGAATTCAAGTGAAGCAGGCTAATAATGGCATCTTCATAAACCAATCAAAGTATGGACAAGACATAATAACTAGATTTAATCTGACTGACTACAAGGTTGCTAAAACTCCTATAGCAAAAAACCACTCCTTAGGACCTGTTGTTAAGAGGGAGTGTGTTAAAGAACATCTTTAGAGGGCTATGATTGGGTCTCTTATGTAGCTAATAGCCAGTGGGCCTGATATCATGTTTGCCTAATGCATATATGCATGATATCAAGCCAACCCCAAGATGTCACGACTAGTTGATGTCAAGAGAATTCTTAGATACCTCAAAGGAGCACCCAAACTGGGACTTTGGTATCCACAGAATTCAGACTTCAATCTGTATGCATATACAGATAGTGACTATAGTGGCTGCAATATGACTACAAAGTCTACATCAGGGGGATGTCAATTCCTGGTGGAAGGATAGTCTCATGGCAATGCAAGAAGCAATACTGTGTATCTGCATCAACTGCTAAAGCTGAATACATTGCTGCTGCAAGCTTCTGTGCTCAAGTGAAGGGATTCAGAATCAGATGCTAGATTATGGATTCAACTTCAAGAATATTCCTATCTATATAGATAACAATAGTGCTATCTCTATCACAGAGAATCCTTTGCAGCACTTAAAGACGAAGCATATCAACATCAGGTATCATTTGATCAAAGATAATTTTGAAAAAGGATTGATAAAACTGGTCAAAGTTAACACAAATACACAATATGCTAATCTGTTAACAAAAGCATTTGATTAACAAGGATTTAAATATCTTTTATCAGTTATTGGGATGATTTACTCTGAGTAGATTTTTTTAAATTAATTTCCAAATTGTCTTTCAAATATGTGTGTCTTTAAAGTTTTCTAATTTATCACTCATATAAGGCCAGTTTATCTTGGATGAAAATTTTCAAAGTAAATATTCCTTAGAATTTAAAGAATTATGGACAGATTTTCTTTCAGAAGACATTAAATTGACACCGAAAGAACATTATGTCTTCAAAAATAATAACTACTTACTAAGGGATTTTGCCTTCGAAGAAATTCTAATATATCTTTTGAAGTTTTAATACGCTTCTAAGTACTTATAATTTTGAAGGACAATTTTCTTTTGAAAGCAATTAAGTCTCGAAAGTTTTATTTTCTTCTTGAGTAAAACTTCTGAAGTTTATTATCTTCCAGAACCAAATATGTCTCGGAAGCAAAATTACTCTAAGTACATTTTTTTCTAAAGCAATTCTTCCAAAGCCAAGGAATAACTTCCGAAGTCAATTTGCTTCAGAAGCTTTCTTCAAAATTTTTGAAGGCAAGTTACCCTCGAAATATTTTCAACTTCCAAGATAACTACCTTTTTGGGCATTTTTTTAGAGGTGGGACCGACATCCGGATTTCAAAGTTTATCCTTTTTCAATAACTTTTTCTCACATCCACGCATATAAATAGCCCCTACAATGGTTCCCCCTCTTTCTTCTTCCTTATCATCTGAAATCTTCTAGACCTAAATCACCCACAAACCCTTGTTGTTCTTCACATCTTTCTCACTAAATTTTCAGAAAATGGCCAACCCTGAACCCCAAAATTAGCCACCCTTTATCATGCACCTAACAGGCAACACAATCAAGTTGCTCTATTGTCATCCGATAAAGACCCTGCTTTTTCAGGATCTGCAACTATCTTTCTCGCTCATCCTACCTTATCTTTCTCACTCATCCTACCTCACCGCACTCACCATAGACCCTCCACTTTATGAAGATCAACTACTAGAGTTTCGAAGAACCTGCCAAGATGTCATCTTGGACGGTGAGAAGACACCTATCTGCATTTGTGTAGGGGAAGACAGTGTTCATCACCCCAACCACCATTAATCAACACCTGAGGCGGGATAATGAAGAAGGAGAACTGTCCTTCACCAAAGAAGTAGTCAACGGATCATTTTGGCTGATGAGCTACGAAGGGGACTACTCTATGAGGACCTTCAAAAAGGTTAAGGTCTCTTTTCAATAGAAATACCTCCTTCATGTTGTATTTCATTCTTTTTCAAACAAACATGGAGGATGGAGACCAAGTTCTAGAAGACATATCCTATATAATCCATGGAATGGTCCAGGGGATCAAGTTCAAGTATTTGTAGTTTACATATACAAACTTGCTTGCTAACTTAGATTTCTTAGAGTTTACATGTTCCCCAGATATGTCCAGCACATTCTTAATTGTGAACTGGGCTCACAGTTGAGAGAAACATGTAATATTCTTAAATTGGGACAGATGAAGCCCGACATCTCCAAAATAATAAGGGGGGTCGAAACAATCCTTGTCCCAAAAATGTTAGAGCTCCCTACTCAAGGTGACAACTTGGTAGCACTAGCCAATATTGAACCCATACCTTCTTCATCTTCACCACCCACACAACCTCAAATAACCATCACTTACCAAAGAAAATCCAAATGAAGCAAGATGTCATACACTCACCCATGCAAGAGGAAGTGGAACCATGAGCTCCCACTTCCCCTAAGGAGTAGACCACTCCCATTCCTTCATTGACTAGCGCTGAGGTTACTCATGCTCCGCCTGATGAGCTCATAACCCAAGTTGTAAGCCTTTATTCTGAGTCTAAAAACTTAGATGAACAACCTTCATGGGACAGTTACTATCCCTAGCTTTTAGACCTCAATCAACCAATCCCTGACCTACAATTCTATAATGATAAGGATATGGGATTCAGTGAGTATGATAAGTATCTCTTCTCCTCCCCAGCTCAAGGAGAGATGAGTACTTATGATACTCCTATATCTAGCCCACATCATTCACCATTAACTAAGGTGGACCTTTCCAAACAAGTTCAAGAGGTCCATGTGGAAGAGACTCTAACTTTTTCAAGTGATTACACTAAGACCTCAACCATGGCAACCCAGCTCCTTGGCACTTCTTATGAAGTTGTCATTAAGCAGGAGAAATGCAGAGACCGAGAAATAATATCTGGTGGTGAGGGAGATGCTTTGGTCATGTACTCTCATCCCCCCATGATTCTTCTGATGAAGATGAGGGGAGTATACAACTAAGGGTGCCAACATTGACAAAAACCTGCTCCTATTTGGTCTCTATAGTTAGTCACCTGGAATCTCAGGTGGCTACCTTACAAAGGCAAGTCCTTAATTAGTAACTTGAGACACAGATCTCAAGGGCAAATTAGCTGAGTGGCCTACCAGGTGTGCTCAACCAAGTCCACAAGAACCTGCGGATGTGGTGGATTTAACCTCCAACTCACTTGTGCAAGTAGATGATGCTACCAAAAAGGGGGCGATAATCACCACAACCATAGAACTTGGGAGCATTGCCTAGAGTATGGACAATAAGGATTCACCACCCTCACTTGTAATTGTCTAGACTCAACAACCTACTCAGGCCCACATCAATGTGGATGCCTTAATTCAAAGTCTAATTGAGGAGGGTATACCAAGGGCTATGTATACCCCATCCTACCCTTCTGAAAATCCAATAGTAGGATGGAGGTATAACAATGATAGAAGAGCCGTGGTTCTTTCTAGGTATCAGGGTTAACAAGAAGTGTTCAATTTTCATATCCTGGGATTCTATGAAAGCTTTCCTCTGGTTGACCTGCCACTTGCCAACCCAAGCCAAAACTAGCAAGCTAATTGGTTAGCTGAGAGGATTTAGCTAAAGGTGTCTGAGAAGTTCAAGAGAAGAACAAGTTTTTATACATAGAGGCTAGCAGGAAAAATGGTTGGTAAACTAGTTATTAAGGCAGACCCTAAGATTGGCTTTGATAGGGAAACCTCAATTGAAGACCTAGTTGTAGAACCTGTGAACCATGAGACTATAACTCCTTTAACACCTATTACCCTTAGTGAGACACCAGTTTGTGAGGCTGTCTCACATCCTCTCCCTAGCAAGAGCTCAAATGCAGAACCAACTCAAGAAGGGCAAAGCTCTTTCCTCCCTAAGTCACACAGGCCAGTGCTTCACAAAGGAAAGAGGATTTTAACCTCTAAGGAGATTGAGTAGGAGAAGATGGAGAGAAAGAGCAAGGCAAGGGAAGAGAGGATGAGAGAGACCCCCAGCTTTATGCAAGCTGCAATCAGGGCTGCCCCTACGCCAAATACTCAAAAAGATGAGTTAAGGGCAGCCAGATTGAACTATCTGGGTCTAGGAACTACAGCATAGATGAACTAATCTCTTTTTTCTTAGAAGAATTAAATGAACTGGTTGATACTGAATTATCTAAAGAAAGAAATGAGGCTAAGGCTACTGAATTGCTCCTCAAGATCAAAGAAGAAAGGAAAAGAAGAAAATTGTATAAAGCTCATGTCGTCTCTGTAGTTCAAGAAAAACCTAAGTGGAGACTATGGCTATTGAGGAAGAAACTAAAGTAGGTAGGGAACAAGATAGACAAAACATGATAACCTACTTGAGTGCCACAAGTCTCTATCATACAGCAACTCTACTCCCTCTATCTTATGAATACATAGAGTTTGAGTACTTCAAGCAGTTGGAGCAAGAAGTTTTTAAAGAAAAGAAAGCTGCTAAGAGGAAGATAAGGGAGGAAGCTGTAAAGTCAAGGTCCACCATTAGACCTAATCAGAAGAAGTCTAAAGACAGACTAAAGATTGTGAGCTTTTTGAAGCTGTATAGGTTCTTTGGAAGGAGGCTTGGTCTAATGTCTCTATCCATAATGGATGAGCCCATTTGGGTGATCAAGGAGAAGATCAGAGGGGTGAGCTTCCAGGCTTACATTCTCCACCAAGTCAAGCTGAACCTAAAGTTGAGGTTAAGGTTGAACCCCAACAGACAACACAACCTGGACCTAGTGCTAATCCACTGCCAGCTTCATCTTCTAACCCACAGCAGGGTCCTGAACCTTCTTTTTTTGAACATGTGAAGGGAAAGGACCCAACTGAGAAGAATAAAAAAGGAAACCTGGTAATCAAGACCAACATTCTCGATTGAAGTATAGAAAGAGGAAGAGGATGGCCATCAGGAGAGATTTAAAAAAGAAGAAGAAGAAGTCCAAGGCATCAACCTCTACACCTCAGGATAAGTTAGAACATCCTGAGGGTGAAAAAGAAAAGGCTGCTCAACCAACTCTACTACAAGTAGAGCCTCTTATTGTTGAGAGACCCATCATCTACTGGGCTTACTCTCCAAACCCAAACAGATGTTATGTCATAAGAGATCAAGGAGGTCAAGATATATACTTCTGGTAGAATATGGTTGACCTTCCTTAACATGATCTCTTAGACATGAGGAGGTATTATGAGAGCCGGAGGAATCCAGACCAACTGATGAATAGAGGAATGACTCTGGTTCTAATGATGGTTGTAAACAAGTGAAGATCAGATCAAGACTCATTGTCATCCTCAAGTTTGGGTAGCATCAGCCTAGGGGGAGTTTGTAAGAGTTATCTTAGATGCTGATGCTAACCAAAGATCTCTCAGCATACATTCTGAAGTATAAGGAAGTTACTTTGGAAGATTTGACAATGCACAAAGAAATTCACTAAGTGTCAAATCTTCCGAAGCCAAAGACCAAATTCTTTCGAAGCCAAAGACCAAACTCTTTCGAAGCCAAAAGTAAAGTCTTTCGAAGCTTCAAAACAAATAATTTCGAAGCCTGAAGACTAATTTCTTCCAAAGACAGAGAAGACATTATTTTACTGACTTACTTTTGACAAAAGCTGAGTCATTTTCCGCTGCCATCTCTGAAGACTCACCAACTTATATAAGTTGGTGATTATCTCCATACTTTAGTCAACTGTAGAATATGGTGTCTATGTCTATAATTTTCCACTCTTGTACTTTTATTCTTTTTGTAATAGATTAGGATGTGAGCTATGGTATGTCATAGTCACTTGTAAAAAAGAAATATGCCTTTTGACTTTACATTGATCTTCTTATTTAGATTAGTTTTCCAAATGGCCTTCAAATTATGGGTGGCTGTAGGATGAAGTACAAAGTGTCTCATGTAACCAGTCCTTAGGACTAAGCCTTGTAATAATTATAAAACAACTTGAGAGCAATATACATCATCCTTGAAAACCAATCTTTTTGTTCTTGTGTTCTTACTTTTTTGTTTCATTTGCCTGGTTCCCTATTTGATCTATTAAGTGTTGTATTCACCACCTTGTGAACTATTACATAACCCATAACTGGTCATGTAGTTTTCAAACTACTACTTCATGATGTCCTTCTTGTTCTCCTTGGCTTCTTCAGATCCTTCATACATCAGCTTTAGTGCATCCCATAGTTGTTTAGCACTCTTTCACTTTTTGAAGCCATTGTAGATGAGTTGGTAAGAGAAGTTTGAATAGAGGTCATGTCTTTCTGATCAATGTCTATTTTCTTCCAGTCTTCTTCATAATAATCAGCCATTTCCTTAGGTATCATCCCACCTCTACTAGTTGCTGATGTAGTGTTTAGGAAGTGAGGTCCAGAGACTGCAGATCTCCACACTTTACTATGTTGAGACTTTATGAAGCCTGAGAAGCTCTGGTACTAATTGCAAGACCGGTTTAATGGTTCAACAACAGTTTCACAGTTGGAGATAACACGATTACTAGATAAAACAGGGAACTAGTCAAAGAAACAATGAACAAAAGATAGAACACTCAAGAACACAAAGATTGGTTTTCAAGGATGATGTATATTGCTCTCAGGTATTTTACAATTGTTACAAGGCTTAATCCTAAGACTGATTACCTGAGATACTTTATACTACATCCTATAGACAGCAATACTTTGAAGGCCAACTTCATACTAATCTAGACAATAAGATCAATGTAAAGTCAAAAGGCAGATTGCCTTTTGACATATGACTATGACATCCCATAGCTCACATTCTAATGTATTAGAAAAGGATAAAAGTACTAAAGTAGGAAGTTACAGAAACAAACACCTTAATGTATAGTTGACAAAAGAAAATAGATACAACTTAGTGAATTATACTAGGTGTCAAATCTTCCGAAGCTAAAAGACCATATCTTCCGATGCCAAAGATGAAGTTATTCGAAGCTTCAAGGACAAAGTCTTTCGAAGCCAAAGACTGATTTCTTCCGAAGACAGAGAATACATGCTTTCTCTGAATCACCTATTGACAAAAGCTGAACCACTTTCTGCTGCCACTCTGAAGACTCACCAACTTATATGAGTTGGTAAAAAGTCCATACTTTTGTTAACTGTAGATTCAGGTCTTTTGTCTGTAACTTTCCAACTATGTACTTTTATCCTTTTTGTAATATATTAGGATGTGAGCTATGGCATGTCATAGTCACAAGTCAATAGGCAATTTGCCTTTTGACTCTACATTGATCTTGTTGTCTATATTAGTGTTTCCAGTTGGCCTTCAAAGTATGACCAGTTGTAGGATGTAGTATAAAGTGTCTCAAGTACTTGTATCTTTTCTTCATGCTTTTTAACATTAGTAAGAACTTGAGAGCAATATACACCATTCTTGAAAACCATATTTGAGTGTTCTTGTTCATGTTCTTGTTGTTTTACTTGTGTTCTTTGTAGCATCAATAATCGATTCCCTATTGGATTTGTTAAATGTTTCATATCTCTCCATCCTACAAAACTGTTGTATTGACCACCTTTCACCGGTCCTGCAATTGGTATCAGAGCATTCTAGGCTCTTGATTGTAAGATCTCACCATCTTTGATAACTTCAGTTTCACAGAACACTTAACAACTCAATTGGCAGCTCTTGCTAAGGCTGATATGGAAACTAGCACTATGACAAAGTCTCCACTGATCACTTCTGATGACTTTGATACTTGGTGCCAACGTATGAAAGGGTTCATCAAGTATCAATACAGCAGGATGTGGAGATCTGTTATAGAAGGACCTCACATCCCATACACCTCTTAAGCCACTGCTAGAGGTGGCATGATACCAAAGGAAATGGCTGACTACTCTAAAAAAGACTAGAAAAGAATAGATGTAGATCAGAAGGCCATGACCACTCTTCAAACTACTCTTCCTAACTCCATATACAGAGGCTTTAAGAAGTGCAAAACTGCTAAGCAGCTCTGGGATGCACTGAAGCTGACGTATGAGGGGCTGATAAAGCCAAAGAGAACAATAAGGATATCATGAAGTAGCAGTTTGAAAACTTCACCTACAAAACAGGTGAAACCATGACTCAATAATACTTCAGGTATGTTGAGATTGTGGATACTTTGACTGATGTTAGAGTAAAGCTTGAGAACAGGGACATAGTGAGGAAGTTCATGTTCTCTCTTCCCAAACAATGGACTCAATACTGTGACCATTAATAGAACTGAAAACCTCTCTACTCTTAATCTCACAGAGCTACATGGTATCCTTGGTGGGTACTAGATGGAGATGAACTTGCAAAATCCATCCAGCAGCTCTTCCAACAACCAGTAGAGTTTAGCCCCTCATATGGTTGAAAGGGATAGCATTTAACTACATCATCATCTTATATGCTTCCCTAAAAACTCACAAAAGGGTTCTTTCATCACCTTCCTCGAGACACCAAGGGAGAGCTACATCCAAGGAAGCCTATTCCAAGAGACAAGCTCTGCACAAGCCTTTGTGTCTACTAATGAAAGTTGTGGCAACTTTCTTTTACTTTTGAAGACATGGACTGTTTTCATCTATATGATTTAGAGTATATGGAGATAGTCCAACAGATGACTCTTCTCACTCACAGGCCCAAGAAGTTCTACAAGAGGAAAGGTAGAAAGTTTCCCAGCAATGTAGCCAGTGGAAAGTTTGGACTGGACAAAAGCAAAGCGAAGTGTTACAACTGTAACCAAATGAGCCACTTTGCTAGAGAGTGCAAGGCCCCAAGGACAAATGGTGGCCAAGCACAGCCCAGGCCAAACTACACTGATGCAGCTCCAAAAACCGAGAAGCCAAGCCAGCCTAAACAACATGCTGCTATTGATGTTGAAGAAAGAGGCTTTGACTGGAGCTTTCAGGTGAAAGATACTTCTCCAAACCAAGCACTGATGGTTGATCATGAAGAAAATAAGGTATTGGAACATCTTTGTACCCCTGAATGCATTGCAAAAGTTAACATGTATAGGTCTTATAATTTGGAAGTCAGATCTGACCTTGAGTCCTTGAACATTTTAAAGGATATTTTTAAAAGATCTAAAAATGACTATGAACTTAAAAATAGAAGATTTAGAGAAAAGCATTTCAACTCTTAAGCATGAGCACACAAATTACAGGACTCAGATCAAGGATCTCATTACCAAATTAACTAAATACCAATCTGAGCTTGTGATCAGCAAACCTAAGGCAGAAAAATGTGTTCTTGAACTTCAAGAATATAATATCTTCATCCATGCATGCAAATATTTTTTATTAGAATAGGCAAGGATTGGGTTCAAGTGAGATAGCTTCTCCACACACATTGTTATCCGTAAGATCTCCAAGGTGTTATCCCATTCAAGAAGAGGATGAAGATGAAGAGGAGGTAGTGAAGGATGAACCTGAGGTGAGTGAAAAGGTTTATCCTGAGAAGGGACTCTATTCTCCTAGAGAGAAGAAAGAATTTAGGATGACAAAGTCTGTAAGGAAGAACTTTATCAGGCCAGCCAAAAGAAAGTCTAAGAAAGCACAAGAAATCAAGGCTAGTTTTAACTCCAAGCAAAAGCAGGTTTTTATATCTGCTGGATTTGAAGTGGTAACGACTGAGGACACAACCATAGACTCTAGTACCAGGAGTTCTAGTTTATGTCCAAGTCATCCTGATTCAAAGAAGAAGGTAGATAAAATGTGCACCACTACTGTACAGCTTGAACCATCTAGTTCTGATGAGCTCAAAATGGATCGATCTATGATGATATTTGAACACAATTCAATCTAAAACACACAAGTATTCAATTCAACACAAGCAAATCAACAAAAATTCATAGAGTTTTCATTGATTAGCATATAAAAGAATACAAAGTGTAGTAAACAGTTACAAGACGTTTAAATCTCACTCTGAAACTTAAAACTTACCTACACAAAACATATCTATGCTATATATACTAATCAAGAAAACAAAGGAACATATTTACATAAAAGTCCCTATACTATGACAAAAATATAAAAAGACATACAAAGACTAAATGTTAATCTTCAAAGAAGCATCTACAATACTCCCCTTAAGATTTACATAGTCTTCAGTCTTCAAAATCAGTCTTCTGTCTTCGTATCTTCTTTCTTCTGACTTTGTCTTCAATATTCTTTGATCTTCATTCTTTAATCTTCAATCTTCTTCTTTATCTCTTTCTTCAATCTCCATTCTATATCTCCAGCTTTGATCTTCAGTCTTCACAAGGAAAAGAAGTCTTCTGGTTCTTCTTTTATCTTGAAAACTGGCTTTTCCTCATATATCTCGTGTTCCCTTAGTGCTTTGGCAATAGATAACTTGAATTTTCCTGCTAAAATCCCTTGTTCAGGCTTAGCTTCATTTGTTTTGATCTCCATATTGTTCATTACTTCCAAAGTTTGCTTAGAAAGACCTACAATATCAATATTTGCATAACATTCAACAGGATTTGCATTATCTTTGCAATGGATCTCCAAAACACCTTTACTTGAAATTCGCATAAAATCAATATCCTTTATGTCCTTTTTCACTATGTTAGCATAAGCCAATGCCTTCCTTAGTGAAATTCTTTCCATCACAGCATTTATCACTTTAATTATTGACATGAAGTACTTCTTGTCATTCTCTGTTGTCTCTGGAATCACTTTATCAAACTTTTGAATTGATAAGAAAGAAATATAACTAGGATGTAGTAATTTCAGCTCAAAGACTCCAAATAATGAAATCATGTCATTATCCTAATCATTTAAATCTCTCACCAACTTTAATTCAAAAGTATCTGAATTATAGAACAATCTCAATATAGGCTTTGACTTCTGAGTTCCATCAATCACTTTTAACCCTGGATTAGTTACTTTGTCAAAATACTGATCAGTAAAGGAATCAAGAAATTTTTCTTCACCAACTTCTTGTTCAACTCCTTTCTTTTTTTTCTTCAAAGAGTAAAAGTATTCTTTATCCTCTTGATCACATCTTGTTTTCAAAAATGACATCATACGAGATATTCCTCGGTTAGGTAACTGTACAAAATCTTCTCCTTTTTTTCCTTTTGTTGGGTTGATTAATGGCAACTTGTTCAGTTCTTTCAAGTCTTGCACAGGAAGTGTTATGATGCTAGAAAAGAAATGATACACGTCACATATTGCATTAACTCTTTTGATTAAGAAGGCATCAAAAACTTCATCATACTTCCATGCAACAATCTTGACTTCTTTTGTCGTGTCTGGAACAATCATAGCATTCAACAACTCAGAGATTGATTGTCCTTTTTGTAACACATTTCTAACCAAATCTCCTGCCGATCTTGCTTTATTCCATAATTGTTTCCGTTCAATTGAGACTTGATAACTTTCTTTATCAATCTCAGGAAACATCTTTATCAATTCTCTTCTTCCTTCATACCTTGTGCTTTTCATCGCCATTGACTTGATCTCATGAGGTTTTAAGATCTTTGTTCTTTTGGTAATCTCAAGATATTAAAGATTATCCATATCCAGTACCACCATTTTCTTTGTTTGCCATTCTATTTCCTGAAAACTTCTGACTATGTTTCTCAATGATTCTCCTTGTAATCTGTTTAGTTTCTTCCTTGGGTAATTTCTAGATTGCAACCACATTCTGAGTGCATTGATGTTCGTATCATCTGGATTCGGATGGTGCAACTCAGATGTAGGAATATCATCAACATTTATGCTTTCTTGAAACGGATTCCATTCACCATGCTCAACAATTATTTCATCGGGGTCAATTGGAGCAACGGATTCTGCAGTTATGCACTTCTCAAACTCTTCATTGATTTGAGACACAGACAATCCGTCTAGAAACACTCGGTTATACTTTTTCTTTACCAAGAAGTTGTATCTGTCTTCTATATCCATAGGAATATCATCAAGACTTAAATCAACAGGAGAAAAATGTTCGTCTACATTAGCATCTACTATATCTTAATCTTCAAGAACTTTGTTATACCAGTCATCATCAAATTCTTCTTTGATATCATCAAGATCACCAATGACTTCTTGAATTTTATCACATTCCTTTTCATCAGCAGATTTCTTAATTACATTTTGAATTTTAGATGAAGATTCAGGTAAAACTGAACTATCTACATCATCTATTTTTCTTTTCCCTTTATCAGTCGATGGAATTTTCTCAACATCTATAGGAGTAATTTCTGAAATAATCATTAAATCAGGAGATGGAGACTTGTGCTTTTCTTTCAACTTTTCTAATTCTTCTTTCAACAATTCATTTTCTTCATTTACTTTCTTTAATCTTTATTCCATTGAATCAAAATCTGTCATCATTACCTCAAATGTCTTCATATTATCATCTCGACTTTTTCTCAACTCATCAATTAACTTGTCTTTCTCTTTCATTTCTTCAATCAATCTTTCATTAACAGCTTTCAACTCTTCAATTGTCTTTAATTGATTTAACTTTTCTTCATTCAATTTATCAATCTTCTTTTGTAAATTTTCTTCTTCAGTTAATACAAGCTGATCATTATGCTCTACTATTTCTTCAATCATACTCATAATATCATCAACAGTTTGATTTCCATCAACCTCTTGTTCATTTTCTTCAACTTCAGTATCATTGTCATTAACTTCTTTAGTAACTTGATCTAGATCTTGAACATATTCATCCATTTCTTCATTCAATTCTTCAGTAGCTAAATCTACTTCTTCTATAACATCATGCTCTTCTTCATGAGCTTCTTTAGTACCATGCTCAGATTCTCCAACATTTTCGGGAATAAATTCCATAACATCATCAAATTGACCACCTTCATCACCATCATCAGAATCAGATAAGCTAGAACTATCTTCTTCATCATCATCAGCTGGTAATTCTTCAATCAAATCAGCTGGATCAATAGGCTCGTCCTCAGTTAAATGATAATGATCAATAGTGATATCCACTTCATCATTAGCAACATTAAGAATATAATCAAATAATGGAACATTCTGAGCTCCAGTAACCATTGCCAGTCTCTTATAAGATACATCAGACATATGCTCCAATATCAATGCATCACCACTTACACCATCAATATGAATGTCTAGATGTTCTTTATTGATAATCATTTGAAGGAAACGTGGATACATTAAGTATTTGTTCCTTATGCCCTTTTCCAGATTAAAAATAAACCCATTCAGAATCCACTTTGACATATTAAATCGTCTATTTGTAGTTAGTGCTACAATGGGTGATGCAATGTCAACAGGGAAAGAATTCCATCCCGCACTTCTTTTGACATGCAATGTTGGAAAATGTAGCATATAAGCTTCCAATGGTTATACACATGAGCACGAAAGAATTGTTTCTTAGGAAAATGGTCAGGGTGTCCCATTTCCATGAATGTTTGTCTACATTCATCAAACGTTAGCTCGGATAAATCTTCTGGATCATTAGGCCCTAACCTCAAGGCTTGTCTAATTGAGTCTTCAGAGACTTCAATCATTCTAAAATTCGTTATAAATCCTCGGACCACTTTAGCTCCATTATCATCTACATCAACATATGCCGTGCTCCAGAACTTCTTAATCAGACGTGCATAGATAACCGGTTGGTAGCACATGGCATATACATACTTCGTCCGTAATAGAAATCTGATCATATCTTCGTATCCTACACCATTTTGAATATCCTCATTTAATAGTGCAGCAACGTTGTGTTTCGGCTCAAACTTTAAATCAGCCATCTGCAAAATTAAACACAAGAAATTTAAAATTTGAAGTTTTAACAATTAAAATCAATTAACATTTTATTATATTTGAAGATGTTGTATGTTTTAACAAGATTAATTTGTCATTTTCAAAAATTTCTAAATGTTGAGATCAATCACACTATTCAGTCACTTTGCACATTTAATTTTTGTTTTCACATTTTTTATTTGTTTAACCTTTTATTAACCATTTTAATTTTGAAAAACATTATTTTTGTTTTATTTTTATTTATTTTATTTTTTTTAATTTTTATTAAAAATTTTTGGAAACTGTTCAACTTCATCATCGAGTATGAAGGATCATCACAAAATTATCAGTTAATGTATAGTATGATTTGAATGCATAAACAGGGTCGAAATCTAGTTTATGTTATCGTTTAAGCATCAATTTCAGATTAGATTATCATTTCAATTCGACATTTTACAGATTTACACAAGTTAGGGTTTCGAACGCCCGAATAGGATCAAAACGCCCAACTCAATTCAACCTGTTAAACTGAAATTTCTGTGATTTTAATCATCAACTTACATTTAAACTCTGATAATATCACTATCGAATGCAAAACAAGATCAAAAATCAATCGAAATGAGTGAATCAATGGTATATCGAGTATCTAGGTTTTGAGTGTTCAGGGGTTTTTGAGAATGAAATGTCTGAAATCATGAAGTGTTGTTTATATACTAAGTGAAAAATTTTAGGCGCATGAGCACTGTTTGTGCGCATGGACTTAGCTTAAACGCCCAATACTTAACACTTGCTGTTTACACTTGGAAGCATGGGAACTGTTTAGGCGTATGGGAAGGATAAAACTCCCAACAGTTAACCACGTTTTCAGACTCAAGACAACTGTTTAGGCGCATGAGAGTGTCTAAAACGCCCAACACTTGTACAAATCTAAAAAATTCATCATGCTCCTGGTCTTTGACTTTTGACCACTGTTCCGGCGCATGATATTACTTCCATGTGTCTAACACTTATGATTTTCAGATCTTTCACCTGCATACTATTTAGACATATTAGCACTGTTCACATACTAATATTAAAACAGTTAATCAAATTTTGACTTTAATTAGTCAAATTTTTACTTTCACCTAAAATTTTCACAATATACCCTCAATTTTGAACTTTTGACTTTAAAATTTTTATTTTTATTTTGAAATTTTTAATTTTTATTTTTGACCTTTTTTATTTTTGATTTAATTTTTTTTCAAAATAATTTCCCGTCATTTTAGTCTCTAATTTTTAAAAAAAATCTCATATAACTTTTGCAAGAAGCTTTTCCATTTAAAATGATTTTCAGGTTCATTTTTACATTTTGTTACACACACATGCTTGAACATATATAGCATCATCATTTCCATCCAAAACATTAGATTTTGATTTTCATGATTTTACATATCTTGAAATTTGACAATCAGTTTTAACTCTTTTTACTCCCCCTAAACTTTTAAGTTTGATAAAACTTAAAAGTTTCTTGAATTTTGTCACATGAAAAGCACACTAATCATTATTAAATTGCCTGCACACAGAAAATATGCAAAAATCAAAATGAAAGAAGAATAAAATCCTAATATTCACAATGAATCATGTCTGTAGTGAGATCATATTAGCAGTGATCAGCACATTAAAATAAAAAATTAATGGATAGTCACAGACAGTGATTAAATTCTGATCAAGTGTGTTCCAGGTCAGCATTTCTGCAGCAAAGGAGACACTAAATCTAAGAACAGAAAATGAGTGCTTTTGGCAAGGTACTCAGCACACTTATTTTTTCAATTCTTGGATTGTTTAAAGTACAATTAGATATGACATTATACAGTCACACTTAGACTTAGAGAGGTTAATTCTCATAAAAATATTCAAGAAGTCACTATTCTCAACTTGTTAACCTGACATATACTATAACCAGATCTTATTTGGTGTTTGTGCACATTGGCATCTTGTTACATCATCCAGGTCTGTAATCACTTACAACAAAGGATATCTCATCACTTCAGGTCTATGATGACTCATAACAGAGAAGTGTTAGATGCATTAAATAATTAGAGCTCAATGGTTATTCATATCACCATCAGGTGTGAGATTATGTCTTAATAAGCAATCAATTTGAGAAATTAATACTACTCATTAGTGCTAAGATAGACATACATGAATGCATGAGTGATTTAGTTTAATCACAAGAATTTACTTTTTCAGTCTAATTGCATGAGCTTACCTGCACATCATATCTGATCACGTCAGACTTTAATCGAAAGAGAAGTATGCAACTGATCATACTAATGTACTATCATTTCTCACGTGTTGCAAAACAAATTCATTCCTATATAATTAATAAGGAAAGACACTATTTTTATGATTTTTGGTTTTATATTTTTATCTTTTGTTTTTCAATTTTCTATTTTTGTATTTGATTTTTGTTTTTCTAATAAACATGCACACACAAAAATAAATCAGGCAATTAACTTTGACAGGTTCTCTGGTTGTGTCCTATTCATATAAGGGAGGGTTCTGATCATATTTGGACTCAATTAACTGAAATGCTTAAAAACCAATTTTTACTTGTGGTTAATAAGACCAATTGACTCTACCAAATACTCAAACTGTCCTGGTAAGAAGGCTTTAGTAAAAAGGTCGACCAACTGTTTTTCAGTAGCAATTTGAATCAGAATGATTAAACCTTTTTCAGAGTTATCTCTGAGAAAATGATATCGAATTTCGATATCTTTTGTTTTAGAATGTTGGACAGGATTAGCTGTAATAAACATAGCAGCTGTGTTATCAATGTAAATAGGTGTTTTAAGAAAGTTGAACCTGTAATCCAGCAGTTGGTTTTGTAACCAAAGGATTTGAGGACATCCTGCTGAAGCAGTAATGTACTCAGCTTCTGCAGTAGAAACAGAGACATTTGTTTGTTTCTTGCATTGTCATGAGACTAATCTAGGTCCTAAAAATTGACACCCACCCGTTGTTGATTTTCTATCTTGACAACATCCGCCATAATCACTATCAGTATACCCATGTAACTCGAAGTTTCCTTCGTAAGGATACCATAGCCCTAAAGCTGGTTTACCTTTGAGATACCTGAATATTCTTTTGATAGCAATTAAGTGGGATTCTTTAGAGTCTGATTGATACCTTGCACAAACACAAACAGCATACATAATGTCTGGTCTAGATGCAGTGAGATACATCAAAGAACCAATCATAGATCTGTATAAAGTTTGGTCTACTGATTTTCCTTTCGGATCAGGCTCAATCTTGGTGTTCACATGGAGTTCTAATTGACTACCAATATTGCAGCTTAAATTTCTTCAAGAGTTTGTCGACGAACTTCTCTTGGTTGATAAAAATGCCATCTGCTGATTGCTTAACTTGTAGTCCAAGAAAGAAATTTATCTCTCCCATAGAACTCATCTGAAATCGAGATTTCATGATTTCTTAGAATTCATTGCATAATTTTGGACTTGTAGAACCAAATATGATATCATCAACATGCATTTGTACACATAAGAGATCATCAGCATTCTTCCTTATGAATAAAGTTAGATCGATTTTCCCTCACATGTATCCATGTTGGATTAAGTGTTGTGATAACGTCTCATACTAGATTCTAGGGGCTTGATGTAGTCCATATAAGGCTTTGCTCAATATGTACACACGATGTGGATATGTAGCATCTTCAAAACCTAGAGGTTGCTTCACGTACACGTCATCGGTGATAGAACCATACAAAAATGCACCATTTACGTCCATTTGATACACCTTAAATTTCATGAATGAGGCATAAGCCAGGAAGACACGAATAGATTCAAGTCTTGCAACTGGAGCAAATACTTCATCATAATCAATACCTTCTTCTTAAGTGTATCTTTGTGCAACTAATCTCGCTTTATTTCAGATAACAATTCCTCTATCATCAGTTTTATTTCTGAATAACCATTTTGTGCCTATGGAATTTTCTTCTTTAGGTAAATCCACCAGATTCCACACTTCTTGTTTGCGGAACTGTAATAATTCTTCTTGCATAGCCTCGATCCGACCATTGTCCTTTAACGCTTCGGAAACGTTTTTAGGAACAATTTGAGAAAGAAAGCAAGAGTATAAGCAGACATTTGCTTGTTCTGATTTACTTCTCGTCGTTCTCTCACTCAAAGGACCAGTAATCTGAGATGTGGGATGGTTCTTGTGAATACGAGCTATCGGAATCTCATCTCCTTGAACATGAACATCTAGATTGGATTGATTCAAGTTGGAAAGCTGATACAATAGGCTTGAAGAATGTGGATTGAAATTGGGAACTTGAGTCGGTGAGTTGATAAAGTAATCAAGATTACCAGAATCAGCTACATCACCAGAGATAGATGATGTTCCAGACTCAGGTTGTACAATTTCTGTATCATCATTAGGAATTGGTTGTGACACATCTTGGTTTTGTGAAACAGAATGATCATTATCTTGATGAGACTGATCATCATTATTAGACAGAAAAACAGAATCTCTAACAAAGGAAAAGAAGGGATAGTCTGGGCTTGAATCATCTGCATCATCAGAATCTGAATCGTCACTAAATGAACCGAGATCTCTTTGAATTTTCTTTTCACCTGTAGAATCAAGAAAGTTAGATTGATTAAACAAGTTGGATTGAAAAGAGTTTGACAATGAATCTAAATCAAATAACCATGTAGGACCATTTGACACTGATGGAAAAGAGTTTTCAAGAAATTTAACATTGAATGTTTCAACTATTCCTAGAGTTATAAACACGATAGGCCTTTGAAACAGATGAATATCCAACGAAAAATCCATCATCAGATTTTGATTCAATTTTTTCTAAATAATCACTTGAATTCAGAATACCAAAAGATTTAAGAAAATTTATGTTTGGTTTCCTGCCAAACATTAACTCATATGGAGTTTTCAGTTTGTCTTTAACAATTAATGAACGGTTCTGAACAAAACATACAGTTGATATTGCTTCATCCCAGAATGTGATCGGAATTTTAGCATCGGCTAACATGGATCGTGCAGCTTCAATCAATGTTCGGTTCTTTTCAGCAACTCCGTTTTGTTGAGGAGTTCTGGGAGCACTGAACTGATGAGCTATTCCTTTCTCTACACAAAACATGTCAAGAGTTAGATTTTTGAATTCCGTCCCATTATCACTTCTAATTATTTTTACTTTTTGATCAAGTTGATTTTCAACTTTAATGATAAATTTTTTTATTAATTCAGCTGTTTCAGATTTAGCATTTAGAAAGAAAACCCATGAAAATCTTGTATAGTCATCAATGATAACTAAACAGTAAGATTTTCTTCCAATACTCTTCACGTGGGTTGGTCCAAAAAGGTCCATGTGCAACAACTAAAGGGGTTTGGAATTTGAGTTTATCAGCTTAGACTTATAAGACGCTCTGTGCTGTTTCCCATTTAAACATGCTAAGCAGTGATCAGTAGTGGCAAACTTCTTCGATGGAAGGCCAATAACATGATTTCCTGCTACAAGCTTATTCATATTCTTGAAGTTTGAATGCCCTAGACATCTATGCCAAAGCTGGCTTTCATCATTTAATGCTTTAGCAAAGAGATAAGTTGTTTCTGTAGAAGAGTCCACTTGAGACATATCCAGTTTGTATACGTCTCGGTCTCTGACAGCTTTAACAATCACGCAATCCTTGCTTATCTGAAATCCTGGCTTCAAGATATAACAGAAAGAATCATCAAAAAGTACAGAGTAGGATTTATCACAAATTTGGGATACGCTTAACAAACTAAAGTTCAACTGTGAACAGAAGTTGACTTTATCAAAGCTTATAATCCCGTTGGATACTGTTCCTTCTCCGGATATTTTTCCTCCTGCATCACCACCAAAGGCGACATGCGTTCCATCTTTTAACTTAAAATCTTGTAATAAGGCCTGATTGCCTGTCATATGCCGGCTACACCCGCTATCCACATACCAAGTATTGATTGGTCTTCTCGGGCGTACCTGCAAAACAAAAACAATTTAAGTTGAATTATCTACCCAAGCCGAAATGGTCATGGGTTTTCCAAACTTGTCAACAATAGTAAATTGTTTAAAGTGAAGTTTGTTGACATCAGGTTTATTCTTTATGAATTTACCAATTTTGTTATTTGTAACAAAATTATGCTTGTTTGGAAAATTCATGCTTTTTGACTGACCATTGTTTGAAAATCTTTTATTTTCAAAACTTTTGTTATTAATTCTCACTGACCTTGGAATGAAATTATCATTGAAGTATTGTTTAGGTCTCACTGGATTATTTCTTTTGAAAGTATTCAAACCTAAGGAGGGTTGGTGTGTTAATCTTTGAAAATCAGCATTTTGGTTTCTTTTATATTGCGGATTAACATAACCTTTGCTCAATGTTGAAGTGGCAAATCCTCTCTTCTGTGAATTCTTTCTAAAGTAACAATCTTTAGTGTTGTGAGTTTGCTCTTCACAGTAGGTACAGTATTTGTTAAAATAACACGCTGACGTTGAGTGATTTCTCATATCGCAAATATGATAGTATTTGTTAAAAAAATATTTAGACGTTTTGTGATTATACATGTCACATATGTTACAATACCTCTGTGGAGTCTTGAATAATTGTTTATTAACCTTTAACGTTGACCCAACATTAGAAACTTGTTTACTTTTAAGTGTCAAAGAGTTAATTTGTTGTTTTTGATTTGAAGAATTATGCTTTTGATTTGAACCACTTTTCTTTTGCACAATTTGTTTTTTTTTTTTGAACATGAATTTCATTCTTGTTTTCCTTAGATACAAATCTTTTAGCTGCAGCGGAAGTCTTAGAATCTGAATTCATTTTCAGATCAGATGTTGATTTGTTCTTCGGATTTTCATTAACATCTTGAATGGAGTTCACATTCAACAAACCAGCAGATACATATTTAATTGGCTTTAATTTTGTTGCTTGATTTGTTTCTTTTGTCTGATTTTCCTGAATTTTTATTTGTTAATTTTTAGCTTTATTCATTTTTTTTCTTCTTCTCTGGTTCCTTGATTTTGTAGAAACAGTTTTTGGTTTAGATTGAACATCCTCAGTGAAAGATTCTTTTTTACATTCTTTCTTTTTCTGGTCTTTTTGCCATTTAATGAATTATGGGTTATTTTGACCAAATGAATTTGAATCTTCTGATGTTTCTTCATCATTTTTGTTTTGAAAATATGAGTTTTGGTTATTAGTTATAATATTCACTTCCTCCAAAACTGACTCTTTAGAAACAAAAACTTTCTTTGTTTTAGGCTTCGGTTCATAAGATTTTACTTTAACAGGATGACCATTTTTATCTTTTCGTTATGTTTTTCTTCAAAAATATCCATATTTGTTTTCTCTTCTTCAGCATCAGACATCTTGGTCTTGTTTTGAAAAGCTTTTAATTTTGCCTTGTTTTCTGGAGAGTGATCATGAGTGTTAAAATTTTCTGGTAAGGTATTTGTTATTGATTCTGGCATCGGTTCATGAGTGAAACCCAATCCTGCCTTTTGTTTATCTTTTCGTTCATTTACCAGCTTTTCCACAATGGTTTTAGAACTTTTAACTTTGGCGAGATCAACTTGAGTTGCTACATGAGCTATCTTCTCTAGTTCAAGATTTTTTGTCATCTCTTCAAGTTGTTTTGATACAATTTCAAGTTCTCTTAGAGTTTTGTTCCAAGAATTTTGAAGAGAGATAATCTTTTCGTCAGATACTTTATGATCATTTTTAAGTTTGATATGCATTAGTTCTTCTTGCTTAAGTTTTTCACAAATCTTGTAAGAATAATTTCTATAGTATTCTACATGGATGGATCATCTTTGAAAAATTGCCTCGCAAAAACTTAAGAAGAGATGTAATCTTTTTAAGACTTTGTACATAATTTTTCTCTGACTTCTGAGGGAATTTCAGAATATTTAGGAGGAGACATTTTAGAGTTAGAGCTTTCAACCTTTGGTTGATCAGATTTTTCCATCAATGCAACTTCCTCTGAATCTTCCTTGGAATCAAACTTGTCACTCCAGTCATAATCCTCTTCCTCGTTCTTAGAGTTTCCATCATCTTTTGGATCATTAAATTCAGACCAATCTTCTTTTTGTATTTCTGCAACAAGAGATAAATTGGAGGTTAAATCAGCAGTAAATTGCTCAGCGTATGCACTCCAATCATAACCATCTTTAATATTAACAACAAGAGCTTTCTTGGGCTCCTCTGATGATTTAGAATCATCTTTCAATTCTGGCATTGGTAGGCTTTGATAAGGTTTCTGAAATGTCTTCTGTGAAGATTGCTGAAACCTTTGATTACTTGAGCTTGATTGGCCATTTCCTCCTTTATTCCTTGGAGCTTTACACTCTCTAGAGAAGTGACCATAGTTGTTACAGTTGAAACACCTAGATTTGGACTTATCAAATCCAACAGACTTGTTTGCACTCAACTTGTAGTTTCTGTTGACATACGAGTGTTTCTGAGTCCTGTAAGCTATCATAACCATTTGCCAGTTGAGATCCATTTCTTCAACATCGTCTGGATCCATTTCAAACAAATCCTGCAAAACAAGATCAAGTTGAGTTAGATGACTACCTTGATAAGCTTGAAAGCTTGCCATAAATGCAGTGAAAGCAGTTTTAGACTCTTCATCCTGTAATAGGATGTTTATTACATCGTTAACTTTGCTAGTTTTAGCAGAGTTAGCAGATGGAGTCTCTGCTTGAAATTTAGAACTTTTAGGCATAGGAGGAGATTGAGGTTGATTCTGAGTTGTATAGGCAGGAGCACTTGTGTAAGTGGAATGAGTGAAAAACCCTGCACCAACGAATAGATCACCCTCATCTTCTGGTGAAGTTTCATTCTTAGCCATGAATGCATTCTCCACAGTACTTGCTGGAGAAGCAACATATTTATATTATGACATCGAAGCTGCTCTGTCATTGTTTCTAGAACTTTCATCAATTTCTATAGATTCTATTTTAGCCATCAAGAGATCAAGATCCATTGGGAATTTCTCAGTATGCTTTAACAGAGTGACTGTTTGCTTCCATGAAGATGGAAGAGCATTGAGAAGCCTGAAGTTAAGATCTTTTAAATCATTCTTGATGCCTGCAGTTGACATCTCAGTAGTTAGTTGAACAAATCTGTTCATCATCTGATTTATTGTTTCACTAGATAAATGTTCAAAAAGCTCTAATTGTCTCTTTAACTTTTGCTTTTTCAGATCCTGGATCTCCTTTCCACCTTCACATATTATTTTCAATGCCTTATACATGGTGTATCCCGTCTGATAACCATCAAGCCTTGTAAGGACTTCAAGTGGCAGTCCTTTGCATATCAAAGAATAAGCTTTTATATTATTTTTAACTTTCCTTAAATCATCACATTGCAGACCATCTTTAGGGTATGGTTCTTGAGAGTCTTTAGTATAAACAAAACCTCTATCAGGACTATCTGAAGTTATGGGAATATGAGATCCTTTTTCTATTGATTTCCATAGATCAGTATCAATAGAATTCAAGTGATGTTTTAATCTCAGTGACCAATTCTTGAAATCTGCTCTATTCTTCAGCTTAGGAACTCTGTTCTCTGAGTCTTCTGATTTTACCATTTTTAGTTTTTGATTTTTAAAAGAAATTTGTTTTTTTTTTGTTTTTAATGTTTTGAATTAAAACAATGAATTGAAAATATTTTTTTTTGGATTTTTTAAGTTTCTGAAAAATTTCAAAAATTTTCTAAGTGTTAAAGCTGATGCATCCAAATAGTGGTAAAACACCCAAACAGTTATGGTACTTCCTTTGACTTTGAAACGTCTGAGGGATTGCCTTAGAAAAATTCCAAAACGCCCAAGTTGAAAAGCGTCTGAACAGTATCAAAACGCCTGAACAGTTGTCAGACGCCAAGTTGGTAAAACGCCCAAATAGTTCAAAAACGCCTCAACATTTGTAAAACGCTTGGAATCCTTAGTTTCAGCAAATCTTCAGTGTCCACACAGTTGACAAACACCTACATAGTAGAAAAAAATAGCCTAACTGAAAAACGCCCAAACAGTGAAAATGCGCCTAAACAGTTGTTATGCGCCTAACACTTATGCAATTTTCAGCAGTGTTTTTGACATAATGCGCCACATTCATCAGTTTCTTACGAACTTAAATTTTCTGAATTCCTTCAAAACTTGATAAATTGATCTGAAATCCTCAAATTATGTAGGAAATTGATCAATAATCAATCCTTCAACTTCAATTTCTTCAATTTACAACTAAAATTAATCTTTTGATTCAAGAACAGGTTTGACAAATGAAGAACAGGTTCGAAGAGCTTTTTGCTCAAATTCACTGATTTGAATGAATTGTACTGCTAATTGTGAATCAAATCATGTTCCTGATGATGAAACACAACTGAATTCAACAATTATACGACTGAATTGTTTATCAATCATAGATTCAAGTGATTTTGAGAGTTTGACAGTTGAAGAACTTCAATCACTAAACCAAAAGCTCTGATACCATTTGATGAGCTCAAAATGGATCGATCTATGATGATATATGAACACAATTCAATCTAAAACACACAAGTTTCAATTCAACACAAGCAAATCAACAAAAATTCATAGAGTTTTCATTGATTAGCATATAGAAGAATACAAAGTGTAGTAAACAGTTACAAGACATTTAAATCTCACTCTGAAACTTGAAACTTACCTACACAAAATATATATATGCTATATATATTAATCAAGAAAACAAAGGAACATATTTACATAAAAGTCCCTATACTATGACAAAAATATAAAAAGACATACAAAGACTAAATGTTTGTCTCCAAAGAAGCATCTACAAGTTCCAAGAGCAAGCCTCATCCCAATAAGCCTTCTGCATCATCTGTGAAGATGAAGAAGGAAGTAGAGAGTGATCAGGCTCAGCCTCCCTCTTAAAAGAAGATTCTCAGAAGTCTGCCAACTAAATGCATCATGTGTGGAAGTACTTCTCACTTTGCCAAGGATTGCATTTACAATCTGAAAAGTACTGTCCACATGAATAAGAAGAAAACTTCTGATAAGAAGAAGAAGAAAATAGCTTCGGTAGAAAAATCTCTTCCTTTCGAAAGCTCCAAAGTGAAGAAGAAGATAAGTGAAAACTTACCTTTGGAAGAAATTTTGGTCTCGAAAGAAAGGAATGCTTCTGAAGTACTGAAGTCTGCTACAATGGATGCAAAAGCTTCCAAAGGTCTAGTCTCCTAAACTTCCAAAGTTATCAAAACTTCCAAAATGTTGAATGCCAAGTCTAGTCTTCCAAACACGGTGTAGAAGATGAAGGAAGGCCATGTGACTGAAAGGTCTTCATCAACAACGGCAAATGATCCTTAGAGCTTTCATATAGGATCAATTACTATTGCATTATCTTCTGTTCACTTTGAGAAGGACAAGACCAATGAGGCTTAGGTATCCAAATATAACTAACCATCTCTTTTTGTGCAGGAACAACTAAAGACTAAAGCAAATGTATGGATCCTTAACAGTGGCTGTTCCAGACACATGACAGAAAAGGCTCTTTGCTTCAAAACTTTGAAGGAATTGATAGAAGGCTAGTTGCTTTTAAAGGAGAATCTAATGGTTACATTACTGGAAGGGGCAGGGTCATAAATGGTATGCTCAGTATTGAAAAGGTAAACTTTGTGTATCCTAATTTTGTGATTAGAGACACAACATGCTCTTTACTAAGCATGAGTGCATTGTTCTCAAACCTAGGGTGGCCATTCCTCAAGAGCATATCCTACTCAGAGCCCCTAGGAAAGGAAACATGTACAAGATGGATTTGCAAGAAACATCCCCTTCAGGATAAGTTTCTTGCTTTCTATCTAAGGCCAATAGTAATGAGTCTTTCCTTTTGCATAAAATAATATGCCATGTAAACTTTAAAAATATGAATAAATTAATTAAAAATGATTTGGTAACTGGAATACCAAAGAAAGAGTTTACAAGTGATGATTATTATGTTGCATGCCTGAAATGGAAGCAGCACAAGGTATCTCACAAGCCGAAGGAAATGAACTCCTTCACTACACCCCTACACTTATTACGTATGGATCTATTTGGCCCCACCAATGTAATAAGTTTAGGAAGGACCTCTTATTACTTGGTGATCATAGATGACTTCACAAGATATAGTTGGGTCTTCTTTCTTAGAACTAAGGATGAGACCCCTGAGATCTTGAAGAGTTTCATTCTAAAAAGTAAGTATCAATATGATCACAAGGTCAAGATCATAAGATGTGATCAAGGAAACGAATTTAAAAACCAAATCCTTGATACATTTTGTGATGAAAAGGGTATTACAAGACAATATAATGCTCCTAGGACTCCTCAGCAAAACGGTGTTACTGAGAGGAGAAACAAGACACTTATTGAAGTTACAAGAACCATGTTATCTGACTCTAAACTGCCCATCAACTTCTAAGCAGAGGCAGTTAACACTGTCTGCTATGTGTAGAATAGAGTTTTGGTGGTTAAGACTCATGGTAAGATCCTTATAAACTATGGCACACAAGGAGACCTTTCTTTGGTTTTCTCGGATCATTTAAAATGTCCTTGCACCATCTAGAATACCAAAGATCAAATAGCCAATTTTGCTAAAAAATCAAATGATGGACACTTCATTGGATACTCTTCTCAAGCCAAGGATTATAGAGTATATAATCTTAGAACCAGAGTAGTTGAGAAGTCAGCCAATATGACCTTCAATGAGCACACACCCAGTGTGAAAGGTTCTAGTCCTGATTGGTTGTTTGATCTTGATTTAGTTACCAACTGTTTTAACAAATCTTGTGAGAATATTTTAGGATCTATAGGTACCTTATCAATAGGAGATTCTGATCAAAGATTTAAGCTGAGAAGACCAAGTGTACAAACAACTTCAGCTCTAGTGGTAACTAGCCCTGCAGTTGGAAATCATGTCAGGACAACCATGACAATTTCTTCAGCTGATACATCCAAGGTGCCTATAAATTCCAGCACAGAGGCATATAACTTAGATGAAGTAATTTCCAATGGAAGACTACCATAAGTACCAAGTGGGTTTTTAGGAACAAGAAAGATGATAGAGGACTTGTCATCAAGAACAAAGCAAGACTGGTTATTCAAGGATACACACAAGAAGATGGGATTAACTACACAGATGTTTTTTCTCCTATAGCAAGACTTGAAGTTGTTAGGATATTCCTGGCTTTTGTTGCATCAAAGGATTTCAAGGTCTACCAACTTGATGTCAAGTGTGCCTTCTTATATGGGGTAATTGATGAGGAGGTGTCTGTCAAACAACCACCTTGCTTTGTAGACCCAGATCATCCTGATTATGTCTGCAAGCTTGATAAAGCTCTTTATGGGTTGTATCAGGCTCCAGGGAAGTGATATGAGACACTATCATGATATCTCTATCAACATGGATACAAGAGAGGTACTATTGATGGAGCAGTCTTCATCAAAATAATAGGAAATGACTTGATACTAGTTCAAGTTTATGTAGATGATATTATCTTTGGGTCAACTAATCCAAAACTCTACAAAGACTTTGAGAAGCTGATGAAGAATAAATTTGAAATGAGTGCCATTGGGGAACTCAATTTGTTTCTAGGAATTCAAGTGAAGCAGGTTGACAATGGCATCTTCATAAATCAGTCAAAGTATGTGCAAGACATACTTACCAGGTTTCACATCACTAAGTGCAAGGTTTCTATGACACCTATAGCTAGAAACCACTCTCTTGGACCAGACCTTGAGGGGGAGTGTATTGATGAACATCTCTATAGGGCCATGATTGGGTCTCTTATGTACCTCACTGCCAATAGGCCTGATATCATGTTTGCTACATGTATTTGTGCAAGATATCAAGCCAACCCCAGGATGTCACACCTGGTTGCTATCAAGAGAATTCTCAAATATCTCAAGGGTGCTCCCAAATTAGGTCTTTGGTATCTAAAGAATTCTAACTTTAATCTATATGCATATACAAATGGTGACTATGGTAGCTGTAATATGACTGGAAAGTCAACTTCAGGGGGATGTTAATTTCTTGGTGGAAGGATAGTCTCATGAGAATGCAAGAAACAATCCTATGTATCTGCTTCAACTGCTAAGCTGAATACATTGCTGCTGCAAGCTATTGTGCTCAAGTGCTTTAGATTCAGAATCAGATGCTAGACTATGTATTCAACTTCAAGGAGGCTCCCATCCACATAGACAATAACAGTTCTATCTCTATCACAGATAATCCAGTTAAGCACTCAAAGACATAGTACATCAATATCAGGTATTGATCTGATTGTCGAGACACGATCAAAAACAAGTTATTATATCAGTCTTAGCTACCTTTATTGTGTAAGGGTAAGTAAGGTCATCTCCACAGGGAATATATGGAAAGTGTTTAACAATATGACTCAATTAACTTAAAGACACGAACTTTAATATTAAAAATTGGAACTTGAGATGAAATTAAGAACACAATTGCAAAAAGCATCAAACTTGAATTTGCAAGATATCGGCTGGGAAAAGTTTTCCTTAGAGTTGGGGTTGGATAGGTTTAAGTAGACATCAAGATCCACAAAATTCGGGTGTTTGTTGAAGACTAGCTTATGATACGCCCAGGGTCGGCGTATCATACGCCCCCTCAATGTTCCTACGCTCAACTTTCTGTAATTTTTGTCAAATACGCCCACTGATACGCCGCCCATACGCCGACCGACGTATTATGCGCCCATACCTGGCGTATGGTACGCCGGTATGCCTAATTTTGTGCCTTTTTTGTAACTTTTGATGTTTACATCTTTAGTCCTTGTAGTTTCGTGTTTGGCTCCTTATTATCCAAAATAAGCCTCCTTAGCTTTAATTACCTATAAATCAAAACACAAACAACTTGAAACTATTCCACAACAATCATGATGTAAAATCAAGCATTTAGATCAATTAAACCTTGAATTATTTCCACTCGATCAGGTATCATTTAGTTAGAGATAAGTTTGAAAAAGGATTGATAAAACTAGTCAAAGTTAACACAAATGAACAATATACTGATCTGCTCACAAAAGCTTTTGATATATGAGTTTTAAGTATCTTGTATTAGTAATTGGGATGATTAACTTTGAGTAGATTTCTCTCAAACTAAACTCAAGATTAGTTTTTTTATATATGCATTTTAAGTTGTCTATATCATCACCATATAAGCTCAGTTTACTTTAGAAGGAATTTTTCATAATGATATCCCTCCGAATTTTGAGAATTTTGGATATATTTTCCTTCAGAAGACATCAAGTTGTCTTTGGAAGAAAATTATGTCTTCAAAACAAATAACTATTTCCGAGAAATTAACCTTCGGAAGAAATTTGAATATATCTTTCAAAGCTTATATTTGTCACTAAGTACTTATATGTATTTAAGGACTATTTTCTTTCGAAAGCAATTAAGTCTCGGAAGACTTATTCTCCTATCGAATAAGATTTCTGATATTTCATATCTTCCAAAGCAAAATCTATCTAGGAAGTAAAAAATACTCTAAGTATTTTTCTTCCAAATCAAAATTCTTGAAAAGCTAAGGAATATCTTTCGAAGCCAACTTTGGCTTTGGTAGTTTTTCTAAAACCTTTCGAAGACAAATTACCTTCGAAAGATTTAGACATCCAAGAAAACTACCTTTTTGGGCACTTTTTCAGAGGTGGGACTGACATTCGGATTTCAAAGTTTATCTATTTACATTAACTTTGTCTCAAACCCATATCCTATATATTTGTACAACAGTTACCCCTCTTTCACTATTCTCCTTCATCTGCAAGATTCAAACCCTAAATTCACCCATAAACCAACTTTGTTCTTACCTTTCGTCATCACAAAGCTACTCAAAATGGCCCCCTGGTCCCCGAAACCAACTAGATTTTGCTATACACTTACACAAGCAACATAATCAAGTTGCTCTGTTATCGTCCGAGAAAGATCCTGGTTTCTCAAATGTTTGCCACTTCTCATCTCTAACCAACTACCTCGCCGCACTCACAATCGACCCTCAATTATTTGAAGATCAACTTTTAGAGTTCTGGAGGACCTGCCAAGAGGTCATCTTGGATAGTTTTCATCACTCCAGCTACCATCAACACCCATCTAAGGTTGGATGATGAAGAGGGTGACTTGTCCTTCCCTAAGTCTGTTGTTAATGATTTATTTCGACAGATAGGCTATGAAGGGGATTACTCTGTAAGAACCTTTAGAATAGGGAAGGTCTCATACAAGTGGAAGTACCTCCTCCATGTGGTCATCCACTCCTTTTCAAACAAGCATGGAGGATGGGACCAAATTCCTGAAGACCTTTCATACATAGTCCATGGAATGGTTCAAGAGGTCAAGTTCAGGTATTCTCAATTTGTATATACAAATCTGCTTGCAAATTTGGACTCCTTAAAATATTACATGTTCCCTAGATATGTTCAATACATTCTTAACTGTGTACTGGGCTCACAGTTAAGGGAAACAGGTAATGTTTTTAAATTGGGATAAATGAAGTCTGGCATCTTCAAGACATTGAGAAAGCCAACTATTGGCTTCCTAAGGGTAGAAACAGCGTTGGTCCCGAAAATGTTCAAGCTCAATGTTCAAGGTGACAACTTGGAAGCACCAGCCAATGTTGAACCCACACCTTCTACATCTGCAACCCCCACACAGCCACAAATCACCATCACTTACAAAAGAAAATTAAAACGAACCCCTGCTCAGTCTACTCATGTTAAGCAGGCCCCCAAATCACCAACCATGCAGGTAGAAGTGGACACTAGAGCTCCCACTTCTCCTGAGGAGCAAACCACTCCCATTCTTTCTATGATCAGTGCTGAGGTTCCTAATGCTTAGCCTGATGAGCTCACATCCCCATACTTAAGCTTTCACTCAAAGTCTTAAAACTCTAGTGATCAACGTTTAGGGGAAAGTTACCATCCCCAGCTGCTTGACCTCAACCAACCAATTCCTAACCTTGAATTCTCTGATGATGAAGATATAGGATTCAGTGAGTACCATGAGTCTCTCTTCTCCACCCCTGCTCAAGGAGAGATGAGTGCTCCTGCATCTTCTATATCTAGCCCACATCATCCACCTATAACTCTGGTATCCACCTATAACTGAGGTGGACCTTCCTGAACCTATTCAGGAGGCCCGTATGGAAAAGGCTCTCACTTTTGCAAGTGATTACATCATTCAAACCTCAACCCATGGCAACCCAGCCCATTAACACTTCTTTTGAAGCTGTCAGTGTGTAGGGGGAAACCAGTAACCAAGAAACTGAAGCTGGTGATGAGGAAGAAGACTTTAGTCCTATTCTCTCATCCCCCCATGATTTTTCTGATGAAGATGAGGGGAGTATGCAACTAAATGTACACAAACTAACTCAACTCTACACCTATTTAGTTTCCAAGGTTAGCCACCTAGAATCTTAGGTGATTACCTTAAAAAGAAGGGTCAATGATCAGCAACATAAGATCACTGATCTCAAGGGCATGTTAGCTGAGAGACCCATCCAGAGGACTCAACCAAGCCCATAAGAACTTATGGATGTGGTGGACCTAACTCCTAGCTCCCCTGTGCAAGAGGGTGATACTACCAAAAAGGAGGAGGAAATCCTACTTATAATCACAAAACCTGGGAGTTCCACTCAGAGTATGAACATGGAGGATTCACCACCCTCACTTGCAGTTTTCCATGCTTAACAACCTTCTCAAGTTCATATTAATATGGACTCTCTTATTCAAAGATTGTTTGAGGAGGGTATACCAAGGGTTATGCCTACTCCATCTGACCCTGCTGAAAACCCAATAGTGGGATGGAGGTATGATGATCAAAAGAAAGCCCTAGTAATCTCAAGGTCTTAGGGTCAACAAGAGGTTTTAAACTTCTATAACCTGAGATACTATAAGAGCACCTATCTAGTTGACCTCCCAATTGCCAACACAAGTCAAAATAGGTAAGCTGTAAGGTTAGCTGATAGGATTCAGTAAAGGGTGCTTGAAGAGTTCAAGCTGAGAACCAAGCTATATAGACAGAGGCTAGCAAGCAAGACTATTGGTCAACTGGATGCTGAGGTGGACCCTAAGATTAGCTTCAAAGGGGAAACCTTAGCTAAAGGCCCAATAGTTGAGTCTATGAACCTTAAGATAGTAGATGCTTCAGCACCCTCAGCATCTACTACCCTCAGTGAGGCACCAGCAGGTGAAGGTGTCTCACAGCCTCTCTCTGGCCAGAGCTTAAGTGAAGAACCAAGCAATGAAAGCCAAAGCTCTCTCCAACTTGAGTCACCCAGGCCTGTGAGTGACAAATGTAAAAGGAAGATGACTCTTAAGGAGATAGAGAAGGAGAAGAGAGAGAGGAAGAGAAAGGCAAGCGGAGAGAGTGGGACCCCTGGCTTCATGGAAGCTGCAATCAAGGTTGGCCCCAGGCCAAGCACTTAAGATAATGAGTTAAGGGAAGCTAAATTAAACTATTTAGGGTCCAGGAACTACAACATTGATGAACTCATCTCTCTCCCCTTAGAGGAATTAAATGAACTGGCTGACATGGAAGTGTCAAAGGAGAGGAAGGAAGCTGAGGATGCAGAATTGCTCCTCAAGATCAAAGAAGAAAGAAGTAGAAAAAGACTCTACAAAGCTCCTTCCCTCTCCCCAGTTCAGGAAAGCCCTAAGACAGAGGTGGTGGCTGCTGAACGACAAACTCACGAAGGTAGGGAACAAGATAGACAAAATAAGATTACCTACTTGAGTGTCATAGGCCTCTATCAGGCAGCAGACCTTCTTCCCTTGCCATATGACTACATCGAGTTTGAATACCTCAAGCAGCTTTAGTAACAACTTCTAAATGATCAAAAAGCTGCTAAGAGGAAAATGAGGAAAGAGGTTACAAAGTCAAGAGCCACCATCAGAGCAAACTTGAAGAAATCTGCTGACAGACAGAAGATGGTGAGCTTCTTAAAGTTGTATGGATTTTCCGAAAGGAGACTTGGTCCAATTTCTCTATCCACTGTGGATGATCACATTAAAGTGATCAAGCAGAAGATCAAGAGGCGTGAGCTGGTTGACTTGCATTCTTCAGCAAGTCAGGCTGCACCTGAAGTTGAGGTCAAGGTTGAACTACAAGAGACAACATAACCTAGACCTAGTGGTGCATCACAGCCAGCTTCATCTTTTAATCAACAGCAGGGTCCTGACCCTTCTCCTTCTAAACATGTGAAGGAAAAGGACCTAACTAAGAAGGACAAAGAAGGAATATCTGGTACTGCAGGCCAGTCTCCTTTGTTAAAATACAGAAAGAGGAAAAAGATGGCCATTAGAAGGGACAAGAAGAAAAAGAAGAAGAAGTCCAAGGTATCCACCTCTACACCTCAGGATGGGTCAGAACATCCTGAGGGTGATCAAGAAGAGACTGTTCATCCAACTCCAAGTCAAGTAGAGCCTCTTGCTACTGAGAGACCCATTATGTCTTGGATTTTTGCAACCAATCTAGACAGATGGTATGTCACTAGAGATCAAGGAGATCAAGACTTGTATTTCTGAAAAAACATACTTGACCTCCCTCTGCATGATCTCTATGACATGAGGAGATACTTTGAGAGTTTGAGGAATCTTATGTTAAGGGAAATGGTCCTAAATATATCTTTAATTTAGAATTGTTTCCAAACTATTCTAAACCATCTTATTAGAATGTTTCAGCTGGAATAGGAATTCAAGGTGCCCCTATGAAGATCAAATGTTTGAGTTACCAAGACCTATTCCAATTTCTCAAAGAAGAAATAAAGATCAATCTCCTTTAACTAAAGATCCTGAAAGCTTGAATATATCAGGAAACAATGGAGCTTCATCAAGTTATCAGCCAACTGAGCCTTATAACTCAACAGCTGTCAACTCAAGTATTCAACACCAAGCTGATGAAGATAGTGATCAGGAGGAAAAGGCAACAGTTGATGCTGCCTCTCAGCAAAATACTATTGATGTTGTCACACATTCATGGAATCAGTCCTCATTGAATGAATGTGAGACATCAGCTGGTGATAGTGTTCATAATCCTGAGCAAAACTTTTTAAACCTAGATCTAGAATACACAATACTCATCCAGCTAAGAACATCATTGGGAATGTCTCAGAAGGTGTGAAAACAAGAAGTCAGACCCACAATGGGAATGTCTACTTGTACTCATTCTTTCTCTCTCAAATGGAACCAAAGAAGGTGGAAGAAGCCCTCAAAGACAACAATTGGATAGAAGCAATGCAAGAGGAGTTGCTTCAATTCAAGAGGCAAAAAGTACGGAACTTATGTCCATTACCACCTGGTCAGGTTCCTATTGTCACAAAAAGGGTATACAAAAACAAAAGAGATCATAGAAGTTTGATCATCAAGAAGAAAGCTATACTTGTTGTTCAAGGATACACACGGGAGGAAGGTATAGATTATACAGATGTCTTTGCACCTGTTTCAAGACTTGAGGCTATGCGAAACTTTCTTGCTTTTGCTGCATCCAAGAACTTCAAAGTCTATCAACTTGACGTGAAATGTGCATTTCTGTGGGGATATTGACAAAGAAGTCTATGTGTGCCAGCCACTTGGATTTGAAGACCCAAAGCATCCCAATTATGTGTGTAAACTTGATAAAGCTCTCTATGGGTTGCATCAGGCACCTAGGCTGTAGTATGAGACATTGTCTCAGTTCTTTCTCAAGAATGGCTATACCGGAGGCATAATAGACAAAACCTTATTCATAAGGAAGTCTGGGAAGGATATGATTCTTGTACAAGTCTATATTGATGATATCATATTTGGTTCCTCAAATGACCAAATGTGCAAAGACATTGAAAGCATCATGAGAAAGAAGTTTGAAATAAGTTCCATAGGAAAGATGGATTTCTTCCTAAGAATTCAGGTGAAGCAGATGGAAGAAGGGTTCTTCATCAATCAATCTAAGTATGTCAAAGATATCTTAGAGAGATTTGAGATAACAAATTGTAAGCCAGCCAAGACACCTATACCCTAAAATCATAATCTTAGTCCTGATTCCAAGGGGGAGGATACTGATCAGCATTAGTACAGGGCAATGATTGGATCTTTGATGTATCTCACTGTAACTAGACCTGATATCATGTTTACAACATGCATCTGTGCAAGATATCAGGATTCTCCAAAGGTGTCTCACCTAATTGCTGCCAAACAAATTCTTAGATACCTAAAAGGAGCTCCTAAATTAGGTCTTTGGTATCCTAAGAATAGTGATTTTAGCCTCTATGGTTACACTGACAGTGATTAGGGTGGCTGCAATATCAAAAAGAAATCAACATCAGGAGGATGTCAATTTCTTGGTGGAGGATTATCTTTTGGCAATGTAAGAATCAATCATGTGTATCCACATCAACTACTGAAGCTGAGTATATTGCTGCTACAAGCTGTTGTGCTCAAATATTTTGGATTCAGAATCAGATGCTGGATTATGGTTTCAACTTCATGGAGACTCCTATCCATATAGACAACAAGAATGCCATTTCTATCATAGAAAATCCAGTCAAGCACTCCAAGACAAAACACATTGACATCAGGTATCATTTCATTCGAGATATTCATACGAAAAATCTAATCAAGCTAGTCAAAGTCAATACAAATGAACAATATGCTAACTTGTTCATAAATCCTTTGGTGAAAAAAGATTTAAATATGTAATCACGGCTATTGGCATGATTAACATTGACTAATCTTTCTCTTTTGAAAACCTTTAAAAATATGTCTTGTCTATGTTGTCTGAATACAATCTAAGCCCTATTGCCAGAAAGTTTTTCAAATTGTAAAAATTTAAAGTGAGAAATCTTCTGAAGAGAATGTTACCCTCGGAAGAGTTTTGCATAACTCTTTATATAACTCTTCCGAAGAGTAAAATTCCTTCAAGAACATTTTCTTCCGAAGAGTTTTTGGCCTCGGGAGAAATTTTGACTATCAGTCAAAATGTTTTTCGAAGCTTATTAACTTTAATTCTCAGAAGCATTTATTGTTCTCGGAAGCAAATGTGGTTGTAAACCAATGTTTGCCTTCGGAAATAAAATGCCTTCGGAAGAAAATCTTCGGAAACAAACTCGTTTGCCTTCAGAAGAGTTTTAAATCTTAGAAGAAATTTTACAGTGCAACGGAAATCTTTGGGCCCCACACCATTTTGCTGTAGAGATATTGTCGAAAAAACAGTAATTAGCCAGAATTTTAAATCTTTTTCATCATATCATTTGCCGCCTACATCCACTTGGACCTCAAACCATCTTTTCATCTATCGTTTCACTTTATCCAGTGGATTTTTCACACCATATAAAATTACTGGTTGTTTCTCTTTCTTACTTTTCTTTACCGTTAATCGAAACCCCAAGATTTCACTATTCATCTTCTTCATCCTGCTTTTGCTATTTTCCCGCTTCAATCAAATAGTTTCCATTTGAATAATGGCCTTGAATCCCCAACAAAACCAAGTCGCCATCCTTGACTCTTCAAGCGATGTCGATTTTGCCCATATCATCCAATTTCTTTCTCAATCAACATACTTTACTGCCCTTACTGTTAACCCCACCATCTACTCAAACCATATGGCCAAATTCTAGGCCAATGGTGGAAGCGAAAATGATCAATGATGAAAGGGTCATCAGATCAAGGGTCTGCGGATAGGAGATCATCATCAGTGAAACAACCATCAGGTAGCATCTAGAACTCCATGATGAAGGCGCCTCCAAAGAATTCCCAAAGTCTGATTTGGAGGAAACCTACACTCAAATGGGATATGGAGGAGATGTGAGCAGATCTACAGTCTACAAGTTCAACTTCTTCTTTAACTGGAAGTTCCTGCTTCATATTGTCCTGCACAGCCTGTCCAACAAATCAGGGGGATGGGATCAAATTCCCTATGATCTGGGCTGCCTAGTCCATGGGTTGGTAAAAGGCCTTTTGTTCACCTACTCAAGGTTTGTGCTAAATAATCTGAGTAGCAATCTCATCAGGGATCCATTCTATATGTATCCTCGGTTCATTCAGCACATTATCAATTATGAGTTAGACCAGGATTAACTACAATTTGCTCATGTTTTACTGGTACCTCACATGAAACCTGGCATCTTCAAAACTTTGAAGAAGGTGTCCACCAACTTTACTGGAAAATTCACTGATCTCCTTCCAGGTATGCTTGAGCGAATGGCTCATGGTGAAATCCCTACAAGCCCAGCAGGTGATGAACCCCCACCAGACGCCACCACTACACTGCCATCCACATCTTCACACCCAATCAAAATCACATACCAAAGACGCCCCAAACGAACCCTTAATCAATCTACTCTGATTGGTCAAGTCCCCTCTGTTCAATCCAAAAAGGTTATAGTGGAATCTAGGGCTCCCACTCAGTCAGAGGTCCGACCATCCTCCACATTTGACCTCAATAGCAGTGTTGAGTCTCCTCAGTCTCAACCTGATGAGCCCATTACCCAAGCCATAAGCCCTCAGGGTGAGTCTCAACACTCTCCTGAGCAGCCAAAAAGGGATAGCCACATCATTGGCTCAACTGCTATTGCAGAAAAGCCATTAGGTGTTGACCAAGATCCCAATGAACCTCTGATATCTAGCCCACATCAGCAAGACCAAACTAAGGTGAGTCTAACTAGAGTGGAGGTGACTCATGTAGATATAGCTTCCACTACTGAGAGTGTTTCAATAGCCTCTCAATATAGTGGTAACATTAGTCAGACTTTATCTACAACATTGATGCCTCTGAAAGAGACATCAGTATGCAAGGGTATCCAAGGTGCCAAGAAACCATAGTTGGTGATGAGGATGAACATACTAGGTATGTTATCCCATCTTCTGATGATTCTTCAAAAGAAGATAAGGGTAGTTTTCAACTCATCATCAAAGACCTAATTTCCAAAGTCACCAATCTTGACTCAAAGGTTGAGACTTTAGAAAATAGGTCTGCCACTTAGCAACTTGAGATTGAAAATCTCAAGGCTCAACTAGCTGAGAAGTAGATTGAGATGTCTGATAGGCATGTACATACTCAGGTTTCTTTGAGTTCTTCCTCTAGCTCATCTACATCTCAAGGTGATGCTACCAAAAAGGAGGAGAATTTACAGAAACAAAGACATGATAAGGAGATATCTGCTCACACTCATGAGGAGATATCAACTCAATTGGAACCCCATACTTCCATTTCTTCTTTCTACCCCAAACAACAACAACTTGTCACCATCTTTCCTCAATCACCTCCCATTTCAGTTCAAGTGGACCCAAGGATTCTTATTAACCTTAATAGATTTTTAATCCAGTTTTTGATAAGCTCCTCACTTGAACAACCCTCACCTGACCTTGCCATTGCTTACTTTGGGGCTGAAGGGCTTCAAAGGTTAACTACATCATTTACCTCTGAGGAGGAAGTTGGTCAACCTAAGGTTTATGTTGAACCCAATATTGACTTCGAAGGGGATACACAGACTGATGGCCCAGCAACTGACTCAAGAGGGACAGATAGTGCAGTTCCTGTTACTTTCGAGGCTGTGAGAACAACTTCTGAAGTGGAAGCTCAAGCTTCAGAAGCAATTGTATTCACTTTCGAAGCTCACTTCCGAAGCTCTAGAAATTACTTCCGAAGTTGAAGTCCAAGCTGCGGAAGGAATTATAGAGTTGTCCTCTATGTCTGATGAACTGCTGGATAAAAAAGCTATTCTTGATCTAGGTCTGAACTCAAAAGTGAAGACTTTCTTTCAACCCCTCTCAAGCCAACACCACAAGCTCAATCTACACCACCCCAACCTGAATCCTCAAAACCAAAATCTCCAAGGGTTGAATCTTCCCCTGATCCTAAAGGGAAGATGTTAGGGATAGAACTCTTGTATAGGTTTAGATGATAGAACATTCTTGTAATCATTATTGTAATTATGATTTTGATAATATAATATGAATGATTTTGATAATATGTGTTCATGAAGTAAATAATATTACATCTCATTATATATGTTATAAATATATTATATAATGTATTTCATAATTTATGTGTGAAATATGCAGTAAACATCAGACTGTGTCAAATTGAGAAATTGACATAAGTATTGGAACAACTGGATGAACAAATTACTCTTCCGTAGATGTTCTCAGGAAGTATACATCCGTAGATCCTCTGCGGAAGAACAAGTTCAGCTGAACAAAGGAACAACAAAGTGAAGATACTGGAGGACTTGCCACTGAAGAACAAGTCCAAGAACTCCTGTGGAAGCACAATCAAAGAAAAACAAGAAATGAAGATCAAGTGTTGCTGCGAAAGACTAAGTTCCTGCGAAAGAAGAAATTTCTATGGAAGATTGTTTAATACTTGTATGATTTCAGATCATCAAGCAGTCAACATAAAGTCAACAAGTCAACATGGCAGAACAACATCATTAATGACGACGAAAGACATTTAATTCAAGCAAATATTCCACGTCACATCAACAACATTATCTGTATTTATTTCATTGTAAATCTCGAACTCCTATGCCGATAAATGTGGCGAGGATTCGGATAACTATAGTTAGCTTAATTATAGCAACAACATAGCAATAAGATTAGCAATGAATTAGGAACAGAATAGGATCTCTATATATTACAAGATCAAGAACATATGAAAAAAAGAACGGATCAAGATAATCAGTATAATCAGTGGAAGAGAATCAGCAACAATTACATCAATATAGCAATAGCAACAGAAAGCATTACGATCAACGTTCTTGAGCAATCGTGGTTTGATTATTCATATTATTTAATTGCTCTTTATACTGTTTGATTGAATTGTAGATAGATAATTGATTAAACAACAAGTGTTGATAATTTCACGATCAATACTTGTTAAAATCAAATCTGATAATTCCTGAACGATCCTAGGATTCACACAAGATAAAGCTCACTGCCAAAGAGCTTCTACAGGAGGAACGGTTGGAGAAGCTAAGAAAGAAAGGAAAAGTTGATACTGAGAAGTTGCTTGCAGGGAGCACCAAAGCAGTAGCAACACCTCGTGAAAGTATCAACAATCTGAAGAGGGTGGAGATCATTGACAGGCTTATCAGCCTGGGAGTAAAAGATGAACAAGTGCTTCTTTTCCCACTTGATGAGCTTGTGGAGCATGAGAAAGAAACGTTGCTATAGAAAGAAAAAGAAGAGGCAGCAAGGTTAGCCAAAGAGGATGAGAAAAGGAAAAAGGAGGAGGAAGCAAAGACTGAGGACAAGAAGGAAAAGATAGCCTTTCTCTGCAAGAGAGGCTATAGAAAGGAGGAATTGGTCCCTCATGATCATGATATGATCATGTTTCTTTTCTAAAAATAAACTGAGGTGATCAACAAAGAGAGAAAGAAGGTTGCAAGGGAAAGGATAAAGGAGAAGAAGAAGAAAGAAGAAGAAGAAGAAGCTATACTTGCTTCTGCAAGAAGGTGGGTGACAATGAATGGATGAAAACCTACCTTAAAGCCCATGGCTTCACTTGCAGGCAAGTGGGCCCCATGTCAGAGAAGACCCTATAGCGATATGTCAGCGACATAAAGGCTGACATTTGCTTAGGAAGAAGGCAAAAGGTGCCTTGGAAACAAAGACCTCAGAAGATAGCACTCAAACCCAAACCATAGCCAACAATGCCACTTCCCACACCTTCACCCTTCCCCATCAAAATAGAACCAACCACTAAACCCTCAATTCCCAAACCCATACCATCAGCCATTCCCACACCTTCACCCCCTGTCTCTAAACAACCCCACCTCCACCTGTCCTTAAACCCAAAACACAACCCAGAACCCAATCTCAACCCAAACCATCTTCTGAGCCTTCCAAGCCCCTATCCTTAGAAGAATTTAAGGAGATCAAAAGGAAGCACATCAACTGCACAACCTTGAGCAACATCTCTTATAAGGAAGAGTCAATTAAACTGAAATACATTGATGACTCTTCTTGTTCCCTCATAAGAGATGAATTCCTTGATCTGCCTAGGGGAACATTAGACCAAGCTCTCCAACTTCTAGCCGTCAACTATGATACTCTTGTAGAAAAGAAGAAGAAGTTAAGGAGAAGGTTGGTGATTCTGCTGGACACCAGAAAAGGGAATATGCTGCCAACCAGCCCCTTCGCTCCCAGAAGCTCAATTGTCCGGTGAAGGTTCGATGAATCTACTCAAAGCTTCATTGTGCAAAGGGAGAATGGTCAAATAACCAGACTTGACGCATCCGCTCTACTACACTCAAGCAGATTTGATATTGCCAAGTTAGTAGAAAGACCATTCTCCAATCCCTCCAGCTCTTAAATTGCTACTCATATAAGAAATCATTTGAGTAGCATTTATTTCAATGAAATGAAATTGAAAGTACAGGCTAAAGCGGAAAAAGCAACCATCAAAGGAAGAACGTTCCTGCAAATAGTTGAGGGACCAACTTCAGAACCAATAGTCATATGGGAATATGACTATGGTTCTCGTCAACTAACTCTTTTCAGAGGGGCACAACAGAGGAGACATGTCATCCAAAGTGACCAACTGGATCTACTATCCATGAATGACTTGTATAACATCCTCACCACTGCATCAGGAAGGAAAATAGAGACAGACAAATACCTTCTTTCCCTGGTGCTAAAGACTTTGAGGAAAAGAAATAAGTGAGGTTTTGGTAGCATCAGCCTAGGGGGAGTACTGTTGGATCTAATGAGGCTGGTGTAACCAAAACCACACTTAGATATATTTTGATGTGCTAAACAAATGGACTTCCAAAGGAACAAGCTGCTCTTCTGAACCTAAGTCAAAGATCTTTCGAAGCTCAAGTGTGAAGAACTTTCGAAGGAAGAACTTAGTCTTCCAGACTAAGTTCTTATTCTTTCGAAGTATGCAACTTAGAAGATCCAAAGACAAAGTCTTCCAAAGAATAAAGTCCTGAAGACTTGCAGAATTTTGGAAGAAGTTGATTCTTCCGAAGTATAAATGGCCTCGGAAGAATTTATTCTTCCGAAGCCATTTAGCTTCGGAAGAACTAACTACGAACTATTGGACATAAGTAAGGTCTGTCTAACAGTCCGCTGCCACTCTGACAGACTGCATGGCGCTTTCCCACGCCCATGTAGTTGACCTTACTTTATCCACTGTTCAACCATTATCATATAGTTGCCACTTTTAGTTGGTGACAAAAGGTAAGTCATGGACATGTCATGACTACCTAACATAAGATATTATTATTTTATCTTAGATATCTTACTTCCAAACAATGTAGTATTTGTCTAGTTGTAATTTCTAGTCGGTTTTCCAAGTATAACCGACTGTAGATAGTAGTATATATAGTTTCTCTATGTAAATTAGTAACTATGCTTGCAAGAGTCTTGTAAAACGGAGTTGAGAAGTAATATATACAAGTATCTTGAAAACCACTCATGTGCTTTTATGTTTTCTTTTTGAACTTATTATATTGCTTGTGAACTTGGTTAAGATTCTGCTTCATCAACCTGAGTGACATTAAGTGAGTTTGTGTGATTATCTTGTGTTGTGAGACAAACACCGATCCTGTAGAGTTAGTGAAAGGTCCAAACTTTTGTCAACTGTAGATTAAGGTCTTTTGTATGTAACTTTCCAACTATGTACTTTTATTCTTTTTGTAATATATTAGGATCTGAGCTATGGCATGTCATAGTCACAAGTCAAAAGGCAATGTGCCTTTTGAATCTACATTGATTTTGTTGTCTAGATTAGTGTTTCCAGCTGGCCTTCAAAGTATGGCCGGCTGTAGGATGTAGTATAAAGTGTCTCAAGTACTTGTATATCTTCTTCATGCTTTGTAATACTAGTATGAACTTAAGAGCAATATACATCATTCTTGAAAATCATATTTGAGTGTTCTTGTTGTTTTACTTGTGTTCTTTGTATCATCACTAACCAGTTTCCTATTTGATCTGTTAAGTGTTTCATATCTCTCCATCCTATGAAACTGTTGCATTGACCACCCTTCACCGGTCCTACATCATCAACTTGTATAAGTTGGTGAGTCTTCAGAGCTGGCAGCGGAAAGTTCTTCTACTATTGTCAAAAGTGTGTCAGTAGACATATGTCTTCTTAGTCTTCAGAAGAGTTCAGTCGTTACGCTTCGAAAGACTTTATCTTCAAGCTTCGGAAGAATTCACTTTTGGCTTCGAAAGATTTCTATCTTTGGCTTCGGAAGATTTGACACTTAGTTATTTTTCTTTGTATATTGTCAAATCTTCCGAAGTAACTTCATTATACTTTAGTGCATGTTGATAGATCTTTGGTTAGTATTAGCCTCTAAGATAAACTCTTATTTTTACACCCACAAATAAGGATCGCATGATTCTAATACATTCCATAATACTTCACATCATCTAACTGAATACATCTTGTCCTACTACATTACCAATCCATTACATCATATTCCAATTCCCAATCCTAAACATATCAAGTTCCCTAATCAACCGTGACTATCTTAGAGCTAGTACCTTCTACTCAAATCTCTAACCCCATGCCTTGATCGGTCCAACACGTGCACCTGGTCATCCTCTTAATTCTAAGGACTACCCCACATTCAACGGATATCATCCACACGAACACTTGTCAATCATCAAAATTCAAAACATATCAGAGGAATGATAGCTAGACGATCTTATGCTAAACGAATTCCGGACTGGTTCCGGATACGACGGGTACGATGGGTATGGTGCTGCCGGCCAGTAGGGATGATAAGGTGCGTACATCGGTGATGATGAATAGGTGGGATAGGGTGATGGTGCGTAACTTACTAGGGGTGGCTGGTAAACAACATGTTAAGATGGGTACATCAGCGACTGCTGGTAAACAGGCGTCAACTATGGGTGACCGAGAGTCCTAATCTTGATCTCATTACTTAGCGGTCCACTAAGCTTGTCACTTAGGACCCCTTAGTGGTCTGCTATGGTCCAGCATTCCCAATTCCTTTAGGATTTCTCATTATAATTCGTTCTGTCCAAGTTTCCTGACCCGTTTATTCACATGGTAACTCGTCCATTAGACGAAGGGGTCACAAATACCTAGGCTAATACATATAAATCTTTAATCACCTCCTTATTTTCATGTTTTATATTGATAAGAGCAACAAATGGGAGGTGTTATCCATTAGTATGTTGTAAGCATCAATAATGGAGGTATGCACGTGTGTGTGCGTGTGTTTCGAAAGAGATATGTTAGTATAAAGAAGTTGAGTATGAACAACTATGAACATAGAAACCATGCACATCATTAATTAAGACACATAGATGCACCTTAACTCTCTCATTTTTTTGTGAGTTTTGGCTTGTGAAAATCGACTAGAATTAATAACGTACGAGTATACGAAAATGTAGCTAGGGTTATTTAAACTTCAATGAATATATAGGTGGGGGTGGTTATTACCTAAGACTCATGTCTAAGATTGGTGACGAAGAGACGACCTAGGGTTTTTAAGTATTAAATAGTTTACTATTTCCTCTAATATTTTAGGTGGTGTGTTCAAGTTGATAAAAAAGTTGTAATTTCTAGCATAGATTCATCAAACTAAATCTAAATCTATGATTGCTCCACTTAATGTTTTCTTGATACATGACAATACGATTGTAGTCTTCATGCACGTACTAGAACGGTTGTAACTAAAAATGGAAATAAAAAAGAAATATTCAGTCGATTTTATAATACTTATTAGATCATGGTAAAGTGGTATGTAATTGTGTTAGCTAATTAGTTTGAAAATGTCACAACATAAAACCTGTCGTGACGACTATTATACATGAAGTTTGTTACAAATTTTGTTGATGTGTCTTTTGTATTTATTTTGGTACCTTCAATGTAAAATATGATATCACTTATTAACTATGAAAATATCATGGAATTACATAAGAACATTTAAAAAATAAAATTTAAACTCATAAAATGTTAAGATCTTACACGTTGTAAAACATGCATTTTCCATTACTGTTTCATATATTTGGAAATTGATGCTTTATATACATTTTGTTACTTTCTAATATTACTATTTATTCTTAATGTTTTTTAGAAAACAAGATGAAAATGAATATTATACTTTTTTAACAATAAATTTAATTAATCATCATAAAACAAAGAACTTGTAAGGTATTAGAACAATACAGTTATATAAAATACTAGATTTAGTAAACCCATTTATTACACGTGTTGAATAAATAAATTGTTAATATAATAAAAATTAATAATTATGAAATGATATTCTAAGATATGATATGACTGAAATTACATATAAGAAATAACTATAAATAATAAAACAGTGATATCAACTTCTTAAAATTTTGTTTTTAAACTTTTTTCCAAAAAAATAAACATTTTATTTTAAAACAAGCCGTATAAAAATGTCATTTTTAAAAAATTTTTTATTATAACTCTCAAATTTGATTATTTTTAGGTTTTAAAAAATTGACTTTTTAAAAATACCAATTTTAAAATATTTCGTATTTTTAAAAAAAAATTATGCTTTAGAAAAATTTATTATTTTATAAAAACATATTTATTTAAAAATCACATTAATGAATAGATTTCTTTCTTAATTTATTAAATCTAAAAAGTATTAAATAATATTATTAATAATTAAGGTAATTATTTAATATGAACAAGAGAAGGTAAAATTTTGGTGAGGTTGATTGTAATATTGTCATGTGTCATCTTAAGTTACTCTTATATTAAAGTATGAAGATAAAGATAAAGATGTTTTGAATATATCAATCCAAATTAAGCTTGGCTCAATGCTTTACACTTTTATTTTTATCTCTTTCATAAGCTTGTCTATTGACACCTCTTTGTTTGAAAAAATTGATTTGTTTCTAGTCTTTCAAGAAAATTATATAGGACCTTTCTTTAACGTTATATTTATCATAATCTTACTTATAAATTACTTTAAACTAATATATATTATTTTTGAAGTTTGATTTGAAGAGCTTTATTTTAAAAAACAAAGCTTTTTACAAAATAAACTACTACTAGAAAGACAATATTACACTTTACTCGAGAATAAATGCTCATGAAGAGACTAGCTATCTTACGAGCTCCGCGTTACCGTGACATCATACGTGGCGTGATAATTGATAGAGTACAATCGACCCGTCTTGTTTTCGAACTAAATTTATGTCAATCCGTAGAGTGACTCAAATTTATACTGTTAAATAAAAACGTATTATATTTGACCCAATTTTTTTACAATCAAAATTTATGTCGGAACATTTATATTTGACTCATGTCTGAATTAAATTTACATCGAAACATAGACCAAACAAAAATGTATTATATTTGATCTTATGCGTTTCAAAACAAAACTACATCAAAACGTTTATATCTAACTCAACTAATACCAGAACAAAATTTACGTTAAAACGTACACTTTTGTCGAAACTAGACAATTCTAAAACATATATAAAGTTAAGCACACAAACATTATATATAACTCAAGTCACTTCTGATTACATCCTAACATAAACGAACTCAAATTTATATTGTACTAGGATAAACGCAGTACTTTTTAAACATGAGACAGGTCAAAGCTCATTTTTCTAAGCACTAAAAAAATTAGGGGTAAAAAGCATCAATAACAAAACTTGAGGGGGGTTTTTGGCCATTGGCATCAGCCACCGACAGTTGAAAATGTGTATAAGAGCATTCACGATTCATCTCTCATTCTCATCCTTATAATTACACTAAAAACCATTATTTTTTCTCTCTACTTTCTAATTTAGTTTTTTATACATTTATCATTACATTTTCTTTATCATACACTCACAAACATTTTAAAAAATATTAAATATTTATGAAGGTTGTACCGTGTTTTTTCAAATATGAGGAAACAAGGTACAACCCCCATTAATTCTCCATCTCATTCACTCACAACCACTTAGAGCATTCACACTAGCTTCCCTATCCCCATCCTCATATATACACTAAAAACACTATTTTTTACTATGTCTTTCAATTAAATAATATTTTTTTATATCTTTATCAATATTATATTTTCTCTCACCTCCACTCACAACCACTTTTAAAAATTTTAAAAAAAAATTTAGGGTTATACCGTGTTTCTCCAAATATAGGAAATCACGACACAATCCCCATAAAATTTCTCTCTCATTCACTCAGAAGCACTCACAACCATTCCCATATTATAGGGCAAACACTCATATTAAAATAGGACACCTACTGTGAATTCTCTTACAACCATCCCCCATAATATAGAGGACCCACTCACATAAAAATAGAAAACGACCTGTGAATACTCTAAGTATTATATAATGCGGTAAAAGTGCACAAGTGAGCAAGACACTAGTTGAAGGAGTTGGAATGTCCAGATACGTTGGTGTAGGTTACCAAGTTCAACCCCTTTTCCTTTCACTTTCACTTTCAATATAAAACACCATCACCCCCCAACCACCCACATAGTCACACCACCACTCTCCTCTGCCTTCACCCTTTCCTCCGGTAATAATGCCAACCACACCACCACCTTCAACTCAATTCCATGACAAAATCATACCAATAATTTCATCACTCTAATTCAACCCCAATCATCCATAATATTGCAACCCTCTCAATTATCTCCCTCATCCTCATCATCTCCCTCTTCTTCATCTTCAACCTCCATTTGAAATCCTACTCTTCCACCGACCTTTGAAGTTTCAGCAACTTCTGGACCATCTGCCTCCTCCTTGACTCCGCTTAGGCCCTCAACCAAACCTTAACCTTCTCCAACGAAACCCACATATGTAAACTCAACCTCATGCTTTCTCTAGGACTCTTTGAACCAATGTTCCTAATCACATTGCTCTATCTAATCAACCTCGTACTTTCTCGAGGACTCTTCAAACCAATGTTCCTAATCATATTGCTCTATCTAATCAACCTCTCCATTAACCACAAAACCCCTCGTCTTCTCCTCGACAACGTAACCATGAGTCTACCAGTGTTGTACTTACAAACACTCATCGTCTTCTTCACACCATTTAAGGAGAGGAGAAATTACTGTCATTTATGATGCAAACTTCATAGTGTTATGTTAATGGTATGGGGAACATATGCACGTACCCTTTGTTGGGTATTATTATGTTTTGTGGCTTTGTTATGGTGTACTCGATGGGGTTGGTGGTGGGTTGTTCGTGTGTGGGTTGGTTGGTGTTTAATAAGACGATGAGGGTGCGAGTGAACATGCTTGGAGTGACGGTGATGGTGGGGTTGTTGCCACCCGGGGAAGTGGTGGGTGGTTATGGTATGTTTGTGAGTGTGGGTGCTTATTGTGTGGTTGGGAATTTTGATGGTTAAATCAAAGTATTACAAACTGCAGGAGGAGACAGGTTTGACAGTGGTTTAGGATTATCGATTAGAGCAAGCAATGATGGTTTAGGAACCGGTTTGGCCGAAAAAACCAAAACCAGTTTCTGGCCCAAACCGGTTTGGCCCGAACCGGTCCGAACCGCCGGTTCCTCCACCGGTTGGAGGTTTCAAAAAATAAAACCGGTTTCAAAACAGGTCCGATCCCAAACCGGTTTCAAACCGGTTTCAAACCGGTCCCAAACCAGTTCCCAAACCGGTGCACCAAACCGGTTCACCAAACCGGTGCACCAAACTGGTTTTCAAACCGGATTTAAAAACTAACCGTTATATAACGGCAATGTAGCCGTTTTTTTGTGTTTTTTTACCATTATACCCCCATTAAGCTAGTATAAATATGTATTGGATGTTTTGGTTGAACCACAACAACTTAAAATGCTCTCTACTCTTAAAAAACGCTCTCTATTCTTAAATACGCTCAATACTTTCATTCAATTCAAAAAAAGTCTTAATACTCTCGTTCATTTCAAAATGGCTTCATCAAGTGCTCAATCATCCGTTAGTTGTGATGCGTCTTCAAGCAACGTGGTGGTAGCAATCCTTCCAACGAATAGGAACCCCGAAATATGGTGCAAATACGATTTATGTCAAATGGCTAGCGGTCCAAACAAAGCTCGTTGCAAGTATTGTCATAAGTTTTTCAAAAAAGATGCAAATGTAACTTTGAAAAACCACATTGCGAATAAATATTGTAAGGCTTTGAAAGATGAACCATCTCATGGTCAAGCTTTGATGACAAGCGAAGGGAATGTTTGGGCTTATCCTCACACCAGTCAAAATATTTTTTATCTTATTGACAAAGTTATTAGAACATATAAACTGGAAAACAAAATCTTGTCAATATCTTTTGATAACGCGTCAAATAATACGCTTGCGATAGAACATTTAAAATTAAAATATAAACCAATTTGTGACGGTGTGTTTTTTCATAGTCGATGTGTTGCGCACATCATAAACTTAGCCGTTTAAGACGGTTTAAAAACTATTGAAACAGTAAAAGATAGTTTTAAAAGAATGTTACGTGACATTTTTAGCAGTAACCAAAGATATAGTAGGTATCGTAAGCTTTGTAAAGACGTAAATTCCATGTGTTTAGGTCTGAATTGGGACGTACCTACAAGATGGAATTCGCCTTGTAACATATTTGAAAAGGCTATTGACCAAAAAGAAAGTTTAATAGCATTTCATAATACTTTGATGAGTCGTGGAAAGTCTTCGACTTACCATCCATCAGGTTGGGCTATTATTGAAGAAATAACCAAAATGCTTAATGTTTTAAAAACTGCAACTACTTGTCTTTCTGGAGTTTATTATCCAACGAGTCCATTATTACTTCACCAAATTTACTAAATGACTTCAAAATTAAATGAGTTGTCGTTCAGTGGTAGACTTTATTCGGATATGATACCACCAATGAAAGAAAAACGTAAAAAATATTTTAAAGAAATGCCTTCGGTTATTACATGTGCCGCTGTCTTAAACCCATGTTTAAATACGTCGGGGGTTGAAACTTTACTTGATTAAATTACTTTTAATTTGGATTTAGAAGAAGAAAACCCATATTATGCTCAAAGTGCAAAAAATAATTTTAACACATATTTAGGCCAAATGTTTGATGTTTATTTAGCAAAATATGGTGAAACATCAAACATACATGAGTCTATGCGGCATGCGGCACATGACGAAGGTTCAAGTGATCCAATGTTTGCTTTGTATAATACTTTATGAGATGAATGTAGTAAACGTCAACGTGGTAACACTCCGAGTAGTGAAATCGGGAGGTATAGTAGAACAAACTTTTTATCCACCATGACTCCATAAGATTTTAAAATTTTTGACTTGTTGGCTTGATGAAAAGGTAAGGAATATCAATTTCCAATCCTAGTTGCGATAGTGTTATATTTTTATGTTATTGATTGTAATAATAGATTGGAGTAGTGTTATCTTTTATGTTATTAATTGTAAAAATAGATGATGTGAACTAGATATCGTGAGTTCGGATTGAACTAAACCAATCTTAAATGGTTGAGATGGCGCCCAACACTTCAACTCCATTCTTCCAGCAACTATTAGATTACTGCTCATAAACTCATTTTTACCTATAATGATACATACAATTCTTTCCACAAACATACTTATTAATTCATTTTAAAATAAAGTTTTTATTAAATGGCACCTACAAGAATTATATAGAATTTGTGCCTACAAACTTTGGTTAATTACACTCATTGAAAGTTACGTATATGTTGTCAGCAATATATGTTAGGGATCATAAAGGTATAAACATACACACTTATACATAGATTTGTAGAGAAAATATGGATAAGAAAGTACATCGAATTTTTTTGTGTTTAGGATTTCATTAGTCTCAAATTACGAGATACATGGGTGTGTATTTGTCCTTGTATAATGTCAGCACTATATGCACACTGTACACAAGATAGTTTCACAGATTTATAGAGAAAATATGGATAAAAAACTATAGAGAATTTGTTCTTGTATTTCGGATATCATAAGTGTCAAATGACAGGATACATGGGTGTATATATATATATATATATATATATATATATATATATATATATATATATACCACACACACATATATATATACACATATATATATAGGTGTAGTATATGGCGAGTTATTCATGGGTTTCCAATCGGGTTATTTAATCGCCAAGTTAACTACCATAACTAAGTTATATTAAACTTAATTATTCTAATAAATTTTGTTTAACTTGAATAGTGCCCCATAAATTAAGTTTAGTTTAAGATCTTCTATTTTCTTTTTAACGCGGATTGTCTACATAACAATGTGTCAATATTGGTTCATTAGCCTCATATTGGATCAAATTACTTTTCTCATTTTCTTTCTATTTTCGACATTACCTATACTTTAAAAACCAAACAACACAAACTTGAAGCATCATTTACAACCTCTTAAAGCATAAACTCTCCACCGCCTTATTCCTCCTACAAAACACCGCCTTTTTCCTCATACAAAACACCGCCTTCTTTCTTCTTTGAGCTTTCTCTGTAGATTCGCATAAATCTTCGGTGTTGATCCTCTCGGTAAGTGGATTTTGTGTTTCATTATCTTTTTCTTCTTCCTTATTGTTGCTGCATCTCTAAATTTTTTTCATCAACAGGGGTGTCTTTAGGGTTTCGATCAGACCTATTACAGGTGCGTTTATGCCCTATTCTCCGTCTTTCTTTGCAAACACATACTCCTTTTTCCCTTCATCTGCTTTTATATTTTAATTCATTGGTTTTTCCTATTGATGCTTCTTCTTTATTTGAGGCATCCATCTGCTCTTTTCTCTGAAGAGGTGGTTTTATAGCATTTGGATCAAAGTAGTTCGAAGTTCGTGTATGTTCGTGAATCGTAAATGCGTCTAGGGTTTTGCTTTTTGGAGGAAATTCATGTAGATGGTGATAGGCAACCTTATGTTGGCTAACATGCTGATGCTTCTGATGAAAAACAGGCCTTTTGCAATCTAATTTGTATAATTAAACCTTACTGGTGCCTTTCATTATGCCTGCTTTTGCATTAGAATTCCATTTAATAGTCACTAAGTTTAATTGTTCAATTTATTTCATTTCTAGAACTAATCTAATTTTGGAAAAATTGTGCTTATGTTTCATCTCCAAATGGCTTTCACATCAATATTTTAATGGATTTCTTTTTATACGCGAATAATTTTCGTTTATTCACTGAATGTTTGTTCCCTTTTCCTCACCAGGAAATTTTCTGTTGCCTCCATTAAGGTGGTTGCAGGTATGTTTACGACCTCTTTTTTGGGCTTTCTGCGTGTGATTTATATCTGTGATGCTTCATTTCTTCTCCTTTTCATGCCTGTAAATTCATATAGGTTTTCGGTTTAGGAGTTCTTTGATTTTTGCTGTCAAAATAACAAAGGCCTAGACTTTCCTGATTCAGTTAATCACTGCAAAAGGAATTGTGCTCATACTAATCTGATATAGTTAACTTAGTTTCCTAGATTTCTTTGTAAGATTAGTTTGTTGTGGTTGTTCATGCATGTGGCTATCACCAAAGCCTATTTTCTTACAATGAGTTATATTATTGAAGAAGTAGTGGGCCCATAAACGAAGGTTGTTAACTGATGCAGGCCCGGCTGAGTCGTAATGAAAATCTAAACACAGGATACCACTTATAGGGTAGCATTTCACAGATTTATCAATCTGGAATCGCCTTCGCTTTCGAGTCATGTAGTGTTATCACCCTCATTGTCCCTTCTTTCGATCGTCAGATGCAATTTGTGCTGTGTAAAAAAATGTAACCACCTCACACATCACTGGACCTGCGATTTATCTTTGACTTGGTAACATGGCCTTAAATAAAATAGCTTTTTATTTTGCGATTAAATATGTCTATGTACAGATATTCTTTTCCTCCTTGCCATATCTCACATCAACTCCATTCTGATGGTTTTTGAGGTCATATATCCATGCTTTCTTATTACGTGTGACTAAGAGGTTATCTGCTAATAAATAGCCGACATATTATTATAGTTTGGGTTATAGGCTAGAGCGCATTATATTTAGTATAACAAGCTTTTCCTTACATGATTGAGAAAGGCATTATAAGTCTCTTTCATATCTTTTGTTGTTCTTGATTGACCAAATTGTTTGAACATCATATGTTGAACCTTATAGGCAAAGTATTCAAGGCCACTTCTTTGTTTTTCCTTTCTTCTTAGGGTTATGTACAGTACACTCATGTCATTATGGCCTCTGTTATTCATAAAGAGTTTTTTTTGGTGATTAAATATGTCACAAAATACTGGTAGGTTTTTATCTCTCTACCATACCTTACATTAGCTACATTCTCATGATGCCTAGGGACATATACCCATGCATTCTTATTATATATGATTATGAAGCTATCTCTTAATAAATAAACGACTTATTATTATACTTTTGTTTGTAAGCTACAATGCATTATATTGTGTATAACAACCTTTCCTCTACATGATCCAGAAAAGCATTATAAGCCTCTTCCATATCTTTTGCTAATCCTGAGCGAACGAAGACTTTCGACTTCATTTGATCATATGTTCAACCTTATCTTTTCATAGTCGCCCAGATGCCTTATAAATAGTTAAATAGTGATTTGAAGGCAAATTCTATAGGGTCACTTCTTTATTTATCCTTTCTTCTTAATATGTTAATGTCACTTTTGCCTCTACTTATTCATAACGCTATTTAGGGCCTTTACGCGTTGTTTGAAAAAAAAGAAGAAAACTTTGCCTAATATGAAGCTAGGTGAATAGGACGTGCATATCATGGCAAAAAAAAAGATTATGCTAGGTTATATGAGTGCCACTTATGTTACCTTTTGCTCCTGCAGACACTTACCTGGTATTTCAAATGTCCTCCTCAAGAAAGCGTTCGCGCAGGCAAGAGCTCACTACAAATTCCGTAGTAAATCAGGAGGCCTCTCAATTTTCACAACAACATGCTGCCTCCTCATTCTTGCTTTCTTCTTTCTCATCCAGCTCACCACTTTATGTAGACAGTGGTGACTGTAATTACATTTGTGAATATTATCATGCTACCTTTTGGTATGAAGAACGTATCGTCTCCGCATCTACTAGCGGCCGTGTGAGGTATAATCAATGTTGTAAGGGAGGTCGAGTTAGACTTAGTCATCCGAATGACCCGCCTATGATAATCAAACATCTTTTTGAGCAATCTCATTTCATTGACAACATACGTGCTTACAACAACATGTTCTCGATGACATCGTTCGGTGCAAAGATTGACGATTCCGTTAACGATAGGTCGGGTCCATATGTTTTCAGGATTGAGGGTCAAGTGCATCATTGGATAGGCAGTTTATGTCCTCCACCAGATGAAAGACCCCGTTTTTTGCAAATGTATATATACGATACTGAAAATGAGATTTCTAATAGGCTTCGTTTCTTCGGTGACACAAACTGTATACAACTTCAACCTGAAATTGTCAACCTTCTTCTTTCTACCTTAGAGGATTCTAATGAATTAGTTAGGCTTTTCCGTACGGCTAGAGATTTGTGCCACGCAGTGGATGTGCCTAGCTTTAGTGTTCTCTTATATAATCCTCATAATGACTTATTCTATGACATACCAACTAGAGGATCTATTGGTGCAATAGTATATGAGGAAGAAACTTTAACCAAAGATTTTGACATAATTATACGACATAGGAATGACGGTCCACAACGAGTAAACAAAATGCATTCACTATATATGTCGTTACAATACCCTTTATTATTTATCTATGGTGAAAGTGGATGGTCTTCTGGCCTGCGTTTGCAGGTAGAGGGAAGGACTAGAGATAGGCATCTAACGATGAATATGTTCTACAGTTATCGACTACATGATCGTTTATATACGTTGCTATTAAGACGCGGTCGTCTTTTCCAGCAATTTTTAGTGGACGCGTATGTTTGTATTGAACAAAAACGTCTAGACTATATAAGGCAGAACCAAATCCTTTTTAGATGTGAATATCTGCAGGGTATTCATGATGCAATTCTTCGAGGAGATACTGAAGGACGCGATGTCGGGAAAAGAACTATTTTACCATCAACTTTTACTGGCGGCCCAAGATATATGTATAAACATTATCAGGATGCTCTAGCTATATGTAGACTTCATGGAAATCCACAATATTTTATCACATTTACATGCAATGTTAAATGGCCAGAGATTGTAAGATACCTAGCATCATATCCATCGCTTAGGGCACAAGATCGTCCGGATATCATTGCCAGAATCTTTCAGCTTAAAGTAGCTTCACTTCTTAACTTCTTGAGGACCAAAAGGCCATTTGGATATGTCATAGCAGGTCGATTTGTAAATATACTCAATATTCATTTACGTTTACTATTTACTTTTGTGTATGTACCGTATTAAACTTTCTTTCACGTCAATTTAATGTAGACCTTTACACGATAGTGTTTCAGAAGAGAGGCTTACCTCATTGCCATATGTTGTTATGGGTCAGCGAGTCGTTTAGGATAAAAACAGTCGATCAGATTGATAACTATATATCTGCTGAAATTCCAGATCCTATCGCTGAGCCCGAGCTTTATAAAGTTATAACGAATCTCATGATGCATGGCCCATGTGGTATTGTAAGACCTAATGCACCATGCATGTCGAAGGGTTCATGCACAAAGAGTTTTCCTAAAGACTATGAATCGGAAACCATATTTGACAAGAATGCATATGCACATTACAGAAGACGATCAATAGGAAATTTCGTGGTCAAGAATGGGATTAAACTAGATAACACTTACGTTGTGCCGTATAACAAAACACTCTGCCTTCATTATCAGGCTCATATTAACGTTGAATATTGTGGCTGGAGTATGATGATTAAATACCTATTTAAATATATCTCAAAGGGAGGTGACCGCATTCGCTTTCGAATTACAAGAACGTACCCGTCCGAGAATACACAAGATGGACACACTTATGAAATTGATGAGATTAAGAACTTTGTTGATGGCAGATTTATTTGTCCTCATGAGGCCGCTTGGAGAATTTTTAATTTCCTAATTCATTCAAGAAATCCACCTGTTCAGGTATTAGCTGTACACCTAGAGAACATGCAGAACATAAACTTCAAAGATAATGAACAATTGGACAAAATAGTAACAAATCCATTTACAAGGAAAACAACCTTGACTGAATGGCTTCAGAATAATCAAACTGATGTTGAAGGAAGTCATCTTTGTTACATTGATTACCTTTCTGACTACAGATGGGACTACACAGGAAAATGTTGGGTGAGAAGAGCAACTAATAGAACACCAACAATTGGTAGACTAATATACATACATCCCAATTGTGGGGAGATATTCTACTTACGTTTGTTGTTAAATCATCAGAGAGGTTGTCGATCATTTAAAGATATACGAACTGTTGCTGGTGAAACACTACCTACGTTTCGCGCTGCATGTGAGAGGCTCGGATTTTACTTGAGGATAATAATGAGTGGCTGCATACGTTTGAAGAGGCTGCCACATGGGCTACCTCTTCTGAACTACGGTCACTATTTACTCATATGCTTCTCTTCTGTGAAATATCAAATCCTGGAGAATTATGGAACACAAAATGGCATAAAATGGCCGACGACCTTATACATAGCTATGGCATTTTGAATGAGGAAGAGATGAAACAATTCGTGCTTTACGAAATCGAGTTCTTACTCAATTCTGTAGCTAACCCATCATCCTTATCAGAATTCGGCCTACCACTACCACAATCAGATCTACTTTTAGATTTAAGAAACAAGTTACTATTGGAAGAGAAAAATTACGACAGACAAAAACTTAAAGTTGAGCATGAGGCGCTCCGGCAACAACTAAATCCACAACAAAAAGAAGTCTACATGTTTGTTACGAATATGGTTGTATCTAATAACCAAGTTCTGCTCTTTGTATACGGCCACGGTGGTACGGGTAAAAGATTTTTATGGACGATGATCATCTTTGCGTTACGCGCACAAGGAAAAATTGTTCTCGTTGTTGCAGCATCTGGCATTGCCTCTTTGCTATTACCATCTGGCAGAACTGCTCATTCTCGATTTAAAATTCCTTTAGATTTAACAGACGAGTCACTTTGTTATATAAAAAAAACACACACATCTCGCGCAACTATTAGCTGAAACTTCTCTTATTATTTGGGATGAAGCTCCTATGAATGATCGTAAATGTTTTGAGGCATTAGATAAAACCTTTAAGGATTTACTTAACAATCATGATATCCCCTTTGGAGGAAAATCATTATTATTGGGTGGTGCTTTTCGACAAACGCTTCCAATAAAACCTAAGGCTTCAAAATCTACAATCATAGCTTCATCGCTTCCTAGGTCATATCTATGGCGTTATTTCAAGCTCTATAAATTAATCGAAAACATGTGCTTAAGAAAACCAAACCTAGATCCAACATATATAGCTGACATCATAGCTTTCTCGACATGGTTACTAAATGTGGGTGATGGAACAATAGGTACACCTGATAAGGAAGATCCACAAAATTCTAAGAACATTCAGATACCATTAGAGTTTACAATACCCTTTCATAACGATGCCCTTATAGAACTAATACACTTTATCTATGATCATACCACACTTGATAATCCATCAGCTATAACGCTTTCTCAAAAAGTTATTGTTTGCCCTAAAAATGAAATGGCTGATGAGATAAACACATTAGTTCTTAATATGACCTCAGGTAATAGTATGACTTACCTTAGTTCAGATTCGATAACACCTCTTGCAGGTTCTCATGGGGATACTGAAATACTTTACCCGATAGAATACCTTAACTTTTTAAATTTAATGGACTCCCAACCCATCGACTTGAATTGAAGGTAAACGCTCCAATTATATTGCTACGTAATATAAATCAAACACCAGGCCTATGTAATGGTACTAGGCTAATAATCACTCAGCTATTGTGTAGAGTTGTCGAGGCACAGGTGATAACTGGAATAGCAACTGGTCGCCGTGTATACATACCACGCATTTTCCTGACTTACACAGACAAAGAACTACCGTTCGTATTTAAAAGAAAACAATTTCCTTTTAAGTTATGTTACGCGATGACAATAAATAAATGCCAAGGCCAATCACTAAATAAGATAGGGGTTTACCTCCCACAACCCATTTTTAGCCACTGACAACTTTATGTCGCCTTCTCGAGGGCTACCTCGCCTTAGGCACTGAAAGTTCTTATTGTTCCCCAAGAAAATGAAGAACCTAACATGACAAAAAACATAGTATACTCAGATTTTTTAAAAGAAATTGAACATCCTTAGAAATATTTTACAGTGTATATTTTATCTCCATGAATAGTTCAATTTTTACTATATGATTTTGTTTTAACATAACTCATACCTCTGTAACAGTTTTAACTGCTGCAATATAATGGCTTGAAAGCGTATAGCTGAAATAGACACATCAAAATTTCCAGCTACGATTGAGGTTAGAATAATAAGAAAATGGAAGCCATACTCACAAAGACACGAGTTATCCTATCTGTTTGTGGACACTTTTGTGAGTATTCCCGCCTTTACTTTCTTATTATAATGTGTTTATGTGCTTACTTCTAATGAAAAGTTGTTCTTTCATGCAAGGGAGACGCGATAGAGGCCATTGCTGACTTGAATGAAGAGTCTTATTTTGACTCAATCATCAGCCTACAAGCATGCTACATGATCACCAAATACACACCTGTGCCAGCAAGAACATATATGCAAGTAGTCCCCCATAAGGCATCGGTTAAAATAGGAAGCCGAACTGTTTTCACAGGAATATCTGATAGAAACATACCCACCTACTATTACAATTTTGCTACATACGACATTCTAAAAGATCGTTGGCCCAGAGGCAGTCCACTCACAGGTAAATATATGCCCACCTGGACAAATAATCACATTTTAAACTATAACATTAGACACTAACCTAACACATTTATTACTAATAGATTACATAGGTCGTGTTGAGAGTGTTTCACACGTGATACATGCAGCTGAAAGAACTAGGCTGAAAGTCAATTCAGGATGACAGGTATGAAATTTTAACTACAAGATCATTTCTCATACATGCACTAACATATTGCTATTGAAAAGGGAAAATGTTATTTCTGTTACCTTATGGGAGGAAAAGGCTTTGGCGTTTGATCAAGAAGATGCTCTTAACCAAATCTTAACGCTAACAGCGATGGTCGTCACAAAATACGAAGGTATATTAACAGCAATATCAAACGATGAAATAGCGGTTACTCACATGAAACATGATCAATTTTGCAGAGGCATTTCAGCTTGGATCGACCAACGCAACAACTGCTACTATAAATCCTCCAATTCCAGATCTGCATGCCATCATTGAGAGGTTATTTCTACAAGCTTCTTAGATACTTATTTCTATGTGTATATTGATCTCTAATCTATGTCCAGATTTAAGAACATACGAAAGGCAACATCTTTTCGTTCTTCACAGGACCCAGCGAGCATTAATGAAAACAGAATAACAATAGCTGAACTCCTTATGAAAAATCCACACGATCACGTGGTATATATGTTTAGCTAACCTAAAGCTGTCACATACATATCATTAGAACTAAACCTCTAACTTCTCATAACTGCAGCGAACAAGGTTTACATGTCTAGCAACGATCACCGAAATACACGCATATCGCACATGGTACTATCTGTCATGTTCAGAATGCACAAAGCCGGGCTAAAGGAAAAAGATGAAACTGGAAGATTTGTTTGGGTGTGCGGCACTCATGATGAAATTCCTGGACCAACCTATCGGTAAGACAACTGATCACGGTACACTTACTCACATACATATTTTTGGTATTTACATTTATTATTTACTCATTAAACCAATTTCCTGTTCCCTAAATATTTAAGACTTCTATGCTGAAGGTCCACTTCTATTCATAGTAGCTAAAACGAGCAACAACATTTGTTTTTGTAAAATTTAAGACTCTTATGTTGAAGATCAACCTCTATTAATAATAGCAAATACGAAATGTATGCAATTAGATACCAATTCTCTTTTTTATTTGGGTGGTTTGATGCCCTTTCAACACAGATACTATGTGAATACCACAATTGAAGATAAAACAGGGTCTGCTAAGGTTGTATTCTACAACGAGGCCATGACTGATATTCTAGAAATCAGCTACTTCGATATGGTGGTGACACGCGGGTTCACAGATCTAAAAATCTTACCTGACATCATCAGCGCTATTAGAGGAACATCTCGGCTTCTACATCTACAACTAAAAAAAGATGGTTCAATATGTGTCTCAAGAGTTTTTCAATCAACAAGGTCTCTTCCTATGACAGAAATCCACACAACAACTATATGACAACCAGAAACACCTTCAGCAAAACAACCGAAAAGACCTCGAGAACATTCACCAGGTGCGTAAACACATTCTTAATTTCTAAAAAACACTTGCATCAAATACATACTGAATGGTCTTTCTTTGCCATTTTCTTTGGTATATTTTACAGAGACAAGTACATCGCAAAAAAGGCCGAAACAGCTACACCCAGATTGAATATGGTACCGGTATCTTTTGCACTTTTTTTGGCCAACCAATGTAAAAAGCTACAAAAGTAAGTCTACCGCAAACTTCCTAAGTAACTTTCAAACACCTTTCATCTTGGTCTTCGCGCATATATTATATTACTTTGTTATCAAAACGTTATTAAAACTTCTAACATATTTTATCATTGCAGATCCTAAAAGTTCCACCGCCACACCACTTTTTGCAACAACATGTAGATGAGGACAATACGAGCTCTTTTGCTATATCTTTTGTAGCCACCTATGAAAAAAACCATAAATTAGCTACGATGTTCTCCTATGTATTGTTGTTCATTATGTACATAAAGTAAATACATAAAATGTTTCACGTATTATTTTGTATGGTATGAAGTTGGAAGCAACCCCTGTAAGATGCAGTAATTAATAAAGCAAGAAGGCCCGTCGCATCGCGTGGGATTTTTTTGCTAGTTCATGTTTAAAATGTTCCAAGTTCATTATACTTGAAGCATCTTATTTTGCTTTTTTTTTATTTGGACCCATTTATTTCAATAGGACTTCTAGATTTTGCCTTGACTACGTCCTTAACTTGCATTTTCATGACCAGAATGTTTACTTTTATGTTCTTACAATTTTCCTTTTGCATCCACTTTTGTGAATGTTACCTTCGTTGCTTGGTTTATTGATACGTTCTTCGTATGCCTTTAACCTTTCGATGGCTACTTGAATTGGTTTAGTTTTAAGAGCGGTAAATTGTTCAATTACAGCAACAACTGAATGTACTTCTTTGGCATGAAATATAGTAGTTTCTTGACCAGTTTAGATCTAAAATTGTTGGCTTCTGAGATAAGTTTACTAATTTTGTCAGTAAAGTCATCTAGAGATTAAAGATCTGTAAGGCCCCGATCCCGGAAGCCCCACAGTTGATCATTCATAGCATTATTCATATTAAAACACATTTAGATTCATTTAAATAAGAAAACGTTACAATGGAATAATTTAACAAAAACCATAGCATGCATTAACCATTACTTTTGCAAAGAAATACATCATTGTTACAAGTTACAAAAAGAACATCTAGTTACATTTCAAAACAAAAATAACTTTTCAACGTGTCATGGATGCCAGACTTTATTTGCCAGGTAGCTTCAACCTCATACCATCCCCAACAACACCATTACCTGCCAACTGATATGCATATAAAAAGTCAGCGTTGCTGAGTAAGTTCTAGTTTGATAATATAGAAAATATACTTTTTGTAAACTTTGCTTGGTGATCATTCATCATTATATATAATCATTCATTAAGAGGTTCATTATCTTTCTTTCCTTCATTATATTTCCTTTTCTTTAACTAGGATTGCACAATGCAAGAGCCTACATTGTTGGTTGGCAACAGATGTCGAACCCCTGTCGGCAAACGTTTATCATGGTAGCTAACCCATCGACAGTTGACCCACACTGCTAAGCATGAAGCCTGCTCATGAATACGGGTCCCATTCATCATACATTGGTCAATCACAAGGATTACACCCCAGATGTGCATCTTCATGGGCAGAAACAACCGCACATCAGTTGAGCTAGTGACAACAAGGTCGTGCACCTCCATTCATTATGCTTGCAAGGCTTTTCATTCATTATAAGGGTCCGGGGGTAACATTCATTATGTTACACTGTCTTTCTTTCATTTCTTTGTGATCACTTATTTATGAATAATACTTTTAAGATATTCATTACCTTATAATCACTTAACATGAAATAATAATTATTATCCATAACAACAGTCCATAAGAAAGGAATCAAACATAAGAAACATTAAACAAGCATAATCTTTCCTTATACATAAGTACTTAACATTTAAATTCTATCCCTAAAATTTCAGAAATTTTTTAAGTGTCTACAGCGCATGAACAAACTTACAGCGGACGGCTTAAAATTTTCTAAGTGTCCACAGCGGACAGCCAAAGTCCATAGCGCATGGCCAAAATATTCTAAGTATCCACAGAGGATGAACAAAGTCCACAGCGGACAGTTCATAAAATTTACTAAGTGTCCACAGCGGGTGAACAAAGTCCATAGTGGACAGAAATAAAAAATTTGTCCAAGAGTCCACAGTGGACGTGTAAAATCCATAGTGGACACATGCATGATTTTTCTAAGTGTCCACAGCGGATGTGTAAAGTCCACAGCGGACACATGCACAGTATTTTTCTAAGTGTCCACAGTGGACGTGTAAAGTCCACAGCGGACACATGCATGATATTTCCAAGTGTCCACATCGGACGTACCAAGTCCACAGCGGACACCATGCAAATCCTATGTGTCCACAGCGGACACCATAATAATCACCTTCAACGCATCATACGTATTTTCCAGTCCCCAAACATCATTCTAACTTATACTTAGCATAGATTTAACATGCTACACACTTAAAACATGCTAAACATCTACCTAACATCACAGAAGTCACATAAACAATCATACCTCATATTTTAGTCGTACATTCATGGAAAATACATAGTTTGAGCAGAAAATAATAGTTTAATATGCATACCAGCCCCAAACAAGCCGAAACATGCAAAAGAGGGGATCTAGAACTCACCTCTAACAGCTTTTGAGTGAAAATTTTCAAACCAAAGAGCTACCTGGAGTTCTAGCACTAAAACATACAAAAACAAGGTGCCAAACACAAAGAAAACACATAAAACTCAGTCCAGAAATTCAAACCCCCTGAAAACCAAGAAGAAAACACTAGGAAACCGCACCTTCTTGAAGATATTCTTCTTTCTCCCTCTAGAAACCGGTTGAAGCTTCTTCTTTCCTTTTCAGCCGAAAGAGTGAGTGTGAAAAGAGAAGTACGGGCTGCCATACTTCTTTTGAATCCCATAATGGGCAAGTTTTCCCCTTGCACACTTTTAACCCCCTGCTTTTAAGTAATACTCTTCTTCTTCCTTTTCTTTTCTTATCTCTCTCTCTTCTTTTTTTTTTGCTAAATTTTCCGGGTGTTACATGTCCACCCCCTTATATAGGTTTCATCTGATCGGTTCAAAAGGGTCGAATCTGTGATGATTTCGTGATGCAATGATCAATTCAAACACAAAGTAATCAAACACAAGCAATTACATAAAAAAATCATAGATTTCATTGATAACAAATGCATGGATACAATGGGTAAGGGTTACAGTTCGTTCAACTGACTCTCACTGTTTCTTAGATCTGAGATGTCTAAGATCTAGTCTACCCTGCACATACATAAAATATCCTATTTATACTATCAAAAAGCAAAGGAACATATATTTACAAATAAGTCCCTATACTATGACAAAAAAAACATAAAGACAAAATGTTAATCTTTCAAGAAGTCTAACAATACTCGCCCTAAGATTCACATTGTCTTCAGTCTTCAAAATAATATTCTGGTTCTTCCTTTATCTTGAACATAGGCTTCTCTTTATACATCTCTTGTTCCTTTAATGCTTTTGCAATTGCTGACTTGAACTTGCCTGCAAAAATTGCTTGTTCAGGCTTTGACTCGTTGATCTTTATCTCCATCTGGTTCATAATATCAAAAGTTTCTTTTGATAACCCTACAATGTCAACATTAGCATAAAACTCAATTGGTTTGGGAAAATCTCTTGAATGAATCTCCAATGCTCCTTTGCTCGATATTCTCATAAAATCGATTGATTTTATATCCTTCTTCATAATCTTAGCATAAGCTAATACTTTCCTTAAAGAAATTCTTTCAATTGCAGCATCCATAACCTTGATAATCGACATAAAATACTTCCCTATCCCCATCCTCATATATACACTAAAAACACTATTTTTTTACTATCTCTTTCAATTAAATAATACTTTTTTATATCTTTATCAATATTATATTTTCTCTCACCTCCACTCACAACCACTTTTAAAAATTTTAAAAAACATTTTGGGCTTACACCGTGTTTCTCCAAATATAGGAAATCACGGCACAATCCCCATAAATTTTCTCTCTCATTCACTCAGAAGTACTCACAACCATTCCCATATTATAGGGCAAACACTCATATTAAAATAGGACACCTACTGTGAATTCTCTTACAACCATCCCCCATAATATAGAGGACCCACTCACATAAAAATAGAAAATGAGCTGTGAATACTCTAAGTATTATATAATGCGGTAAAAGTGCACGAGTGAGCGAGACACTAGTTGAAGGAGTTGGAATGTCCAGATACGTTTGTGTAGGTTACCAAGTTCAACCCCTTTCCCTTTCACTTTCACTTTCAATATAAAACACCATCACCCCACAACCACCCACATAGTCATACCACCACTCTCCTCTGCCTTCACTCTTTCCTCCGGTAATAATGCCAACCACACCACCACCTTCAACTCAATTCCATGACAAAATCATACCAATAATTTCATCACTCCAATTCAACCCCAATCATCCATAATATTGCAACCCTCTCAATTATCTCCCTCATCCGCATCATCTCCCTCTTCTTCATCATCTCCCTCTTCTTCATCTTCAACCTCCGCCTGAAATCCCACTCTTCTACAGACCTTTGAAGTTTCAGCAACTTCTGGACCATCTGCCTCCTCCTTGACTCCTCTTAGGCCCTCAACCAAACCTTAACCTTCTCCAACAAAACCCACATATGTAAACTCAACCTCGTGCTTTCTCTAGGACTCTTCAAACCAATGTTCCTAATCATATTGCTCTATCTAATCAACATCGTACTTTCTCTAGGACTCTTCAAACCAATGTTCCTAATCATATTGCTCTATCTAATCAACCTCTTCATCAACCACAAAACCCCTCGTCTTCTCCTCGACAACGTAACCATGAGTCTACCAACGTTGTGCTTACAAACACGCATCGTCTTCTTCACACCATTTAAGGACATGAGAAATTACTATCATTTATGATGCAAACTTCATTGTGTTATGTTAATGGTATGAGGAACATATGCACGTACCCTTTGTTGGGTATTATTATGTTTTGTGGTTTTGTTATGGTGTACTCGATGGGGTTGGTGGTGGGTTGTTCGTGTGTGGGTTGGTTGGTGTTTAATAAGATGATGAGGGTACGAGTGAACGTGCTTGGAGTGACGGTGATGGTGGGGCTGTTGCCGCCCGGGGAAGTGGTGGGTGGTTATGGTGTGTTTGTGAGCGTGGGTGCTTATTGTGTGGTTGGGAATTTTGTTGGTTAAATCAAAGTATTACAAACTGCAGGAGGAGACAAGTTTGATAGTGGTTTAGGATTATCGATTAGAGCAAGCAATGATGGTTTAGGAACCGGTTTGGCCGAAAAAACCGAAACCGGTTTCTGGCCCAAACCGGTCCCGAACCGGTCCGAACCGCCGGTTCCTCCACCGGTTGGAAGTTTCAAAAAAAATAAAACCGGTTTCAAACCGGTCCCATACCGGTTACCAAACCGGTGCACCAAACCGGTTCACCAAACCGATGCACCAAACTGGTTTTCAAACCGGATTTAAAAACTAGCCGTTATATAACGGCTATGTAGCCGTTTTTTTGTGTTTTTTTACCATTATACCCCCATTAAGCTAGTATAAATATGTATTGGATGTTTTGGTTGAACCACAACAACTTAAAACGCTCTCTACTTTAAAAAAAAAACGCTCTTTATTCTTAAATACGCTCAATACTTTCGTTCAATTCACAAAATCTCTTAATACTCTCGTTCATTTCAAAATGGCTTCAACAAGTGCTCAATCATCCATTAGTTATGATGCGTCTTCAAGCAACGTGGTGGTAGCAATCCTTCCAACGAATAGGAGCCCCGAAATATGGTGCAAATACGATTTATGTCAAATGGCTAGCGGTCCAAACAAAGCTCGTTGCAAGTATTGTCATAAGTTTTTCAAAAAAGATGAAAATACAACTTTGAAAAACCACACTGCGAATAAATATTGTAAGGCTTTGAAAGGTGAACCATCTCAAGGTCAAGCTTTGATGACAAGCGAAGGGAATGTTCGGGCTTATCCTCACGCCAGTCAAAACATTTTTTATCTTATTGACAAAGTTATTAGAACATATAACTGGAAAGCAAAATCTTGTCAATATCTTTTGATAACGCGTCAAATAATACGCTTGCGATAGAACATTTAAAATTAAAATATAAACCAATTTGTGACGGTGTGTTTTTTCATAGTCGATGTGTTGTGCACATCATAAACTTAGCCATTTAAGACGGTTTAAAAACTATTGAAATAGTAAAAGATAGTTTTAAAAGAATGTTACGTGACATTTTTACCAGCAACCAAAGATATAGTAGGTATCGCAAGTTTTGTAAAGACGTAAATTCCAAGTGTTTAGGTCCGAATTGGGACGTACCTACAAGATGGAATTCGCCTTGTAACATATTTGAAAAGGCTATTGTCCAAAAAGAAAGTTTAATAGCATTTCATAATACTTTGGTGAGTCGTGGAAAGGCTTCGACTTACCGTCCATCAGGTTGGGCTTTTATTGAAGAAATAACCAAAATGCTTATTGTTTTAAAAACTGCAACTACTTGTCTTTCTGGAGTTTATTATCCAACGAGTCTATTAGTACTTCACCAAATTTACTAAATGACTTCAAAATTAAATGAGTTGTCGTTCAGAGGTAGACCTTATTTGGATATGATACCACCAATGAAAGAAACACGTAAAAAATATTTTAAAGAAATGCCTCCGGTTATTACATGTGCCGCTGCCTTAAACCCTTGTTTAAATACGTCGGGGGTTGAAACTTTACTTGATTAAATTAATTTTAATTTGGATTTAGAAGAAGAAAACCCATATTATGCTCAAAGTGCAAAAAATAATTTTAACACACATTTAGGCCAAATGTTTGATGTTTATTTAGCAAAATATGGTGAAACATCAAACATACATGAGTCTATGCGGCATGCGGCACATGACGAAGGTTCAAGTGATCCATTGTTTGCTTTGTATAATACTTTAAGAGATTAATGTAGTAAACGTCAACGTGGTAACACTTCGAGTAGTGAAATCGGGAGGTATAGTAGAACAAACTTTTTTTCCACGATGACTCCATAAGATTTTAAAAATTTTGACTTGTTGGCTTGGTGAAAAGGTAAGGAAGATCAATTTCCAATCCTATCCATCATAGCCAGAGATTTACTAACCGTCCAAGCTTCCACGGTAGCTTCGGAATCCTGTTTTTCTGTTAGTGGCAGGATTATATCACTACGAAGAACCTGACTCACTCCCGAAGTAGTTGAAATATGTATTTTCTTGAAGGATTATTTGAATGCAGCTGAAAAAATACAAGACAAATGCTCACTTGAAGGAGAATTAGAATATAAAGCCGAAATATATGAAGACGAAGTTGACAATGGATTGACACCTGGAATGACCGATGATAAAGCGGCATATGATGAGTACATTCGTAATAGCTCGGGTTCTGGTGGCAAAGAATAAAGTATCCAAATATGCAACGGACGAACGGAGAACGACTTTAGTTTTTAAAAATTTACGTCATTTGAATTGTTTATATGTTTTGAATATTATCTTTATTTTACATTTTATGTAATCTTTGATAAAAATAAATAATCATATTTAATTTTTCATGTATCATAATTCATAATTATATTTTTATTTAAATTTCATATTTATGTAATCTTTGATTTTTAAGCCTTTTGTAATGTTTTATGTTTTAATATTTATAAATAATTTATATAAATGTGTAATCCTTGATAAAAATAAATAATCAAATGTTTGATGTTTATTTACCAAAATAATGTTTTAGATCAATTGAACAAGTTTTGAAGAATTTGATAAATGTGAAAAACTTCTGAAATTTTTCTAAGTATTTGGGCGTTTGGAGACTATTTGGGCGCATCAGCTAGGCGTTTGGAGACTGTTTGGGCGCATCAGCTAGACGTTTGGAGACTGTTTGGGTGCATCATCACTGTTTGGGCGCATCATCATTGTGGGCGCATCATCACTGTTTGGGCGCATCATCACTGTGGGCGCATCATCACTGTATGGGCGCATCATCACTGTTTGGGAGCATCATCACTGTTCAAACGCATCTGATTGGGTGGTTCTTCATTGGATTTAAAAAAAAATGCAAACCCAAACCGGTTTGGACCCGAACCGATTGTCAAACCAGCCCGGACCGTAGGTTTGAATTTACTAGCCCTAAAACCGGTTTAGGAACCGAATCGGTTTGGGGTTCAAACCGGTTGAAAAATAAACCGGTTCAAACCGGACTGGTTTGAAACCGAACCGGTTTGGCACCAAAAACCGGTTTGTACACTACTTTGATGGAGCTTGAATATTTTTATACATTTGTTTTTTTATTATTCTCAACTGGTCTTCCATTTTAGTTGGGATAGTGTTATATTTTTATGTTATTGATTGTAATAATAGATTGGAATAGTGTTATCTTTTATGTTATTAACTGTAAAAATAGATGATGTGAACTAGATATCGTGAGTTCGGATTGAACTAAACCGATCTTAAATGGTTGAGATGGCGCCCAACACTTCAACTCCATTCTTCCAGCAACTATTAGATTACTGCTCATAAACTCATTTTTACCTATAATGATACATACAATTCTTTCCACAAACATACTTATTAATTCATTTTAAAATAAAGTTTTTATTAAATGGCACCTACAAGAATTATATAGAATTTGTGCCTACAAACTTTGGTTAATTACACTCATTGAAAGTTACGTATATGTTGTCAGCAATATATGTTAAGGATCATAAAGGTATAAACATACACACTTATACATAGATTTGTAGAGAAATATGGATAAGAAAGTACATCGAATTTTTTTGTGTTTAGGATTTCATTAGTCTCAAATTACGAGATACATGGGTGTGTATTTTTTCTTGTATAATGTCAGCACTATATGCACACGGTACACAAGATAGTTTTACAGATTTGTAGAGAAAATATGGATAAAAAACTATAGAGAATCTGTTCTTGTATTTCGGATATCAAAGTGTCAAATGACAGGATACATGGGTATATATATACATATATAGGTGTAGTATATGGCGAGTTATTCATGGGTTTCCAATCGAGTTATTTAATCGCCAAGTTAACTACCATAACTAAGTTATATTAAACTTAATTATTCTAATAAATTAAGTTTAGTTTAAGATCTTCTATTTTCTTTTTAACGCGGATTGTCTACATAACAATGTGTCAATATTGGTTCATTAGCCTCATATTGGATCAAATTACTTTTCTCATTTTCTTTCTATTTTCGACATTCATGTTTAAAATGTTCAAGTTCATTATACTTGAAGCATCTTATTTTGCTTTTTTTATTTGGACCCATTTATTTCAATAGGACTTCTAGATTTTGCCTTGACTACGTCCTGAACGTCCTTGACTTGCATTTTCATGACCAGAATGTTTACTTTTATGTTCTTTAAATTTTCCTTTTGCATCCACTTTTGTGAATGTTACCTTCATTGCTTGGTTTCTTGATACGTTCTTCGTATTCCTTTAACCTTTCGATGGCTACTTGAATTGGTTTAGTTTTAAGAGCGGTAAATTGTTCAATTACAGCAACAACTGAATGTACTTCTTTGGCATGAAATATAGTAGTTTCTTGACCAGTCTAGATCTAAAATTCTTGGCTTCTGAGATAAGTTTACTAATTTTGTCAGTAAAGTCATCTAGAGATTGAAGATCTGTAAGGCCCCGATCCCGGAAGCCCCACAGTTGATCATTCATAGCATTATTCATATTAAAACATATTTAGATTCATTTAAATAAGAAAACGTTGCAACGGAATAATTTAACAAAAACCATAGCATGCATTAACCATTACTTTTGCCAAAAAATACATCGTTGTTACAAGTTACAAAAAGAACATCTAGTTATATTTCAAAACAAAAATAACTTTTCAACGTGTCATGGTTGTCAGTCTTTATTTGCCGGGTAGCTTCAACCTCATACCATCCGCAGCAACACCATTACCTGCCAACTGATATGCATATAAAAAGTCAGCGTTGCTGAGTAAGTTTTAGTTTGATAATATAGAAAATATACTTTTTGTAAACTTCGCTTGGTGATCATTCATCATTATATATAATCATTCGTAAAGAGGTTCATTATCTTTCTTTCTTCATTATATTTCTTTTTCTTTAACTAGGATTGCACAATGCAAGAGTCTACATTGTTGGTTGGCAACAGATGTCGAACCCCTGTCGGCAAACGTTTATCATGGTAGCTAACCCATCGACAGTTGACCCACACTGCTAAGCACGAAGCCTGCTCATGAATACAGGTCCCATTCATCATACACTGGTCAATCACAATGATTAGACCCCAGATGTGCATCTTCATGGGCTGAAACAGCCGCACATCAATTGAGCTAGCGACAACAAGGTCGTGCACCTCCATTCATTGTGCTTGCAAGGCTTTTCATTCATTATAAGGGTCCGGGGGTAACATTCATTATGTTACACTATCTTTCTTTCATTTCTTTGTGATCACTTATTTATGAATAATACTTTTAAGATATTCATTACCTTATAATCACTTAACATGAAATAATAATTATTATCCATAACAACAGTCCATAAGAAAGGAATCAAACATAAGAAACATTAAACAAGCATAATCTTTTCTTATACATAAGTACTTAACATTTAACCCCCTACTTTTAAGTAATACTCTTCTTCTTCCTTTTCTTTTCTTTTCTCTCTCTCTTCTTTTTTTGCTAAATTTTTCGGGTGTTACAAGTCCACCCCTTATATAGGTTTCATCTGATTGGTTCAAAAGGATCGAATCTGTGATGATTTCGTGATGCAATGATTAATTCAAACACAATGTAATGAAACATAAGCAATTACTTCAAAAAAAATCATAGATTTCATTGATAGCAAATGCACGGATACAATGGGTATGGGTTACAGTTCGTTCAACTGACTCTCACTGTTTCTTAGATCTGAGATGTCTAAGATCTAGTCTACCCTGCACATACATAAAATATCCTATTTATACTATCAAGAAGCGAAGGAACATATATTTTCAAATAAGTCCCTATACTATGACAAAAAAAACAACATAAAGACAAAATGTTAATCTTTCAAAAAGTCTAACAATACCCCCCCTAAGATTCACATTGTCTTCAGTCTTCAAAATAATATTCTGGTTCTTCCTTTATCTTGAACATAGGCTTCTCTTTATACATCTCTTGTTCCTTTAATGCTTTTGCAATTGCTGACTTGAACTTGCCTGCAAAAATTGCTTGTTCAGGCTTTGACTTGTTGATCTTTATCTCCATCTGGTTCATAATATCCAAAGTTTCTTTTGATAACCCTACAATGTCAACATTAGCATAAAACTCAATTGGTTTCGGATAATCTTTTGAATGAATCTCCAATGCTCCTTTGCTCGATATTCTCATAAAATCGATTGATTTTATATCCTTCTTCATAATCTTAGCATAAGCTAATGCTTTCCTTAAAGAAATTCTTTCCATTGTAGCATCCATAACCTTGATAATCGACATAAAATACTTCCGATCATTCTCTGCCACTTCTGGTGTAACACGATCAAAATTTTGAATTGACAAAAATAAGATATAGCTTGGATGCAGAAGTTTTAGCTCAAACACTCCAAACAATGAAATCATATCCTGATCCCAGTCGTCAAGGTTTCGAACTAACTTCAATTCAAAAGTATCAGCATTGTAAAACCATCTCAAAAACGGTTTTGTCTTTTGAGTGCCCTTAATTACCTTCAATCCAGGTTTACTAACCTTTTCAAAATATTGGTCACTATATGCATCCAAAAATTTCTCTTCTTCATCAGGTTTATCACCACCTTTCCTTTTGCTTTTTAATGACTTGAAGTATTCCTTGTCTTCTTGGTCGCATCTTGTTTTAAGAAAAGATTCCATTCTAGAAATACCTCTATTCAAAAGTTTAACAAAATTTTCTCCTTGATTTGCCTTCGTTTGATTAATTAACTTTAACTTGTTAAGTTCTTTTAAGTCTTGTACAGGAAGAGCTATGATGCTTGTATAAAAGTGATATACATCACAAATTGGAATTACACGTTTGATCAAAAATGCATCAAACACCTCATCATACTTCCATTCTACTATCTTCACATTCTTTGTATTGTCAGGCACAACCATTGCATTAAGCAATTCTGAGATTGATTGTCCTTTTTGCAACACATTTCTCACAATATCACCGGTAGTTCTTGCTTTATTCTATAACTACTTTTGCTCAATGGATACTTCATAAGCCTGTTTTTCTTCAGGAAACATCTTCATCAATTCTTTCCTGCTTTCATGTTCACTTCTCTTCAAAGCCATTGATTTAATCTCTTGTGGTTTCAAAATTCTTGTTCTTTTTGTAATTTCCAAGTACAGAGGGTTATCCATATCAAGTACTATCATCTTGTTTGTCTGTTTCTCTGTTGCTTGAAAGCTTCTCACTAAATTTCTTAGTGATTCGGCTTGCAATCTGTTTAGCTTCTTTCTTGGATAGTTCCTCGTATGTAGCCATAATCTAAGCTCAATCGTATTCATGTTTTCAGGATCTGGATGGTGTAGTTCAGACGATGAAAGTTCCTTAATATTAATACTTTCATGTAATGGATTCCATTCACCATGCTTAACAATGATTTCATCTGGATCCATAAGAGCTATAGATTCAGCTGTCACACATTTCTCATATTCTTCGTTTGTTTGAGAAACTGTGAGTCCATCCAAAAATACTCGATTATACCTTTTCTTTATCAGATAATTATACCTTTCATTAACATCAACAAGCATATCTTCAACCACAGCCTCAATTGGAGAATAACTTTTCAACAATATCTTCATCTTCTAAAACTTCGTCATACCATGCGTTAGAGAAATCTGATTCTAAATCGTCTAAGGCATCGATTATCTCTTGCACTTCTGTTTCTTCACTATCATGACTCAAAGTTTCAGATGCAATCTTCTGAATTTTAGATGATGGTTCAGCTACAACTGATACATCAATATCATCTATCTTTCTTTTGCCTTTATCCACCTTAGAGATCTTTTTAACATCAATAGGATTAACTTCAGATACAATAACAATTTTAGGAGATTGGGACCTTACACTATCTTTCATGCTTTCAAATTCTTCTTTTAATTTTTCATGATTTTCTTTTAATTTCATGAATTTTTCTTCCATCAAGTCATAATCTTTAAGCATGACTTCAAAATTCTTTACATTTGTTTCTTTTTCTTCTTCAAGATCAGCAATTTTCTCATCTTTCTTTATTAATTAAGCCTTTAAATTTTCATTTTCCTCTCTCAGCTCTTCAATTGTCTTAAGCTAGAGTAAATTCTCTTCTTTCAAAGACTCTATTAAGCTTTGATCTTCTTTTGCTTGTTCACCTTCAACATGAACATCAGATTCAACAACATCAATGTTTTGGAGATCAAGTTCCATGTGTTGATGAATAGTTTCTTCATTTACAACAACTGTCTCATCAATATTTTGAATCTCTTCATTTTGATCTTTTACATGCGCAGCTTCATCAACAACTTCTTCAATGACTTCTTCAATAACTTCATCAACTTCATTTCCACCATCATCATCATCATCACTTCATGTGGAACCACTTTCATCTTCAGACTCATCATCATCATCATTATTTTCATCATCATCATTATTATTTTCATCATCATCATCATCATCATCAGATAGATCTTGAGGATCTTCTTCAATTAGATCATTTGGATCTACTGGTTCATTCTCAATCAAATGAAAATAATCTTCATTTATATCTACCTCATCTCTAGCCACAGCCCTTATATAATCAAATATAGGTACATTTTGAGCACCAGTAATCATTGCAAGTCTTTTGTACGAGGTTTGTATCCTATGCTTTAGAATTAATCTTTCACTACTCACTCCATAAACATGGAAATCTGGATTTTCTTTATTGATGATCATTTGTAAGAATCTAGGATACATCAGGTATTTATTCCTGATTCCTTTCTTTAAGTTAAACACAAATCCATTTAGAATCCATCTAGCCATATTAAATCTTCTGTTTGTTGCAATGGCTACGATTGGAGAAGCAATATCAACTGGAAAAGAATTCTATCCCACACTTCGTTTAGACATTCTGTGCTGGAAGATATAACATAGAAGTTTCCAGTGATTATAGACTCTGGCTCAGAAAAATTGTTTCCTCGGAAAGTTATCCGGATGACCCATGGCTATAAATGTTTCTCTACATTCATTAAATGATAATTCAGCCAAGTCTTGAGGGCCATTGTTTCCCAGCCTTAGAGCTTCTCGAATAGATTGTTCTGATACTTCAATCATCCTTTCATTGGTAATGAATCCTCTAACAACCTTTCTTCCTTCATCATCTCTTTCAACATTCGCAGTGTTCCAAAATCTCTTTATCAATCTAGCATAGATGACTGGTTGATAACACATGGCATACACATACTTAGTCCTCAAAAAATCTAATTATCTCTTCATAACCAACAACATCTCGTACATCTTCATTTAAGAATGCTACCACATTATGTTTAGGCTTAAATTTAACTCAGCCATCTACATAAATGAAACAAAGAAAGTTATACACATTGAATTTTCAACACTTATCAATTTTGAGTTATTAAGTTTGAACCAAATCACTAAAATTTTCTAAGTGTTTAAATAATTCATTAACTGAAAAATTTTATATTGGTCACAAACTTAATTCAACTCAATTCAGTTATAATTTTCTTAAAATCTAATTAAAGAATGAATTTGTGATTAATTTTGACATTTTATAAAAAAATCATGTATTTGACTGTTCATCTTCAAAAGCCCAACTGATGAACACAATCATCAAGAACGCATTGTTTTGAAATATGGATTTGACCATTCCAATCTGTTCGAAAACAAGTTTATATCATCAATCAATGTTCAATTTTAGTTGTTTATGCACATTATTTTCAAAAATTTCAATTTTTCCTTCGAACTAGGGTTCATACGCCTACACAGACATAAAACGCCCGATTGAGTTCGAAGTATAAACTTGAAATCAGATGAATTTAGTCTTAAAATGATGTTTAGATTCAGTGTATGTACCTATAAATCACAAGTATTAACCAGAATCAATTGATAATAATGAACTGAATGATTTGAGTGTATGAGTGTCGAGAGTGTTTCAGGGGATTTTGAGTGAATGAATGAATAAACCACAAGTATTGTATATATATATATATATATATGAAAATTGTAGGCGCATGAGAACTGTTTATGCGCATGAGGTTAGACGCATGAACACTATACAGTCGCATGAGACTAAATTTTAGTTTTTCTACAGGCGCATAAGCATTGTTTGTGCGCATGAGGTTTAGACGCATGAGCACTGTTCAGGCGCATAAGCACTGTTTTGGCGCTTGGGCACTGTTCAGGCGTATGAGACTAAATGAAGCGCCTAACACTTTGTGTTTTCATCACTTCAAATGTCTACACTTGAAAGTCTTGGAACTTTTTAGGCGCATGAGCATAAGATGATACACCCAACACTTAAACCAATTTTTAGACACATGACAACTGTTTAGGCGCATGAGCTTGAATGAAACGCCCAACACTTATGCAAACTTCTAAAAATTCACCATAATCCTGATCTGAACTTATGAGAACTGTTCAGGCGCATGGGATCCTTTCCATTAGTCTTGACACTTTACCTTTTCTCATCATTTATCTAAACACTGATAAACACATTAGCATTGTTCACACTCAATTTTTTAACACTTAGTCAAAATTATTTGACTATCACTTAAAATATTCATTAATTTCCCTCAATTTTAACATTTTTGTAATTTAAACTTTTATTTTTTTTTATGTTTTTGACCATTATTTTTATTTTAAATTTTCAAAATAAATTTCCCGTCATTTTAGTCTCTATTTAATATTTACACACAAATAATCTTATTTTGTTTACAAAAAGCTTTTCCACTGAATTTGAATTCTTTTTCAAGTTTATTTTTACATCATATCAAACATACACATGCTAGAAATATCAACTTCATCCTTTCATCCAAAACACTTTATTTTTTTATTTCTTTTTCACATTTTGAAAATCAATTATTTTCTCTTTTTCATTTTTACTCCCCCTAAACTTTTAAGTTTTACAAACTTAGAAGTTTCTTTGATTTTGCAAGAAGAGAAAACTAATCATTATCAACATTCCTGCACACAGAAAATCATACAATAAATCAAATATAAAGGAGAATAAAAATCTACTATATCCAATTGAATCACATGCCTGCAGTGAGATCATATCATTTAAGATCAGCACATTAAAAGAAAATGAATGATGGATAGTCATAGACAGTGATTAAATCCTGATCAAGTGTGTTCCAGGTCAGCATTTCTGCAGCAAAGGAGACACGAGATTTAAGGATAGAAAATGAGTATTTTTGGCAAGATACTCAGCACACTAACTTTTTCAATTCTTGGATTGATTAAGGTACGATTAGATATGACATTATGTAAGTCACACTTAGACTTAGAGAGTTCAACCCTCATCAAGATATGCAAGAAATCACTTTTCTCAACTTGTTAACCTGACATATACTTATAACCAGATCTCATGTTTAGATTGTGCACATTGGCATCTTTTGCATCAAGTGAGAATATCCAGGTTTGTAATGACTTACAACAGAGGATATCTCGTCACTTCAGGTCTATGATGACTCATAACAGAGAAGTGAATAGATGCTTTAAATTATTAGAGCTCAATGGTTATTCATATCACCACCAGGTGTGAGTTTATGACTTAACAAGCGATCAGTCTGAGAACTCAACACTACTCATTGGTACTAAAATGGATAAACATGAATGCATGATTGAATTAGTTTGATCACAAGAATTTATTTTTTCAGTATAATTGCATGAGCATACCTGCACATCATATCTGATCACGTCAGACTTTATAAGCGAGTGAAGTATGCAACTGATCATAACTAATGTATCCATCATTTCTCACAAATTGCAAAGACAGATTCAGTCCTAAACACTTAACTAACAAAAAAAACTCTATTTTTGTGTTTTTTTTTATATTTTTCTATTTTGATTTTGCAATTTTCTATTTTTGTATTTGGTTTTTCATTTTCTATTGAACATACACACATAATATATACCATCAGGCAGTTAGCTTTGATAGTTTCTCTATATTCAAGAGTGAGCTAAGGGAGGGTTCTTATCATTTTTAATGAATCAACCAACTCAATTAAACTCAAAACCAGTTTTTAAACATGATTACTAAGTCCAATTGACTCGACTAAATATTCAAATCGACCTGGTAAAAAGGCTTTTGTAAATAGGTCAGCCAACTGTTTTTCAGTTACGATTTGAATCAAAATGATTAAACCTTTTTCTGAGTTATCTCTGAGAAAATGATATCGAATTTCGATATATTTTGTTTTTAAGTGCTGGACAGGATTAACTGTAATAAACATAGCAGCAGTGTTATCAATGTAAATAGGGGTTTTAAGAAAATTGAACCCGTAATCCGGCAGTTGGTTTTGTAACCAAAGGATTTGAGAACATCCTGCTGATGCAGTAATGTACTCGGCTTCTGCGGTTGAAACGAAGACATTTGATTGTTTCTTACATTGCCATGAGACTATTCTGGGACCTAAAAACTGACAACCACCCGTCATAGATTTACGAACTTGGCAACATCCCCCATAATCACTATCTGTATATCCATGTAACTCGAAGTTTCCTTCATAAGGATACCATAACCCTAAAGCCGTTTTTCCTTTGAGATATCTGAATATTCATTTAACAACGATTAGATGAGATTCCTTCAGGTCAAATTGATACCTGGCGCAGACACAAATAGCATACATTATATCAGGTCTAGATGCAGTAAGATACATCAAAGATCTGATCATAGATCTGTATAGAGTTTGGTCAACTGATTTTCCTTTAGAATCATGTTTAATCTTGGTATTTACGTCAGCTGGAGTTCTGATGGATTGACAATCTTGCAGTTTAAATTTGTTCAAGAGTTTTTCAATAAATTTCTCTTGATTGATAAAAAATTCCATCTGCAGAATGCTTCACTTGAAAACCAAGGAAAAAGTTAATTTCTCCCATAGATGTAAGGCCCCGTTCCCGAAACGCTTACAGCTGGTCAATCATTGCACACAAAGCATAAAACATACATTAACTTTACTAAAACATTGCAGTGGAATTCTTTTAAACAAAACATTATATATATATATATATATAATTGCTTTTACAAAATAATACATCGTTGACAGATTTCAAAATAATACTCGTTGCATTACATCACAAAAACATTATAATTTAAACAACGGATGCCATCCAAAAATGCCATGTAGCTGCCCCGTGCCATCCTCAGCAACATTACCTGCCGACTGGAAACACATAAAAGTCAGTGTTGCTGAGTGAGTTCTAGTTTTATAAAATAAAATACTTTTCTTTCGTTTAAAACCATTCTTCATTACTTTCACATGTGATCATGCATCATACGTACACATAGATAATAATTTATTGTTATCTTCCATCGTCATTCGTTATCTTTCATTCCGTACATTTCATTCATTAACCTTCCTTTGTTCATTCCTTCCGGATCAATGTCATCATCTATACCCCAAACGTAGGCACAAAGCGCGTACTGGGCCGAAGTTTATCAGACTTCCATTCATTGCGCACAAAGCCTGGCACCAGCACCAGGGTAAGCGATAAAGATCCGGGTCAATCTCATGGATTGAATCCCTAAAGAGTCTTTTGTGACAACAGTCACTCACCTCAACCTTGGCTTACGAGTCTTTTGTGACAACACAGTCACTCACCTCAACCTTGGCTTACGAGTCTTTTGTGACAACACAGTCACTCACCTCAACCTTTGGCATACAAGTCTTTTGTGACAACACAGTCACTCACCTCAACCTTTGCTTGCAGGACTTTTCCATTCATTCATTCATTACTTCGTTAATGCATGCATTCTTTCATTCTTCATGTTCTCTTTTTCATTATCTTCCGCTTTACGTTACATAATACTTTCCATTTACTTCCATAATCATACCACGTAAAGCCACAGAAAAATAACATACATAACAAGGAACATAACATAAACATAACCATACCATACATAGCATCATCATCACATCACATATGACATCATAAAGTCAACTTACATTACCCCCGGGAACATCCCAAGTCAAAGCCTACACTTTACATTTTCCCCAAAATTTCAGAAAAATATTCTAAGGCATAGGCGCATGAGCACTATGCAGGCACATGGCCTTTCAGGCGTATGGGAACACTTAGGCGCATGGGGAACTTTCGGGCGCATGGGCACTATTTGGGCGCATGACCCAACACTTAGTCATTCTAGGCATTTCTAGGCGCATGGGCACTATGCAGGCGCATGAATGCCTAGGCGCATGGGCAATTTTGGGCGCATGGAACACTTAGCCAAATTCAGCCTATTCTAGGCGCATGGATACTATTCGGGCGCATGGGTTTTGGGCGCATGGGACTACACTTAGGTAATTTGACCGTTGGGCGCATGGGCCAATTTCAGGCGCATGGGCAACCAATTCTCACTATCAGCATCATAATCAGTCCCAACATCATCAATTCAACATGTTTTAACTTAGTTCTAGCATTAAAGCATCATAATATGAACATGGCATCATCATAACATCATAAATCACCCAAATCATAACCCACCCATATTCACACATACACATTCATACGGGTACAAAACCCATTTTCGTAAAAACATACATACATGCATTTCCAGCCCCAAAATCAGTTAAAACATGTAAAAAGGGGGTTCTAGAAACTCACCTTAGCAGCCCTCGAGTATGACTTCCTTCAACTCGTTTGCAAATGAGTTCAAACACCTAGAAACCCACCAAAAACACACACCTGAACACAACAAAACACACATAAGCATATAACCGAGGCATAGGCCGGCCAAGAACAACTTAAAACCAAGAATTCTTACCTTGAATTTGAATTCTCCTTCTTCTTTCTTCAAAGTCCGAAAATTCAGCTCTTCTCCTTTCTCTCTCTAGAAAATCCGGTTGAAGTGAAATGTGCAGGAAGGTGTGGGCGGCCATCACCTTTTTGCACTCACTTTTATTCTTTTTGTCCTTTTGACACATTTAGCCCCTCAACTTTGGTTAAATTGTGTTTTCTTTCTTTTTCTGCACATTTATTCTTTCTTTCTCATCTTTTAAAATTTTCCGGGTGTTACAAGTCCACCCCCCTTATATAGGTTTCGTCCCCGAAACCTGTTATTCCTCAAACAAATATGGGTAATGCTGCCTCATCTCTTCTTCAGTCTCCCACGTAGACTCGGATCCCTTCCTGTGCTTCCACTGTACACGCATAAGGGGAACCACTTTATTCCTTAACCTTTTCTCCTTGCGGTCAATGATTGCCACTGGTTGCTCCACATAATTGAGCCTTTCATCAACTTCTATCCTCCAATGGTACAACCATATCCTCGTCACCTAAACACTTCCGCAGATGAGATACATGGAATGTCGGGTGAATTCCACTTAACTCATCGGGTAACACCAACCTATAGGCCACCTTTCCTACTCGAGCAATGATTCGGAAAGGCCCTATGTATCTCGGGCTCAACTTGCCCCGCTTCCTGAACTGAATGATACCTTTCCAAGGTGATACCTTCAACATAACTCTGTCACCCACCTTGAACTCAAACGGTCTACGTCTCCTGTCGGCATACGACTTCTGCCTATCTTTGGCTGCCTTCATAAAGGCTTTGATCTTTTCGAGCTTCTCAGTCGTAGCCTCAATCACCTCAATACTTCCTAACTCCTTCTGACCAATATCACCCCAACAAACGGGTGTTCTACACCTCCTACCATATAGCATCTCATAAGGGGGCATACCAATACTGGCATGATAACTATTATTATACGAGAACTCAGCTAATGGTAAGTGGTCATCCCAACTTCCTCCAAAGTCAATGACGCATGCCTGAAGCATATCTTCTAGCATCTGAATAGTCCTTTCCGACTGACCATCCGTCTGAGGATGATAAGCCGTGCTAATGTGTAACCTCGTCCCTATAGCATCATGGAATTTCTTCCAAAACTTAGATGTAAACCGAGTGTCACGATCAGAAACAATAGACACCGGCACATAATGACGAGTTACAATCTCTTTGATGAATAGATCTGCTAATCTTTCAGAGGAGTACATCTCGCGGATCGGTAGAAAGTGGGCACTCTTTGTTAAACGATCAACTATCACCCATATGGCATCATATCCTTTCACGGTATGTGGTAACTTCGTAATAAAGTCCATGGTGATATGCTCCCACTTCCACTCCTGTATATCCAATGGTTGGATCTTCCCGTACGGCTTCTATGCTCGGCCTTCACTTGCAAGCAAGTAAGACACTTACTCACATACTCCGCTACATCGCGCTTCGTACCCGGCCACCAATAATCTTTCTTCATATCTTGATACATCTTTGTAGCACCAGGATGAATGGAGTATCGAGTCTTATGAGCTTCATCCATAATCCTCCCACGTAAATCCCCATAACGAGGGATCCACATCCGTCCGAATCGGGTTCTAACACCAAGAGTGTTTTCACCCAACTCCGCAACCATACCTCTCATCCTTTCGGGGTTAAGACGTTCTTCCTTCAATGCCTCGTCTTGAAACTCCTTGACCTGCTTCATCACATCAGAGGTCATAATCAACTAATAAGCCTTCACCCGAATCGGCTCGGGTCTCTCCTTTCGGCTTAGGGCATTCGCCACTACGTTGGCCTTGCCTGGATGGTAATGGATCTCGCAATCATAATCCTTTATGAGCTCCAACCATCGCCTCTGCCTCATGTTCAGGTCCTTTTGCTCGAAGAAGTACTTCAAGCTCTTGTGGTCCGTGAAGATTGTGCACTTCGTTCCGTATAGGTAGTGCCTCCAAATCTTTAGTGCAAAGACCACAGCTGCTAACTCCAAGTCATGAGTAAGGTAATTCACCTCATGAACGTTCAATTGTCGGGATGTGTAGGCTATAACCTTCCCTCGCTGCATCAACACGCAACCCAACCCCGAGCAAGAAGCATCCGAATAGACCACTAAGTCCTCGCTTCCTTCGGGTAATGATAAAACTGGAGCTTGAGTCAACCTTGGTTTTAACTCCTCAAAAGCACTCTCTTGAGCTTGACCCAATACAAACTTCACATCCTTACGGGTCAACTTAGTCAACGGAGAAGCTATCTTAGAGAAGTCTTGAATCCCGCCAACCCCAAGAAACTACAAATCTCGGATGGCGTCTTTGTAGAGTTCCATTGCATCACCGCTTCCACCTTTTCCGGGTCCACCATGATCCCTTCCAGATTCACCACATGACCCAAAAACCAAACTTTGCACAACCAGAACGCGTACTTGGAGAACTTGGCATACAACTTCTCTTTTCTCAACGTCTCTAACACTTCCCGAATGTGACCGGCATGCTCCGCCTCACTCTTTGAATAAATCAAGATATCATTGATAAACACAATCACTGATTTATCCAACATCGGCCGACACACTCGATTCATCAGGTCCATAAAAGCAGCTGGCGCGTTGGTCAAACCAAAAGACATAACGAGAAACTCGTAGTGTCCATAAAGCGTGCGAAAAGCTGTTTTAGGAATATCTTGCTCCTTCACCTTCAGCTGATGGTAGCCAGATCGAAGATCTATCCTCGAGAACCAACTGGCACCTTGGAGCTGATCAAACAGGTCATCAATCTTCGGTAATGGAAACCGATTCTTCACCGTCAACTTGTTCAGCTCGTGGTAGTCTATGCACATCCTCATACTACCATCCTTCTTCTTCACAAATAAGACCGGAGCACCCCAAGGAGAGATACTCGGTCTAATGAACCCCTTATCAAGCAACTCCTGCAGTTGCTCTATCAATTCCTTCATCTCGGTTGGAGCCAACCGATACGGTGCCTTAGCAACAGGTTGAGCACCGGGTATCAAGTCAATCTGGAACTCAATCTCACGGTCCGGTGGCACACCTAGTAAATCTTCTGGAAACAGATCTGGGAACTCAAACACAACCGATACATCTGACAGTTATGGTGTTGGCGTATCTACATCCTTCACGTAGGCCAAGTAGGCACTACATCCACGCCCCATGCACTTTCGTGCCACCGCCATCGAAATCACCTTCGGGATAGTCATAACTCGATCACCGTAGATCGTCACCAAACTCCTGTCGGGCGCTGTCAGTCGAATCATCTTATTACGACATATGATATTTTCCTCGTAGTCCGCCAACCAATCCATTCCTAGGACTACGTCAAATCCGCCTAAGGTCATCACAAACAGTCTAGCAGGAAACTTATGACCTTCTAGTTCTATATCATAACCTTCTATCAGATCAACAATCCTGGTAGACTTACCTATGGCAGTTTCTACATTGAAGGGCTCATCAATACTTCTACTACTAACAGGCAACTTAGCACAGAAAGCAGCAAAAATAAAACTCCTACTAGCACCTGAATCAAATAACACAGAAGCAAGAGTTTGGTTTACTACAAACGTACCTGACACAACATTGGGGTCCGTCCTAGCCTCCTCCCTGGTCATCGTGAATGTCCTAGCGCTAGCTTTCTGCCCTTTAGTCCCGGCTATTTTCTTCGGCCCAGAACTCTCAGCCCTCAGCTTCTTGCATTCCCTGACCATGTGGCCCTCCTCGCCACAGTTATAACACCTCCTTACCCTGCAGTCCTTCGCCACGTGTCCTGTCCTCCCATACCGGAAACAGACATTGGATCCCAACCTACACTCTCTGGTGTGCTCTTTCCCACATTTGCCACACCTTTTCGACCGCGCACCGGGTGTGACCACACATCGGTCATCCACCCTCGCAACTTTGTTGTTTGGAGCGGCCCCGCCACGTCCAAACCTCTTCCCATTCCAGTTCCGGCCACCACCACCCTTCTTGCTCACCTCAGCCACCACCACTTTCCTCTCGTCATACAGCCTTCCTTCCAGATCGACCACTGACCTGAACGTGCTCGGCCGGGCGGCGATCATATGCTTGCAGATATCCGCCGGCAAGCCCTGAATATACCTGTTGATTTTTCATGACAGAGGTGCCACCTGATCTGGCACCAACCGTGCCATCTCGTTGAATTTAATGATGTATTGCTGATGCATCATGGTTCCCGCCTCCAGATGCAGGAACTCCCTCTCAACCTTGTCTAGCTCCCTATGAGGACAGAAATCCTCGATCACCAGTTTCTTCAACTCCCTCCACCTCATCCTGCCAATCGCCCTACTACCCTCGGCCTGGACAATATTGTCCCACCAACACAGGGCCGAGTCCACAAATGAGTGGGTGGCAAACTTCACCTTCTGATCTTCCCGGCACTCGCTGATATCTAGAACAGCTTCCATCTCTCTCACCCACCGGTGAGCAGCACCAGCAGTGCCATTCCCGTCAAAAGTCGGGGGCTTGCATCTTTGAAATGCCCCATAGTTACAGCCTCGTGCTGCCTCTGGCATAGGCTCTTCTTTTTCTTCCTCATCAGTTGAGACAACCGTCTCAGTCTTCGGTTGCTCTCTCCCTCCCGAGGACCTGTCCCTCTCCTTCCTTTCTCCTTCTCGCACAGCTTTGATCACTTCAGTCACCATAGATGGTAAGATCGTTTGCATGACCTGGTGAACCTCTTCCACCACCGCCTCCTTCACTGAGGCCCTTAAGTTAGCACTCTCGTCACCGCCCTTCGGATAAGGGGTCTCGGGCTCTTCATGAGCCACCTCTTCAGTTGGAGGCCTTCCTCTTGTGACCCGCGGTCCAGCACTACGTCCACCACGACCTCCACCTCTAGAAGCCTTCGAAGATCTACCACCAGCCATCCTCTAACATGCTATAAGATTCAAACACTAACATGGTCATTCAAGGTAATAGCTCAGTTTATGTCAAGTATAGTAAGTCCCTAATTACAGTGGCCAGTTGTGATTAGCCACTTACTTTACTCTTCATACCCCAAGCATTTCCTATCCTGACTACATCAGTATCTAAATCTACTTAGAAGCACATAAACCACATAACATGCACTCATAATACCAGTTAACATCAAGAAAATACCTGATGGCACGTAGCTACTCCGACTGGCATCCCTTCCCTTTGTCCCATTTTCAGTTTAAGTTTTGGTTTCTTTTGAAAATTTTAACCCGTTTCACTTAAACCTGGCTCTGATACCAACTGGTAAAGCCTCATTCCCAGAACGCTTACAGCTGGTCAATCATTGCACACAAAGCATAAAACATACATTAACTTTATTAAAACATTGCAGCGGAATTCTTTTAAACAAAACATATATATATATATATATATATAATTGCTTTTGCAAAATAATACATCGTTGATAGATTACAAAATAATACTCGTTGTATTACATCACAAAAACATTATAATTTAAACAACGGATGCCATCCAACAATGCCAAGTAGCTGCCCCATGCCATCCTCAGCAACATTACCTGCCGACTGGAAACACATAAAAGTCAGCATTGCTGAGTGAGTTCTAGTTTTATAAAATAAAATACTTTTCTTTCGTTTAAAACCATTCTTTCATTACTTTCACATGTGATCATGCATCATACGTACACATAGATAAGAATTTATTATTATCTTCCATCGTCATTCGTTATCTTTCATTCCGTACATTATTCAAAACCTTCCTTCGTTCATTCCTTCCGGATCAATGTCATCAGCTATACCCCAAACGTGGGCACAAAGCGAGTACCGGGCCGAAGTTTATCAGACTTCCATTCATTGCGAACAAAGCCTGGCACCAGCACCGGGGTAAGCTATAAAGATCCGGGTCAATCTCATGGATTGAATCCCTTACGAGTCTTTTGTGACAACACAGTCACTCACCTTAACTTTGGCATACAAGTCATTTATGACAACACAATCACTCACCTCAACCTTGGCTTACGAGTCTTTTGTGACAACACAGTCACTCACGTCAACCTTGGCTTACGAATCTTTTGTGACAACACAGTCACTCACCTCAACCTTTGGCATACAAGTCTTTTGTGATAACACAGTCACTCACCTCAACCTTTGGTTGCAAGACTTTTCCATTCATTCATTCATTACTTTGTTAATGCATGCATTCTTTCATTCTTTACGTTCCCTTTTTCATTATCTTCCGCTTTACGTTACATAATACTTTCCATTTACTTCCATAATCATACCACGTAAAGCCACGAAAAAATAACATACATAACAAGGAACATAACATAAACATAACCATACCATACATAGCATCATCATCACATCACATATGACATCATAAAGTCAACTTACATTACCCCCGGGAACATCCCAAGTCAAAGCCTACACTTTACATTTTCCCCAAAATTTCAGAAAATATTCTAAGGCATAGGCGCATGAGCACTATGCAGGTGCATGGCCTTTCAGGCGCATGGGAACACTTAGGCGCATGGGGAACTTTCAGGCGCATGGGTAGTATTTGGGCGCATGACCCAACACTATGCAGGCGCATGAATGCCTAGGCGCATGAATGCCTAGGCGCATGGGCAGTTTTGGGCGCATGGAACACTTAGCCAAATTCAGCCTATTCTAGGCGCATGGATACTATTCGGGCGCATGGGTTTTGGGCGCATGGGACTACACTTAGGCAATTTGAACTTTGGGCGCATGGGCCAATTTTAGGCGCATGGGCAACCAACTCTCACTATCAGCATCATAATCAGTCCCAACATCATCAATTCAACATTTTCTAACTTAGTTCTAGCATTAAAGCATCATAATATGAACATGGCATTATCATAACATCATAAATCACCCAAATCATAACCCACCCACATTCACACATACACATTTATACGGGTACAAAACCCATTTTTGTAAAAACATACATACATGCATTTCCAGCCCCAAAATCAGTTAAAACATGTAAAAAGAGGGTTCTAGAAACTCACCTTAGCAGCCCTCGAGTATGATTTCCTTAAACCCGTTTGCAAATGAGTTCAAACACCTAGAAACCCACCAAAAACACACACCCGAACATAACAAAACAGACATAAGCATATAACCGAGGCATAGGCCAGCCAAGAACAACTTAAAACCAAGAATTCTTACTTGAATTCGAATTCTACTTCTTCTTTCTTCAAAGTCCGAAAATTCAGCTCTTCTCCTTTCTCTCTCTAGAAAATCCGGTTAAAGTGAAATGTGCAGGAAGGTGTGGGCGGCCATCACCTTTTTGCACCCACTTTTATTGTTTTTGTCATTTTGACACGTTTAGCCCCTCAACTTGGGTTAAATTTTGTTTTTTTCTTTTTCTACATATTTATTCTTTCTTTCTCGTCTTTTAAAATTTTCCGGGTGTTATAATAGAATTCATTTGAAAACGAGACTTCATGATTTCTTCAAATTCATTGCACAACTTTGGACTTGTAGAACCAAATATGATATCATCAACATACACTTGAACACATAAGAGATCATTAGCATCCTTCTTAATAAACAAAGTAGGATCGATTTTCCCTTGCGTGTATCCATGTTGGATCAGATGTTGTGATAACGTTTCATACCAAATTCGAGGAGCTTGATGCAGACCATACAATGCTTCGCTAAGCTTGTACACACGATGAGGATATTCTGAATCTTCAAAACCTGGAGGTTCCTTGACATACACATCATCGATGATTAGTCCATATAAGAAAGCACCTTTAACGTCCATTTGATACACCTTGAATTTCATGAATGATGCATAAGCCAGAAAGACATGAATTGATTCAAGTCTTGCAACTGGAGCAAATACTTCATCATAATCTATTACTTCTTCTTGGGTGTAACCTTGTGCAATGAGTCTCTCTTTGTTACGAACAACAATTCCCCGATCGTCTGTTTTGTTTCGGAACAACCATTTTGTGCCTATGGCATTTTCTCCTTTAGGTAAATCCACAAGCTTCCACACTTCTTGTTTATGAAATTGCAATAATTCTTCTTGCATTGCTTCAATCCAACTATTGTCCTTTAATGCTTCAGTGATTTTTTAGGAACAATTTGAGATAGAAAACACGAGTATAAGCAGAGGTTTGCTTGTTCTGAATGACTTCTCATTGTTCTCTCATTCAATGGACCGATAATCTGAGATGTAGGATGGTTCTTGTGAACACGAGATGTTGGAAACTCATTCACTTGAATATGAACATCCAGATTCGATTTCTTCAAGTCGGAAAGCTGATGCAATAAGTTTGAAGAATGTGGATTGAAATTAGGAACTTGAGTCAGTGAGTTGATAAAGTAATCAAGATTATCTGTAACAACTACATCATCAGAAATCAATGATGTTCCGGACTCAGGTTGTATAATTTAAGGACCATCATTAGGAATAGGTTGTGGAACATTGGTATTTTCAGACAAGGAATGTTCTTGAGCTTGTTGAGGTTGATCATAAGTTTCAAACTAAAATATAGGATCTTTAAAAAAAGAGAAAAATGGATAATCTAGGCTTGAGTCATCCATATCTTCAGAATCAGAATCATCCCTGAATGATCCAAGATCTCCTTCTTATTTCTTCTTCTGACCTGTATATTCAAACAAGTTAGAATTGAAAGAGATTGACAAAGAATCTAAATCAAATAACCAAGCTGGACCATTTGCAACTGATGGAAAAGAGTTTTCCAGAAATTTAACATTGAAAGTTTCAAGTATAACATTTGTCCTAGAGTTGTAAACTCTAAAAGCTTTTGAAACCGATGAATATCCAACGAAAAATCCTTCATCAGATTTTGCATCAAATTTTCCTAGCTAATCACTTGAATTCAAAATCAAAACTGGACAACCAAAATATTTAAGAAAATCTATATTAGGTTTCCTGCCAAACATCAACTCATAAGGAGTTTTCTGTTTATCTTTCACAAGCAATGTTCGATTTTGCACGAAATATGCAGTGGATATGGCTTCATCCCAGAAAGTGATTGGAATTTTGGCATCTACTAACATAGATCGTGCTGCTTCAATCGAAGTTCTGTTTTTCCTTTCAGCAACTCCATTTTGTTATGGAGTTCTAGGAGCACTGAACTGACGAGCAATACCTTTTTCTGCACAAAATCTATCAATATTAGCATTTTTAAATTCCGTTCCATTATCACTTCTAATTATTTTCACCTTTTGTTCTAATTGATTTTATACTTTAATGATGAATTCTTTTAATAATTCAGTCGTTTCAGATTTAGCATGCAAAAAGAAAACCCATGAAAATCTTGTAAAGTCATCAATGATAACTAAACAGTAAGATTTCTTTCCAATACTCCGTACATTTATAGGTCCGAATAGGTCCATGTGCAACATCTGGAGAGGCTTGGAATTTGAATTTATCAGCTTGGACTTATAAGACGCTCTGTGTTGCTTTCCTTTTAAACACGCTGAGCAGTGATCTGTTGTAGAAAACTTCTTTGTTGGAAGACCTACTACATGATTTCCTGCTACAAGCTTATTCATATTCTTGAAGTTGGAATGCCCGAGACATCTATGCCATAACTGGCTTTCAACATTTGATGCTTGAGCAATTAGGAATGTTGTTTCTGTAGATGGATCTACTTGAGACATATCTAACTTGTATACATCTCGATCACGAACAGCTTTAACAACTACCCATTCTTAGCTTATCTGAAAACCTGGCTTCAAAATATAATAAAAAGAGTCATCAAATAGAACAAAATAAGATTTGTCAGAAATATGGAAAACACTTAAAAGATTAAAGTTCAACTGTGAACAGTAGTTGACTTTATCGAAGCTAATAATCCCATTGGACACCGTTCCTTCTCCTGTTATTTTTCCACCTGCATCACCTCCGAATGCAACATGTGCACCATCTTTTAACTTAAAATCTTGAAGCAAGGCATGATTGCCTGTCATATGCCGGCTACACCCACTATCAACATACCATGTGTTAATAGGTCTTCTCGGGCGTACCTGCATTTCAAAAAGAATTAATTTGAGTTATCAACCCAAGCCGAGATGGTCTTGGGCTTGCCAAATTTATCAACAATGGTAAACTGTTTAAAGTGAAGCTTTTTCAAATCAGGCTTATCGTTAACAAATTTACCAATTCTGTTTCTTACAATTTTTTTTATTATCTTTGATTTGTTTTGTCCTTAAAACATTATAACGTTTTTCAAGATCATCATCAAGATTTTTCAAATCATCAAACAAAAATTTTTTTTTACCGAACTTCCTGCCATTCATTATCACAGATCTTGGAATGAATTTTCCTTGATTATACTGTCTTGGTTTTGCAGCATAAGAATCATCATAAACAGAATCATTTCTTCGAAAAGATCTCAAGCTTAAGGAAGGTTGTTTTGTCAATCTTTGAAAACCATCACTTTGATTTCTTTGAAATTGTGGATTGACATATCCATTTCTTAACTGTGGATTAACATATCCATTCCTCGGCGAGTTCTTACTGAAGTAGCAATTCTTAGTTTTGTGAGTTGTTTCATAACAATAGGTACAATATTTGTTGAAATAACAATCAGCTGTTGAATGGTTTTCATATCACAAATGTGACAGTACCTGTTAAATAAACATTCTTCAGTCTTATGATTGTACATATCACATATATTACAGTATCTTTGTTGAAATTTAAACATCTGTTGATTAACTTTTGATGTGGAGGCCACATGTCCTCCTTGTTTTGATTTAGGAGTTGACAAGTTAATCGCTTGTTTTTTATTTGAAAGTTTGTTGTTTTAAAATTTGGGTTTTGACTTTTGCTCATAATCACTATTCCTTGACTCTTTAGATACAAATCTTTTGTTGATAGTGGAAGACTTAGGAACTGAACATGTTTTTAGATCAGAATTAGATCTGTTCTTTGAGTTAGATTTGATTTCTAGAATTTTGTTCATGTCAAAAGTACCCGTAGATACAAACTTTATTGGTTTAAACTGATTAGTTTGATTTGTTCTTTGAGTTTGATTGTTTTTAGAAGAGTTAGATTTAGCATTTTTCCTTCTCCTTCTTTGTATCTTGTTAGAAAATGTTTGCTTTGGGATTAAACATATTCAGTAGACGACTCTTTTGCATTTTCTTTATCTTTTTGTTCTTTTTACCATTTAATGAAATCTGGATTGTTTAATCTGTTAGAAAATGAATCTTCAGATGTTAATTCATCTAGTTTTGCTTTCTCTTTATTCTTTGAGTTTTGTTTCTCATTCTTTACCATCACTTCTTCAATAACAGACTCTTTTGGAACAAACATCTTCTTATTCTTTAGTCGTAGTTCATAAGATTTTACTTTTATAGGATGACCAGTTTAATCTTCTCTGAATCTTGTTCCTCGAATATCTCAATATTTGTTTTCTCTTCATCACTTTCACAATTCTTTTTCTTGTTTTGAAAGGATTTTAGCTTAGCTTTATTTTCAGTTGAGTGATCATGTGTGTTAAAGTTTTCTGGTAGAGTGTTTGTGATAGATTCAGGCATTGGTTCATGTGTAACTCCTAGACCTATTTTGTTTTTATCTTTCCTCTCACTTACCAGCTGTTCTATAATAGTTTTAGAACTTTTAACTTTAGCTAGATCCACCTGAGTTGCAGCATGAGATATTTTTTTTCTTCTAAATTCTTTGTCATCTCTTCAAGTTGTTTCTTTACAAGTTCAAGTTCTTTTAGAGTTTTATTCCATGAGGTTTGTAAAGATAATATCTTTTCATCAAAGACTTTGTGATCATTTTCAATTTGTTGTGCATTACTTCTTCTTGTTTAAGTTTATCACAGATCTTATATGAATATGTTCTATAATGCTCAACTCGATCAAAACATGCTTTTGTGCACATTTTCTCTCTGACTTCAACAGAAATTTCAGGATAACTTGAAGATGAAGTCTCAGAGTCAGATGATGGATTCTCAACCTTTGGTTGGTCAGACTGAGCCATAAGTGCAATCTCTTCTAAATCCTGTTTTGGGTCAGATTTGTCACTCCAGTCATAGTCTTCATCATCATTTTCTGAATCATTATCAGCCTTTGGATTATTATCTTCAGACCAGTCTTCATTTTGAATATCTACAACAAGAGATAAACTAGAGGTTAGATCAGCTGTAAATTGTTCAGCATAAGCACTCCAGTCATATCCATCTTTAATGCTAACAACAAGAGCTTTCTTTGGCTCTTCAGATGATTTTGATTCATCTTTAATTTCTGGCATAGGAAGACTCTGATAAGGATTTTGGAAGGTTTTCTTAGAATGTTGATGATATCTTTGACTTCTAGAACCTGCTTGACTATTTCCTCCTTGGTTTCTGGGAGCTTTACATTCTCTCGAGAAATGACCATAGCTGTTGCAGTTGAAACACATTGATTTTGATTTGCAAAGCCAACAGTTTTGTTAGCACTTGGCTTGTAGTTCCTGTTAACATAAGAGTGTTTCTGGGTTCTATAAGCAATCATCACCATCTGCCAGTTCAAGCCATCTCTTCCACATCATCAGGATCCATCTCGAACAAATCCTACAAAACAAGATCTAATTGTGTTAGATGACTACCTTGATAAGCTTGAAAACTTGCCATAAAAACAGTAAAAGCAGATTTAGAGTCATCATCCTATAAAAAGATATTAATAACATCTTTAACTTTGCTAGTTTTAGCAGAGTTAGAAGATGGAGTCTCAGTTTGAGGTTTAGGAGTTTGAGTTTTAGGAGGAGACTGAGATTGAGGTTGAGTTGTGTAAACAGGAGCACTTGTGTAAGAAGAATCTGTAAAGAAACCAACTCCAACAAACAAATCACCCTCTTCTTCTGGAGTATTATTATCTTTGGCTAGAAAAGCATTCTCCACTGTGTTAGCTGGAGATGCAACATACTGAGACAATCTTGGAAATCATTGTTTCTGGAGCTCTCATCAATCTCAACTGATTCAATCTTGGCAATCAAAACATCTAGATCCATAGGAAACTTTTTAGTATGCTTTAACAGTGTAACTGTCTATTTCCATGAAGATGGAAGAGCATTAAGAAGTCTGTAGTTTAGATATTTTAGATCATTTTTGATACCAGCAGTTGAGATCTCAGTAGTTAGTTGCATAAATCTGTTCATCTGATTGATTGTTTCACCAGAAAGATGCTCAAATAACTCCAATTGCCTCTTGAGTTTCTGCTTCTTGAGATCTTGTATCTCTTTACCACCTTCACAAATGATTTTCAAAGCCTTGTACATAGTGTACCCAGTTTGATAACCATCAAGTCTAGTCAAGACTTCTGATGGTAATCCCTTACACATCAGTGAATAAGCTTTGATATCATTCTTTACTTTCCTTAAGTCATCACCTTGCAGACCATCCTCAAGATAAGGTTCTTGAGAGTCTTTTGTGTAAACAAATTCTCTATCAGGACCATCAGATGTAATCGGGATATGAGGTCCTTTCTCTATTGACTTCCACAAGTCAGTGTCAAAAGAATTTAGATGATGCTTCAGTTTTAAAGACCAGTTCTTGAAATCAGCTCTGTTTTTTAGCTTTGGAACCCTGTTCTCAGAATCTTCAGACTTAACCATTTTGTATTTTTGAATTTAAGAAAAATACTTGTTTTTGTTGTCTTTAAGTGTAAACTGATAAGTCTGAAAGCTGATGCGCCTGAATAGTTGACAAGCGCCTACACAGTTCTCAAACACCTGACTTTGAAGTAGCAATGCCCAAGGGAATGCTTAGTAGAATTCAAAAAAATGCCCAACTGAAATGCGGCTGAACAGTTGAAATGCGCCCAAACAGTTGTTAAACGCCTGGGGTCCAAAAAGTTGAAATGCGCCTAGAATTACTTTGTTTCTGCAAAGTCACCAAGTGTCCAAACAGTCTCAAAAAGTCTCAACAGTGGTCAAACGCCTTATCTGAAACGTCTACACAGTATCAAACTGCCTAAATAGTGGAAATACGCCTAGATACTCGGACAATTTTCAGCAGTTTTCAACCATCATGCGCCTAAATCATCAGCTTCAAAGAACTCAGATCTTATGAAAATCTTCAAAACTTGATTAATTGATCTAAAAACTTCCAATTTGGTAGTAATTAGGTCGATTAGCAATCCTTAATCCTCAATTTGCTCAAACAACAACAAATCAGTATTCTGATTGAATTTCAGTCTGAATATGAAGATTAAAGTTCGAACACTAATTCTATCAATTTCTCAGATTTGAACGAATTGAACACGAAATTGTTATTCAAATCATGTTTCTATGGATGAAACACAACTGAAAACAACAATTAATTGATCAAATTGCAATCAATCATAGATTTTAAGTGATTCAAAGAGCTCAAAATGTCGATAAGCTCTGATCACTGAACCGAAGGCTCTGATACCAATTGATCGGTTCAAAAGGATCGAATATGTGATGATTTCATGATGAAATGATCAATTCAAACACAAAGTAATCAAACAAAAGCAATTACATAAAAAAATCATAGATTTCATTGATAGCAAATGCACAGATACAATGGGTAAGGGTTACAGTTCGTTCAACTGACTCTCATTGTTTCTTAGATCTGAGATGTCTAAGATCTAGTCTACCCTGCACATACATAAAATATCCTATTTATACTATCAAGAAACAAAGGAACATATATTTACAAATAAGCCCCTATACTATGACAAAAAAACAACATAAAGACAAAATGTTAATCTTTCAAGAAGTCTAACATCATCCTCTAACATCATCCTCGAAACCTGTAACTCCTCGAACAGCTGTGGGTAATGTTGTCTCATTTCCTGCTCAGTCTCCCACGTAGACTCGTACTTATGTCTGCACTGTACTCGTATAAGTGGAACCACTTTATTCCTTAGCCTCTTCTCTTTTCTGTCAATGATGGCCACTGGCTGCTCCACATAATTGAGCCATTCATCCACCTCGATGTCCTCGAGTGGCACAATCATACCATCTTCGGCTAAGCACTTCCTCAAATGAGATACATGGAATGTTGGATGAATTCCATTTAACTCATCGGGTAGCTCCAATCGATAGGCCACCTCTCCTACTCGAGCAATGATTCGAAAAGGCTGCTGGACTCAACAAGTGCATAAATGGATTAATGCTTTAAAGTATGATGCTTGCCATTATCAAACATATAACAAAGATAATGTGTTTTAACATCCAAACAATCATTTACTAACACATTAGCATCATTAACAATCATAACATTCACTAATGTGTGTTTAAATTTCTTTTTCAGAATTGTAGATAATAGAAATTTTGACAAGTACCCGCAGTGGATGAAGTAATAAAATGCGGATGAAGAAAGATCCAATGCGGATGAAGACATCCCACAGTGGATGAAGGTCAACATACAGCGGATGCAGACATCCCACAGCTGATGGACAACAGATAGTGGATACAAGTCCACAACGGATGTTCATCCACAGCGGATGAACACTCCACAACGAATGTGCATGCACAGCGGATGAACACTCCACAGTGGATGTTCATCCACAGCGGATGAACATCCCACAGCGCACAACAAACAAGCAAACACTTCACAGCGGACAACATCCAATGCATAGCGGATAAACAATCTTCTTCCATGGCGGATGACCAAAACATCCACAGCGGACGACCAATCATCACAGTGGATAGCTTGTAGACTTAGGATTATTTATGTAATTTTCATTTACATAAGGGTAGTTTAGTAATTGTATATAGCTATATGTATAGGCTATAAATAGCATTCTACCCTAATCGTTTTTAATCTTTTGAACAATCAATCAAACAAGCAGTTATTATTATTTTAGTGCATTCAATCACACACAATCACTCACACTCACTGATTTCATAGCATCTATCATGGGTTTCCGCACCGTGGTTTATGTTTGTTGATTATTGAGAGATTTTGAAAAGATCCTTGGGGGGAATCAACCAGTTCATGTTGAATATTGTTCTAATATGTTCATGTTCAACATGTGTTAAGTTGATTTCATCATGTGGTATCAGAGCTTTGGCTAAAATCATTCATTGATTTTCGATCCTCTCAATCAACAAGATGATTTCAGTGGTTCATTAGCTTCAAACCATACATTTACGAGCTGAAAATACATCATAAAAACCTTCTTCTACTCTTAACATTCATCAAATGCTTAACAAACATTATTTCTTAATCTATTTTTGGGCATTGTGAAGAAGTTTGTGTGGTTTTAAAACTCTAAACATCATTCATACACTTGTTTTCATTGTGTTCATCATCAAACATTCTCTGAAAACTCATTAGAATACATGGGTAATCTCTAATATAACAATACATGGGTATTGTTCTATTTGTTTTCAACATTCAACAACAGTTCTTAACAAAAAAAAAATCATCTCATTACCTTAAAATCTTATCGGTTTTGAAGGGTTTTTGATAAAAAGTGTTCAAGTACTATTTCATTCAATTTTCATCAAAACATACATTGTTTTGAATAGTTTGAATCGTTCAGATTGTTTAAAATCATCATATTCTTGTGAAAAACTCACTAACATCGGTTTTTGTTCTTCAATCAACAAACTGATTGTTAATTTAGTGAAGAATAGCATAGTCGCCACCAAAAACCCTAGAACAAACCCTAGGTTTTTTTTTGCAAAAACCTTCACCATCTATGGAGATTGTGTTGGTTCATCAGAAAATTCAAAGAAGATCCGTAATCTTCCTTTGAACTTTTTCAAAAAGTTACTTTTTCAAAAAGTAACTTTTTCAAAAACTAATCTGTTAAAAACATTTTTGTGTTTTTTTTAGGGTTTTGACTTTCTTTTGACCGCATTAATTAGAAAGTTGACATTCCTTTCACAAAATATTCGCTTCCTGACATTGGATTTGAAGTGACATATCATTAGATTTTAATTAATTAATTAATTTCTTTTATTTGGTAAATCTAATTAGAAAAAAGGTTTATCAACAACAAACAAATCCTAAAGACCTTAGGATTAAACAAAGTTAGCACCAGGCTAAACTCATCAAACAAATTTAACTTAAAATGTTAGGTTAAAATTAAACAATTATGGCTGATAATATTTCAGGTTCAAATAGTGGTCTAAAACCACCTAGACTAAAGAACAAGTCAGACTTCAAACAATGGAAGATCATGTTCAGGAACTGGATAATTTTTCAAGACCTTGATTTATGGACTTTTATATCCGAGGGTCCTTTCATACATGTGACTCTTGGACCAGATTACTACATACAGAAGCCAGTTAGCTTGAAAAACATGGCTGCTGATGACCTGAAAAAGGTCAAAACAGACATGAAGGCTTACAGCATCCTTGCTATGACATTGCCTTCTGAAATTTTGACTCGTGTTGAAAATTTCAAAACAGCTCATGAATTGTGGAAAGTTCTTCATACAATGTGTGAAGGAAGTGAAGAAATATGGGAAATCAAGAAAGAGAAACTAAGAACCCAATATGAAACTTTCCATCACATCCAGGGAGAATCTATCCCACAACACCTACATAGATTTGTCCAGTTAGTAAATGAAATGATTGTATATGGACTGAAATATGAAGCTGTTGAAATCAACAAGAAGATGTTGCACACGGTGCCTGAAAGCTGGACTCAGTCAGTATCCTTGATGAAGGCAACATTGGATTTGGAAGTCCTATCCCTTGACTCTCTGGTAGCCAAGGTTGAAGCTCTGGAAATGGATGAAAAATCCAGAAATAACAATCACATTAGACATATAGAGGCTTACAAATTCAAAGAACCACAACAAACAGACAGTGCATTTTTGACAAGCACTGGAGAAGAAGAAGATGAAGAATTATTGAACTCTAGTGATACATCATTCTTTTCAGCACCTGAATCATCCAGCAACAAACATAAGTCTAAAAAGACTGGTGTGCATGCTGCACATGAAGCAACACCTCAGAGTAAATAACATCCACATACCTCTAGCTCAAACAAACAACCAAAACCTCAAACCAACAACATGCATAGACTTGAAAAGCCAATCGATGCTCTTACTATAATCCTGCAAAGTGAAGAGCAAAAGGCAGCTTATGCAGCCTTTTCTACAAGCTTTGAAGAATTTTTAGGTGCAAGTCTAACACCATCACAGATCATTCAGCAAGATTTGGATGAACTTCCACCAGATATGGTAGAAGAAATGGATCTTCAATGGTCCATGGCTATGATTGCATACAGATCTAAAAGGTTTCCGCAAAGAAATCAGGGATTGAACATGGACAAGAAAACCAGGATTGGTTTTTATAAGACAAAAGTGAGGTGCTACAGTTGTCAACTTTATGGGAATTTCTCAAGAGAATGCCAACAGCCAAGGGTTGACAGAAACACATATCAGGCACAAACATCTAGTAGTTATCATTCTAACAGACAGGTGCCACCTCCAATCAGCATTCCAGCTGTACCAACCCCACCACAAATCACACAGTACAGTCCAAATCAACATTCAAAATCTTCTGTAATGATAATCAAACAAGATGGTGAATGTGATTGGAGCCTATATGAGGCTGAAATTCCATCTCTAGATCATGCCCTTATGGCAGATATTGAAGATAAAATATCAGACATCCTGAAAGAGGTAAAGGAGCACCTCTGAACACAAGCATCTATTGATGAGGTCAACAGATATAGAGAGCATGCAGACAAACTTTCGAAGAAAGTTATAGAAACAAACATTTTAAATGAAATTTTAAAATCAGTACGTAAACAATATGCAACCAAAATACTTTCATTACAAAATGACTTAGATAAACTATGTCTGAGAAATTAACACTAGCAGCTCAAGTTGAGCATCTCTCTACATCATTGACTGAATCAAAAACATTGCATGCTGAAACTGAAGTAAAACTTCAGAAGTTTCAGGTAAGCAACAAGAAGTTCGAAGAACTTCTTGCTCAACAAAGGGTATTCAAAGACCCGTCAGGTTTAGGATATAACAAGGTCAGCCCACCTTACAATGATAATTATATTCCTTTACCTGACTCAATGACCAACAAACAGGATGAATCTCCTTACAGTCATGAAAAGACTAATGATTCCAAACAATCATCATCATCATCATCAAAATCAGCATTAACATCAAAATCACCTTTCATAAAATTTGTTAAAAGTTCAATATCACCACAAATTAAATCAACTAACTTTTATCAAGGAGAGAATAATGGATTTAATGAACAAACAACAGATGACGATGAAGATGATTTATTGGATGTTAAGCCAACTCAGCCAATTACTGAAACTCAAAAGGTTTCAAGTATGGCTGATACATCAAACAAACAAACGAAACAGATTAAAGGTTTTGATATCTGTTAAATTAGGCAAATAAAGGGAAAGGCAAAGCCATATTTCAGCCAAAACAACAAACAGTAACTTTTGAAATTCCCTCAAAATCAAATTTTAAGACAAAAGTTACTAACAAACAAACAAAATTAGAGTTACCATATTGTGAGTGGTGTGATCAATACACACACTCCATTGAAAAATGCAAGTATGGTAAATACTGCAAGTACTATCATATGAATAATCAAAGTACTGAAACATGTCATTTTCACAACTATTGTTCAATTTGTGAAAGAAATAACCACAGCACAGCAAATTTCTTTTTCAATAAAAAGAATAAAAAGCAAAACAAACAGGCTCAAGTTGAGAAATCAACTGAGAAACAAACAAGTGTTCAAATTAAAAACAAAGGAGGAGTTGTAAGACAAACTCCTCACCAAAAAGTTGTTTTAAATAGTGACAAAACATTTTATGACAATTTTAAACAACCAACAAGGAGACATAACTCTCAAAACAGACAATCAACAGACATTAACTCTTAAAGGAGAAGGGGTCAAAGTACTTCTCCTGACAGAGCTAAATACAACCAAAGGAACACTAGTGTACCTAGAGTTCCTAAACCATCAGACAGTGCCATATTAGAAGAAATTTGTGTTATAGGGAAAGACGGAAAACCCAAGACCATCATGGCTTGGGTTGCACCAACTAACTAATTTCTTTTCTTATGTAGGGACATCAAAGAAGGCCTGAAAACATTTGGTATGTTGACAGTGGATGCTCCCGACATATGACTGGAAACTGTTCCCTCCTTCGGGATTTTAAGAGCAAACATGGAGGTAATGTAGCCTTTGGAGGAGACAAGACATGTGGGAAGATAACTGGCAAAGGAACAGTAACTAATAGGTTGATTAGCTTTGAGAATGTCAACTACTGCTCCAATCTTCACTTTAATCTTCTAAGCGTATCCCAAATATGCGACAAAGGATATGCCACCTTATTTGACTCCAACAACTGCTACATCCTCAAGATGGGGTTTCAAATTCCAAAAGACTATATCCTTTTGAAAACTCCCCGTCATAACAATACATACATTGTTGATATGAATACTGTTTCAGCATCAACCCCTAAAACTTGTTTATTATCAAAAGCATCAGAAGATGTTTCCTAATTGTGGCACAGACGATTAGGACACTCTAACTTTAACATAATGAACCAACTTGTAAAAGGTGATCTAGTAATAGGTTTATCACAAAAAGAATTCTTATGTACAGACCATAGCATAGCATGTCTGAAAGGCAAACAACATAGAGTGTCCCATAAGTCAAAATTGGTAAACTCTAATAACACACCACTCAAATTGCTTCACATGGACCTATTTGGCCCAACAAACATCCTAAGCATAGGAAAGAAGCAATACTGTCTTGTTATAGTAGATGAATATACCAGATTCACATGTGTTTTCTTTCTACTACAAAAGTCAAAAACAGCAGACATAATAAAATCATTTATCACTAAGATTAAGAATCAATTAGATCTTAAAGTTAAATCTTTAAGAAGTGATAATGGTATTGAATTTAAGAATGACTACATTTCTTCTTTTTGTGCAGAAAAAGGAATTAGTCATCAATTCAGCATAGCAAGAACTCCTCAGCAAAATGGAGTAGCTGAACGGAGAAACAGAACCTTGATAGAAGCAGCCAGATCTATGCTAGCTGACTCTCTGTTGCCCATATCCTTTTGGGCTGAAGCAATCAACACAGCTTGCTACATACAAAACGGAGCATTAATCATCAAAGAACATTCCAAAACGCCTTATGAATTAATGTTTAAAAGAAAACCATTCATAGGATTTCTTAAGGCATTTGGATGTTCTGTATCAATATTAAACACCAGAGAACAATTATCCAAATTTTCTCCAAAAGCATACGATGGATTCTTTGTTGGATACTCTAGAAGCTCAAAAGCTTATAGAGTATACAATCCAAGGCTAAATATAGTGGAAGAAACAACAAATGTTGTTTTTAATGAACATTCTTTCACTAAGAAAGTCATTGGATCAAGCTGGCTATTTGATATTGATGCTTTAACTAAATCATTTGACACATCTTATTTTGATGTTTCAGATACCAAGGATAACCATGAGTATCCAATGGTTCCACCAACAACCATTGATGTTTCGTTAACTGCTGATCCTCCAAGGAGAACTAACAACACTCCTTGAAGTACAACAGTGTCAACTCCTCCAGAACAAACAAACACATCAAAAAGAACATCATCAAACACGCCATCATCTTCATCTCCTATGACCACCCAACTACAACCTCACAACCAAACAAAACCACATCAACCAACTAATGCTGAAGAAGATGATGATTACCACTCATTACCAGACACACATCATGAAGATGAAATCTTTGATTTCTTTCATAATTCACCTCAAACATTCAATGAGATCCCTCAGCCAGATAAACAAACAATTCCTGATACTCTTGCTCAACCATCATCCCCTTCTCAAACAATCACCAATTTTGATCCAAAAATTCCTGTTGATCAGATTCCAACAACAAGAGTTCACAAAGACCATCCCATAGAAAATATCAAAGGTGACCTCAATACCAGATTAACTCGAAGTCAATCTGATATAGCAAACATGTGTCTGTACTCCTGTTTCGTATCCCTAACTGTACCCAAAAACATCATTGAAGCACTCAAAGACAACAGTTTGATAGAAGCCATGCAAGAGGAACTACAACAATTTAAGAAGCAATAAGTATGGAAGCTGGTTGATCTACCTGAAGGTCAATATGCAATTGGCATAAGGTGGCTGTTCCGAAACAAAGCAGATGACAGAGGGATTGTCATAAAAAACAAAGCAAGGCTAATAGCCTAGGGTTATACTCAAGAGGAAGGCATTGACTATGATGATGTCTTTGCTCCTGTAGCAAGACTGGAAGCCATCCGAGTATTCCTTGCTTATGCCTCATCCAAGAGTTTCACTGTCTACCAAATGGATGTCAAATGTGTATTCCTCTATGGTAAGATAGATGAAGAGGTATATGTTGCTCAACCATAGGGGTTTGAAGATCCAGAATTCTCTCACAGAGCCTACAAGTTAGATAAAGCTCTGTATGGTCTTCATCAAGCGCCAGGAAGTGGTATTAAACGTTATCAAATTTTCTACTACAGAATGGATACACCCGTGGGAAAACTAGCGAACATTGTTCTTAAAAAGAAAAGAACAAGACTTGTTAGTAGTGCAAGTCTAAGTGGATGACATAATCTTTGGATCCACAAACACACATCTTTGCAAAGAATTTGAAACTCTTATGCAATCAAAATTCCAGATGAGCTTAATAGGAGAACTTACATTCTTCCTTGGTCTTCAAGTTCAACAAGCTGCTAAAGGAATTTTCATCAATCAAAGCAAATATGTGAATCAGATATTGAAGAAATACAACATGTCTGATTGCACATCCAACAAAACACCATTTGCAACTGGATTAAAGTTTGGACCCGATCCAGAAGGAAAATCAATGGACCAGAAACTTTATAGATCCATGATAGGTTCCCTGATGTACCTAACAGCAAGCAGACCAGACACCATGTATGCAGTCTGCATGTGTGCAAGATATCAAGCTGATCCCAAAGAATCACACATCAATGCAGTGAAGAGAATCTTTAGATACTTGAAAGGCAAATCAGCTCTTGGTTTGTAGTATCCCAAAGATGGAGTTTCTCTTTATATGCATACACAGACAGTGATTATGGTGGATGCAATCAAAACAGAAAATCCACTACCGGAGGTTGTTAGTTTCTTGGATCAAGATTGATCTCTTGGCAGTGCAAGAAACAAACAAATGTCTCTGTGTCAACAGCTGAAGCAGAATACATAGCTGCTTCTGTATGTTGTTCTCATGTGCTTTGGATTCAAAACCAAATGCTTGATTATGGCTTTAATTTTCTTCAAACACCAATACACATTGACAATTCTACTACCATGTTTATCACTGACAATCCTGTTCAACATTCAAAAACAAAGCACATAGAGATCAGTTATCACTTTTTGAGAGATTGTTCAGAAAAGGGTCTGATCAAGTTGATCAAAGTCCATACAGACAATTAATTGGCTGACCTATTTACTAAACCATTTGATTCAACAAGATTTGAATTTTTGGTTCAGTCACTTGGACTAATCAACTTTGAATAAAACAAGAAATGTTTTTCAAAATATTAAAATCAAATAATCTTGATTTTGTCAAAGTCCAAGTTTCTCATCAATCATGTATCTTTCAAAATCAAGATATCAAACAAACAAATCATTTTTTAAATATATTGAATCACACATACCGTTCATGAGAAATGATAGTACACTAGCATATTCTTCACTTGAGTTATTTTCCACTATTAAAGACTCACTGTACTTTGTTTGATATGTGGATAGGCTCAGCATGGGACACCTAACATCACATACAATAGTGAAGAACTAAATTCTCATGATTATATGGTCAAACAACACATCTTGGTTTATGGTGAGTATTAATCTATCCAATATAGGTTGCTTTTAAAGTAACTACAATACACCAAGTGAAACAGTTTATAAATTGCTCAATCATACAAGTGTCTCCTCTGTTATGATAATCATATACCTGGAGTACACCAAGGCATTCTTTGTTGTGCTAAGCACAGACCTAAATGACCTAAATCATGATCCAAAAAGATTCCCAAAGAGGAACACATCCATCATGGATGAACAATCAATAAAATCTTTAAGACAACATTCCTTGTGAATGAATCAAAAGAATCCCAAAGAGGATCAACTTCAAAGTAAAGTGAAAAAGAACCCAATAAGGATCAAACAACATGGATCAAATTGAGCATTTATACTCCTAAGTAGCTAGGTCTTAAGTATTGAAAGTGATTTCTAGCATATCTTGAGGAGGGTTGTACAAAACATACAATCAGATGTGGGGTACATACAACCCATATCAATCAACTCAAAACATGATAATCACTCACTGTTTAAATTAATCATTATTACCATGCATGAGTTTAAGTGGATCCAATACCTGCAATCAACATTGTATTAGTCCATGTCTATTCTAAAAAACATTCAAACCACTCAGTGAGAATTTTAGACTAGTATCATCTCATGGTCTGTGACACTGATTCATGATTCAACCAAGCAACACATTCATTTGTAAATAAGATTCAATATGATCTTACTAAGTGTTTAACAAACAAGCATTTGGACTTTGATAACTTCCACTCAAACACATATAAATTTTTTTCATTTTATAAAAGATTTTTATAACTATGCAAAAATTTAGGGGGAGAAATTGAATATAGAAACATCAAAGACAGTAGAATTATGCATGATTCATACATTTTAAAATTTGAAATTTTCAAATTTTTGTGTATTAAACAAAGCCATGTCTAGCCAGCACTAACAAACAGCAGGTTGACACACATACATTTTTTTTAATATTGCTTATGAGTGATATCTAAACATCCATATATTGAATATGTTAAAATTTCAATATTTTAACATACATTTTAAATCAAAGATTTAGACAAACATTTTGATTTAAACAAGTTTTATCAAACAAAATTTTCTTTCGGAAGTAAATTTATCAAACATATGCTTTGAAAGAAAGCATTTCAAAACAATCAAAAATCTAATTTTTTTTTTAATTTTTGACAACTGTTGTCATAGCGGACACACAAACATACATCCGTTGTAGCTACAGTAACCATCATTACATGCAAAATACACCAAGTGTATATAGCGAACAAAACAAACAAACATCCGCTATGCACTTGTGAACATACAAGTGTTCACAGCGCATGATGTTGACAAAACATCCGCCGTGAATACAGTGACATTCCACAGCGCATGACTAACTTAAGTCATCCGTTGTAGAAACAGAGCAAGTTATATAGCGTATGCACATAGGTAATCATACGCTGTAAACATTCACACATTTCATTCAAGTGTCCACAGCGCACGAACAAAGGTTCATCCGCTGTGAACAATCATCAAAATTTTCAAAGTGTCCATAGCGCATGAACAAATGTTCATCCGCTGTGAACAATCATCAAAACATTTCATGTGTCCACAGCATATGAACAAATGTTCATCCGCTGTGAACAAACAAAAAAATATTTGAAGGGTCCACAGCGCATGAAAAAATGTTCATCCGTTGTGAACACAGTACAACATTCAAGGGGTCCACAATGTACAATAAAAAATTGTACAGCGGACACGCTGTTCACACACCGCATGAGTAACTCACAGCGCACCACTTAAAATCAAATTTTTGAGTCACTATTCATAAAGCGTACGATCACTGTACCCACAGCAGATAAGTCTTTTGTCCGTTGTGTATATAAACACAACACTTGTAAATTTTTCTTTTCATCACGAGAGAGAGAGAGAAAAATCCAAAAAAAATTTAAACGTTATATATTGTGTTTAAACCCTTAAACCCTTGAAACCCTGTTCGATTAAAATCCTAAAATCATTATGATTTATCATCTGATTCACAATCAAATAGGTAAAACAACAACATTCTCATCATCAATCATTCATTAGAACATCAAATTGAGTGATTCACATTCATACACTGTTCGACGAAGTCGAACCTTGAACGAAAATCACACATGAATCTCTTGATGTTTATAAACAAAATCAAACATTGAATGAGTGTTTTATGACTTCAACTGAATGTATTAAGACTGTTGATTTGATGAAATTTGATTAATTGTTCGTCGGGTTCATGAACAGTCAGGGTGTTCATGCCAAAATCAACGAAACCCTATGTGTGATCTTTGAAAATGTTCCAAAATAATTAAAACATGTTATAACTTAGCAAACATTTTCATAATACAATAACAAACAAGTAAAGACAGTTAATTTGGCATGGCATTCATCACACAAACATTAAATGCATATTCATTCATGTGCATTAAATGGTTATTTTGACTTTAAAAGGTCAAACTGATATTCATGAACAAGCTGTTATGAAGTGAAATTGTTGTAAATATTGAACAAAACAACTTTTTGTGATAAAACAAACACATTAAAGAATCAAGTTGAATCAAAACAAATTGTTTCATACAAGTTTTTCATGACCAAAATAAAACAAATAGTTGACTTTGAATAAGTCAAACTATCTTATTTGGTAATACCATTCTATCATACATTTCAAACAAATCACATGTGTTGAACGTACAACATTTATCATTTTTCTACAATCAAAATAAGTCAATGAACACTTGATCTACATTTCATCAATTCAAACATCATACATTCATCTTATACAAGTTACTAACATACTCTTCTTTATATTGCAGATATGGAAAACTTAGTGTTTGTCAGAGATCATAACATATGTGCATTTCTCAATGCTAATTCATCTAAGGCAGAAAACTATAGAGACATGATCCATGCTATAAGGGAAACAAGGCTGGTTCATGCAATGACTACTAGACCAGACATTAATGAGGATCATATTGTCTAGTTTTGGACTCATGCACACTTGGAATAAGTCAATGATCAACAAGTAGTGGTCTCCTAAGTTCATAATCATCAGATTATTGTCTTTGAAGAAGTAATCAGGAGAGTACTTCAATTGGGTGAAGAAGATGGTCAAGGTCCAGTTGAGTTTGATGAAAACTATGTTTTACATGTTTTCAGACAGATTGGTTATACAGGAACCATTGACAAGAAACAAATCAAGAAGTCATAAATGTGTGGCCAATTTAGATTCCGCATGCATATAAACCAAAAGACAATGACAAACAGAAAGATAGGCTGCGATGCCACTTCATTAAGAAGCTCTTCTGCCATAGCAAGCATTATAGCTAGAAGACCATTCAACTTTGCTGCACAAGTATTGAATGGGATGGTATAAAACTTAACAGAGGTCAGGAACAAATTTCAGATGTTTCCAAGATTCCTTCAAATGATCAAGTCAAGCTTGTATAATGGAGATGAGGTCCATGTTCCACCGCACATGATGGATTATGATCTCCCAGTGCCTGATGTATTCCTAAGAATACCTGACCAAGATGATCCACACATGATCTTTCAGCATGAAATACACCAAGCTCCAATCATACAGCCAGCCCTAATCATTCAAGAACAACCAATCATTCATCCTGACCTAATCATTGAAGAAGAAATCCAACAACAAGAAAACATTCAGTTGGAACACCAATTCCCTCATTCACCTCAAAGCCCAAACCTTTCTGATCAACAAACATTATCATCTCTGTTAAGAGATATTGATACAGCCTTGGAAGAACAATCTAATGAACAAGAAGAAGTGAGCACTTCTACACACCATGAGCCTGAACAGGAACAACCAACTGTTGCTGAAAATATTGAAGAATCAAGCAGTGAGATTCCCACAGAGGAAGATATTGTATACTCAAAGGTCTTCTTATTCACCGAGTATAATAAATTCATTGAAAGATCAAACACAAGGGCCAAGAAGCTAAAAGACAAGCTTAAAGGAAAAGATAAAGAAATTGAGAAGCTTGAGTCTGATTAAAAAGCCCAAAAGTTGATTGTGCAGTTTCTAGAACAACAGCTTGATCAAACAAAAGATGAGCTGAAATCCAAAGATAAAGAGCTCAGTAGTGCAAAATTTGATATTGCCTACTTATCCAAACAAACAGAAGCAAGAAGTGATGAGATTGACGAGCTTAAACGAATAATTGAAGTTCAAAATGAGGAAATTCAAAGGTTGAATAGAGAGCTTGAGCTTAAAGACAATCAACTGAATGAGGAAGAACATTCAAAAGGTCTAGAACAAGACCTGAGTGATGATCATAAAGTGGATGAAGAAGAAGATGCAAGCCAATAAGAAACTCAAACAGAACTGGCACTGATTATCCCTAAAGAGTCTTACTCAATGGATCAGTTGTTCAGTGAAGTCAACCCATTTGAAAACATTCACTATTCCCCAATCTTGAGGCAACACTTTCACAACCCTGATCCACAAGCTCAAGAAACAAGCATTGTTCCTTATAACCCACTCATAGACAAACAAAGGGAATTAATTAGGCAGTTTGCTAAGACTGCTACCATGCAAGTTGAACTATCAGATTTTCAAGCCTCATCTTCTGAACCCCAGATCAAAACATATCAAAGGAAAAGAAAGAGGATGTACTTAGGATCCTCATCCAAGGGGAAGAAAGCCATTGAAGATGTTGATGAACCTGAATCCCCTCCTCTAAAGCTTTTAAAAGTCAAATCATAACCAGTTGATAAAGCAACTCAACAATCAAGTCCTCTTGAAGTAGGAGAGATTGACCAAAGCACTGACAAGTAGATAATCATCATATTGACTGATTCTGATGATGAAACAGAAGAAAAATGTCAGGATCAGAGATCTAAGTTTGATTAATTAGAGTTGAATCACAGCGGAATTAGAGCAAGAATTAAACAAATATAGCAAGAACACAATAAATATTCAATGGAACAGTACACGGTTATATAGAAATAGGGTTTTCTGCAAAGGGATAATAACATTCATGCACACATGCTTCGGTATGGCGGCTGCTAGGTTTTTCCAAGCTGCACCGATTACAATTTGGTCAGCATTCCTTATATAAAGGAATGTGACGTCTGCTGATGTCACTTGATAGTGACGTCTAATAGAATTATTACAAACTACTGAAAGTAAGCAAACTACTGAGAATGTTCACAACAACTGAGAACATCTCAGAGTATTCTAAGTACACGAAGAAACATAAAACTACTGAAACTACAAGTACAGAAAAGAAAATACTACTGAAAGGAAACCATCACAACTACTGAAGAGGTCTTCTTCAGCTGTTGTGACAATCATCTGAAACTTGGTCTTCAGTCTTTGTCTTCAGCTTTTGTCTTCAGACTTTGTCTTCAGCTCTTTCACTTCAGACTTTGTCTTCAGCTCTTTAGCTTCAGACTTTGTCTTCAGCTCTTTCACTTCAGACTTTGTCTTCAGCTCTTTAGCTTCAGACTTTGTCTTCAGCTCTTGTCTTCAGACTTTGTCTTCAGCTCTTTCACTTCAGACTTTGTCTTCAGACCTTGTTATCAGCTGATGTCTTCAGCTGTTGCAGCCTACTTCAGTTGTTGTAATGTCCGTGGGACTTAAAGGTTTTTCTGATCAGGCTCATTGGTTCTTTTGGTCCAACAAACTCCCCCTGAACCAATGCAGCCAAAACCTTTAAGCTTATTGAGGTCCCACTTATTCTTGGCAGAAATACTCTCTTGATCAGCTTTAGAGATATCGGATAAGCACAGGCCAGGGAACAGGTTTCAGTAGATGTGAATGTCAAAGGATGGAAGGGAACTCTATCTTGGGGAACTGGACACAGAGCCGTTATCCCAACCATGAAACCTACTTCCCATTGATGAGTCTATAAGACTCTCTGACGTAGGCCTCAAGGAGAACAACTTGTTCCTCCTTAGTGAGTTCTTCTGCTTCTCCTTCGAAGAAGAACTCTGGGCCATAGTACTCTGTTAAGTACTTTATCGTCTTTCCATTTTTCAACTCAACAGTTGTTATCTCTCTGTAAGCAAATTCATCTGGATGAGTCCCTTCTAATAACAACTGGAGTTCATTTTTCTTGATCTCTTCAAGCCTCTTGTATAACAACCCCTTCTTGACCATTTTGTTCTCCATTAGAGTTTGAGGGGTCATCTTTGACTTGTAGGCTCTCTTGAAGTCTTCAAGTATTTCCCAGGGTGAGACTACAATGGCCAACATAATAGCAGCATCTATGGTCTTTCTCACTTGGCCATTGTATCTACTTGGTATGGATTTCTTATGAATTCTAGAACTAACCCTGGGGTCTGGCCAAATCCTTACTCTCTCCTTTTGATATTGAAAGGTATACCTGAGAGCATACAGCCTTTAAGCGTGTTTCTTCATGGCTTGTATAGATGATGACTGAGGAAACTCTTTGTCAATCATCTTCAAAAGTTGCTCATCGTGCTGTTTCTGCTGTTCTTCTTCTTCAATCTTAACTTTCACCATTTGCCTCTGAAAGTCTGGTGTGATCATTTGTTGACTTCTAGGCTCAGGTAATTTTAGAACAGCAGAGATTGGCAGACTATCTTCTTCATCATCTTCTTCTTCTTCTTCTACCATCCTCAACACCCTTCTCCTCCTTCTGGGTGCATCACTGGATGTGGTTTGAGGTGGTTTTTGGGGTAAGGGAGTTGGTTTAGGGATTGGTTTGGAGAGTTGTGGGGTTGGTTGTTTTTGAGTGGGAGTTTGGGAAGGCTGATCTAGCATTTTTGTGGTAAGTTTGGCTTTGGAAAGCTTGGCCATATCAGTTCTCTTCCCAGCACCTGCTTCATCTAGTGCTTCGATAATTAACCCCTTATTGAATGCTTCAGAAGTACAGATTCTGGTGGTTATTGCCAGAATACTGTCTCTGGTCCATGATTTAATCTCAGTTAATGATCTTCCCAAGTATTTTGCAGTAAACCTGATCATTATTTCCAACCTCTCCCTTTCCATCACACTATAACTGGCCCATCTTTCTTGTATCTCTTCAATCTCCAGCCTTCTGATCTCAGTGTCTAAAGTAGCTGTATCAAAGCCCTGTCTGAAGAGTTGGTCTATTATTCTGTCCATTGATCTACTGTGAGCTTCATCAGCTTCTTTGACCAGATCTTCCAATGATTTCTCTTCATCAGGCTTTTGAGTTGCAGCACTTTTCTTTCTTTTGTATGTGATCAGCTGTTTTTCCTTTTCTTTCTCTTATTGTTTCTCATTTTCCACTCTCTTTCTTTTTCTTTCTTTCACTGCCTTAGACTCCCCCTTTTTGGGTGCATTGGGTTCAGGGGTTTGAATGGCAGAAAGCTTCTTTTGCACAGCATCATCAACAAGTGTTTTAGATTCGAGGAGATCCTCTCATCAATGGCTTTATGCACAATCTCATTGATGATGGGAGTGATGAGAGGTAAGGAATTTTGAAATGTAGCAACCATCTGCTCAGAAGGGTTCTGTCCCTGAGAGGTGGTGCCAAAAACAGTGGCTGGTGGCTCAGTTGAGTGTAGTGGCTGAGTGTTTGGTAAACCTTCAGATGAAGGTGCCATCTGTGGGTTTATTGGGGAAGATGGACTTTGATCCTGAGACATTTTGGCAAGCAGTTCTTTGAGTCTACTCACCTCAGCCTCAAGGATTGTGTTATGGGCTAAAACATCAAAGAAAAAGCCCAGGTCATCATCAGTCTTTGCTGAATCATCTGACCTCCTGATTGAATCAGGATGTACATGCCCTGAGTGTAGATCAGTTGTAGCATGTGCCCCTTGTTCTTGGTTCTGGGGACTTCCTGCCTCAGGACTGAGTCCTTCATCGGCAATTGCCTCTGGTGAGGTCTTAGAGATGTTACCAACTTCATCCTGTTCATTTGCTGAATCAGTAGAAGTGGCAGCCTCACCAGATGTTCTAACCTCCTCCTCTACACGGGGAGATTGAACATTATAACCCCTGTGCTGTGGGTTATCAGCAGTATTTTGGTCCTCTTCCTCAGCTGTTGAGGTTCTCCCCATTGTAATTGGTGTCTGGGGAGGAGGAGAGGAATGCAGCTGACTCAACACTTGTGCAACAATAAATGTTGGGCTTTGAGGGGCGGTTGCATTTGGAGATAGGTTTGAAGCAGATTGCACCCGGGGTGACTGGTGCTCTTCAATGGTAACCTTCTCAATTGAGATAGGTTCCAGCATTGTGGTATCCCCAATTATGGTTGCATCAGGATCCTGTTGAGAGGATGCCTGAGCGGCTAGGGTTGGTGGAGTCTTGGACACTACTGGGGGGTTAGAACCAGTAAGTGTTTCCTGTATTGGTGTTACAGGGGCATCCTCAGGGGACTCATCTCCCTGAGTAGCCTTTTTGGGCTTTTTGGTTTTGGGTTTGGTGGGGACTTTGGATCTGGAAGTGGAGGCTGTGGGTTCCCGCTGCTTGGGTTTGAGCAGCCGGGCATCCCTTTCATTGTAGGGTCAGAGTTGTGCCTGGAGTATACTTCAGGCAATACAGCCGGAGCAGGGACTCCAAGGCCAACAAGGCCGTCTGATTTTAGCTGTGTTAAAATTATGGCCATGAGAAACCTGGGATATAATATCCATCTGTTTGCCACAGGTTTCAAGGCCAGATCCTTTAGTTCCATAAACACTATCTCAGAAAAATTTAAAGTTTGTCGTTCAAAGATAGAGTATAATACCTGTTGCCATCGGGAAGACATTTGATCCCATGAGGAGGTTTTTGGTGCAAGGCAGACATTCACCATGTGGAATATAAGACGTTCAGCATCATGGAAGTGCTTCTTCAGAATGGTGGTAGCACTTAAGTCTCCTTCATACCCGTTGTTGATGAAAGACATATCGGTTGTGCCTTTCGGGTATTCTGTGACACAGGTGGCATCATGTAGATCTAGGGTTTGTCGAATGATGTCCGGAGTGATGACCACCTGTTTCTGGTTGACCAACGACTGGAGAGTGATTTGGCTATCATTCTCACTAGTTTGCACAGAGACGTTGGTCCAGAACTGGCTTAGGGAATCGGGGTATATGGTAGGATTCAGAAGAAACGCGGTTCGGTACTGGGAATCTACCATAAGATCGATGGCGTTATCAAATTTGTTCCAGAAGGCCGATTTCGAGAGGTAGGCAACACAGTTGTGTCTGGGTTTGAGTTTCATGGTCGCCATTGTTGAGAGAGTGAAGGACGGAAAACGGCTAATGAAACGTTTGAAAGTAGGTTTAGGTATTTATAGGGTAAGAAAAGGCTGATATAAAACGACTGAAAGTGTTGGTGCTGTCATCAGTTGTTTGAAAACAACTGAAGACCTGGTTTTAACTTTCAGAAGTAACAACTGAAGACTTGGTATTAGTCATCAGTAGTTGTGAAACTACTGAAGACATGGTTTTGGCTTCAGGTGTTGTAACAACTGAAGACTTGGTGTTAGTCATCAGTAGTTGTGAAACTACTGAAGACATGGTTTTGGCTTCAGTTGTTTGAAATGAAAGCAGCAGCAGTTGTAGAAACAACTGAAGAGAAAAATTTCTCATCAGCTGTTGTCGTCAATTCTTAGCTCATCAGTACTTGTTGACTGAGATCATCAGTAGTTGTCACTTATTCTAGCTGCAGCATACCAAGCCTTAACACTAGGTTTTGGAAAGTTGAACTGTCCAAAGGCTTAGTAAATATGTCTGCAAGCTCAACAGCACTAGGAACAAACTTTGGATCAATCAGACCTTTTTCAAAACAATCCCTAATAAAATGGTGTCTGATCTCAATATGTTTGGTCCTAGAGTGCTGGACTGGATTCTTGACAATACAAAGAGCTGAAGCACTATCCATTAGTAATGGAGTCTTAGTCTCTGTAATGCCATAATCCAGTAATTGATTCTGAAGCCAGAGTACCTGAGATGTACAACTTGCAGCAGCAATGTACTCGGCTTCAGCAGTGGATGTAGCAACAGATGTTTGTTTCTTACTCTGCCAAGAAACCAAACAGTTGCCTAGGAATTGACATCCACCAGAAGTTGATTTTCTAGTTAATTTACACCCTGCATAGTCACTATCAGAAAAAGCAACTAATTTGCAAGAGTGCCCAGTGGAATACCAAAGACCTAGAGATTGAGTACCTTGCAGATATCTAAAGATCCTCTTGACTGCAATCAAATGAGACTCTTTAGGAGCAGCCTGAAATCTAGCACAAACACAAGTTGCAAACATAATATCTGGTCTAGAAGCTGTTAAGTACATCAAGGACCCAATCATACATCTGTAAAGTGTTTCATCAACAGCTTTACCTTTCTGATCTGCATCCAGTTGTGTGGTGCTGCACATGGGAGTAGAACAGGGCTTACAGTGTTGTAAATCAAACTTTGCCAAAAGACTTTTTGTGTATTTTGACTGATGAATGAAAGTTCCATCAGCCTTTTGTTTGATTTGCAAACCTAGAAAGAACTGTAATTCTCCCATGGCACTCATTTCGAATTTTTGTTGCATCAACTTTGTAAATGCATCACACAACTGTGGATCAGAGGAAGCAAAAATAATATCATCAACATAAATTTGAACAAGGAGCTTATGCTGACCCACTTTCTTAATGAACAAAGTTTTATCTATGGAGCCTCTAGTGAAATTATTCTGAAGAAGAAATTTGACAGTGTTTCATACCAGGCTCTAGGAGCTTGTTTCAACCCATAAAGAGCCTTATCAAGTTTATACACCCAATCAGGATGTTTATTATCCTCAAAACCTGGTGGTTGACACACATAAACCTCTTCTTTTATTTTACCATATAAAAATGCACTTTTGACATCCATTTGAAAAACTTTAAGATTGTGGAATGCAGCATAGGCTAAGAACAATCTAATTGCCTCCAGTCTGGCTACAGGGGCAAAGGTTTCATCATAATCAATACCTTCTTCTTGTGAAAACCCCTGGACAACCAGTCTGGCCTTGTTCTTGACAATTTGCCCATTTTCATCTGTTTTATTCCTAAACACCCATTTAGTGCCTATTGCACACTTACCTGGGGGTAGAGGAACCAGTTCCCACACTTGCTGCTTTTTGAACTGAAGAAGCTCAAGCTGCATGGCATCAACCCATCCATTGTCTCTTAATGCAATATGATAGTTCTTTGGCTCTTGCTGACTGATGAAAAGAGCATAGAAGCAGAAGTTGGACAATTGACTTCTAGTTGAGACACCAGCATTGATATCACCAATGATTTGAGACGTTGGGTGATTCTTCAGCTCTTGATACACTATGAGATCTGTGCAAGTGTTTGTAGCACGCTCAGCAGCAACAGATGTTGATCCAGATTCTTGAAACCAAGTGTTAGATGGCAGGTCAAATGAAGTAGAGGATTCAGAAATCTCATCAGCATTTGTTGTGGATGGTGCTACTGAAGCTACAGGAACATCAAGTTGAGTAGACTCAGGCAGTTGATCACTAAACTTGAATAGGTGAGTACTGGGATCATCATGAACATCAGTACCACCAGATGGATGACTAGCTGCAGAAGGTGATGAATTCACATGATCTGCAACAGCTGGAGGCTGATAAGGAACATATTGCAGTATGTCCAGATCAAACAACTCCACAGGGTTTTGTGGGATTTTGTCCTTAGGAGATTCATTGAACTTCACATGCAAGGTTTCTTCAACCATCTTTGTTCTACAGTTGAACACTCTGTAAGCCTTGCAAGTGGATGAGTACCCAACAAAATACCCTGCATCCACCTTAGAATCAAACTTTTGGAGTTGATCCTTTGTGTTGAGAATGTAACAAGGACACCCAAATGCTCTGAAGAATGAAATTAGAGGAGCCAAATGATGTAGAACTTCATAAGGAGTCTTCATCAACCTCTGATTCACTAAAGCTCTATTTTGCACATAGCATGCTGTGTTGACAGCTTCAGCCCAAAAGGTCAGTGGCAAACCAGAGTCAGCCAACATGGACCTTGCAGCTTCAATTAGGGTCCTGTTCTTTCTCTCCACTACTCCATTTTGTTCTGGAGTCCTTGGGATGCTATACTGCCTCTTGATTCCTTTTGAAAGGTAGAAATCATCAAGTGTATGGTTTCTAAATTCAGTTCCATTATCACTTCTTATACACTTGACTGATAGGGAATACTGCTTCTCAACATACAACACAAAGTTAATAATTGTCTGAGCAGCCTCATCCTTTGAATGCAAGAAGAAGGTCCATACAAATCTGGAGTAATCATCCACAATTACCAGACAGTATTTCTTCTTTGCCATGCTCATTACTCTCACAGGACCAAAGAGATCCATGTGCAGTAATTGCAAGCAGGCAGTGGACTTTGGTTCTTCTATAGGAGGGAATGAGACTTTGTGTTGTTTTCCTTTTAAACAAGCAGTGCAGGTTTCATCACAGAGGAACTCCTTTATTGGTAGACCTCTTACTAAACTATTGTGGATCAGCTGATTCATGTTTTTGAGATTAACATGACCCAGCCTTCTATGCCACAGTTTAGATTCCTGAGGAGAGGCCTTGGAGAACAGGCAAGGATGACCTTTTAACGCAATCTTCTTTGACAAATCCAAGGCATATACTCTTCCTATCCTGTTGGCCTTCAGGAGAGTATGTTCATCCAATACCTTGTCAATCAGCCTCAGAACTTTGGAAGACAGAATCCGGCAGTTCTGGCTTGTGAAAAGTGCAACATGCCCTTTATCACACATCTGACTGACACTCAGTAGATTATACTTGAGATTCTCCACATGGTTAACATCATCAAATCTGATTTCTCCATTTGACACAAATCCTTTCCCGATGATGTAACCCTTAGCATCATTTCCAAATGAGACAAATCCCTTCTTTCCTTGAGAGTAGTCATTAAGAAGAGAACTGCTCCCAGTCATATGCATAGATCCTCCACTGTCTACATACCAGATGCTTCTTTGGCATGCTGAAGAACCCTGCATTTATCATAAGAAACTAGTTAGCTTTAGAGACCCAAACCTTTTTGGTTTTGGGTCTGTTTTCATCAACAGATTTAACCATAACTTGTTTCTCATGATTAACAGCTGATGAAGGTGGAGATGGTGCTGAAATGGAATTCTTAGATTTGGGCTTGGATTTCCTTTTCAGTGGTTTGATCACAGGTGCATCTAGTTGGTTAACTCTCCCCAACAAATGCTGAACCATCATAACAAGTTGTGTCTGATTTGTTGCTAAAGCCTTCAGCTCATTTGACACATCAGTACTTGTTTTTGATGAGTTCCTGTGACCCACCATTTCCTCCTTCTTGAAATTCACAGACTTCGTCTGATGTTTATCATGAGGAACACTATCAGCTGTTTTCTGATAAACCCCATCCTTCTTTTTGGATTTTGGTGAGGCCTTGGGTTTATCAGTTTGAGATGACTGTGGTACAAACTTGGTTTCAAACTCATTTTTCATTTTATTTATCTCTTCTTTAATGAGCTTATCTCTGTTGAGTTTGGAACCCTTTTTGTACCAGCATTCATCAGATAGATGATTGAATTTACCACATATTTCACATGGCTTATTCTTCATCTTGGATTGATCAACTGCTGAAGTGGAAACTACTGAAGGTGTGATCTTCAGTACTTTCCTCCTTTCAGTACTTGTGTTAAGTACTGAAGGATCGGTAACAACTGAAGACTTGTTCTTCAGCTGTTCTCTATCCGTCCTGAAAGACCGTATGATAGATTCCTCAGCAGTTGTTAATCCTTTTATTTCATCAGATTTGAAATGCTTTTCAGATGTTGTGACTTGCCCTTCAGTACTTGGAGTACTTTGAGGAACAACATCTGAATTTCTCAGCTTCATGTGTTTATCAGCATTTAAACCATCAGGAAATTGATTTGCTGAGATCTTAACACTGACTTCATCCTCTAATTTTGTATTATCATTTGAGGATGAATCACATGATGATGTGGTTTGGAAATTACTTTCACCTTCAGATTTTACTATTGATTTTGAAGTAAAATCAGTAGGTGGTGCAGTATGATTGTAACCTATTCCAAACTTCACATTTAAAGCTGTTTGCTTAAGCATTTCAAATCCCTTGCAGGATGTTACCCATCGGTCACACTCAACTTGGGTAGCTGCAAGTGTCTCTTTGAGACTTCTGTGGTTCTCGAGTATGACCTCTACCTTAACCTTTTCATCATTAAGTTGGCATTTAAGCTTGTAAATCTCATCATCTTTGTCATTAAGTGCAGACACATACTCATCTTTTCTTTTGGAAATAGTTTTCTCAAGCTCAAGATTTTGATTGATTAAAGCTACATTTGCCTCTCTAATAGAGACAAAGGCAGCTATACATGATTCAGAACATAACTTGGCTTTAGCCTCAGAAGATATCTGGGTTACCTGTGAAGATGAAGCATCTGAGCAGGAACCCTCAGTAGACTCCAGGGCCATGAGAGCAAGATTCCCAAAAGGATGTTCACCACCATGTTGACCAGCACCAGCAGATAATTGCTCATTGAAACCAGAAAGATCATCTGGTAAGCTGCTCCAGTCAACAACTCCTGGTGTGAAGAAGCTGTGATGAGGTTGAGATTGTGATGGAGATGGTTGAGGCTCAGGTAGGGCTTGAGGTTGTTGTGCTATAGGGACATGAACTGGATTTGGCTGTGGCATGTAATAGCAGGGATAAGGATATGGCATTGGACCCTGAGGGACAAAGTATGCAGGAGATTGAGGTTGTGAGTGATGACCAGAACTAGCAGGATGTTGCCCTTTGTTTTGTGAACTATTGCTTGGAAAGGTCACAAAGGGTGCAGAGGAGTTAGATCCAGTTGATCTACACTCTCTTGCAAAGTGCCCAAGCCTGTGGCATTTGTGACACCTCAACTTACTCTTGTCAAAACCAACTTTGGTTTTGCCAGAGAGTCCTGGAAATTTCCTACCAGTTCTCTTGTAGAACTTTTGAGATCTGATATTGATCAGGGCCATTTGGCTCAAAATATCCATCTCTTCTAAATCATCATCAGCAATACCCTGCAAATCATCCATGATAAAGCATAAATTATCACTATTACACCCAGAATGACTGTCAACACCAACAAATGCATGATCAGAACTGTTTGAAGAGAAATCTATATGCTCATCATAATGACTTTTGATCCAGCATATTCTGACTCATGACCGACCAAGGCAGTGTTACCTGGTACAAAGTCATCAGAGAGCTTTCCTGATGATGCCAGTTTCCTTTTCTGCTCTATCTCTCTTTCAAATGTAAGCAGTTTCCCATGGAGTTGGGTGAGAGATAGGCTATCCAGATTTGCACTGGAGCGTAGGACAATGGTGTATGTGTCCCATCTCTCAGGCAGTGATCTGAGGAATCTGTTGTTCATCTGGCTGTTAGTATACTCATGCTTGACCATTTTCAGCTCAGAGATCAAGCAGGAGAAACGCTCAAACTGTTGAGTCAGTGTCTCACCCTTCCTATGAGAGAATGTCTCATATTGTTGGGCGAGGATTTCTCTGTTGTTTGCTAAGACCTCATCAGTTCCTCCGAATTGTTCCTTCAAAGCATTCCAGAGGTCATGAGCAGTTTCATGATGCATAAGCCCAGAATAGATTTCATTCGGCAGTGCCATGGCCAGAATTCCATGGGCTTTAGCATCAATCTCAAACAGTTTACGATCTTCATCTGAGTATTGCTCCTTCTTCTTCGGAACCATTTGATTGGTCTCCGGATTGTTCACCATAGGCTTGTGTGGACCGTGAACCACAGATGTCCAACAACCTGAACTGTTAACAGACAGGTGATGGAGCATTCTTCGTTGCCATATGTTATACTCACTCCTAACCAGCATCGGAGGCTTGGTTGAGGAGCCAGTATTGTGAGGATCATTAGATGGAGTAGTCATTCTCAGATTCAAACCAAATCAATCAAGTTTCAAAAGATTTAGCACAAAAACACAACAAACTCAATAAGAACCAAGAAGAAACTCAAATTAAATAACCAGAAGCAGCAGAAAATCAATCTTTATAACCAATTCTTGCACATATGCTAATTCGATCAAACTATAGATATCAAAATAGCAGTTTCAATGATCAATTGTTAAACCGATCAATGATTAACCTGCTCTGATACCATTTGTCAGGATCAGAGATCTAAGTTTGATCAATTAGAGTTGAATCACAGCGGAATTAGAGCAAGAATTAAACAAATATAGCAAGAACACAATAAATATTCAATGGAACAGTACACGGTTATATAGAAATAGGGTTTTCTGCAAAGGGATAATAACATTCATGCACACATGCTTCGGTATGGTGGCTGCTAGGTTTTTCCAAACTGCACCGATTACAATTAGGTCAGCATTCCTTATATAAAGGAATGTGACGTCTGCTGATGTCACTTGATAGTGACGTCTAACAGAATTATTACAAACTACTGAAAGTAAGCAAACTACTGAGAATGTTCACAACAACTGAGAACATCTCAGAGTATTCTAAATACACGAAGAAACATAAAACTACTGAAACTACAAGTACAGAAAAGAAAATACTACTGAAAGGAAACCATCACAACTACTGAAGAGGTCTTCTTCAGCTGTTGTGACAATCATCTGAAACTTGGTCTTCAGTCTTTGTCTTCAGCTTTTGTCTTCAGACTTTGTCTTCAGCTCTTTCACTTTAGACTTTGTCTTCAGCTCTTTAGCTTCAGACTTTGTCTTCAGCTCTTTCACTTAAGACTTTGTCTTCAGCTCTTTAGCTTCAGACTTTGTCTTCAGCTCTTGTCTTCAGACTTTGTCTTCAGCTCTTTCACTTCAGACTTTGTCTTCAGACCTTGTTATCAGCTGATGTCTTCAGCTGTTGCAGACTACTTCAGTTGTTGTAATGTCCATGGGACTTAAAGGTTTTTCTGATCAGGCTCATTGGTTCTTTTGGTCCAACAAAAAAGAAGCGGGGATACCATTCAAAACATTCAAGAACTCTTCGTAGATGATCCAGAAACTTTGATAGGAATTACGTTGGTTTCAAGAGGGTACCCTTATGATGCTTTCATGCAACTTAACCTCTCAGAGGTTAAAGACTTGTTCAAGGATTTTCAAGAGGTAATGAAAAATGAAGATGAGCAAACATACAGAAGATACAAAGAGATAAAGGAGCAGCAAGAACTTCAGAAGAATTTGCCTAAAGATCCTCAAATAGAGAAGATGACCTACTCTCAGGTCAAGAGCCGGTTGAGTCATACAAGAATCCCATACAGGTCATATGCAAGAAGATCTCTGTCACGGATGAAAGACATGGCTAGAGATATCTATAAAAACATGCTCTCAAATGCTCTAAAGCCACAGATTTTTAGACCACATCCTGTTTCTTCTCTATCTACTTACCACTAAGCACCACCAGAACTACACCCCATTGAAGAACCAAGAGAGTTTATGCCATAGAGGCTATGGCCTGAAGGCAATGAAGTTAGAGAAATGATCAGTGCAAACACAAATTTTGTCAAGTTGTATGACAGAATATCTCTAACTGCTGGGGCTAATGAAATCAAGATTATGGTATGGAAATATGATGAAGTCTAGGATGCTGTACTTGTCAAGAGAATTTCTGGACTTGTCCGGTACTTATCATACATCTCCTAGCTGGGATCCCTAAGTTATGAAGATAGATTAGACCTTCTGCAACTCAGAATGGTCAATCACACCAACAACCCAAGGGGAGCAGACTTCTATCATATATTGAGATCATACATGCATAAACATCACAATGAGATGAGAGCAAAAGCCAACAAAGAAGACAAATTGCACATTGAAAATATCAGAAGAGTGCAAAAAGCAGCAGGTAAAGGCAAACAACCTCAAGCTGAAAAGACAGAGCAAATTGATAGTGAACTGCTTGAGAGAGTGGGATATCCACTAAGACCTTCAGATTTATAGTTAATTTTGAAAAAGATTGAAGGCAATTAGTACAACCATCCAATCACCAAATGGTATTATGATGAAAATCATTTTGAAGTGGTATTGGAAAGAAAGTTGGAAGGAAAAGAGGCTGAAGACATAAGATTATTTGATCCAGTAGAGATTAAATTGCTACACCCATCTTATGTATCATTTCTGAAAACAAAAGCATTCCCAGTCATAGAAGATGTTTTATGCAAAGGAGACTGCTTCTATTTCATACACATGCTGAGAATTCTAGGGATAGTTTATGTGAAAGCAGCTCTCAAACAAAGATTAGAAACCAAGCAACAACCCCTAACACACATAGAAGGAATCACTGGCATGAGAATCTCCGAAAACAACAATTTGGAGATATTAAAGGGTAAACAGGTTGTCACCACTCTGGTGAGCTACATAGATGTGCAAAGCCTAGATCAAGCAACATTGGAACAGTTGGTGCATCTTACCATTGAAAGAAAATATGATAACTAGAGAAGTGCAGTAGACTACTTTGTTGAACACATAGTTAACTGTAGAAACGCCTTGAAGATCACAGCCTTGAATGACTAAGTAAAAGAAGCTGAAACAGATCAAGCCATAGAACAAGATATAGAAGACACTTTGAAGGCTACAGAAGATGTTCAGAAACAAGCAAAAGAAGCTGGTCCATCACATTCATAGAGGTTTCTAACAAACAAATAGACAAAACAAACAAACAATCATGTCTAACATATCAAACAATCAAAACAAATCTTTTCTGCATCATACAAATCAAACATTCATAGATTACACATGTATAATCTATAAAATTTACAAACAAACATTCTTGCATACAAAACAGACAGTAACAGTCAATCATACAGTAACTATAACAAGCAATCATACAAGTAATCATGCAATCATACATGTTAACAATCAATCATGCTTAACAAACATACCATCAAACAGTTTAAGTATAACACTATATCATTACAATCATATCGTTAACAAAAAACAAACACACACATATTTTACTAACAAACAAAACATTAACAAGCAAACATTAAAGAGTTGGCAACATCATCCTTAGGGGGAGTATTGTTGGACTCAACAAGTGCATAAATGGATTAATGCTTTAAAGTATGATGCTTGCCATTATCAAACATATAACAAACATAATGTGTTCTAACATCCAAACAATCATTTACTAACACATTAGCATCATTAACAACCATAACATTCACTAATGTGTGTTTAAATTTCTTTTTCAGAATTGTAGATAAAAGAAATTTTGACAAGTACCTACAGCGGATGAAGCAATACAATGCAGATGAAAAAATATCCAATACGGATGAAGACATCCCACAGCGGATGAAGGTCAACATACAGCAGATGAAGATTTAAGTCTAAGTGTGTGCAGCGGATGAAGACATCCCACAGCGGATGGACAACAGACAGCGGATACAAGTCCACAGTGGATGTTCATCCACAGCGGATGAACATCCCACAGCGCACAACAAACAAGCAAAAACTTCACAGTGGACAACATCCAATGCACAGCGGATAAACAATCTTCTTCCACAGCGGATGACCAAAACATCCACAGCGGACGACCAATCATCACAGCAGATAGCTTGTAGACTTAGTATTATTTATGTAATTTTCATTTATATAAGGGTAGTTTAGTAATTATATATAGCTATGTGTATAGGCTATAAATAGCATTCTACCCTAATCCTTTGTAATCTTTTGAACAATCTATCAAACAAGCAGTTATTATTATTTTCGTGCATTCAATCACACACAATCACTCACACACACTGATTTCATAGCATATATCATGGGTTTCCGCACCATGGTTTATGTTTGTAGATTATTGAGAGATTTTGAAAAGATCCTTGGGGAAATCAACCTGTTCATGTTGAATATTGTTCTAATATGTTCATGTTCAACATGTGTTTAAGTTGATTTCATCAAAGGCCCTATGTACCTCAAACTTAACTTTCCTCGCTTCCTGAATTGGATGATCCCTTTCCAAGGAGAGACCTTCAACATAACTCTATCACCCACCTTGAACTCAATCGATCTACGTCTCTTGTCGGCATATGACTTCTGTCTATCCTTTACCGCCTTCATAAAGGCCTTGATCTTTTCCAACTTTTCGATCGTAGCCTCGATCACCTTAATGCTCCCTAACTCTTTCTGCCCGATGTCACCCCAACATACACGCGTTCTACACCTCCTACCATATAGCATCTCATATGGAGGAATACCAATGTAGGCGTGATAACTGTTGTTATATGAGAATTCAGCTAACGGTAAATGTTCATCCCAATTTCCTCCGAAATCAATGACGCATGCTCGTAGCATATCCTCTAGTGTCTGAATCGTCCGCTCCGACTGACCATCTGTCTGAGGATGGTAAGCCGTACTGATATGTAACCTCATCCCTATCGCATCATGAAATCTCTTCCAAAACTTTGATGTAAATTGTTAGGTATAGATCTCATGTATAGGTTTAAATGTTAGATCAAACTTTTGTAATCACTCTTTGTAATTATAATTTTGATGATATAATATAATGCATTGATTATATTTTAAGTTTATGAATTGGATGATATACTATACTACACTAATTTATAATGTATCTCATAATATATGTGTTGATATGTGAATGATTGCAGTAAACATCAGACTTGGTCAATTAGGAAAATTGACTAAGTGTTAGAACAATATGCGGATGAATAAGTATTCTTCCGTGGATGTTGTCAGGAGTACAACTGGTGTACATCCGTAGATCTCATACGGAAGAACAACTTCAGCTGAACAAGATTAAACAAAGCTACTGAAGGAGGACTTGCTGCTGAAGAACAAGTACAAGAACTCCTACGGAAGCACAATCACTGAAGAACAAGCACTGAAGACTAAGTGTTCCTGCAGAAGACAAAGGTCCTACGAAAGAAAAACTTCCTATGAAAGACTGTTTAACACTTGTATGATTTCACATCATCAAGTAGTCAACAGAAAGTCAACAAGTCAACATGGCAGAACAACAAAATTAATGGCGGTGGAAGACATAAAATTCAAGCGAAGATACCACGTCACGTCAACAATATTATTTGTATTTATTTCATTGTAAATCATGAACTCCTATACCAATAAATGTGGTAAGGATTCGGATAGCTATAGGAAGTTAGCTTAATTATAGCACCAGGATAGCGAAAGATTAGCAATGTTTTAGGAACAAAATAAGATCTCTATATAATACGAGATCAAGAACATGTAAAAGAGGATGATTAACATACGATCAAGCAACATCAGATCATACAACAATCATAACCATAGAATCAATAGCAGAAGAAGCATTACAATCGATTGATTGTAATTATTAAGCAATCATGGTTTGTTTATTATTATATTTTGATTGTTCATTATACTGTTTGATCGATTTCAAGTTCATTAATCAATTAAACAGCAAGTATTGGTAATTCCGCTATCAATACTTGTTAAAATCAAATCTGATAATTCCTATATCATTCCTGGATTCACTCAGGTGGTATCAGAGCTTGGTGCTCATTGATCCAGATCAATTGACTTATCAGTTTGATTTGTTTAATCGATTTTTGCTAAAACAGAGTTGTTGCTTTTTCAAAATTAATTAACATGAGTAATTCAGTTGTTGGTGCTTCTCAACCTCCTAAACTGGAAAACAAATCTGATTTCAAAACTTGGAAAATCAGGTTCAGGAATCATGTTAATTATACAGATGCTTATTTATGGGTTTCGATTATTGAAGAACTTTATATTCCACCTGTGTTAGGAGCGGATTATAAGGATAATAACCAACCCATAAGTCTGAAAAATCTATCACCTGATGATGCTAAGAAAGTCAAGATTGACATTAAAGCCTATAGTATGCTTACTATGGCTTTGCCTAAAGATCTCTTGATCAGGTGCGAATCATACAAAACAGCTCACTCATTATGGAAAATACTACACACCCTGTGTGAAGGAAGTGACGAGATTAGGAGCATAAAGAAGGATACTCTTCGCTCACAATATGAAACCTTTCATCATATTGTGGGTGAGTCAGTTCCTCAACAATTGCATAGATTTATGCAAATTGTTACAGAGATGAACATCTTTGAATTTAAGTACAGCAATGAAGAGCTAAACAAAAAGATGCTTCATGCCTTACCAGAAAGTTAGACACAGACTGTGTCTATGTTCAAGAACACTATTGATTTGAAGGCAATAGGACTAGACACACTGGTGGCGAAGGTCGAAGCTTTGGAGCTAGATGAAAAGTCCAGAAACAAGAGTGTGAAAGAAGCTATAGTACCTTATCAATTAAAAGAGTTAAAGAGTGCTGGAAGTGCATTCATCTCCAATGAAGATGAAGATAACTCTTGTGATGAGAGTGAACATAAAGAAGAAAGAAGTTTTTATGCTGCCAAGTCTTCCAAATCAATTACTCAAAACAATCAGCACAAAAAGTCCAAAGGAAAAGCTGATGACTCTAAGAATAAAAAGAACAACAATCAAACAGAATCAATTACTATGGTTCTATAATCAGAAGACTAGAAAGCTGCTTTTGCAGCCTTTAGTTCAAGCTTTTAGGCTTATCTGGGAAGCACTTTGACTCCTGCTCTCTTCTGTCAACAAGATGTTGAAGAACTTCATCCTGATGAGGTAGAAGAGATGGATCTACAATGGCAAATGAAAATGATCGCCTACAGAGCCAAGATGTACATAAAGAGGAACAAAGGATTGTATGTAGGAGGAAGATCAACTAAAATTGGTGTTGACAAGTCCAAAGTAAGATGCTTTAAGTGTAATTTATATGGACACTTCTCAAGGGAGTGCAACAGCAATCAACAACAATCAAATGACTCAAGACAGCCTAGTCAAAGAAGTTTCACACAAGCTCAACTAACCAATTCATCCCCACCATCAACAAGCAACACTATAGGTACTAACAATGCTAAAGAATGTGGTTTAATTATTTTGATCCTGGTACTTGTGATTGGAGGATGTATGAAAAGGAAGTACTAGAGGAAAATCAAGCTTTGATGGCTAACATAGAAAACAAAGTTCCACCAATGGCCACAGATGAAGTTGAAAGATATAGAACACATACTCAACAGTTGGCTGATAAAGTAAAAGAAACTCTACTTTTAAATGAATCACATGTAAGAGAACATAAACTTTATCAAGTCAAAATCAATTCTTTACAATAGGATTTAGATAAAATTTTATCTAAAAATTACAATTTGAAAGCACAAGTTGAGCATTTGACTACTTCTTTAACTAAGTCTATGTCAGATCATGCATCTACTGAAGTGAAACTTCAAAAATTCCAATTGTCATCACAGCAGTATGAGAAACTATTAAACTCTCATATTGAGTCAAAGAACAGATCAGGTTTGGGATTTCATGCTGTTGCACCACCAGTAAATAATAATTACACTTCTCTACCTGAGTCCATGACTAACAGCTTATCTAATCACTTTGTGTCTAGTACCAAATCTTAGTCAACAGATAAAAATAATGATGATGTAACTAATGACACTAAATCATATGAAACTGATTCATCATAATCAGAACTTTCAAAACAAAGTCAACCAAAATTTGATTATGATAACTGTGATGATCTGGATGAGGATGATGATGAGCCTTATAATACTAGTTTGGGTAAGGGGAAAATTGTTTTAAATGAACATTTAATTCCTAAAGTATTGAATGAAATCAAGCTCCCTTATCCACCAAAACAAAGAAATCTACTGAAGACCATTTACACAAGGATTGGTCAACTGAATGAAGGCATTCATTCTCTCAACAATCAAAACAAAATAAAATCTGCAAAAAGAGCTTCGGAAGACAACAAATTCACTTCAGCAGATCACCTTCAGAAGCAGTCGGAGCAATCTGTAAAATCCAAGAAAACTATTCCTAAACAGCAATCCATAGAAGAAATACAAAATAAGAAAGAACTTACTGAAGCATCATCCAGTAACAACAAAGTTCAGAAACTACAAAAAATGGATGCTAAACAAGAACCTTTTGACATCATGTAAGGCAGAGGTAAAGAATCATCAGCTGCTGAATTTGAAAAGGAGTTAAAGAACCAAAACAAGGCACTGATTAAGAAAAAGGCAAAGGTAAAGGCTGCTTCTGATAGTGAAGCTGAAGGGAAGTACTGTAAACAGTGTGATATGCACAATCACAACACAGAAGAGTGCTACTTCAACAGCTATTGCTCAATATGTAATATGAATAATCACATGACATCTGATTGTTACTTCAAAAAATATTATGCAATATGCAACAAACACAATCACTCCACTCAGGAATGCTTCAACAAAAAGAACAAAACAAAGATCGTCAAGAAGAAGCTAGCAGGGACCACTGAATCAGACTCACAATCTTCTAAGGATGATGATTCAAAAGTCTCAAAACAAAAGAAGCAGCAACAAAAGCAAAAAGCTTCCAAGATAAGGAAAACAGCTGCTGAGGTGCAAACAAAGAAAAAGAAGGACAAACAACAATTTCAAAGCAACACATCTCATAAAAAGGTAGCACTTGAAGAAGATAATGACTTCTTTGACCACTTTAACAAAGGCAATCATGTACCTCAGTCTAAATCAAAGGATGTAGAAACATTTTCTGGGCAATCCTCAACATCAGGATCAAAGAAGAAGTCACTGAAGGAATGGATGACTGACCAAGTCAATATGAATCAAGATAGAAACACCTCAACATCATCACCAAAATCATCCTCACCCAAAACAAAACATAACGAATCAACTGATATTAAAATTTATTTAGAAACATCAATGCTCATTCATAAGAAAGTTACTATATTAGATAACAATGGCAAGCCCAAGACCATCAAGGCTTGGGCTCCTCGGTCTAATTAAGTTCATTATGTTTTGCAAGAACATCCAAGGAGGGTTGACAACAAGTGGTATGTTGACAGTGGCTGTTCTAGACACATGACAGGAAACTGTTCTCTCCTCCATGACTTCAAACATAAAAATGCTTCATATGTAGCATTTGGTGGGGATAAGAAGGGAGGTAAAATCACTGGTGAAGGAATGGTAACCAATGGAGTTCTTAAATTTAAGAAAGTCAATTTTTGTGAAAATTTACAATGTAATTTGCTAAGTGTATCTTAAATTTGTGATCAAAACTATACTACTTTCTTTGATAACTCTAATTGTTACATTCTCAAGTCAGGTTATAAAATTCTAGAAGACTGGATTCTTCTCAAAGCACCAAGAAAAGGCAACACCTATGTGTTGGACATGAACAACACAACAATAACAAGTAAAGAAACATGATTGATTTCTTAATCATCAGAAGATGAATCTCAATTGTGGCATAGAAGGATGGCTCACTCCAACGTAAAAAACATGAATAAACTGGTGAAAAATGACTTAGTCATTAGTGTTCCAAAGAAAGAATTTTTCTGTTCTAATCACTGTTTATCATGTTCTAAAGGAAAACAACACAAAGTATCACATAAATCCAAACAGTCAACTCTAACACAACACCACTAAAGTTATTGCACATGGATCTGTTTGGTCCAACCAATGTATTAAGCATTGGAAAAAGGCAATACTGCTTGGTAATTGTTGATGATTTCACTAGATTCACTTGGGTATTTTTCTTAAAACACAAAAGTGAAACATCAGAAATATTAATGGAGTTTATCACCAAGATAGAAAATCAACTTGATCTAAAAGTCAAAATTTTAAGAAGTGACAATGGAACTGAATTTGTTAATTATGTCTTAGACTCATTTTGCAGGGAAAAAGGCATAGCTAGGCAATTTAGTGCTCCAAGAACTCCATAACAGAATGGAGTTATTGAAAGAAGAAACAGAACTCTAATTAAAGCAGCAAGAACATTGTTGGCTGATTCAAAGCTACCAATAACATTTTGGGCTGAAGCAGTGAATACAGCATGCACTGTTCAAAACAGGACTTTAATAGTCAAAGAACACAACAAAACATCCTATGAACTTTTGTTTAAAAGAAAACCTTTTATAGGATATCTTAGAGCTTTTGGGTGTTATGTGTCTGTCTTAAACACTAAAGAACAATTAGGAAAGTTTGCTGCAAAGGCATATGATGGTTTCTTTATTGGGTATTCCTCAACATCTAAGTCATATAGAGTATATGTCCTATATGATAACATTGTGAAAGAAACTCCTAACGTGTCATTTGATGAATCCTTGTTTACACAGTCTGTGAAAGGATCATCTTGGTTGTTTGATATAGATGCATTAACTAACTCATTTAACACTGGCTATCTCAAAGTGACAGGTGCTACGGATACATGTTATCCTTATGTTCCTCCAAACATGGGTATACCATTGACAGTTGATCCACCAAGACAAGTTCATTAATCAATTAAACAGCAAGTATTGGTAATTCCACGATCAATACTTGTTAAAACCAAATCAGATAATTCCTATAATGTTCCTGGATTCACTCATAAACTAAGTGTCATGGTCAGAAACGATAGACACTGGCGCACCATGACGAGTCACATCTCTTTGATGAACAGATCCGCAACCTCTCAGATGAATACATCTCGCGGATCGGTAGAAAGTGAGCACTCTTTGTCAGATGGTCAACTATCACCCATATGGCATCATATCCCCTTGCCGTACACGGTAACTTCATAATGAAGTCCATGGTGATGTGCTCCCATTTCTACTCAGGTATATCCAAGGGTTGGATCTTCCAGTATGGCTTCTGGTGCTCCGCCTTCACTTGCAAGCAAGTAAGGCACTTACTCACATACTCCGCTACATCGCGCTTCACTCTTGGCCACCAGTAATCTTTCTTCATATCATGATACATCTTTGTATCACCAGGATGAATTGAGTATCGATTCTTATGAGCCTCATCCATGATCTTCCCATGTAGATCCCCATAGCGAGGAATCCACATTAGCCCCGATCGAGTCCGGACACCAAAAGTGTTCTCCCCTAACTCGGCGTCTAGACCTTTCATCCTTTCGAAGTTAATCTGATCTTCTTTCAATGCTTCATCCTAAAATTTTTTGACCTGCTTCATCACATCGGAGGTCAAGATCATCTGATAAGCCTTTACCCGAATTGGCTCGGGTCTCTCCTTCTGGCTAAAGGCATCCGCCACCACATTGGCCTTACCCGGATGGTAATGGATATCACAATCATAGTCTTTGATCAACTTTAACCATCTCCTTTGCCTCATATTGAGATCCTTCTACTCGAAGTAGTACTTCAAACTTTTGTGATCAGTGAAGATGGTGCACTTCGTCCCGTATAATAGTGCATCCAAATCTTCAATGCAAAGACCATAGCCGCCAACTCCAAGTCATGAGTAGGGTAGTTAGCCTCATGGGTCTTCAACTGTCGGGACGCATAGGCTATAACTTTTCCTGTTGCATCAGCACGCAACCCAATCCCGAATAAGAAGCATCTGAATAGACCACCAAGACTTTGTTCCCTTCGGGTAACGTCAAGACAGGAACTTGAGTCAATATTGTCTTTAACTCTTCAAAAGCATTTTCCTGCTCTTGACCCCATTCGAACTTCACCTCCTTACGGGTCAACTTAGTCATTGGTGAAGCTATCTTGGAAAAGTCTTGAACAAACCTTCTGTAGTAGCCCGGCAAACCCAAGAAACTACGAATCTCGAACAGTGTCTTTGGAGATATCCATTGCATCACCGCCTCAACTTTTTCCAGGTACACCATGATCCCTTCCGGATTAACCACATGACCCAGAAACTATACCTTGCGTAACCAGAATGCACACTTAGAGAATTTTGAGTATAGCCTCCTCCTTCTAAGCATCTCTAGCACCTCCCGACTATGACCGGCATGCTCTTCTTCGTTCTTCGAATAAATCAGGATGTCATCAATAAACACGATCACTGATTTGTCTTGAATAGGCTAACACACCTGATTGATCAAATCCATAAAGGCAGCCGGCGCGTTGGTTAAACCAAAAGACATCACTAGGAACTCGTAGTGTCCATAACGCATGCAAAAGGCTGTCTTAGGGATATCCTACTCCTTCACCTTTAGTTGATGATACCCCGATCGAAGGTCTATCCTGGAGAACCAACTAGCACCCTGGAGCTGGTCAAACAAGTCGTCAATCCTTGGTAACGGATACCGGTTCTTCACAGTCAACTTGTTCAGCTCGCGGTAGTCGATGCACATCCTCATAATACCATCCTTCTTCTTCACGAATAGAACCGAAGCACCACATGGAGAGATACTTGGCCGAATAAAGCACTTATCCAAAAGATCTTGCAGTTGTGTCATCAGCTCTTTAAGTTGGGATGGAGCCAACCGGTATGGTGCTTTGGCGACGGGTTGCGCTCCTGGTATCAAGTCAATCTGAAACTCGATTTCTCTATCAGGTGGAACCTCTGGCAAGTCTTCAGGAAACACACCGAGGAATTCGCATACTACCAGCACGTCTGACGGTTGAGGCATAGTAGCATTCACATCCTGCACATAAGCTAGGTGAGCACCACACCCTCGTCTCATAAACTTCTCTGCCACGATCATAGATATCACTCGAGGAGTAATGCTTTCCTTGTCTCTGTAAACCGTAACCAAACTGCCGTTGGGTGCAATCAGACGAATCAACTTCTTTACACATGCGATATTCGCTTTGTAGGTCGCCAACCAATCCATTCCCAACACCACATCAAAACCTCCTAGAGTCATCACACACAATCTAGCAGGAAACTTATGACCATCCTATTCTATGTGGCAATCGTCTATCATATGAGTCACCTTGGTAGATTTTCCTATTGCTATCTCTACGTGGAAGGGCACATCTATCTTCTTACTCTTACCATGCATCACACGACAAAAAGTAACAGATACAAAGCTCCTACTAGCACCCGAATCAAAGAGCACAGAAGCACAGAATTGGTTTACCAAAAACATACCTGAAACTACTTCAGGGTCCATTATAGCTTCTTCCCGGGTCATGTTGAATGCCCTTGCCTTGGCTTTGGTGCTCTTACTCTTCCCCTTTTCTCCCATCACCTCGACCCCTGAACTTCCTGCTCCACCCTTCTTGCAATCCCGGCCCAAGTGGCCTACTTCACCGTATCGATAACATCTTGGTACCCTGCACTCCTTAGCGTAATGGCCTTCACCCCCGCATTTGAAGCACCTGTTCGTCCCCATTCTGCATTCACCAGTGTGGGTCTTCCCACACTTCTTACACATCCTTTGATCATTCCCTTTCCTCTGCTCTGGGCGACGATCATCAACCCTCATCTTCTTTTCCCCAATCTCATAGTTGTCATTTCTGAATCTTTTCCCATTACCATTCTTTTTCCAACTCTTCTCGACCTTCCTCTAGGCTGGCATTGGGTCCCTCTCATCATACAATCTCCCCGCCAAATCCACCACGGACCTAAACATGCTCAGTCTAGTGGCTATCATGTTCCTCCAAATGTCCACAAGCAAACCTTGCATGTATCTCTTAATCTTCTTGGACACCAGAGTCACTAGGTCTAGCACAAGTCATGCAAGTTCATTGAACTTGGAGGTGTACTCTTGATGAGTCATGTTCCCGGCCTCCAAATGCAAAAACTCCTTCTCAATTTTGTCTAATTCCCGATGTGGACAATACTCCTCCAGCACCAGTTCCTTCAAATCCGCCCACTTCATTTTTGCTATAGATCATTTTCCCTCGGCTTGGACAATGTTGTCCCACCAGGATAGTGCCTAGTCAACAAAAGAATAGGAGGCAAACTTCACCTTTTGATCCTCTTGGTATTCACTGATATCCAGTACAGCTTCCATCTCCCAAACCCAACGGTGAGCAGCAGTAGCATTGCCATTACCGTCGAAGGTCGGGGATTTGCATCTTCGGAATGCCCCGTAGCTGCATCCCTTAGCAGTCTCCTTCTCCTCCTTACTATCATCCTCATGAATTACCACCTTTGGGCTAGATGGCTCTTCTTCAACTTCCTCACTCCTTTCAGTGGACTTTCTTGATTTCCTCGACTCTTTCTTCCTCGTATCCTCAGTTCTTTCCCCATCTTTTACTGCCCTTAACACTTCAGTCACCACCGAAGGCAACACATTCTGTATGATGTTGTAGACCTCATCAACAATAGCTTTCTTTACTATGGATTTGAGGGTGGCTGATCCTTCCTCCTCTTGGTGGCTATGGAGATCTGTGTCCTCATGAACCGTCTCGGGAGCCTTAGCTTTGCTCCTGGTGACACGTGGCCCAGTAGTACGCCCGCCACGAGCACCACCTCGGGTTGCCTTCCCAGATTTTCTTCCCGCCATAACGATCTACACCCTATAAGATTTAAACACCAACAAGGTCATTCAAGGTAATAGCTCAGATTATATCAAGTATAGTAAGTCCCTAATTACAGTGGCCAGTTATGATTAGCCACTTACTTTACTCTTCATTTCCCAAGCATTTCCTATCCTGTCTACATCAGCATCCAAATCTACTAAGCACATAAATCAAATAGCACACGCACATAATACTGGTTAACTTTAAGAAAATTACCTAATGGCACGTTTACTTGGGCTGGCATCCCTCCATTTTGGTCCCATTTTCAGTTTAAGTTTAGATTTTTGAAAATATTTTAACCAATTCTCTTAAACTTTAACTCTGATACCAACTTGTAAGGTTCCGATCCCGGAAGCCTCACAATTGGTCATTCATAGTATTATTCATATTAAAATATTTTTAGATTCATTTAAAAAAAAAACGTTGCAGCGGAACAATTTAACAAAAACCATAACATGCATTAACCATTACTTTTGTCAAGAAATACATCGTTGTTACAAGTTACAAAAAGAACATCTAGTTGTATTTCAAAACAAAAATAACTTTTCAGCGTGTCATGGATGCCAGTCTTTATTTGCCAGGTAGCTTCAACCTTGTGCCATCCCCAGCAACACCATTACCTGCCAACTGATATGCATATAAAAAGTCAGCGTTGCTGAGTGAGTTCTAGTTTGATAATATAGAAAATATACTTTTTGTAAACTTCGCTTGGTGATTATTCATCATTATATATAATCATTCGTTAAGAGGTTCATTATCTTTCTTTCCTTCATTATCTTTCTCTTTCTTTAACTAGGATTGCACAAAGCAAGAGCCTACATTGTTGGTTGGCAACGGATGCCGAACCCCTGTCGGTAAACGTTTATCATGGTAGCTAACCCATCAACAGTTGACCCACACTGCTAAGCACGAAGCCTGCTCATGAATACGGGTCCCATTCATCATACATTGGTCAATCACAAGGATTAGACCCCATATGTGCATCCTCATGGGCTAAAACAGCCGCACATCAGTTGAGCTAACGTCAACAAGGTCGTGCACCTCCATTCATTGTGCTTGCAAGGCTTTTCATTTATCATAAGGGCCTGAGGGTAACATTCATTAGGTTACACTATCTTTCTTTCATTTGTTTGTGACCACTTATTTATAAATAATACTTTTAAGATATTCATTACCTTATAATCACTTAACATGAAATAATAATTATTATTTATAACAACAGTCCATAAGAAAGGAATCAAACATAAGAAACATTAAACAAACATAATCTTTCCTTATACATAAGTACTTAACATTTAAATTCTATCCCCAAAATATCAAAAATTTCTAAGTGTCTACAGCGCATGAACAAACTTACAGCGGACGGCTTAAAATTTTCTAAGTGTCCACAGCGGACAGCCAAAGTTCACAGTGGACAACCAAAGTCCACAGTGCATGGCCAAAATATTCTAAGTATCCACAGCTGATAAACAAAGTCCACAGTGGACAGTTCATAAAAGTTACTAAGTGTCCACAGCGAGTGAACAAAGTCCACAAAGGGCAGAAATACAAAATTTGTCTAAGTGTCCACAACGGACGTGTAAAATCCACAGCGAACACATGCATGATTTTTCTAAGTGTCCACAGCGGACGTGTAAAGTCCACAGTGACACATGCATAATATTTTTCTAAGTGTCCACAACGGACATGTAAAGTCCACAACGGACACATGCATGATATTTCTAAGTGCAGCGGACGTACCAAGTCCACAGCGGACACCATGCAAATCCTAAGTGTTACAGATACAATAATATGACAAAAATAAAGTATTAAATTTTCACACAATATTGTTGTTATTGCTGTTGTTAATCTTTTAATAAAAATAATCATTACTATTAATATTATTATATTTATTATTATTTATATTTTAGACATATTAAATAATATGTCATTACTAACAAATTTAGTCATAAATACTAAAGTTATTCGATTACCCAAAATACCCCTAAAAATATAACTATTAGTTATTATAAATATTAGTTATATACTTAATTATTTAAATAGTATTTAATAAATTTAAATGTTATTTCAAGTATTAAAAATAATATAATGTTAAATGTATTGAAGTAAATAGTATCATATTATTAAATAATGTATTAATAATGTGTATTAAATAGTGTATTAATTAAAATAGTTTATTAAATAGGGATAAAAATAAAACTATCGCATAGATCAATTGTACACTATGCTTAAAATATTGTATTAGGCGTTTTACTATTTGCGTAAAATTACTATGTTGTCCTCCTAAAATATAGTATACAGTGGTATAGATAAGGGTGTGTTATTTATAATTGTTTGGGACATACTATTTGTATATCTAGTGCATTATGTTAATATTTATTTTGTATGGGTTTTTTTAACTATTTTTAATAGTTCTTTTGAGATTGTATAATATTTTTTTCCAAATAACAATTAAAGTGATCTTGTTATTCAAAATTTGCTACCATCAAAAACATCAAAAGCGATATGTTTTTCCGAGTTATTTACATTGTTTAAATAAGTATATTAGTTCTATATACAAGTTGTTACGTGGTGCCATTTATATACTGATTGTGTTATGTTCATATTTATATGGATTTGGTTTTTGAATTATTACTTATACTTATATTGTGATTGTTAATACTTTTTCATATAACAATCGAAGATTCGAAGTGATCTTATTGTTAAATTACATGCTACATCGAGGAACGTATGTCCATATGTAAATTTAAAAGAAAACAGTTAAGGCATAGAAATCTTTTAAAAAGCGTATATACGATATCGTTGGACATATTTGATTGAAGCATATGCACTTATGCTTATTTTTTAAGTGCTATTTTGTTATTATGCTCTATTATTTCCTATGTTAGCGTCTGAAATTTAAATGTTGTTTGTATAATGAAAATTATGAAGATTTCACAAACTGTCATAATAATAGCACAACGCATACTTCTTATTAGCTTAGTGTTTTTATATCCTATAAGGCAACTGGAACAAAAAAAATATTCATAGATTGTTGGAATCCTAGATAATACCAAACATAAAACACTACACATACACTTATTAGCACAGGAAATAGTAACACTAATACAAAAAAATAAACACTGATAAACAACAAATAAGCAATAAAGGGCTTTTCATATCAACACATAATAGCTACAATGTATTTATAAATTGTACAAATTAACTATGTAAATGGCACAACGAAACTTGTATAAAGGAATTGGGTAAATTTTATTATAACACATAATAAGACGTTATAAAACAATATATTTTACATATAAAACAATAAAACTTCTTTCGGTCCGAATATAATTAACAAAATATAATATTTTTAAAAATTTAAACTATCAGTTTGACATTTTGATTTTGAGTCAACTATGTAGTGTTTTTTATTTTAGTTGAATTTAAGTTGTTTATTAAATGTAACATTTAATAAACAAAATTAAATAGTTGAAGTTTCTTTTAACAAATTAATAAAATACCTAAAATACCCTTACTTATATTTGATAATGGCATTGATTGTAATTTCATTAGGTTTCATCAATAACAAGTTAACAACCATAAATCTAAATTTTTAACAGCACAAATCTTTTCTTATGTATTTAGATAGCACAAGTTTTATACGGAATCCTCCAATATATATAAAAGTGTGATAGTTTTCATTCATTCAAAACCAAGTCATTCACATGTAAGTTTTCGATTCAAAATTAGAGAAACGAACATGATGTTGATATGCAGAAAGTTGAGGGGGTATCGATAAAAGTCATGCTACCCACAAAAGACGACGCGCATAAGAAATCGTTGGTTACCCAACGTCGTCGTTCCCAAGGTCCTCAACCTCAACCACATCCCTTGACTTCAAAAGTCAATCCCCCATCTATCATCTATTTCACCACCCACACCCATTCTTCCACCACCACAAATGGCCCCTCACCACCGTCAACTGTTATTCACCGTCGTCATCACTCTCCTCTTCACCCTCACCACCGCCGAGATACGACTAACCGAGATCCGATCCGACACCCGATCCACCATCCCCATCGACGAATTCGGCTTCACCCACTTCGGTCGCCTCCACCTCAACCTCTCCCAAATCGCCTTCCACCCCCCTCAACCCGATCTCTCCCGAATCGGGTTCTTCCTCTGCACCCGCGACTCATGGATTCACGTCGTCGAACAACTCCAATCCACCAAAATCCGATGCCCTCTGGACTCCACTGCGGTCAAATCAGTCTTCACCTTCAACCACCTCAAACCCACCACCACAACCCCCTCTTACGACGCCCAATTCGACGTCACCGACCCCAATCAGTTCACCCTCGTCTTCGCCAATTGCGCCGGTCACGACGTTAAAGTCTCGCTCAACGTCATCTCCGTCATGTACAATCTCAACCCACAAAACAACCGCCGGGATTACTTATCCGCTGGTAAGACGAATCTACCGACGATCTACTTCTTGTTCTTCTTGATCTATCTAGTGCTTTGTGGTGTGTGGATTTATACGCTTTACCAACGGAGATCGTCTGCTTTTCGGATTCATTTCTTTATGTTGGCGGTGTTGATCTTGAAAGCCCTGAATTTGCTATGTGAAACAGAGGATAAATCTTATATCAAAAGGTCTGGGAGTCCTCATGGGTGGGATATTTTGTTCTATATCTTTAGTTTCTTGAAGGGTATTACATTGTTTACTTTGATTGTTTTGATTGGTACTGGTTGGTCGTTCTTGAAACCCTACTTGCAAGATAAAGAAAAGAAGGTTTTGATGATTGTGATACCGCTGCAAGTGATCGCGAATGTGGCGCAGGTGGTGATCGATGAAACGGGCCCGTTCGGGCAGGATTCAAACACGTGGAGGCAAGTGTTCTTGCTGGTGGATATCATCTGTTGTTGTGCTGTTTTGTTCCCGATTATTTGGTCGATCAAGAACTTGAGAGAGGCTGCGATGACAGATGGGAAGGCGGCTGTGAATTTGATGAAGTTAACGTTGTTTAGGCAGTATTATGTTGTTGTGATATGCTACATTTACTTCACGAGGGTGGCGGTGTATGTTTTGGAGACGATTACTTCTTACAGATACGCTTGGACGAGTGTGTTGGCTGCTGAATTGGCTACCCTTGCTTTCTATGTGTTTACGGGGTACAATTTTAGGCCGAAGGCGCATAATCCTTACTTTGCGATTGATGATGATGAGGAGGAAGCTGCTATGGAGGCTTTGAAGCTTGAAGATGAGTTTGAGTTGTGAGGTTGAAATGTAGATCATGTGTATTTTTAGTTTTACTTGTAAGAATGATATAGTGATTATGTGCAAGAAATGTTTCATAATGATATAGCAGCTGTGGTGGTGCAAAGTTTGAATGTTCGATTGCTTTTGGGTTTTAACCTCTTTCATTATATGATAATTATATTATTGATTGGCTTTGAATCCATTTCAATATTTCATCAAGTGAAACAGGCGCCTCTTGTTACCTGATAAGTGGAAATGGGGTCGTTTAAGTTTTAACATTGAATCATGGTCTTTGTCACCATCCGGACAGTGCTAGTAAGGAGAATAGCCTCTAAACAATAATTCTTTTTAAATATAGTTTGTTTTCCTTAATTTATTCGTATTAACCATTTGTATATATAATGTATATATTTTTTTAAACGGTAAATTTTTCTACTTATAGATTACATCAAATTACACCATGTCTGGGTTTGAACTCGGGACCTCTCATCTAATAGTTAAAGTCTTTATCAAACAGGTTAACCCCACATTTATAACCATTTGTATATATATCTTACAAAATTTGAACGTTGACCTTTTGAACAGAGGTAAGTGATGTGCTTATAGACCTTTGATCAATATATCATAGAGCATTTCCAAACATATATTACTTTTTTTTTCTTTTTTATTCCTAATTTTCATCCGATATGGTTTAAGTTTTCTATTATAAATTTTAAGAATTAATATAAATATGATATACAGTTTTTATTTATATTTAGATTAAATTTTTTTTTTACAAAATGCATAGATTATTCTTGTAATTTTTTCTGATATGATGAAATTTCAAAGTATTGTTAAACACAAGTTTAAGCTTTGTTTTCATTAATTTGTGTGGATTGGCTAGCACTGCTTGAGCTAGTTGTCTCATCTGTTGACATCGTTAGAAGATTTGTTCATCAAGAAATTTTTGGTCTCAAGTTTTAAAGGTAATAAACATGAACGTTATATTTTTATTTTTTTTACCAGCAAATCTATCTTACTATTATTTTTAAATTACAGTACATTAGTTTACATGATGTTTGAGTTTGAACCCAAGATCTCATCTTAAAAACAAATACTTTATCAAACGAGTTAGTCACATTGACACACAAGCATCATATGGTTTGTTTGATCTCAAATTTTCTTGCAATTGGACCCTGCTAGGAATCCAAATTGGATCAGGGAATGTTCGTATGTTTTGTCTTCTTCTATTAAATCTTTTTTTTTTTTGGAAAAATGAAGCATATATACGAAACCTTATAGTTATACCAAAACCGTTTTTGCAAGATCTTAAACCCTAATCATGTTTGGTTCTAACAAACAAGAAAAAATATGATTTTTCATCGTGAAAAAATTGTGTTTTTCATAAAAGCAACTTTATTTTGTTTTATACCCTCACTCACGCAAGTTTGATGGTAGAAGTTGCTAAAAGAGTTTTAATTGTGTTCATGTAAACCGAGTCTTGATCCGTATGATTGAATGTGTTGGTTTGTTTTTGTGATTTTAGATGGGTTGTTTGTTTAAATATATCTTGTATTTTGTTTTTTAATGTAAAAGTAATTGAATAAGTTATGTTTTATCGTAAATCAATACGAGACAAGACGAGAAAAGATAACCCGGAAGTCTAAACCCACCAAGATAGACATCACACTTTAGAAACAGGTTGTTAAAACAAGTGGGAGTTTGAAGGTCACATTTGGATCGTTGAATGACATTTACTTATTCTCATGTTTTTTTGGCTCACAAAACATCAAAACATTAGTTCTTTGGTTTTGCGTCTATTTTATTTAATTATACTTTTTGTGTCCTAAATTTTTTGTTGATTATAAATACATAAACTTATGTCTCCACATACGTACATATAAATTTTATTATAATTCAGATATTGAATAAGTATCCTTCAAAGATCACCCTTAACACCGTCCTAGCTAACAAATTTACAATCAATCTTTAAGATTCCAATTCAAACATGTACTTTTTAAACATGGTTATTCTACACATTTGAGATCTGTCGTCCTTTGCTTGTTCCAAGCACTTCATCTTCATCTTCCATTCAATAGAATGCTTTACCAAAGGTTTTATGACATCAAAGGTTAATATTATTCATGTATACATTAATGTAGTGGACAATACATGCAACAAACAAGTCAAAACATAAAAAACACGAGTCTAACCGCAGGCTCGACGTAGGCTACGCTGGGTAGCGTATCCTACGCTAGCCTGGGAAGTTTCTGAGCGTAGTGGGCAGCGTAGATTGGTAGGGAGTTAGTGTAGATCAATTTAGAACTTCGAACATGCAGGACAAAGGAAAATTTTAACATACAAAGTTCAAAACTCAAGCACAATTATTTATTATCAATACTTTGCTATAAATTATCATGTTTTAGTATATTTAATATAAACAATTGTACTCAACACTCGATGTGTAACAAAACCTACCTATTTCAATGTACACAAGAAATTACTTTACCACATCTTGGCAAATTAAAATGTGTTCGGGTCATTTTTCTTATTAAACAAACACTTGAATAATTTAAGTGTATTAAAGTATGTTTTGATTATACTGACCGATTTAAATAAACACTTGAGTAATTCAAGTGTGTTGAGGCCATTTTTACCCTTTTAAAGAAACACTTAGATACTTTACTTACCCAATCTGATTCTGCACTTGAGTTTGCTCATCCTATACCTTCTTTGAAATGCGTCTTGTGAAGGAAATTAATGTAACTACTCCCCTGTGATAATAAAAATACAGAGATTTTGATATGATAGTTAATACTTAGTTGTATACTAGCAGTTTACATCTATTAAATTTATTTTCCTTAGAGCATTCACAACTCATTCCCTATCTTTATCCATATAATTTTACTAAAAATTACTACTTTTTCTCTTTTCTTTTCAATTAAATAATACTTTTTATATCTTTATCATTACTTTTTCTCTCTCCTATACTCACAATTATTTAAATATATTAAAAACATTATAGGGTTTTAAACAGTGTTTACCAAAAATACAGATTGAACAATAAATTTCCAATATCCTTCACTTATAACCATACCATATAATATAAAAAATACACTCATATAAATTTAGAGAACGGTCTGTGAATGCTCTTAGAGCGGCTCTTATAAGCGAAATCTAAGAACAACTCATTAATCACCCAAGCCCATGCTTCTAGGTCAAATCCATTGGGTGGACAAGTCAATGTCGTTTCCACGTCCTTATAACTACCCATTTTATCAAATGGGGATGGTAAAACTTGCTTTCGATCTTTGTAGGTTCTTTGTCACTCGATATTGATTACGAGCCTTATGCTTTCCCACTCTTCTGTATCTTTCCAACTAGCGAGATCAAAATATTCCCGCAAAAGAATGTTATTAGAAAACATGAAACACTTATATAATTGAAATACAAATATAACATTACATTGTATACTTACAAAAAGTGTGAAAAATATGACTCGTTTAAACTCAATCGAAGAAACCTAGCCAATTGGAATAATGAAAAGGAACAACCATTACAATCTTATTATAGATTAACCTTATAAAATTCGTGTTGTGCTCTCCAACAAACCTATATTGTCCCCCTGGCTTTCAGTTTTAATTTGTAGTGTTTTACCTTTGACTTACTTAATTTTTTTTAATAATTTAATTTTTTTTTCTTTTTGACCTTCTTTTTTGTATGGGTTATGAATTGAAAAGATAGAAAACTAAATAATATTTTAACAAAAAGACATATAGTAAACTTCAATAATTAACTTACAAGACTTGCAACTCACTAGGATCTTATTCGGATCCCCATGAGGAGTTAGATCCCCACCATCCCCACCATGTCCTCTAACAATATATGTTGACTTTTGTTGATCTGTGAAGAGGATGAAGCTACCAAAAACTCAAAGAGTTAGAACTGGCTGTCAACTGCCGAATTATGTCAAGTGCTGAACCACTGCCGATCAACACATGCCAAGTGCTGAACCAATGTTGATTAACACAAAGTGATGAAGTGTTGATTGACTGCATATCAACACTCAAATGGATGCATTACTCATCCATCACAACATTGGACAAGACTGTGTACCGAAATACTTTGACGGCTGCTGGGTTCTGCCTTTTAGAGACAAGATTGTAATCAGGAATAGATGTAATGTTGTTTATTCTTAGTGGTTAACTTTTATAGTATAAATACCTCTCACTTGTATAGTTTAAAAAAAGGTTACAAGCCCACTTGTTAATATGCTGATTGTATCAATTGTACTTAGAAAAGATTAATCAAGTGTATAATTTAATAGAACATCTTCTGTCTATATTATTACTCAATGTATGTTTGTTTGATAAATAAAATAATTAACTTAGATTCTGCATTCGTTATCTGTTGATCAAAAAGAAAAGTCTTGTTAAGTCCTTAACTCAATCCAATAACATGCTTCAACAAAAATAAATAATAAAAATTAACAATTAATAAGCAATAATAAACAATAACAGGTTTGGTTGATGCATCTCCATTTGAACTCCTTCGGCCTACAACATTTTCAACTCATATATTAAAGGATTTTGGAAAACATCAATGCCCTTTCTAGGAGATTTGGGGTCGGGAATTAGTAAGGTCAACTTAAAGAAAGTCTCTTTCATACATAATCATGATGGTGTGTTATATATTATCAACACTACATATATAGTGTAAGATTGACTCATGTCACCGAATGAATTAAAACCATTAGCAACAAACCTCAACGTATGTATATGGGTTCTTTGACAAAATCAAAATATATTTCACCAAATTCTTGTCAAGCCTTTCCGTCAACTGGATGACGTATCATACCACTCATTGACCGTCTAGTATAATGTCATGTCATTTTTTTGCCATGAATCTTGAACTATACCTTGGTTGAAGTTGGGAAGTTAAAAGAAAGTAGTGTAACACTTTTTGTGGTACTTTCTTTCCCTTTGTATTTTTATCAACCCATTTACTCTTGTTACAAATCGAAAAGTTTTGCATCAACTTGTTTTCTTTCCAAATCAGAGCCAGTCGTTAACACAAGCATAGATAGATTCATATCCTAGCCCAATCTTTCTCAATCTCTTCTTAGCTTCATGGTATGAGGCTAGAATTGATTTTTTTTCAGGAATGCAACTCTTAAAAACTCTAAAAGTTGAAAAAATAAATTATTCTTCCATTTGTTGATTACCTTGATAAGCATTAATTTTGCTAAGAAGTTTAAGGAAGACATCCAACTACAACTAGGGGTATAACTCAGTATTCAGCTTGTTGAATAATGCATCAAATTCCGGGTCAAAACCAGTTCCATCTTTATCTACATTTTCTTCGTTTACATTATGTGCTGTCATAACATCATTAATTGCATCAAACATCTTATTATATGTTGCTAGAATACATGCTTTTGGAGTAAAAAGGTCTTTAATTTCTGAAGTATGAGGATATTTCTCATAATGATAGTTCCTTTTCTTATATGATTATAGAAACCCATTGTCATGTATGTGGGTATAAATATTTTTTCAGATCCTCGAGACACCCATTGCAGCATCATTTACATAGACAAGATGCTTTCTTTAAACCGCCGACATGTTGCTTAGCAGTCTCTATAAAGTTATGAAAACCATTTATGAAGTACGGAGAACTCTGATTTTACAATTTAATCAAACTTTTATCAATTGACATATCTTATTGTGTTATAACACATGGAAATACAACTTTATCAATTAACATATACAAAAAAACAACATATACATACATACAATAAATGCTATAAATAAATGTATATAATTTAAATTGGTGTTCAAACTGGTATATTCTAAAAGATTATCATAAATATATATGACATAATTATAATGACATACATAAAGAAGTATGTACATACACATACACATACACATGCACATGCACATGCACATGCACATGCACATGCACATGCACATGCACATGCACATGCACATGCACATACACATGCACATGCACATGCACATACACATGCACATGCGCATGCACATGCACATGCACATGCACATACACATACACATACATATACACATACACATACACATACACACACACACACACGTAGACACGTACACATACACACACACACACACACGTAGACACGTACACATACACGTACACATACACGTACACATACACATACACATACACAAAAAAGTTTAAAACTAAGATAAGTACCTTATCAAAGAATCATGATGAAGACATATATAAGGCAATCCAACGTGTTCTAAATTTATAACAAAATAAAAATAAAGTTGTCATATAAATACACAACTACGCAATCACGTATACATACATAATTACATACAAATATTAACATATTGATATTAAAAATAAAATTATTATTTTTTTGAAGGAAAACGTGGATGATTTTTGTTAATCAACGAAGAGGATGATTCTACCAAAACCTTAAAAATTCAGCACCGACCTCTATCTGCCGAATTCTGCCAAGTGCTGAACTATCTGCCGATTAGCATATGCTGAATGTCTGCCGATCATCATATGTTGAGCAACGGCCGATCATCATTCAACTGAAGAGCTGTTGATCGACTGTTGCTGATTAGCAATGAACTCTATGACCTGCTGATCAACAGTTACATAAGACAATACTATATGTACAGATGGCTGCTGTGTTCTGCCTTTGGAGACAACATAGTACTGAAGTTCTCTAACTCTGATGTACCGATTGTCTGTCTTGTTTTTCATTTTGAACATAGAATAGTTTATTCTTATTATTTAGATTTCATAGTATAAAGGCCTCGAACTTGGTTTTATCTGCTGATTGTATCATTTGTACTCAAAAGGTTAATCAAGTGAATACTTTGAAAGAACAACTTGCGCATTTACATTTTTTCAAAGTATTTGTGTTGTGATAGTAAGTAGTTAACTTAGATTCCGTATTCGTTAGCTACTGATCAAAGAATAAGTTCTTGTTAATCTAAACCAATCGATCCAACAAGTGGTATCAAAGCTTTGGCTCTTGATTTGCTTCAAGTTATCTTTCAACAAATCACTTGTTTCTTCCTTGATCATACTATCAAACACCACACTTCTTCTTATCTTTCTATCCTTTCAAAATGACTGTTGTAGCCATCTCTAGTAAACATGACTTGGAGAATGGTACTCAGACCAAACCTCCCATGTTCAAACCACATGACTATAATACCTATAAAATCCGAATGGAGGATTTCATAAGGAATCAAGACATGAAACTTTGGCACATTATTCTGGATCAGCCATATGTCCCCATGGTTCAAGCTACTAGTTAAGGAGGAGTCATGATTCCTAAAGATCCCATAAAATATTCATATGAAGATCTGAAGAAGATGGATGTGGATTTAAAGGCTCTTTGGCTGATCAGAATGAGCATACCAAACAACATCATGCATGGCCTCAAGAAACTCACAACTGCTCAGAAGTTGTAGGAAGCACTTAAGGCTAGATTTGAATGAACAGAAGATATGAAAGAAAACAAGAGAGATGACTTGAAACAGAAGTTCAAGAACTTTGGTTTCACAAGGGGAGAAACCATGATTGTAACATATATTAGATATGTTGAACTTCTAGACTTTCTCAATGATGCTGGAGTGAAGATGGAGAATAGTGATTTTCTTAGAAAGTTCTTAAGATCATTACCAAAGACATGGATAGTTTACACTATGACCATCAGAAGAACAGAGAACTAGAAAACAATGACTCTTGAGGAGTTATATAGCATTCTAAGTGCTTATCAAATGGAGATGGATACAGATGAAGAATCTCTAGGCAAATCTTCAAACCTCTCAAAGTCATCAGCTCTTATGGTGACTCCCAATTCTATCAAACTCCTATGGTGACTCATCAAGTACCAATGATCACTTACCCTGAATCTCCAACTGCTGAATCTTGATCATCACCATCATTCGGTAGATGGAATCAACAAGCCTCACCATTAGGGATGCAAATGAACTGAACGTTCAGTGAATAGTTCGTAAACCGTTCGACAGGAAGTTCGTTTATGTTCGTTCGTTTAGTAAGTGAACGTACACGAACAAAAAAAATTATTCGTTTAGTAAAACGAATGAACATGAACACAAGCCGTGTTCATTCATTTATGTTCGTGAACGTTCGATATGTGTTTGTTTATGTTCGTTAATGACCGTTTGTGAACGTTCGATTATGTGTCCATTTATGTTTGTTAATGTGTTCTTTATGTTACTAATTTTTGTGTTAGATTTTATTATAACAATTATATCAATTATTTTTTTATATTTATATTAAGTACTTATTTATTTTTTGTGAATTTTGTGTAATGTTTGTGATAAAAATGCAAATTTTATTCTAAAATAAATATTTGATCATTTGTACTCGTTTGTGTTCATGAACTTCTTTGTGTTCGTCATGTTCATAAAAATTTGTTTGTGAGTTTGCGTTCGATAAGTGTTCGTGAACAGTTTATGAACATGTTCATTTTTTTAATGAACGAACACAAACAAGAAATCTCGTTCGGTAAGTATTCGTGAATAGTTCATGAACAAGTTTATTTGTTAATGAACGAATAAAACAAGGCCCTGTTCGTGTTTGTTTGGTTCGTTTGCGCCCTACTCACCATCCTTTTCACAATTATACCTATCTAACTCTGCCTTTCTGATTGACCAAGCCAACTTCTTTTAATTCTCTAAAGAAGATCTGGAGTTCATTCATCTAGATGACCTTGAGAAAATGGATATCAATTACTAGATAGTCATGATATCCTTCAGGGCCAAGCAGTTTTAATAGAGAATCAGAAGAAAGTTCCTGAGATAAAGAAGATCAGGATTTGGGTTTGACAAAAGTAAGGTGAAATGTTTCAACTGCAACCAGCTAGGACATTTTCCTATGAAATGCAAAGCACAAAATTCCAACTCATCTCCTCCAAATTCATCAAACCCTCCATAACACTAGACTTACCAAGGTCCTTCCACTTCATTCAATCAAAGAAATACAACAGCTGTAGCCTCAAAAGAAGAGGTGATTGACTGGAGCTTCTAAGTGAAAGATTTTACTCCCATGAACAATGCATTGATGGCTAGAAGCTCAACCTCCTCACCTTAGGTAACTTCCAAACCCTGCTATACACCTGAATGTATAGCTAATGTTAACTTATATAGAAATCACATTTTGGATCTCATGAGGGATGTTAAATCAATCAATTTTCTTAAAACTTATTTTAAAAAAAATTATCAAGCTCAAAAATAAAAGATAATGGAGCTAGAAAAGATTGTTTCATAATTAAAACATGAGCAAACCAACCTAGAGACTCAAATTGATGATCTCTTGAGCAGATTGAAATCAACACAATGTGATTTAGCCGTAGCTAAAACATGTACTGATAAATATAATATTCAAAGTGAAAAGTTTGAAAAATTACTTGCCTTTACTGAAAACTCCTAAAGGTTGTATCAAACTAAGACAGGTTTAGGTATAATTCTGTGGAACCCCCAACGACATACACTCCCACTTATACCTCTAAGTACAACCCTAAGGTAAAGAATCAAGTATCTACCATACCCATCTGTACAAAGGCATCTGCTAAAGAGATTGAGACAACAGAAAATGAAGAAAAGGATGGAATAGTTGAGGAAGTAGATGAAGGGGAAGGGAAGATAGAAAAGGAGGAGGAGGAGGAGAAGAGAGAAAAGGAGAAAGAAATGAGAAAATAACTCAAGGCAAAAACTAAGAAGGATGTGATTTGGAAGATGGAGTTTGTAAAAGAAAAACCATCCTCCGAAATCAACAAATTGCATGCTGAGTCAAATCTCTCCAAGACAAAGCTTCATTCAAAATACAATTACAACAAGAAGAACCACAAAAAAGCTGATATGCTGGAACCTCAAACTCTTCAGATATGAGACCCCAACAATATATTCAAAAGTCTAATCATGAAGCAGTAGAGATCCGCAACAAGAGGTTCCCAAAGAAGAAGATAGAGCTAACTACCCATTCTGATCATAAGATAAACAAGAATATGGGTGGAGTTGAGGGAGGCAAAAATGAGAAGATGAAGAAGGAGTTACGAAAGATCAGGCAGATGATTAAGTTAGCAAAGAAGCAGATGAAAATCACATGCCTAATGTGTGGGGAAGACAGACACTTTGCAACAGACTATCAATACAATCCCCTAGCCCACTCCATCAAACTTTCCAACAAGCCTAAAACCTCAAGGAAGTCTGCAGCTGCCAAACAACCATCAAAAGAAAAGGATGGTGGTCAAAGAGCTGTTCGACAGTCAAGTCCCTCAAGTGCCAACTCAAAAGAAAAATCTGCACCTCTTAAGGATCTACCAAATAAGTCAGCAGATGAAGACCAAAAGAAGAAGAAGAATTTGGAGAACCCTTCATAATCTCCAAAAGCTTCAGAAGGTTTTCATAAGAAAGTTGATATCAAAGTATAAGGCAAATTCAAAAGAAGAGCCTGGAAACCAAAGACATCTGTTGAATCCTTAGATGACCCAAACCCAAAAACAACCCCATTAGCACTTACCATTGATATATGATTACTAAAAACTGGAAGACCCAAGACTAAACAGGCTTGGGTCCCCATTCATCACTAACCAATTTTTTTATGTGTAGGATCATGAATAGGCCAAAACTAACTTGTGGATTATGGATAGTAGATAGTGGATGCTCCCGGCACATGACAGGTGACAGATCATGCCTGCTGAATCTGTAACCATATCAAGATGGATCTGTTGCCTTTGGAAGTGATACAAAAGGAGGATACATTACTGGCAGGGGGATAGTCAGCAATGGCAATGTAAGCTTTGACAAGGTGAACTATGTAAAGGAGTTGAACTATAACCTACTAAGTGTGTCTCTGTTGTCTGATAAAAAAACATTACACTCTTTTCACCAAGCATGAATGTATTGTTTTATCTCCTAGGTTTAAAATTCCAAATGACAATATACTTTTAAGAGCTCCTATGAAGTACAATATGTACATGCTTAATATGCAGAATGCATCACCTTTAGGAAATGTATCATGTTTTATTTCTAAAGCTTTTTTAACTGAGTCCTCCCTTTGGCATAGAAGATTGGCACTTGTAAATCTCAAAAAAAAAAATGAACAAACTAGTTTGGAATTGGTTAGTCACAGGACTGCTAAAAAAGAGTTTACATGTGTTGACCACTATGTTGCTTGTCAAAAAGAAAAGCAACACAGATATTCTCATAAGTCCAAAGAATTGAATTCAGTCACAACTACTTTACATCTGTTTCACATGGAGTTGTTTGGGCTAACAGGTGTAAAGAATTTGGGAAGAAAATCAAAATGCTTAGTAATAATAGATAATTTTATAAGATTCACTTGGGTTTTCTTTTTAGAAACTAAAGATGAAACTGCTAAGATAATTTTATAAGATTCACTTGGGTTTTCTTTTTAGAAACTAAAGATGAAACTGCTGAGATTTTAATATCATTTATTATCAAAATTGAGAATGAAATTGATCAAAAGCTTAAAATAATTAGATGAGATCAGGGTACTAAATTAAAAAACCACACTTTTAATTATTTTTGTGAATCCAAAGGTATTACAAGGCAATATAGTGCTTCTTGAACTCCTCAACAAGATGGAGTTGTTGTGAGGCGAAATAGGACACTTATTGAGGCTGTAAGGACCATGTTGTCTGACTCCAAACTTCTTATAACATTCTGGGCTGAAGCATTCAGCACTGCGTGCTATGTTCAAAACATAGTGTGATAGTCAAGATGGATGAAAAAACCTCTTATGAATTGTGGCATAAGAAAAGACCATTCATAGGGTTCCTCAGACCTTTTGGATATCCATGCACCCTTATTAATACTAAAGAACATTTATCCAAGTTAGCTAAAAAATCAATAGATGGGTTATTTGTTGGATACTCATCACAAGCTAAGGCTTATAGAGTATACAATAAAGTTGATCACATTATTGAGGAATCTAAAAATATCATATTTAATGAAATTTTTTTCAAATAGTGTTGTAAATACCCCAAGCTGAATGTTTGATCTAGATGGATTCACAAATGCATTTAACATTTTGATTGAGAATGTTTCAGGAGACCCTCTCAATAGATTAGCAGACGTACAAGTTCCAAGTACTGAAGACCACAAGGTAGATTTACCACAAAGGATCAGTCATAACAAGTCATCTGCTAATATAGTCCAGCCACATTCAGCAGAAGCATATGCTAGTATCACAAACAATGTCGGTCATCCATAGTTTGCTTATTATGACTCATCAAATGAAGAGTCTCATGATTATTGTAGTACTAGACAATCTCTTGACAAGGAACCAAACATGAAAAATGCTGAAGATAGAGTCAATTCGACAGTTGAACCAGTCAATCCATCTTCTAAACTTCCTAAAACAAATTTCTCCAGCCTAGATCTATCTCAACAACTCCAAGTAATCTCAAGACTAAGAATTCATAAAAGGCATCCAGTTGAGAATGTCATTGGCAATATAGATGCACGTGTCAATACAAGAAGCAGGGTGAATGAAGCAAATAGCTTTTTGTTTTCATGCTTCCTTTCTCAACTAAAACCAAAGAAAGTTGATGAAGCCTTAAGAGATAACAGCTTGGTAGAAGCTATGCAATAAAGGGAAGACTGCAATAGGGACCAAATGATTTTTTAGAAACAAGAAGTATGACAGGGGCATTGTTATCAAGAACAAAGCCAGACATGTGGTACAAGGGTACAAACAAGAAGAAGAAATCGATTACGATGAAGTCTTTGCTCATGTGGCTAGGCTTGAATCAATCAGAATTTTTCTAGTATTTGCTGCCTCCAAAGACTTCAAAGTATTTTAGATACATGTCAAGAGTGCATTCCTTTATGGTGAAATTGATGAAGAAGTTTATGTTTGCCAACCTTCTGGCTTTAAAGATCCCAAGTATCCATTATGTATGCAAACTTGATAAAATCCTTTATGGTATTTATCAAGCCCCAAGAAAATGGTATGAGACACTCTCTACCTTCCATAGATAAAACTCTCCTTATCAAAGAGGTAGATTTGGATATCATTTTGGTACAAGTGTATCTGGATGATATCATCTTTGGGTCTACAAAGGAGAGCTTGTGTAAAGCCATTGAAAGTCTCATGAAGTCAAAGTTTGAGATGAGTTCAATGGGAGAGCTCACTTTCTTTCTAGGGTTACAAGTAAAACAAACCTTTGATGGCATCTTCATAAATCAATCTAAGTATGTTCAAGACATCTTAGACAGATTTCAAGCTATTGATGCTAATGATACTAAAACCCCAATATTGAATACATGTTCATTAACTCCTGATTTTAAGGGGAAGCAGTTGATCAACAACAGTACAAAGCCATCATTGGATCTCTCATGTACCTTAGAGCCAGCAGACCAGATATATTGTTTGCCACATGCTTATGTTCAAGATTCCAAGCTGCTCCAAAGGTGTCACATCTAATGGCTGACAAGAGAATTCTGAAGTATCTCAAAGGGGAACCTAAGTTGGGATTATGGTACCCTAAGAGTGCCGATTTCAATCTCTATGGATATACGGATATGACTATGGGAGATCCAACATCAATAAGAAGTCCACCTTAGGAGGATCCAATTTCTAGGGGGGGAAGAGTGGTTTCATGGCAATGGAAGAAGCAAACTTATGTCTCCACAGCAACTGCTGAAGCAGAATACATTGCTGCCTCAAGTTGTTGTCCTCAGGTGTTGTGGATCCAAACTTAACTTAGAGATTATGGAGTAACCTTCATGAACACTCCAACCCACATTGCCAACAACAGTGCCATCTCCATCAACAACAATCTCGTTCAGCATATAAAGACAAAGCACATTGATATCAGGTATCATTTCATTAGAGATTGTGTAAAATGAAAATCATTAAAATAATTAAAGTCCATACAAATGAACAATATGCAAATTTATTCACAAAGACTTTTGATGAAACAAGATTTAAATATCTTGTATCTGCTATTATAATGATTAAACTTTAAATAATTAAATGATTTAATTAATGATAGCTGATAATTTTATGCAGAAATGCATCTTTTGATAAAATGGGTAAAACTATATTTCTACCAAAATTTTCAAATCATCATATAAATAGGTATTTGCCGAATATTAGCAGATAACTAGGTATCTACTGAATCATGCAAGTCAGCAGATATCTGGGCAAAATGGGGCAAGTAAGTAGTGTTTGCTGAATAGGGTAGTTCGGCAAATAGGATGATTTTGGTACATTTCTTTGAAAAATATCGCTGGTAGGTCCCAACTTCATCTTCCAATATGTAGTGGCGCCGGAGAAGTTTACCTGAAAAGACTGTTCCATTATCACATGCCATCAATTTTACAGTTACGATGGAAAAACATTTTAAAATTCACATTTTTATATATTATCCACAACTATTAAAATCAAGGGTTTTCTCATTATTGTCATCTTCAATCTTCTTCATAAACCAAACCCTTAAATCTTTAAGATCTTATGTTCTACCAAACTCATTCAACTTTCAATGGCTGCTTGAACTCGAACCCTAGAATTCAGACCAAATCACAACATCACCGCATCACTTCAACCCATTGGTGATCTAGTCTACAATCATGTGCTTCAATCTCTATGCAGTAGCAACTATGCTTTTGCAATAACGGTAGACGCGGTGATCCGTGAGACACACGTTTGGGAATTCTAGAGTACATGTTCCATTCAAAGGGAACATGGAAAAAAATCCTCAGCGTAATAGTGCAAGGACTGAAGGTCACCATCTCATACGCCAAAATTTATCAACATTTGAAGTTGAACGATGCAGATGGTGAATCTTCTTTCTCCAAAGAATTGGTGAGTGCCACATTCAAGGAGATGGGATATGAAGGACCCTCCCGATGTCCACCTTCTCCAAATCTTAGGTATATCATAACTAGAGAATCATCCTTCATATCTTCCTTCATTATGGTCAAGAGGATGGGATCAGGTACCATTAGATTTAGTAGGGGCTATTCATGGTCTGGTAAAACAGCAACTTATGATTTTTCTAATTTTATTTTCAAAACCTTTGTAAAAATGTAACAGCTGATACAAAGTTTAAGTTTTTAATACACTCAAGATTTATTCAAATGATTTTACAAGAAAAATTGGGTGATAAACTTAAAATAGGAGGAGTTGTACATGGCTTAGGAACTTTAAACAAAGCCATCTTTTCAAAGTTTAAGACTACTCCAAAATATTTTTCTCAGAAGAATACTCCCATGTTCGCACATATGCTTAAGGCCACTAAGCCTAAGGGTGACAGCATAGAGACACCCACCACTACTAATCCTACACCCTCTACCTCAATGCCAAAAGCAAGAAAACATAAGCGAACCCCTGCATCTTCTACTGAGAAGACGTAGGCCCTCAAATAACCTCCCCTCAAAAAGACAAGACTGGAAGCCAGGGTCCCAGTCAAGTCAAGGGTGTCAGCCACACCTATACAAGGCTTAAAGAAGAAGGTTTCTCTTCCTTCTTCTAAGCAGACCCACACCTAACCTAAAAGCCCTCATTGGAGTCCCAACACTCCATTAAGAAAACCAAAAGGGATACCCAAATCACTGAGAAACTTTTGAGGGATAAGTCTCATTAGGAACTAGTTCACATCCCGGCCATTTGACTCAGCTTCTCAATCTCCCATACATATGTCTACTACCCAGGATGATGATGTTCCTACTACACTTTAGCATGATCCACTGTCTTCCCTTTTTCACATAATACAGATAGTAGGGACTGATGTGTTTATAGAAACATCTGACCCATATCATTTCTCCTAATAGATTGATACTATAGAGGAAAGGATTAATATGAAAGAGGATGTCTCTATTGCTAGTCCATAAGTTGATCAGTAGGATAGAGACAATATCCATAAGACCTCAACCACGGCAACTCACCTTGAGAATGTCTCATTTGAGTCAGTCCTTGAGGAGAGAAATCCAGGGTGCCAAGGAACCACATCTTGCGGTGAGAGTGCAGAGGCTCGGCCTAGGATCTCATCTCCCAAAGATTCCACATCTGTGGATGAGGGAAGTGAGCAACAAATCCATGAATTGATGACCCATAACCTTTGGCTGAAAATGCAAGGCTTCAAGGTTATGCTAAAAGAGCCACAGTTCTCGAATTTGAGAACCATCTGCTGAAATATTCGGCAAATACAGTATCTGAGTTAGAAAAACAAGTCAGAACTCTCCAATAACAAGCTGCAAGAATTAGCATTCTTATATAACAACTCACAACTCTTTAGCAAGCTGCAGCAAAGGTTATGGATCTTGAACACAAAGTGGAACAACTTCAGGAGACCATTGACCTTCAACAATCCATCATTCTAAGTGTTCAACTCTCCGCACCACAAGAACCTTTTGAAGTGCCTTCTCTACACGCTTAGTGTCATCTAGAATCTCAAATAATACTACCAAAAAGGGGGAAGATGAGCCCAAAGAAGCTGAAGACATTCTCCAGAGAATGGCTACCCAAGTTATAAATACTACACAGCCAATATCTTTCTCTTCCAAATGGACTGACTAATATGAGCGCCTGTTGGAAGCTGAAATCAAAATGAATGAGCTTCTCGATAGATATGGCTATGATAGCTCGAAAGAGAAGGAGATAGAAGCTAGAAGAATGATGAAGAAGATAAACCAAAAGGTTTAACTTGGGAAGAAAAGATTGGTCATGATGAAAAGATCTAGCACCTCTTCCTCGCTCCCTCTAAAAATAAAGATATCTGACGAGGAATCATAGAAAAAAGAGCTCATGCTTGGACTTGAAGCCTCTCTCAAGGTATTTCTGAATAAGAACACCATTACTAAAAATGTTATTGGAAGCTGCGGAAGAGCTGAATAAATCAGCTGTTGATGCAACTGCCAAAAGCACTAGACCAAAGGCTTCTTCAGTAGATGAATCATTAGGAAGAATGGTGGTTTACACAAGAGGCACCTAGACCATGAAAGATGATATAGAAAGGCATGGGTGACTCTTGAAGCTCAACCAACCCAACTTCATAAACAACAAAAGGACACAAATGAGTTTGAACTCAAAAAATCAACTAAGGTGATATATGGTCAATCGAATGTTGAAACTAAAACCCCAGTTAACTCTAAGGTGAATATGGAAACAGATGGCCCAGAAGTCACTAAGGATGTTGATGGAGATCAGACAACTACCGATTATCCCAAGTCAGCTGGTGAGTAATCAGGTGTAACCATTAGACCTTCGGCAGTCAGACCTACTAAAATCTCTACCCTTTCCAAAGGTAAGAGACCTATGACTGATGAAGAGGAAATTGAAATTGAGTCAAAGAAATCAAAGACAAGATTTCTGATGACTAATAAGGTTGGAGTTGTTCCCTTAAAGTGTTGAAAGAGAAGTTGTAGAACTAAAGGCAGGCAGATCTCAAAATTCCTCTGTTAAGAAGAACATCATTGCATTGATCAAAAGTGTAAAGGAATCAAGAGCTGCAAGAACTACAATAAAAGATTTCAATCGTGATGGTGAATCTAGCAGAATAACATCAAAATCTCCACCTAAACCAAAAGCCAAAGCTGTCAAGAAGGTGCCATCTAAGTCATCCAGTCTATCTGCCGAAAGCACCCAAAAACAACTACTTAGCAGGCTTCAACAACCGCAACTGCCGAATCCAAACCCATGACCTCTATTGAGAAGAAAGGGAAGAAGGATCAAGAAAAATATCTTCTAGTAGCTCAACTTGAGTTAAAAGGATTCAACTTTGATGAGGTCATGGAGTGGAGAACTACTAAGATCAAATCCAAACTAATAGTTATAACTCAAGCTGAATTAGAAAGGACAAATGAGTTAGCTAGAAGAAAGAATGTTGCATTAGAAAAGAAACAAGGAGAAAAAAGTCAGCAAGAGTTCAGGGACAAGCAACAAATGAAGATATTCCTCAAGTATTATGGTTTTTCTGGTAGACAAGTAGGACTAATGAGTATGTCTACTCTTGATCTGAATATCAGAGAAATCAAACAAAAATATATAGTTGGAGAGCTCCCAAAATTTGAAGAAGCCAGAGAGTAATGAGAAAGACAACCTATCAAGTCAAAGACTGTGACTCAAAAATCTTCCCATCTGTCGATTTAGCCTCCTGCATTCCCTGACTCAATAATCTCTGATGACAGTCAACCCATCTCCTCAATTCTTGCAAAGAAGAAGAAAGCATAAAAGAAAGTTGTAAAAGCAAGGATTGTTGTTCCAAAAGTAGAGTAGAAGATACTTAAAGGAACAAAGGTGTTGACTGTCAGATATCTTGCTCAGATGGAGAAATTTGATGTCAAGAGGGCAAATGGAAAGATCATGTACTATGATCATGAAAATGAAGTACTTGATCTACTCCTTGACATTCTAGAGCAAATTGTAGAGTACTTCAACATCTTGGGATGTAAGAATGACAAATCCAATATGTTGCTACATAAAGTACTAACCTTAGTCAAGTCTGATAACGGTGAAGAGATTCTTGAAACTCCACTATTAGCATATGATCTCATAGTGGATTGGGAATATGATCATAAGAAAAATACTTACTTCATAACCAGATCAGCAACTGTTAGAATGTCTTACTCAAGTAACCAACTGGTATGTTTCAATCGGTTTGAGATAGCTGATTTGACCAGGCTAAGACTAAGAAATCTAAGCAATGATTCTGAGGCAAGGAAAGTGGAAAAAGTACTGTTGATAATCTATAAATCTCATTTGGAGAAATTAAGGCTAGCTTTAGAACAAAGGAAGAAGAAACCATCCCATCTATCAAACCTAGCAACTAATAACAATCACCTCTTACTACTTCTCCACCTGCTCAAGCCATTGAGCATGGTTCTCCACAAGTCAAACAAGCTTCTAAAACAGCTAAAACCCCTTCCTAGAGCCAATCTGACAATTCAGCTGATGAAGTAATCATCACCAATGTTTCTTAAAGAATGAGACATGGGTTGGAACATCCAGTAGAAGAAGAAGAACTCTTAGAATATGAGTAAGAAAAAGACTCAGATAATAATGATACAACCATCATCAAATAGGCTTATGATTTGAAAGCTGAGAACTTCTTCATTGAAAGAAAAAACAAGTCAAAATCTTTCTTTCTATCTAAGTTATAGGTTCTGAAGCTTAACCATGAAGATTTTAAAGAGGATACACAAATTAGCCTTGGAATATGAAGGCATTCCAGACAAGCAAAAATCTATGGCTGTCATTATGAAAATGAAATTTGGAAACAAGGCTGAGTAAAGGAAAGAAGAAAATTTTCTACATGTAAGTCCACTGAGCATTCATGACCCAATTACACATAGGGGCTACAATTCCTCAACCAATACGTTCAGTCTGACATATGCTAGAGCCGACAAAGTTAAAGTCAAAGAGTATGATCTTTTCAGACTATCTTTGCATAACATGATGGATTTGGTAAATCTAACTCTTGACAACCCCTCAAGAGATAAAGTAGTATACATGTATGAACTGCTGTTAATTAGAATGCTTGAAGGATGAAGACAGAAGTTTTGATAGCATCATCTTAGGGGGAATTTGTTGATCAATGAAGAGGATGATTCTACCAAAAACTTAGAAATTCAGCACTGGCCTCTATCTGCCGAATTCTACCAAGTGCTGAACTGTCTGCCAATCAGCATATGCTGAATGACTGCTGATCAGCATATGCTGAATGTCTGCAGATCAGCATATGCTGAGCAACTACCGATCAACATTCTACAAAAAAGCTGATGATCGACTGCTACTGATCAACAGTGAACTCTATGAGCTGCTGATCAACTGTTACACAAGACAAGGCTGTCTGTACAGACGGCTGCTGTGTTCTGTCTTTTGGAGACAACATAGTACTGAAGCTGCTTAACTCTACTATGCTATTGTCTGTCTTGTTGTGCATTCTGAACATAGAATAGTTTATTATTATTGTTTAGATTTCATAGTATAAAGTTTTCATACTTATATAGTTGAGGCAAGCTTTTAGCTACTTGGCTTCATCTTCCGATTGTATCATTTGTACTCAAAAGATTAATCAAGTGAATATTTTGAAAGAACAACTTGTGCATTTAAATTTTCTCAAAGTATTTGTGTTGTGATAGTAATTAGTTAACTTAGATTCCGCATTCGCTAGCTACTAATCAAATAAGAAGTTCTTGTTAATGTAAATCAGTCGATCCAACAATTTTCTTTAGCAACTTAAGTTTCTATGAATGTCAAATGTTTAGAAAAGTAGAGATTTATTTATATATATATATATATATATATATATATATATATATATATATATATATATATATATATATATAAATATATAATAATCAGCTTTCTTATGCATTATAGGTTGTGCAATATGTATTAGTGGGTTGTACCCATCTTTTATATTTGTTTATCTTTAATTTTATTTTTATTTTAACTCGATACTTTTACATTTTTTACAACCTAGTCCTAACATTTTTTTTTACTTTCAACTTTGGTCCCAGTACTTTTTATATTTTATATATTTTTCGTTTTACGCTTCGGTGTAAATTATAGGTTGCAGCGTGAGTGGTGGTTCAATTTTTTTAAGCTTATTTTTTCTCCGTTTAACGGTGCATTGCAGCGTGCTGGTCCTAGATCGACTTGCTTATGGTTTTATATATTTTACGTTTCACCTGCGTAGTTTAACTTTTTGACGTCTACTTTTCATTTGTTCTATTTTGTTTTATATATCTTTTTTAATATGATCTTTTTAGTGTTGGTCGTTATCGGCGGTGTTATACCATTGGTGCTACTTGGCACGGTTTTACATCTCCTGCTGCAACGTAGGGGGCTTAGTATCGGTATTTGATATTATCAGAACCAGTATTGGTATATACTTTTGTGGTTTCCGATAAGTCGTAGTGTAAGACAGAGGAAAACAACCAAACTTCCGCACGCATAAGGAGGGTGAAGTTTGCTTTTTATTATATTGGCCACATCTTTTTTGTAAATTGATATTAAAACCCAAATCCTAACTAGGATTATTCTTTGGTTTTTTTCCCAAGCTATTATTGAGTTTTTTAATGATTAAGGCAAGTGAGGAGCTACAAAAAAAGTTTTATATTTTTGCTTTTTGACCACAAAAGTTTATTTTTTGTGTTTTAGGCGTCAAACATTAGTATCGGTATTCAGTATTTAATCCAAACGGTATTGGTATACGCTTTTGTGGCTTCCGATGAGCCAACCTGACAATGAAGAAAGTCACGGTCGCGTAAGATAGAGAAAAACAACCAAACTTCCACGCGCGTAGCACTGGAGAAACACTCTCCAAACTTTGTGAAACTGTGCATTGACCACATTATTGAAAACCATATACTATCTTGTTCTTGAAAACACTCTCCAAACTTTGTAATAACTTGAGAGCATTATACAACCAATATACAACATTCTTCAAAACCATATACTATCTTGTTCTTGTGCTTGTTCTTTACTTGTGTTCTTTATTTCATCGCAAGACTGGTTCCTTATTTGATCTGCTAAGTGTTCTAACACTCTCTAAACTTTGTGAAACTATTGCATTGACCACCCTTCAACGGTCTTGCAACTGGTATCAAAGCATTTCAGGCTCTAGATCTCTTCAGTTTCAGAAAACACTTACCAGCTCAAATGGTAGCTATCTCTAAAGATAATATGGAAACCACTACCATTATAAAGTCTCCACTGATCACTCCTGATGACTTTGATACTTGGTGCCAATGTATGGAAGGGTTCATCAAGTCTCAATACATCAGGATGTGGAAATCTATTGTTGAAGAACCTCACATCCCAAGCACCTCTTCAGCCACTGTTAGAGGTGGGATTATTCCAAAGGAAATGGCTGACTATTCTGAGGAAGACTTTAAGAAAGTTGATGTAGATCAGAAGGCCATGACCACTCTCTAAACTACTCTTCCAAACTCTATCTATAGAGGCTTCAAGAAGTACAAAACTGCTAAGCAGCTCTGGGATGCACTTAAGATTATGTATGAGGGGTCTGAGGAAGCCAAAGAGAATAAGAAAGAGCTCATGAAGCAGCAGTTTGAGAACTTCACCTATAAGACAAGTGAAACCATGACTCAACAATACTTCAAGTATGTTAAGATAATGGATACTCTAATGGATGTTGGAGTAAAACTTGAGAACAGGGACATTGTAAGGAAGTTCATGTTCTCTCTTCCCAGACAATAGACTCACTACTGTGTGGCCATTAAGAGAACTGAAAACCTCTCCACCCTTACTCTCACAGAGTTGTATGGTATCCTTAGTGGCTACAGGATGGAGATGAACATGCAAAATCCATCAAGCAGCTCTTCCAACAATCAGTAGAGTTCAACCATTCATGTGGTTGAAAGGGATAGCAGAGAACCATAACATCATCTTATCTGCTACCCTAATAACTCATAAAAGGGTCCTTTCATCACCTTCCCTGAGACACCAGGGGAGAGCTACATCTAAGGAAGCCCATTACAAGAGACAAGCTCTGCTCAAGCCTTTGTGTCCGCTGATGAAAGTGTGAAAACCTTCTCTTCACTCTTGAAGACTTGGATTGTATCCATCCAGATGACCAGGAGTACATAGAGATAGTCCAACAGATGGCTCTTCTCACTCATAGAGACAAGAAGTTCTACAAGAGAATAGGAAGGAAGTTCCCAAGCAATGTTGCCAGTGGAAAGTTTGGCCTGGATAAAAGCAAGGTAAAGTGTTAAAACTGTAACCAAATAGGACACTTTACTAGACAGTGCAAGGCACCAAGGATAAATGGTGGCCAAGCACAACCCAGACCAAACTACACTAATGCAGCTCCCAGAACTGAGAAGCCAAGCCAACCAAAACAACATGCTGCTGTTGATGTTAAAGAAGGAGGCTTTGACTGGAGCTTTCAGGTAGAAAATGCTTCTCCCAACCAAGCATCGATGGCTGATCATGAAGAAGCCAAAGTATTAAAACATCTTTTTACTCCTGAATGCATTACTAAAGTTAATATGTATAGGTCCTACAACTTGGAAGTCAGATCTAATCTTGAGTCCTTAAATATTTTAAAAGCTGATTTTAAAAGAGCAGAAAATGATTATAAACTTAGAATTGAAGATTTAGAGAAAACTATTTCTACTTTTAAGCACGAGCATAGAAACTACAGGACTCAAATCAAAGATCTCATAACCAAGTTGACTGAATGCCAGGCTGAGCTTGTGATCAGCAAAGCCAAGGAAGAAAAATGTGTTCTTGTAGAGGAAACCATCAAGAACATAATATCCTCATCCTTGCATGCAAATATTTGTTATCAGAACATGCAGGGACTAAGGTCAAGTGAGATAGCTCCTCCACACACACTCCTATCTATTTCTCCAAGGTATGGAACTTGTCAAGATAAGGTGGCTCCTATTGATCCTATCCAAGAGAAGGATGAAGATGTAGAGGAGATAATGAAGGATGAACCTGAGGTGAGTGTCAAGGGGTATCATAAGAAGGGTCACTATTCTCCTGGAGAGAAGAGGGAACCAGGGTTGACCAAGTTTGCAAGGAAGAACTTGATAAGGGCAGCCAAAAGAAAATTAAAGAAAGCCCAAGAAATCAAAGCCACTTTCAACTCCAAGAAAAAGCAAGTTTTTATTTCTGCTGAATTTGAAGTGGTAAAGACTGAAGACCAAAACAATGAATTCTAGTACCAGGAGTCGTAGTTCATGTCAAAATCATCCAAGAGCAAGCCTCACCGTAAGAAGCCTACTGCATCATCTGAGAAGATAAAGAAGGAAGTGAAAAGTGATCAAGCTCTACCTCCTACTTAGAAGAAGATTCTCAGAAGCATGCCATTTGAATGCATCAAGTGTGGTAGTACTTCTCACTTTACTAACGATTGCATCTACAATCCTAAAAGTAGTATCCACATGACCAAGAAGAAAACTTTTAAGAAGAAAACGAAGAAGATAGCTTCGAAAGGAAAATCTCTTCCTTCCAAAAGCTCCAAAGTGAAGAAGAAGATAAGTGAAAACTTATCTTCGAAAGAAAATTTGGTCTTGAAATAAAAGAATGCTTCTGAAGGACTGAAGTCCACTGCAGTGGATGCAAAAGCTTCCGAATGTTCAGTCTCCAAAACATCCGAAGTCTCCAAAACTTTCAAAGTATTGAAGGCCAAGTCTACTCTTCCAAAGATGGTATGGAAGATGAAGGAATGCCATGTGACTGAAAGTTTTTCATCAACAACAGTAGATGATCATTAAAGCTTTCATATAGGATCAATTACTGTTGCATTATCTTAAGGTCACTTTGAAAAGCCCAAGAACAATGAGGCTTGGGTTTCCAAATGTAACTAACCATCTCTTTATGTGTGGAATAGCTAAAGACCAAAGGGAATGTATGGATCATTGACAGTGGCTGTTCCAGACACATGACGGGCAATGGCTCTTTGCTTCAAAACTTTGAGAAAATTGATGGAGGGCCAGTTACTTTTGGAGGAGATTCAGGTGGTCATATTACTAGAAGGGCAGGGTCACAAATAGTAAGCTCAATATTGAAAAGGTAAACTTTGTTAAGGAGCTTGGGTATAATCTTCTGAGTGTATCCTAATTTTGTGATCAGAGACACAACATGCTCTTTACTGAGCATGAGTGCATTGTTCTCAAGCCCAAGATGATCATTCCTCAAGAGGATATCCTGCTTAGAGCTCCCAGGAAAGGGAACATATATAAGATGGATTTGCATAAAACATCCCCTTCAGGAGAAGTTTCTTGCTTTCTATCTAAAGCCAATGGTGATGAGTCTTTCTTTTGGCATAAAAGAATGTAACATGTAAATTTTAAGAATATAAATAAATTAATTAAAAATGATTTAGTAACTGGAATGCCAAAGAAAGAGTTTACAAGTGATGACCACTATGTTGTATGCCTGAAAGGGAAGCAACACAAGGTGTCTCACAAGCCAAAGGAAATGAACTCCATCACTACTCCCCTACACTTGTTACATATGGATCTCTTTGGCCCCACCAATGTATTGAGTCTAGGAAGTACCTCTTATTGTTTAGTGAACACAGATGACTTCACAAGATATACTTGGGTCTTCTTCCATAGAACTAAGGATAAGACCCCCAAGATCTTGAAGAGTTTCATTTTAAAAATTAAGAATCAATATGATGGAAGGTCAAAATCATAAGATGTGATCAAGAAACTGAATTCAAGAACCAAATCCTTGATACATTTTATGATGATAAGGGCATTACAAGACAATACAATGCTCCTAGGACTCTTCAGCAAAATGGTGTTGCTGAGAGGAGAAACAGGACACTTATTAAAGCTACCAGAACCATGTTGTCTGACTCTAAGTTGTCCATCACCTTCTGGGCAGAGGTAGTCAACACTGCCTACTATATGTAGAATAAAGTTTTATTAGTCAAGACTCATGGTAAGACTCCTTATAAACTATGGCATAAAAGGAGACCTTTCATTGGCTTTCTCAGATCAATTGGATGTCCTTTCATCATCTTGAATACCAAGGATCAAATAGCCAAATTTGCTGAGAAATCATATGATGGACATTTTATTTGATACTCTTCCCAAGCTAAGGCTTATAGAGTATACAATCTCAAAACTTGAATAGTTGAGGGTTCAGCCAATGTGACCTTCAATGAGCACACACCCAGTATGAAAGGTTCTAGTCCTGATTGGTTGTTTGATCTTGATTTAGTTACCACTTGTTTTAATAAATCTTGTGAAGATGTTTTAGGATCTACATGTAACTTATTAATAGGAGATTCTGATCCAAGATTTGAGCTGAGAAGACCAAGTGTTCAAAATACTTCAGCTCCAGTGGTAACTAGCCCTGCAGTTAGAAATCCTATCAGCACAACCATGACAAATTCTTCAGTTGATACATCTAAGATGCCTATAAATTCCAGCACAGAGGCACAGAACTCAAATGAAGGAATTTCTAATGTAGGAGGAGATGGAGGTGGTGATAGTGATCAAGAATTTCTTAATGTTGATAACCACTCCATAGAAGACAACATCAATGATGTAACACACTCATTGGATCAAGTTTCTCTTGATAAGTGTGTTGATGTGGTGGATGACACTCAATCACCATATTTGAATTTCACCAATTTAGATTTGTCCAACAAACTTGCCGTGATTCCTCAACTGAGAATCCACAAGTCACATCCCACCACAAACATCATTGTAAATGTTGAGATAGGGGTAAGAACAAGAGGACAAACCCATGAAAAAAATGTTTGTCTTTACTCTTGTTTCTTGTCCTAGATTGAGCCTAAGAAAATTGATGAGGCTCTGAAGGATGGAAGTTAGGTTGAAGAAATACAAGAGGAGCTGCTTCAATTCAAGAGACAAAAGGTTTGGAACCTATGTCCTCTTCCTTTAAGGAAGACTACTATAGGTACCAAGTGGGTATTCAAGAATAAGAAAGATGATATAGGACTTGTCATCAAGAATAAGGCAAGACTAGTTGTACAATGGTACACACAAGAAGATGAGATTGACTATACAGATGTTTTTTTCTCTTGTAGCAAGACTTGAAGCTGTTAGGATATTCCTTGCTTTAGCTACATCCAAGGATTTCAAGATCTACCAACTTGATGTCAAGTGTGCTTTCTTATATGGGGTGATTGATGAGTAGGTGTATGTCAAATAACCACCTGGCTTTGTAGACCTAGATCATCTTGATTATGTCTGCAAGATGGACAAAACTCTTTATGGGCTGCATCAGGCTCCAAGGAAGTGGTATGAGACACTATCTCAGTACCTATGTCAGCATGGATACAAGAGGGGTACTATTGATGGAACACTTTTTATTAAAGGAACAAGAAATGACTTGCTGTTGGTTCAAGTTTATATAGATGACATCATTTTTGGTTCAACTAATCCAAAGCTCTACAAAGACTTTGAGAAGCTGATAAAGAATAGATTTGAAATGAGTGCCATGGGGGAACTTAATTTATTTCTAGAAATTCAAGTGAAGTAGGTTGACAATATCATCTTCATAAACCAGTCAAAGTATTTGCAAGACATACTTACTAGATTTCATCTAACTGAGTGTAACTTTGCTAAGACACCTATAGCCAGAAACCACTCTCTAGGACCTGATCTTGTGGGGGAGTGTGTTGATAAACATCTCTATATGGCTATGATTGGGCCACTTATGTACCTCACAGCCAGTAGGCTTGATATCACGTTTGCTACATGTATTTGTACAAGATATCAAGCCAACCCCAAGATGTCACACCTAGTTGCTGTCAAAAGGATTCCTAGATATCTCAAAGGTGCTCCCAAACTAGGCCTTTGGTATCCAAAGAATTCTAACTTTAATCTGTATGCCTATACAGATAGTGACTATGGTGGCTGCAATATGACTGCAAAGTCTAAATTAGTGGGATGTTAAATCCTTGATGGAAGGATAGTCTCATGGCAATGTAAGAAACAAATATAGTGTGTTTGCATCAACTACCGAAGCTGAATACATTGCTGCTGCAAGCTGCTATGCTCAAGTGCTTTGGATTCAGAATCAGATGCTGGACTATGGATTCAACTTCAAGGAGACTCTCATCCACATAGACAACAACAGTGCTATCTCTATTACAGAGAATCCTGTGCAGCACTCAAAGATAAAGCATATCAACATCAAATATCATTTGATTAGGGATAATTTTGAGAAAGGATTGATAAAACTAGTCAAAGTTAACACAAATAATAATATGCTGATCTTTTCAAAAAAGCTTTTGATGAACAGAGATTTAAGTATCTTATATTAGCTATTCTGATGATTAACCTTGAGTAGTATTTATTAAACTAAATTGAAGATTATTTTTAAAATATGTGTGTCTTAAGTTGTCTATATCATCACTTATATAAGCCTAGTTTACTTTGGAAGAAACTTTTCAAAATGATATCCTTTAGAATTTTAAATTTTTTTTATATATTATCCTTCGGAAGACATTAAGTTGTCTTCGGAAGAAAATTATGTCTTCAAAACAAATAACTACTTCTGAGAAATTAACCTTCGGAATAAATTTTATTATATCTTTCAAATCTTACATTTGTCACCAAGTACTTATATGTGTTGAAAGACTATTTTCTTCCGAAAACAATTAAGTCTCGGAAGCGTTATTCTCTCTTTGAATAAAATTTATGATATTTGATATCCTCCGAAACAAAATTTGTCTAAGAAGTAAAAATACTCGGAGTATTTTTTTCCGAAGCAAATTCTTGAAAAGCTAAGGAATATCTTCTGAAGCCAAATTGGCTTCGAAAGTTTTCACAAACCTTCCAAAGGCAAATTACCTTTGGAAGATTTTAGACTTCCAAGAAAACTACCTTTTTATGCATTTTTTCAAAGGTGGGACTGGCATCCATATTTCAAAGTTTATCCTTTTGCATTAGCTTTGTCTCAAATCCTTACCATATATATATTCGTACAATGATTCCCCCTCTTTTACTTTCCTCTTCATTTGCAAAAGTTCAAACCCTAAATTCACCCACAAACCGACTTTGTTCTTACCTTTCTTCCCTTCGAAGCTACTCAAAATGGACAACCCTGATCCCCGAAACCAACCAGATATTTTCATGCATCTTCACAGGCAACACAATCAGGTTGCTCTGTTATCATCTGAGAAAGATCTAGGTTTCTCAGATGTTTGCCGCTTCTTATCTCTGTCAAACTAGCTCACCGCCCTCACAATAGACCCTCCACTATATGAAGATCAACTTCTGGAGTTCTGGAGGACCTGCCAAGAGGTCATCTTCGAAAGTGAGAAGGTACTGTCTGCCACAGTGCAGGGGAGGAGAATATTAGTCACTCCAGCCACCATCAACTCTCATCTGAGGCTGGATGATACAGAAGGCGAGTTGTCCTTCCCCAAATCTCCTATAAACAACTCATTCCAACAGATAGGCTATGAAGGGGACTACTTTGTAAGAATCTTCAAAAGGGGTAAGGTTTCCTCTCAGTGGAAGTACCTCCTCCATATGGTAATCCACTCCCTATCTAACAAACATGAAGGTTGGGACCAAATTCTTAAGGACTTATCCTACATAGTCCATGGAATGGTTCAAGGGGTCAAGTTCAGGTACTCACAGTTTGTTTATACAAACTTGCTTGCAAACTTGGACTCCTTAGAATATTATATGTTCCCTAGATATGTTCAATACATTCTTAACTGTGAACTGGGCTCACAGTTAAGGGAACAGGTAATATTCTTAAATTGGGACAGATGAAGCCCGTCATCTTCAAGACAATGAGAAAGCCCACTGTTGGCTTCTCATGGGTAGAAACAACCCTGGTCCCAAAAATGTTAGAGCTTATTGTTCAAGGTGACAACTTGGCAGCACCAACCAATGTTGAACCCACACCTTCTATATATGCACCACCCACACAGTCACAAATCACCATCACCTACCAAAGAAAATCCAAACGAACCCCTGCTTAGTCTACTCAGGTTGAGCAGGCCCCCATATCACCACCCATGCAGGAAGAAGTAGAAACAAGAGCTCCCATTTCTCCTGAGGAGAAAACCACCCCCATTATCTCTTTGATTAGTGTTGAGGTTCCTCATACTTAGCCTGATAAGCTCACTACCCCAGCCTTAAGCCTTCAGTCAAAATCTCAAAACTCTAGTGATCAACCTTCAGGGGAAAGCTACCATCCCCAGCCGCTAGATCTCAACCAACCAATCCCCAACCTAAAATTCTATGATGATAAGGATATGGGATTTAGTGAGTACTATAAGTCTCTTTTCTCCACCCCTACTCAAGAATAGATAAGTGCTCTTGAATCACCCATATCTAGCCCACATCATCCACCCACAACTGAGGTAGACCTCCCTGAATATGTTCAGGAGGCCCATATGGAAGAGGCTCTCACTTTTACAAGTTATTACATCATTTAGACCTCAACCATGGCAACCCAGCCCATTGTCACTTCTTTTGAAGCTGTTAGTGAGCAGGGGAAATGCAGCAGCCAAGAACCATAAGCTGGTGGTGAGAAATAAGACTTTGGTCCTATTCTCTCATCCCCCATGATTCTTCTGATGAAGATGAGGGGAGTATACAACTAAAGATGCACAAACTGCTAAAACTCTGCACCTATTTAGTTTTTAAGGTTAGTCACATAGAATTTTAGGTGACTAGCTTACAAAGACTGGTCAGTGACCAGCAACTTGAGATCACCGATCTCAAGGGCAAGTTAGCTAAAAGACCTGTCAGGCAAACTCAACCAGGTCTACAAGAACCTGTGGATATGCTGGACCTAACCCTTAGCACTCCTATGCAAGAGGGTGATGCTACCAAAAAGGGGGAGAAAGTCCTACATTCAATCACAAAACTTAGGAGTTCTACCTAGAGTATGCACATAGAGGAATCACCACCCTTATTTGTAGTTGTTCATACTCAACAACCTCCTCAGGCTCACATTGATATGGATTCACTAATTCAGAGCCTGTTTGAGGAGGGTATACCAAGGGCAATGTCTACCCCATCCTACCTTGCTGAAAATCAAATAGTGGGATGGAGGTATGATGCTGATAGAAGAGCCTTGGTACTCTTTAGATCTTAGGGACAACAAGAGGTCTTCAACTTTCATAACCTGAGATACTATGAGAGCTTCTCTCTAGTTGACTTGCCCCTTGCCAACCCAAGTCAATCCAGGCAAACTGCAAGGTTAGCTGAGAGAATCCAAGAAAGGGTGTTTGAAGAGTTCAAGTAGAGATTCAATCTATATAGACAAAGGCTAGCAGGCAAGACTATTGGTCAACTGGATGCTAAGGTGGACCCTAATATTAGCTTTGAAGGGGAAACCTTAGTTGAAGGCCCAGTAGTTAAGCCTGTGAACCTTGAGATAGGAGCTGCTTCAACACCCATTACCCTTAGTGAGGCACCAGCTGGTGAAGGTGTCTCACAGTGAAGGTGCCTCACAGCCTCTCTCTAGCCAGAGCTCAAGTGCAACACCAAGCAATAAAGCCCAAAGCTCTCTCCTCCATGAGTCACACAGGCCTGTGACTGACAAAGGAAAGAGGAAAATGACCTCTGAGGAGATTGAGGAGGAGAAGAGAGAGAGAAAGAGGAAGGCAAGAGGAGAGAGTTCAAGTGGGACCCGCGGCTTCATGGAAGCTGCTATCAGGGCTGCCCCCAGGCCAAGCACTCAAAAAGATGAGTTGAGGGCAGCCAGGCTTAACTATCTGGGGTCCAGGAACTATAATGTTAATAAACTCATCTCTCTCTCCCTGGAAGAATTAAGGAAGAATTAAATGAACTGGCTGACATAGAAGTGTCAAAGGAGAGGAGGGAAGCTGAGGATGCAGAATTGCTCCTTAAAATCAAAGAAGAAAGAATGAGAAAATGACTCTACAAAGCTCCTACCCTCTCCCAAGGTCAGGAAAGCCCTGAGGCAGAGGCTATGGCCACTGAGCAACAAACTCATATAGGTAGGGAACAAGGCAGGCAAAATATGATTACCTACCTGAGTGTCAAAGGCCTTTATCAGGCAGTAGACTTGCTTCCCTTGTCCTATGAGTACATTGAATTTGAATACCTTAAGCAACTTAAGCATGAAGTGCTGAAAGAGCAAAAAGCTGCTAAAAGGAAGATGAGGGAAGAGGCTGCAAAGTCAAGAGACAACATCAATGCCAATCAGTAGAAGTCTGCTGACAGACAAAAGATGGTGTGCATCTTGAAGCTGTATGGATTCTCCGAAAGAAGACTTGGTCCAATGTCTCTATCCACCATAAAAGGGGTGAGCTAGTTGACTTGCATTCTCCACCAAGTCAGGTTGCACCTGAAGCTGAGGTAAAGGTTGTTCCCCAAGAGACAACACAACCTGGACCTAGTGCTGCATCACAGACAGCTTCATTTTTGATCCATAGCAGGGTCTTGATCCCTTTACTTCTGAACCTGTGAAGGAAAAGGACCCAACTGAGAAGGAAAAACATGAACCATCTGGTGTTACAAGCCAGCCTTCTCAGTGAAAGTATAGAAAGAGGAATAGGATGGCCATTAGAAGAGACAAGAAGAAGAAGAAGAAGTCTAAGGCATCCACCTCTGCATCTCATGATGGGTCAGAACATCCTGAGGGTGATCAAGAAGAGGCTGCTCATCCAACTCCCATTTAAGTAAAGCCTCTTGCTGCTAAGAGACTCATCGTGTCCTGGATAGTTGCCACCAATCCAGACAGATGGTATTTTACTAAAGATCAAGAGGGTCAAGACATGTACTTCTAGCATAACATACTTGACCTCCGTCTGCATTATCTCTATGACATGAGGAGATACTTTGAAAGTCTGAGGAATCTTGACCAGCTGATAATGAAGGGAATGGTCTTGATTTTGATAAGGACTGTCAATAGATGAAGATCAAACTTCAAAGCTCTCCTTTAGTTTTGGTAGCATCAGCCTAGGGGGAGTTTGTAAGGATCACACTTAGAGGCTGATGCAACCAAAGAGCTCTCAGCATGCACATGTGAAGTACTAGAAAAGTACTTTGGAAGATTTGATATAACTCAGTGAATTATACCAAGTATCAAATCTTCCGAACACAAAAGACCAATTCTTCCAAAGCCAAAGATGAGGTCTTCCAAAGCATCAAAGACAAAGTCTTTCGAAGCCAAGACTGATTTCTTCCGAAGACAGAGAAAGTCATGTCTTTTCTGACTTACTTTTGATAAAAGCTGAAACACCTTTCTGCTGCCATCTCTGAAGACTCACCAACTAGCATGAGTTGGTGAAAAGTCCATGCTTTTGTTAACTGTAGATTAAGGTGTTGAGTCTGCAACTTTCCAACTATGTACTTTTATCCTCTTTGTATTAGATAAGGATATGAGCTATGCCATATCATAGTCACTAGTCAAAAAGCAATCTGCCTTTTTAACTCTACATTGATCTTGTTATGTAGATTAATGTTTCCAGCTGGCCTTCAAAGTATGACCGGCTGTAGGATGTAGTATAAAGTATCTCAAGCACTTGTATGTTTAGATAAGCTTTGTAACACTTGTAAGAACTTGAGAGCAATATACAACATTCTTGAAAACCATATACTATCTTGTTCTTGTGCTTGTTCTTTACTTGTGTTCTTTGTTTCATCGCAAGACCGGTTCCCTATTTGATCTGTTAAGTGTTCTAACACTCACCAAACTTTTTAAAATTATTGCATTGACCACCCTTCAACGGTATTGTAATATATCTATAAACACATATAAATTTGATATAAAAACAGTTTAAGTAATAGACCATATAAACATTTATAAATTTTGCTTTAGCCTTAAAATATAAAAAGACTATGTTATCTCACGGCTTTTTGTTTCCTCCATGAAATCTACCAAGCACTACATAAATATACTATAGGTTTCTTAATATTTTATAAAATAAATTATCAAGTAAACACGCCCCTTACGATTTTTATATATATGATTTAGCTATCCCAAGACTCGATAGGGGCCCATTGTAATTCTTCAAATAAAGAACAACATATGGATCCGCCAACTAAACCACCAAATTTGATGATAATCTAGAAATGTGTCGCTTTAAAACCATAAGACTTGACTAAATATCTCATGTGGGCCGCATAATTCCTCGTGCAAGGACGAATTCGTATGAAGATTAGGGGCCTAGGGCTCCACTTAAATAATCACAAATAAATGTAAGATGTGTTTCTTTTAAATAAATTACACCCATTTCAGTTTTTACTAGCACCCATCTCATACAGCCCCAGTTTATTTCTTAACAACACCTTCAATATCAATTTTAAATTCATTCTAGCTTCTTTTTCCGAGTTCGCTAAGGCTTGTGCAATTTAAACAAACAGGTTATTTAATTTTTTATTCTTTTTTTCAATTTTGATAATTGAATTCAAAGTTTCTGATGAACAAAGGTTAACTTTAGTTTTCAAGATTTGAACAAACAAACTAAATCAATTTTAGTTTATGTGATTCGAATGGATAAATTAAAGGATAAAGTTATACTAAAAAAGAGATTTAATCTAAAAAGTCTAAAAATAATTATGGGTTTGATATGTATTCTTCTATTATTTTAAAAAGAGAGTAATTTGGTAATTGTGTGAAATACGTCAACTCATTGTGTCATATATATTAATTGTGTCATATATTTTACATCATTTGTCATATGTATAAAATATTGTATTTTACGTTTAGATCATTTTGCATTATTTTCATTGATTCTATAGATTATATAGACTTGTTATATATTATTGTATTTTATAATTAGAAATATATAATGATATACTTCTATAAATATATTTTTTAAAACTCATATTGTTGAAAATAACACAATTTGTTATTTTTGTCATTGTTTTTTATAGTTTATATAAACTTATTGTTGTCTATCATTGTGTTTTACAATTAGAAGTACACAATTGTGCTATTTCACCAATATATTTTCAAAACTTATAATGTTTAAGATAACATAATAACGAACAAAAGAAATAATGAGGCATTGTGTTATTTTCATATTGTTTTTAATGTATTAGATTAATTAGTTGTTAAATTAATATTGTGTTATACATATTAAAGATATACAACAATGTTACATCATTATATTTTTCTTAAATTCATCATTTTAGAAAAACATAATTGTATTTAAGAAAACACAATAACTAAAACAGGACACAATGAATTGCACTAAAGACACAATGACGAGATATGAGCTTAAAAACGTAAAAGTATTTATTATCTTTTTATATAACAATGCTATACTCGTTTTAAAGAGGAAAAACGTTCGTTTTTATGGTGTAATTATTATAAAAAAAATAATATCGTACATAAAAGTCATGAACGTTTAGAAAAATAGGGGGAACGTGCAAAAGTCAATAAAATTGGCTATTACTAAAATACAGCTCTAACAAATTTTTTCTTACAATTTGATATTAACAATTGATTAAGAAGATTAATGGTTGAGATTATTTATTACACATTTTAGTTTTAGTGGACTTTTTATTTGAACATTTTCCCAATTTAAATCCATTTTGGTTTTGCATTTCAAAATACCGAATGAACACAATTCAAGTATTTTAGCTTCCGCAATTAGTTGTTTACAATTCAAAAACTTGTTAGTCGCGAATAATTATTTTATCGGCTTTGAAAATAAATTATTTTATAACAGTTCCATACATTCGGTTGATCGATTGTAACTTTTGTAGTTTTTGTTATCTAACAATCTGTTCTACTCAATTCCATGTGTTTCTTATTACATGATTCTATACATTAGTTAATTTAAGTAATTAGTGGTTTAAAACAAGCTTGCTGGACTTTTCATGTTAAATGTTGTTTTTATCTCACTTGTTTTGATTCTACATGTTTAAGTCTGGCACATTTTGTGCCCCCACCTACAAATATTCAGGGATTCGTCAGTGTCCTCGTGTAACACTAAATGTCTAAATATATTATCTAAATCGTTTTCTGGTTATGCTCTTTAAAACTCGTATATGTTGATTTTGTACATTATTTTGATACAACCATATTTAGTTATATCATTGTTATATAGTTATATACAACAGGGTGATTACCCGCAATTCGTGACGCAGTGGTTTTTAATAGAACTTATAGGGAAATGTAGATAAAAATAAACAGATCGTAAGAGTTTATTTGGAATTTAAGAGAATATTAAGCTATTAGGTTATAACCCCATGTATTACACAGGTTAAAAAAAATACTAAATATTTATTAAGGGAGAGTTAGTAATTATAAAACATTAAATATAAAAGTATTTTGATTAGCTAATAAAATATTTTTACTATAAATATTGCTATTGGAAAAAAAATTTGTTTTCTTTATTAATATCTCATTGTTTAAAAACTTTGGGTTTGTTTGGAAAAAATATACTTTTATATAAAACTCTTATTTTTTTAGAAAGATTGATTTTAAAATATTTCATAATTTAAAAAAGTTTTATTATTTTTGAAAAAAATCATAGTTTTAAACAATTTTGAATTTGAAAAAGTATATTTTTCAATCAAAATACTTAGATTTTATTAAATAAAAAATATATTTTAAAAATTAATGATTAAATGAGGACTTGAATTTATAATATAAAGAGAAAAGGAGAAAATTTTGGGAATTAGTTATTTGATTTTTTAAAATAAATAAATAGTATGGGCGGAAAAACTAAGGTGAGAGGGCTTGTAAGAATAACATATGGCATCTCATGTAAAAGATTGTTAGGTTAGATTGTAAAAAGAAGCATAGGAAAATATGAAAACAAATATTTGACTTTTGGTTTTTAATAAAATTTATATCGAAACATATATAGACCTATTGTAAGTAGAGGTGCACAAATCGGGCTTATTTTATAACTAGTTCCAAGTAGCAACCAGGTAGGGATTAACCGGGTTTTCTGGAACCGGGTCTTAGCGAAACCTGGTAGGAACAAGAACTAAGTAGGGTATTGACAGAATCCCATCAGTATGAAACTAGGTATGGAAGGGTCAAGTCAGGTTATGGTCTAGGAATCGGTTGGAACCGGGTAGGGCAAATTTTTAAATTTTGTTAATTATGGATATATATAGAGTTAATTACATGGTTGGTCCTTATGGTATACCCATATAAAAGTATTGGTCCCAATTTTTAAAATCTTATAGCATTGGTCCTAACTATTTGTCAAACTGTAACACCCATAGTCTTTATTTCTTTAGTTAAGTCTACGTAAAATGATCAAAATATCTTTTAATATTTAAAAATAATAATTTTTAATAGTTAATCTATAAATGAGTCCCACTTCCTACCCACCCCACCCACCCCCTCCCATAATCTCCTTCTCTCACTTGCACTTCTTCATCTTCTTCAAAGAAACACAAATACATAATCATCTCCACCACCTTTAGAAGCCGTAGGCGGTGCGAGTGATCGTGGTAGTTGGATCCGGATCCGGTGCCGCCAAAGGCCGCCGGAGATGGACGAAACAATACCAATGACAGTCGTCGATGTAAGGAGGGCTTGAAGAATAATCTTGGGGCTGGGTTGGGTTGGGGTTGGGATAACCACAAACAAATAGATAATCAATATATAAAATATTTAATTAAAAGTGGACCTTTCAACTTTTAATTCTTTTTTATTTATTTTGTTTTTTAGTAAAGGGTAAAAAAGACTTTCACGCTTAATTCACGTTAAAAACTAACGTCCATCCACTTCAAGCACCAAAAGTGTTATGGTTTGACAACTAGTTAGGACCAATGTTGTATTTTTTTCAAAAGATAGGATTAATACTGCAATAGAGCATACCACAGAGACCAATCATGTAATTAACTCATAAATATTAACGCTTTGAAGATTATTATTTTTTCAATTTCTTTTCAGCTTCAATTTTATTGTTTTATTACTTATTTAAAACATAAAATATTATTTTGTAACTTTAAAATCTTAATTACTAACTATTTAATTTTTTATTTATTAACTAATGTAATATATGAGTTTCTAATATATCATATGTAACTTAATTTAAACAAACGTGTTAGCGATGACGTTTTGACGTAAGATTCTTAAATACGAGTTTAGACAAATTGGCATGATCAAGTAAATTAATGAATAAATAAATGGTTATTATATGTAATGTAATAATAAAGATGTTTATATATATAAGGTTAGGTTATTTTCAGGACTCCTTTTTAAATGAGAACTCGCAGAACTAATATTACGCATTAATCAAAACAATCAACGGTTGTGATTAAACAAGATGGAAAATGTAAATTAATATATCATTTTAACTAGTTTAGACAAAGGGCAGTCCGTTCCCAAAATTGATGTGAGTGTATATATTATATTATATTGTATGGTTATAACTGGTTGTGAGTGAAGGATAGGGAAAAATTACTTTTCAATCTGTATTTTTGAAAAATACTGTTCAAAACCCTGTAATGTTTTTAATATATTTTTAAGTGGTTGTGAGTAGATGAGAGAGAAAAGATAATGATAAAAGTATAAAAAATATTATTTAATTAAAAAAAAAGAAAAAAAAATAGTAATTTTTAGTGTATTATTTGTATGAGGATGAGGAATGATTTATTAACGCTCTTAGTGATGTAAAATTATTTCTCTCTTCAATTAGTATGTTATTTAATTCTTTCTAATTTCTCTCATCTTTTCTCTTTCTTCTCATCTCTCATCTTTACATGTTGCATGTACTTAGATGTTGTAATTGAAACTTTTTTTGTGATTTTACATATATGTGATCATCTATAAAAATATAGTAATCAACAATAGTTCAGAAGTTACCTATATGTAATAATGTGTAATAATATAACTAATTCAAAAGATACATAAAAATAAACTGTTTACATATATGTAGTTATGTATGAAAACATAAACAATTCAAAGTTTCGTTGACAGGTGAAATTACACCAATTTAAAACATGATTTAAATCTACATTTATATATATGTAAGGAACACGAAAAAGTATTTACATATGTCACATTCAAACTATTCAAAAATTAAATAGATTTTTTAAAATATTTATTCACTTCCTTCTTGATTTGATGAATTTTGAAGTATCTTCAAAGTAATATGAACGTGTCAAATAGATTAAAAGTCTAAAATACATTCACTTAATTTAAATTAACTCTTTACATATGTGTATATTAACCATCACATATATTTAACTTTGTTTTACATGTGTAAAATAATTATTTATATATGCGTGTACATTAACTATTTACACATTTTTAACTTTTTATGAGTATATTAATTAGTGTAAAGTTATAAGTTATTTGTAAAATATATAAGTAAATTAATACATCAAATAATTTTTTACATATATGTAAATTAACTAATAGAGTTCATAATGTTTAATGGTACTTAATTCTGCTGACGATTTTAAATTTCACTAACTTAGAATTATAAGATATGGTTCTAAACTTAGGAATTGAAACTACAAATGATGTACATGGTTCAAAAAGAGATATTTCTAGCAATTTGTTATAGGAAATCAAGTTAAGTTGAAGTCTAGATATTGCTTTATATTATCTTATGGTTTGTTATGCTTAGTGTTAAAATTTTGATTGAATGAGTAGTTCAGAAAGAATGAAACGTTGGTTGTTAAAAATAATACAACCTTAGATTTATTGCTTTTGACGATTCACATTAAATTAAATTTAGCTTCAACCAGTGGATTTCATTGTTGTGTCAGTAGATTTTAAAGTCTGGATCAAATTAATTTTAACTTCATAATATACCTCTAGATTGAAAGTAAGAAATGTGAAGTTTTTGGAATCAATGTTATATTTCTATGTGTAACAACTACAAGGGTAGTTCAGTAAACTTTTTTAGATTAGGGACCATTTATGTACATTTGTTAAATTCTTTCCTAATTGGTAGTTAGGGTTGTTATATAGGGAAGAGAGCATGATTTCATCTGTATCATCTTCTTTGTATTCTTTGAATTCCATGGTTCACAGCTAATTGAATTCTTCAATTCTTGTGTATAATTGACTTCTTCGATTGTTGTCAGTTGTTGTTATCGTGTTCGTTTTTCGCATTTGTTTTGCAACAAGTGGTATTAGAGCCTTGTTCAAAACCTGAAGAGGGTTTTAAGTCAATTAAGGTCCAAGGATGGTGTCTAAGAAATTTAAGCTAGAAAAGTTTGATGACAAGAATGATCTCGGACTATTGAGGCTGAAAATACTTGCATTACTTGTCCATCAAGGAATGGTAGATGCTCTTGTCGGAGAAGCTAGTCTGCCGTCAAATCTCACTGACAAAGAGAAAAAGGATATCATGGAAAAGGCGCATAGTGTGATTATTATACTGAGTTTAGGGGATCGGGTGCTGTGAGAGGTTTCAAAAAAGACGAGTGCAGCAGGGATATAGTAAAGATTAGAAAGCTTGTATATGACAAAGTCATTAGCAAACCAATTATATCTCAAGAAACGATTGTATACGTTCAACGTGATGGTTGGTAAGTCGTTGGAAGATCATAAAGATGAATTCATCAAATTGATCCTAGATCTAGAGAACATCGAAGTCACTCTTGAAGATGAAGATCAAGCTAACATTTTCTTATCATCTTTGCCTAAGGAGTATGAGCACTTGTGGACACTCTCATGTATTGAAGAGAGTCCCTCTCTATGGAGGAAGTACTTGCGGCCTTAAATTCGAGAACTTAAGAGAAGGTCTGATGTTAAGGATGAATCAATTGATGGACTGTTTGTCCAGGGAAGATCAAAACAGAGAACTTCTAAGTTGAAGAATGTTCAGAGGTTCAAGTCCAGAATAAAGAGGAGATGTTATGTCTGTAAGTCAGATAAAAGCCTCAAGAAAGTCTGCACTAAGAGGAATAAAAGAAAGATGGATGCAGGCCCTTCAAGAATCTCAACCGTACATCAACATGAGGAAGCTAAAGATGGCTATGAGAGTGATGATGTGCTGGTGGTCTCACAAACTCGACGCAGTCAAGAATGGATTATGGATTCTGGTTGCTCATATCACATGACGCCCTACAAACAATTTTGTTAAAGATATAGGCATAAAGGATCTAGGTATAGTCTAGTTAGGTAATGATAGACCATGCCTAATAAAAGGTATAGGAACTATATCACTAAAATTACATAATGGTTTTGTGATTGATCTAGAAGATGTGAGATACATTCCAGAGTTTAAAAGAATTTAATCTCACTTGAGTTGTTTGAAAAGAAGGGCTATGCAGTGAACTTAGCAAAAAGGAAGGCAAAGGTGATCAGAGGATCGATAGTTGTTTTAACATGCACTAAAAAGGATAAAAACTTATACCTGCTTGATGGGGAGGTAATCATGAGGTCAGTATCTTTAGTCAGCTCAAAATAGTGTAGCCCTATCATGTTACGTCATAAAAGATTGGGTCATATTAGTGATCATGGGTTAATTGAGTTAAAGAAAGAAAAGTCCATTAAGAAGTTGCAGGAATGTAATGCAGGCTTTTGTGAGCACTTTATTATCAGAAAATCCCATAGAGTAAAATTCAGCAGAAGTAGTCAGGTTTCAAAAGGTATTTTGGACTACATTCATGCTGATCTATAGGGGCCTACAAAGGTATCTTCTCTAGGTGGAGCAAGATACTTCTTATCTATAACTGATGATTACGTAAGAAAGGTCTGGGTGTGTATGTTGAAACACAAGAATGACATATAATAAGTTCAAGGAATGGAAGAGATTGGTTGAAACCTAAACTGAGAAGAAGGTTAAGAAGTTAAGGACAGATGATGGGTTTGAATTTTGTAGTTGAGTGGTCAATGAATTATTTAAAAATTATGGCAATACAAGGCACTTAACTATGTTTGGTACACCCCAACAGAATGAGTTAGTAGAGAGGATGAGTAGAACTCTACTTAATAAAGTTAGATGTATGTTGTTTATTTCTGGTATGCCTAAGGTATTTTAGGCTGAAGTTGTCATAATAGCTGCATACTTAGTTAATAGATCACCTCATCAAACATTGGAAAAAGGACCCCTATGGAAAACTGGTCTTGGACAAAAGCAAATTATGATAATGTTAAGGTGTTTGGGTCCCTTGCTTATGCACATATAAAGCAAGGTAAACATGAACCTAGAGCAGTAAAATGTGTATTCTTGGGGTACCCAAAAGGTGTAAAGGCATACAGATTATGGAGGTCGGATGATGTTAGTCCAAAAGTTATAATCAACATGGACGTTGTGTTTGGAGAGGAGGTCTTGTATAAGCACTTGATGAGTGAAGGTAATGATCACCAGCCAATAATTCAGTGTGTAATTGATCTAAATGCATGACTTTACATCATGATTATGGTGGAATAGTTTCAAGTTGTTTGTGTTTTTATTTATCGGTGTTTGGAGCTAAAGGAGGCTTATTTTGGAGAATAAGGAGCCAAACACGAAACTACATTTATAGATGTTTGGAGCTAAAGGAGGCTTATTTCGGAGAATAAGGAGCCAAAAATGAAACTACAAGGACTGAAAATGTAAATATCAAAAGTTACAAAAAAGGCACAAATTTAGGTGTGCCGGCGTATGATACGCCGGGTATGGACGTATAATACATTGGTCGGCGTATGGGCAGCATATCAGTGGTCGTATTTAGAAAAAAATATAGAAAGTTGGGCGTATGGAAGCTGAGGGGGGCATATGATACGTCGACCCTGGGCGTATCATACGCCGGTTGCTAAACAACTTTCCAGATTTTATGGAATTTCAAGTTATTTAAACACAATCCAACCCTAATTCGAAAGGAAACTTTCCAAGCTCAATTCTTGATGATTCTAAGCTGATTTATGGTGATCTCAAGGCTTCCTATTCATCCCAAATCATCTACAAACATTATCAAATCAAGATTGAAAAAGTAATGAAGACGATGAGTCGCTGGTTCGCTCGTAATTACTTTCGGGTGGATTGTTCTTGCCAAGTGAGATGGTTAGTCATGTTTAGGTTTTTTTATGTTGAACACTTTGTGATTAAATGTAATTGAAGGTTTTGTCTGAGTTAAACAATTTGTTTATAAAGAAAGTTATTTGCTTTATCATTAGTTTTCGGTTTCCTTGCATCGTTAGCTCATTGAAACAAGTAGATAATTTGATATAGATGAATTGGTAACTTTGTGAAGGAACGAGTCTTAAAAGATTGTTCCATGGTTATCACTTCAATCAAAAGCTAAGATTTTGAGTCGTGCTATGCAACCCTAAAGTACACTAAATAACCCATTGATCTTGTAGAACTTGAAACCCAAAAGTGATTGTTTCTTATCATTTAATAAAATTAGTTTCAAAGTTTGTTGCTTTTTGCAATTGTGCTTATTAATTCATTCAAAGTTTTAATCTTTATTTCTAAAGTTTGTGTCTTTAATTTAATCGAGTCATATTGTTAAACACTTTCCACATATTCCCTGTGGAGATGACCTTACTTACCCTTACGCAATAAAGGTAGCTAAGACCGATATATTAACTTGTTTTTGATCGAGTCTCGACAACCAGATCAAAAATGGCGCCGTTGCCGGGGAATTAGTGTGCTTAGTGTTTAATTGCTTTTATTTCTTTTCTTAAAAATTTATAAAAAAAACCCAAAAGGATTTTACTTTCTTTTTTTCTATGTATTTGTTTTCTTGTTCAGTATTACGCTAGGTATTTTGTGTTTTCTTGATTGCAGGTAACTATTACGTTAATGCATACAAGATTTTCAGGAAGGACCTCACCATTGCAATTTGATCTAGAAATTGAGAAGACTTCAAGAAAGAATCGTGTGTTTCATAAAGCATCAACTTCAACGACTTCTCAAATTCATGGTCAAACAAGGTTGAAAGAAGGTACATCATCAGCAACAGCTCATCAGATTTTAAGTAGACTTTCAAGAACACCTGAAAGTAACTAATCAAGAATGATGAATAATCTAGAAAACCAAGGAGGGCCATAGCCCAACCAACCTTTGGGAGATATCCCAAGTGTTCCCTCGACGTGATGATCCTCCACCTCAACCACAACTGGTGCAACCTTAACCTCAACCTCAGGGGCAGATCCCTGTAAATCAAGGTGTGCAAAACCAACCTCTGCCCATGAACTTCCAACTGATGCCAAATTTCTGGGTTCAAAATCCACTTTTTTAGCATGACGTGAAATGGAGCCATCATAGCAATAAGGACCAGTTTTCAGTCGAAGGAATTCATCACACTAATTATATGGAAGAGTAGATTGAAGATCAGGTTGACATGGATGGACCAAACCAACATGATTTTGGGGATTATAGGAACCAACCAGGCTATCGAAACAATCAACCAAATCGGGATCAGAGTGGTTATGCTCAACCAACCATTCACAACAATGTTGAAGGTCAACCATTTAATGGCATACAGGCCAATATAAGAGTACAACACTATGTGCCAGCACATGGTGTGGATAGTCACTTTCGCCAGCCATTGCCATCAATTAATCTCCTATAGTTTCACCAACACAAAGGGGACAAGCTTTTGAAGTCCGACCACAAAGTTTGGGAATTCTCCCTCACTTTCATGGTATGACAAGTGAAGAACCCTATTTGTATATATATGTATTTAAGGCATCATGTAGCACCATTGGTGGCTAAAGCTTTTCACCAGATGAAGTTAAATTGGTCCTATTCCAATTTACCCTTAAAGACAAGGCCAAACAATGGTTCCTATCTCTACCGTTTGCAAGCATTCACACATGGGTACAAATGCAACAACAATTCTTGGATGGATACTATACTTCTCAAAGGACAAGTGATGCAAGGCGAGCTATTCGAGGATTTACACAACAATCAGGTGAACAGTTTCACAAAGCTTTTCAACGATTCAAAGAGATGCTAAGAACTTGTCCACATCATGGCATAGCTAAGTGGGAGTTGATTTCAGCTTTCTATGATGAATTATCACCAGAGGATGCTAGAGATGTAAATTCCACAAGTGCAGGAACGTTCACCTTAAACCAGGAGGATGATGATTGGGATATTCTCGAGAGGATGAGTGTAATCTCCAAGAAGTGTGCACAATCAAGTCGGAGGTCAAGGGGTGTAAACGTGAAGATGGTGAATGATCATGTGGCAATGGATAGAATTACGGTTCTAGAACGAGAAATTGCAAGCCTTAAAGTTGGAAAGAGTGGCGTGATGAACATATCTAGTGAGTATGAAGTGTGTGACATGTGCAATGACATCGGCCATACATCAGTCACATGCTACTTGAATTTGGGGAAGAGTGAAGGTGTACATCAATTACAAGGCCAAGGAGAAAGGAAGACATACGATATAAATTCTAACACATATCATCCAGGTCTTAGAAATCACCCAAATCTTAGATATGGTAACAATACTAACCAATTGAATCCTCCTTTTCAGGTACCAAATCAAGGAAGCAACCAATATCAAGGCCAACAACAAGAATACAATCAAGGTGGTTATCAAAGAAACAACCACAATGAAAGAAGCTACCAACAAGGTGGTCAATATCAACAAAGGAATCAACAACATCAACAAGGTGCTTCCACTAGCAATGGCAATGACAATGCAATTTTGTCAGCAATTCAAGATCTTACAAAGGAGATTAAAGAGTTTAAGCAATTTAGAGAGGTGCAAGAAAAGACCAATGAGGTCATTGCCAAGCAACTGGGACAATTAGCTGAACAGCTTTTCGAATAAGAACTGGGAAAGCTTCCAAGTGATAGAACAAAGAACCCTCAACATCAAGCCTCAAGTTCAAAGAATGTGCTCATTAACTCGGTTAGTATCATTCCAAAAATCTGAAGGCATTGATTATGATTTAACCTCTACTCCTCAAGTAGTTGTAGGAAACGATAAGGAAGTAGATGAAGAAGAAGGAAGTGACCCGGGAGCACCAATCATTCCTATTCAAGTTGAGAAATTTAAAATCAAAAGGGCACTTTTGGATTATGGAACCGGGGTGAGCATCCTTCCTGGGAGTTTATATGACCAATATGACTTTGGTCCGTTACATGAAACCGAAAATAGTGGTGCTCGCTGATTCAACATGGAAACAACCCCGGGAATGGTTAAGGATGTGATCATCAAGCTAGGAGACTTCTATTACCCGGTGGACTTTATAGTGCTTGATTATGCACCAGTAAGGACAAATGAGCAACCAAAGGTAATTTTAGGTCGACCCTTCTTGGCAACAGCCAAAACTCAAATCAATTGTTAAGATGAAATCATTGACATGACATTTGAAAATTGTAAGTTGTACTTTAATATGTTTTCAAAATCAATTACATATCTAGTTAATAATGATTGGTTTGTAACAGATGCTACTAACAGGTGTGCTCCTCCTTACATTTTACATGTAAGCGAGGACATCACCAAGAAAAATAGTTTTGATCCTTATAGGTTTGAGCTTTAGAATATGAAAAAGGAGGAGAATGTGAAGGTGGAGCCACCAAGAATGAAAATTCGAGACGAAAGGTTAAGATGGGTAAACCACCGGACCAAAAGAATTCAAGGATTAAAGAAGCAGTGTTTGGCCAAAGCTTGAGTGAACAAGAGAATTTATCAAGCCAAGAGAAGCATTTATGTGAAAAGAAATTTGGAGAAAAGCATTCAATACGACCACCATAAGTGTTCTTAGGTAAGGTCTGGCTGAAGACCTAAAACTTAGTGCTTGCGGGAGGCAACCCGATAACTTTAAGAGTGTGTTCACTAGAAACCCTCCAGACTACAACTCGTCCACTCGGGTCTACCGAGGGGTTTAAAGGCTTGTTGCATCGCTAAATGCAACCGTGATTCCTACGAAAGTGAGTTTTATTTCTTCTATTAGTTTGTGTGTTTTTGTTTTGTTTTGATAGTTAATCACGAGTCGCAAGCACTCAAGTGTGGGGAGGCACAAGCCGGGTGATGAAGGTTTCCGATAATGATTGCGATCAAGTCCATGTGCTCTTTCCACTACTTTGGTTTTGAACAATATTCTTTTCATGCTTTCGTTGATATTGATTGATAATATGTTAGGATATGGCATACTAGTCTTCCTTCGCAATGAATTGTCTTGTTTAGCGATAGGAATGAAATTAATAATCTACTCCCCTATGTTATGAAAATACCAATTGTGACTACCATACATTGAGGAAAATGCATCTCAAGTGTGGGGATAAGGGGAGAAATGAAAAAAAAAATGAACCTTTTTGAAAATATAAATCTTCAAATTAAGCTTAGTTGTGCATAAGACTCAAATAAATTTCATACATGGTTAATTATTACTGTTTGTACATGTATAGATCTCTTGGCATGCTTGTTTTGAAATTATAATAAAGCACTCCCATCATGAGCTTTTATAAAATTAGGTAGAATTCTTAGGAGGCATAACGAACAGGATGGTAGATGACATATGTGCTTCACATTTTTAACCCTTTTCCACCATTTCCGTGAGAATTTGAGTAAGGCCCCATTCCCGAGACGCTTATAGTTGGTCAACCATCGCATAAATAATATAAAACACCTCATTTTGCAGCGAAAATTTAACTTTTCATTAATATATAAAAAAAGTCAAATTATCATATCATTTTGTTTACAACCCAAAAATTGTATTAATATATTAACATTTTCAAATTATGGATGCCAGACTCGAATCATCCTCAGTAGCTTATGCATCCATGCCTGCACCTCCCCAGCATCATCGATTACCTGCTAACTGATATGCATAAAAAAAGTTAGCGACGCTGAGTGAATTCTAGTTTATATAATAAAATACTTTACTTATACTAAAAACCTTTCCTTTACTTTCGTTCGTGATCACACATCATACGTACATCTTGATAATAATCATTTATTATCTTTCATCATCGTTCAATTTATACATTATTATCTTTCACTTTCATCTAGACCAATGTCGTATGTTATACCCCAAACATTGTGCACAAAGCTGGTACCGGGCTGAAGTCTATAAATAGACCCCTAACATTGTGCACGAAGCTGACTCCAGTACCGGGGCAAGCGATAAGGGTCCCGTTTCATAGGTATTAGTCAATCACAAAGATTGACCCATGTGTGCATCCTCATGGGTTAGCTAAACCGCACACAGTTGAGTTAACAACCCAATGGCTGTGACCCTCCATTCATTTTGCTTGCAAGACTTTCATTCATTGATTATGTTCCACTATTTATTATCTTTATCTTTCACTTTTATTACCATAATACTTTACGTACATAAGCACATATCACACCACGTAAAGTCACATCATAATACATAATATTGAACATCAACAACAGCCCATAAGCATACATAATATCAACATGCTTAACCCATCATAAAACATCAAGACTTAACACTAAATTCATTTCCCAAAATTCCAAAAATAATCTAAGTATCTACAGCGCATGAACAAATGTACAGCGGGAAACTTAAATTTTCTAAGTGTCCACAGCGGACAGCCAAAGTCTACAGCGGACTGCCAAAGTCCACAGTGCATGACTAAAACATTCTAAGTATCCACAGCGGATGAACAAAGTCCACAGCAGATGAACAAAGTCCACAGCGGATGAATAAAGTCCACAGCGGATGAATAAAGTCCACAGCGGATGAACAAATCCACAGCGGACAATCATAAAATTTTCTAAGTGTTCATAGCAGACGTGTAAAGTCCACAGCGGACAACATGTAAAATTTGTCTAAGTTTCCACAGTGGACCCATTATGTCCACGGCGGACAACATGCAAGATTTGTCCAAGTGTCCAGAGCGGACGTTCAAAGTCCACAGCGGACAGCATGCATAATTTTTTTTTTCAAAGTGTCCACAGCGGACGTACCAAGTCCACAGCGGACACATGCATAATTTTTCTAAGTGTCCACAGCAGACGTACCAAGTCCACAGCGGAAACATGCATAATTTTTTTAAGTGTCCACAGCGGACGTACCAAGTCCACAGCGGACACACGCATAATTTTTCTAAGTGTCCACAGTGGACGTACCAAGTCCACAGCGGACACATGCATAATTTTTTCTAAGTGTCCACAGCGGACATACCAAGTCTACAGCGGTTACCATGCATATCCTAAGTGTCCATAGCGGACACAATAACTAACTCCTGCAATGCATCAAACGTACTTTCCAGTTCCCAAACATCATTCTAACATATTCTTAGCATAGATCTAACATGATACACATTAGACTTAACAAACAATCACACAACAGCATGGAAATCCTTTTAAAAACACATATCAACCATACACAGCCGTACTTTCATGGAAAATTCATAGTTTTGGTGTAGAAAACAACAGTTTAATTGCATACCAGCCCCAAACAAGCAGAAACATGTAAAAGAGGGATCTAAAACTCACATCTAACAGCTTTCGAGTGAAAACTCCTCAAACCCGAGAGCAACCTGGAGTTCTAGCACTAAAACACACAAAAACCAGCTGCCAAACACAAAGAAAACACATAAAGATCGGTCCAAAAGTTCAAACCCACTGAAAAACGAGAAGAAAACACTAGGAACTCTTACCTTCATGAAGAATTTCAACTTTTTCTCTCTAAAAACTAGGTAAGACTTCTTTCTTTCCTTTTTCAGCTGAAAGTGTGTATGAGGGAAAGTATGGGCGGCCTTATCCCACTTTTTGAACCCATTATGGGCAAGTTTGCCCCTTGCTCCCTTTTAACCCCTTTGCTTGAATAAATTCCATTTTTTCTCCCTTACTTTCTTTTCTTTTCTTTTTTCTGAAATTTTCCGGGCGTTACAAGTCGACCCCCCTTATATAGGTTTCGTCCTTAAAACCTGTCACTCCTCGAATAGCTGTGGGTAATGTTGTCTCATTTCTTCCTCAGTCTCCCACGTAGACTCGGACCCCTTCCTGTGTCTCCACTGTACTCGGACAAGTGGAAACACTTTATTCCTTAGCCTCTTCTCTTTTCTGTCAATGATGGCCACTGGCTACTCTACATAATTGATCCGTTCATCCACCTCGATGTCCTTGAGTGGCACGATCATATCCTCATCGGCTAAGCACTTCCTCAAATGACATACATGGAACGTTGGATGAATTCCATTTAACTCATCGGGTAGCTCCAATCGATAGGCCACCTCTGTTACTCGAGCAATGATTCGGAAAGGCCCTATGTACCTCGGACTTAACTTTCCCCACTTCCTGAACTGGATGATCCCTTTCCAAGGCGAACCTTAAACATAACTCAATCACCTATCTTGAATTCAATCAGTCTACGTCTCTTCTCGGCATATGACTTCTGTCTATCCTTTGCCGCCTTCATAAAGGCCTTGATCTTTTCCAACTTTTCTGTCGTAGCCTCAATCACCTCAATGCTCCCTAACTCCTTTTGCCAGATGTCACCCTAACATATAGGCGTTCTACACTTCCTACCGTATAGCACCTCATATGGAGGCATACCAATGCTGGCATGATAACTGTTGTTATACGAGAATTAGCCTAACAGTAAGTGTTCGTCGCAACTTCCTCCGAAATCAATGACGCATGCTCGTAGCATATCCTCCAGCATCTGAATCGTCCTCTCTGACTGACCATCTGTCTGGGGATGGTAAGCCATACTGATGTGCAACCTCGTCCCCATCGTATCATACAACCTCGTCCCCATCGTATCATAGAATCTCTTCCAAAACTTTGATGTAAACCGAGTGTCTCGGTCAGAAACGATAGACACTAGCACACCATGACGAGTCACAATCTCTTTGATGAACAGATCCGCCAACCTTTAAGATGAATACGTCTCGCAGATCGGTAAAAAGTGAGCACTCTTCGTCAGACAATCAACTATCACCCATATGGTATCGTATCCCCTTGCCGTACGTAGAAACTTTGTAATAAAGTCCATGGTGATGTGCACCCATTTCCACTCAGGTATATCCAAGGGTTGAATCTTCCCGTATGGCTTCTGATGCTCCGCCTTCACTTGTAAACAAGTAAGGCACTTACTCACATACTCCGCCATATCGCGCTTCGTTCTAGGCAACCAGTAATCTTTCTTCATATCATGATACATCATTGTAGCACTGGGATGAATTAAGTATCGAGTCTTGTGAGCCTTATCCATGATCTTCCCACGTAGATCCCCATAGCAAGAAATACACATCTGCCCTGATCGAGTCCGAACACCAAGAGGTTCTCCCCTAACTCGGTGACTAGACCTTTCATCCTTTCAGAGTTAATCTGATCTTCTTTCAGCGCTTCATCCTGAAATTCCTTAACCTGCTTCATGACATCAGAGGTCATAACCAACTGATAAGCTTTCACCCGAATTGGCTCGGGTCTCTCTTTTCAGCTAAGGCCATCCGCCACCATGTTGGCTTTGCCCGGATGGTTGTGGATCTCTCAATCATAGTCCTTGATAAGCTCCAACCATCTCCTTTGCCTCATGTTCAAATCCTTCTGCTCGAAAAAGTATTTCAAGCTTTTATGGTCAGTGAAAATGGTTCACTTCGTCCTGTACAAGTAGTGCCTCCAAATCTTCAATGCAAAGACCACAGCCGCCAACTCCAAGTCATGAGTGGGGTAGTTAGCCTCATGAATCTTCAACTGTCGGGATGCATAGGCTATAACGTTTCCTCGTTGCATCAGCACGCAACCCAATCCTGAATAAGAAGCATCCGAATAGACCACCAAGTCTTCGTTCCCTTTAGGTAATGTCAAGGCAGGAGGTTGAGTCAATCTTGCCTTTAACTCTTCAAAAGCATTCTCCTGCTCTTGACCCCATTCGAACTTCACATCTTTACAGGTCAACTTGGTCAATGGTAAATCTATCTTGGAGAAGTCTTGGATAAATCTACTGTAGTATCCTGCCAACCCCAAGAAACTACAAATCTCAGATGGCGTCTTTGGAGAATCACCGTCTCAACTTTCGCTGGGTCCACCATGATCCCTTCAGGTTTAACCACATGACCCAGAAACTAAACTTTGCGTAACCAGAATGCACACTTGGATAACTTAGCATACAGCTTCTCCCTTCTAAGCGTATCTAGAACTTCCCGAAGGTGACCGGCATGCTCTTATTCGCTCTTCAAATAAATCAGGATATCATCGATAAACACAATCACTGATTTATCTAGCATAGGCCGACACACCCGATTCATCAGATCCATAAAAGTAGCTGGCACGTTGGTTAAACCAAAAGACATCACAAGAAACTCATAATGTCCATAATGCATACGAAAAGCTATCTTAGGGATATCCTGCTCCTTCACCTTCAGTTGGTGGTAACCAGGTCGGAGATCTATCCTCGAGAACCAACTGGCACGTTGGAGCTGATCAAACAAGTCATCAATCCTTGGTAACGGATACCAATTCTTCACTGTCAACTTATTCAGTTCATGGTAGTCGATGCACATCCACATGCTACCGTCCTTCATCTTCACAAACAAGATCAGAGCACCCCGCGGAGAGATACTCGGTCGAATGAACCCCTTATCTAACAACTCTTGCAGCTGAGTCATCAATTCCTTCATCTTGGAGGGAGCGAGACGATACGACGCCTTTGCAATAGGTTGGGCACCAGGTATCAGATCAATTTGAAACTCAATCTCATGGTCAGGTGGCACACTTGATAAATCTTCCGGGAATACGTCTGGGAAATCATACATAATCGGTACATCCGACATTCGTGGTACTGTCGCATCCACATCCTTCATATAAGCCAAATAGGCACCACATCCACGCCTCATACACTTCTCTGCCACAACCATTGAGATTACTTTAGGGATCGTACTAACTCTATCATCATAGATCGTCACCAAACTCCCATCAGGCGCGGTCAACCGAATCATCTTCTTACGGCACACGATGTTTGCCTCATAGGCTGCTAACCAATCCATCCCTAGGACTACATCGAATCCGCCTAAGGGCATCACAAACAACCTAGTAGAGAACCTATGGTCTTCCAACTCTATGTCATAGTCTTCTACCATATCAGAAATCCTGGTAGACTTACCAATAGCAGTTTCTACATCGAAGGGCTCATCAGTCTTACTGCTCTTAACAGGCAACTTATCATAAAAAGAAGCAGAAATAAAACTCCTACTAGCACCAGAATCAAATAATACAAAGGCACTAGCATCATTAACCAGAAATGTACCTGATACAACATCGGGGTCCACTCTGCTTCCTCGTGAGTCATGGTAAAAGCTCTCGCCCTGGCCTTCTACACTTCTTTCCCTTTCTCAGCCTCTTTTCCCACCTTCGAGCTCTCAGCTCTCGGCCTCGTGCACTCCCGACTCATATGACCTGTTTCTCCATAGTTATAACACCTTATTCCCCCATAATCCTTGGCCATATGCCTGCCTTCTCGTATTTGAAATAGATATTCTACCCCCACTTACATTCCCTTGCATGCTCCTTCCCACAATTATTACACCTCCTCATCCCTATACCTACCGTCCCACCTTCTGATCATCCACCCATGCCATTTTGTTCTTGTGAGAAAAACCACCACTGCCAAATCATTTTTCGTTCCAATTTCTGTCACCACCACCTTTCTTACTCACCCCCACCACAGTCACTTCCTCCCTCTCGTCATATAGTCTCCCTGCCAGATTGACCACCGACCTAAATGTACCTGGCCGGGCGGCAATCAGAAGCCTACGAATAACCTCCTGCAGACCCTAAATGTATCTCTTGATCTTTCGTGACACAGGCGTCACCTGATCTGGCACTAGCCTTGCCATCTCATTGAATTTTGTCGTGTACTGTTGGTTTGTCATGGTTCCCACCTCCAACTGTAGGAACTCTCTTTCAATCTTGTCGAGTTCCCTGAGAGGACAAAACTCCTCAATTACCAACTTCATAAGTTCACTCCATCTCATTCTCCCAATCGCCCCTCTACCCTCGGCCTGGACAATATTGTCCCAGCAGCATAGGGCCGAATCCACAAATGAGTGGGTAGCAAACTTCACTTTCTGATCCTCCCTGCATTCACTAATATCCAACACAGCCTCCATTCTCTCACCCATCGATGAGCAGCAGCAGCGTTCCCATTTCCATCGAAAGTCGGGGGCTTGCATCTCTGGAATGCCCTATAACTACACCCCTTTTCGGTTTTCTGCATCGCTTCCTCTTCCTCATCATTACTGGAGACAACCATCTCAGTCTCTGGTTGCTCCCCTTCACCTGAACCTCTCTCCTCACCCTTTCTCCTAACGGTTTTCCTCCTCTCATCTTTCTCTTTCTTTTCATCCTTTCTCATAGCTCTAATAACCTCAGTCACCACAGATGGCAAAATCGTCTGCATGACTTGATGAACTTCCTCCACAACTTCATCTTTTATTGAGGCCCTCAGGTTAGCACTCTCATCACCGCCTTCATGGTGATTAAGCTCTGGCTCTTCAGGAGCCGTTTCAGCGGTTCTAGCCCTATTCCTTGTGACACGCGACCCAGCACCACGTCCACCACGGCCTCCACCTCTAGAATCCTTTGAAGATCTACCACCAGCCATCTCCAAAAACTATAAGATTCAAACACTAACACGGTCATTCAAGGTAATAGCTCATATTACATCAAGTATAGTAAGTCCCTAATTACAGTGGCTAGTTGTTATTAGCCACTTACTATACTCTTAATTGCCCAAGCATTTCCTATCCCGACTACATCAGTATCCAAATCTACTAAGAGCACATAATTCACATAGCACACGCACATAATTCATTTTTCCATTAATTTACATAAAACATTAACCTACAGGCATGTAACTACTAGGACTGGCATCTCTCTCCCTTTCTTGTCACATTCTCAGTTTAAGTTTAGGTTTTTGAAAATATTTTACCTAATTCTCTTAAACTTTGGCTCTGATACCAACTTGTAAGGCCCTGTTCCCGAGACTCTTACAGTTAGTCAATCATCGCATAAATAATATAAAACACCTCATTTTGCAGCGGAAATTTAACTTTTCATTAATAAATAAAAACATGTCAAATTGTCATATTATTTCGTTTACAACCCAAAAATTGTATTAATACATTAACATTTTCAAAATATTAATGCCAGACTCGAATCATCCCCAGTAGCTTATGCATCCATGCCTGTACCTCCCCAGCATCATCAATTACCTATCAACTGATATGCATATAAAAGTCAACGACGCTGAATGAGTTCTAGTTTATATAATAAAATACTTTACTTTTATTAAAAACATTTCCTTTATTTTCATTCGTGATCACACATCATACTTACATCTTGATAATAATCATTTATTATCTTTCATCATCGTTCATGATCGTTCATTTCGTACTTTATTATCTTTCACTTTCATATAGATCAATGTCGTATGTTATACCCCAAACATTGTGCACAAAACTGGTACTGGGCCGAAGTCTATAAATAGACCCCTAAAATTGTGCACGAAGTTGGCTCCAGTACCGCGGCAAGCGACAAGGGTCCCGTTTCATACGTATTAGTCAATCACAAAGATTGACCCCTGTGTACATCCTCATGGGTTAGCTAAACCGCACACAGTTGAGCTAACAACCCAATGGCTGTGAACCTCCATTCATTTTGCTTGCAAGACTTTCATTCATTAATTACGTTCCACTTTTCATTATCTTTATCTTTCACTTTCATTACCATAATACTTTACGTACATAAGCACATATCACACCACGTAAAGTCATATCATAATACATAATATGGAACATCAACAATAGCCCACAAGCATACATAACATCAACAGGCTTAAACCATCATAAAACATCAAGACTTAACACTATATTCTATTTCCCAAACTTCTAGAAATAATCTAAGTGTCTACAGTGTATGAACAAATGTACAGCGGACAGGTTAAAATTTTCTAAGTGTCCACAGCAGCAGCCAAAGTCCACAGCAGACAATCAAAGTCCATAGCGCATGACTAAAACATTCTAAGTATCCACAGTGGATGAACAAAGTCCACAACGGATGACCAAAGTCCATAGCGGATGAACAAAGTCCACAGCGAATGAACAAATTCACAGCTGACAATCATAAAATTGTGTTCATAGCGGACGTGTAAAGTCCACAACGGACAGCATGCAAAATTTGCCTAAGTGTCCACAGTGAACCCTTTATGTCCACGGCAAACAACATGCAAGATTTGTCCAAGTGTCCAGAGCGGACGTTCAAAGTCCACAACGGACAGCATGCAAAATTTTTTTTTTCTAAGTGTCCACAGCGGACACATGCATAATTTTTCTAAGTGTCCACAACGGACGTACCAAGTCCACAGAGGACACATGCATAATTTTTCTAAGTGTCCACAGCTGACGTAACAAGTCCACAGCGGACACATGTATAATTTTTCTAAGTGTCCACAGCAGACGTACCAAGTCCACAGCGGACACATGCATAATTCTTCTAAGTGTCCACAGCGGACGTACCAAGTCCACAGCGGACACATGCATAATTCTTCTAAGTGTCCACAGCGGACACCATGCACATCCTAAGTGTCCACAGCGGACACTATAACTAACTCCTGCAATGCATCAAACATACTTTCCAGTCCCCAAACATCATTCTAACATATTCTTAGCATAGATCTAAGATGATAGACACTTAGACTTAACAAACAATCATACAAGAGCATGGAAATCCTTTTAAAAACACATATCAACCATACACAGTCATACTTTCATGAAAAATTCATAGTTTTGGTGCAGAAAACAATAGTTTAATATGCATACCAGCCCCAAACAAGTAGAAACATGTAAAAGAAGGGATCTAGAACTCACCTCTAATAGCTTTCGAGTGAAAACTCCTCAAACCAGAGAGCAACCTGGAGTTCTAGTATTAAAATACATAAAAACCAGCTGCGAAACACAAAGAAAATACATAAAGATTGGTCCAGAAGTTCAAACCCACTAAAAACCGAGAAGAAAACACTAGGAACTCTTACCTTCTTGAAGAATTTCAACTTTCTCTCTCTAGAAACTGGGTAAGACTTCTTTCTTTCCTTTTTCAGCCGAAAGTGTGTATGTGGGAAAGGTATGGGTGGCCTTATCCCACTTTTTGAACCTATTATGGGCAAGTTTTCCCCTTACACCCATTTAACCCCTTTGCTTGAATAAATTCCATTTTTTTCCCTTACTTTATTTTCTTTTCTTCTTTCTGAAATTTTCCGGGCGTTACAATTTGAGCCTAATTAAGCAATTCATAACATATGGTGATTTGCTTTATATTTTTTCATAATGAGGGAAACCATAATGTGCATTTAAGTTAGAACTCGTATAATTGATGCGTGTCAAGATCATGAACTAATATGTGCATAAATGTGATAGAGGCATTAGGAATGAACAATTTGTTTGAACATTTTTCTTTGAAGTCCATACCTTGATAATTTCCTTTTAGACACCATGTTGAGCCCCAACTTGTCTTCTCAATAACTCAACACAATAAGTCTACAAAGCCTTAGCCTTTTTATAAAACCTTGGGTGATGAAGTCCAATCCATGACATACTTAGAAGTGTCGTTTCAGTAATAGTTTAATAATAGTATAATTGGTTATGAATATGTGAAAAAAAAAGAGAAAAAGCAAAATATGAGGTCAAAATGACCAAAATATGAAGCAACAAAAATAGTGTGCGAATTCGGAGATATTATTGCAATCAAAAGATGAGATTGATAAATAAGACATCTAGCATGTTTAAATTGGATTTTATTACCTGTTAGCCATTCTAAAACCCTATTCTATCCCACCTTAAACCTTAGCCTAACATTACAACCCATGAAAGACCTCTTGATTTATGTATTATATTATGTTAATTGATGGCGATATGATTGGTATACGAGCTTAGGATGAAAATGTACATTCTTGTTTGAGAGTTCCAGATATACTAGTATATAATCACTAGTCCACAAAACAATCTGAGAGGAGTATTCAGTGTGAGGAATGTGAATGCATGAATGTTTGAAGCCAAAGGTGAAGTTATGCCAACTAAGGTGATTCTAAGCTTAAAACATGAATGATATTACATGTTAGGTTGTGAATCTTACATGATGAAAGTGAAAAATAAGTATGCCTTGGGACCTTAGCTTATACAAAGTTGTGATAGTTTAGCATGTTTGATTGATTAAGGTAAAATGTTGCAAGCAAGTTTGTTTGAGGACAAAAAAATGGTTAAGTGTGGGGATGTGATCACGAGTCAATAATTCAATGTTTAATTGATCTAAATGCATGATTTTACATCATGATTATGGTGGAATAGTTTCAAGTTGTTTGTGTTTTGATTTATAGGTGTTTGGACCTAAAGGATGCTTATTTTGGAGAATAAGGAGCCAAACATGAAACTACAAGGACTGAAGATGTAAATATCAAAAGTTACAAAAAGGCACAAATTTAGGTGTACCGGCGTATGATACGTCGGGTATGGGCGTATAATACGTCGGTCGGCGTATGGGCAGCGTATCAGTGGCTGTATTTGGAAGAATTACAGAAAGTTGGGCGTATGGAAGCTGAGGGGGGCATATGATAATCCAACCCTGGGCGTATCATACGTCTGTTGCTGAACAACTTGCAAGATTTTATGGAATTTCAAGTTATTTAAACACAATCCAACCCTAATTCAAAAGAGAACTTTCCAAGCTCAATTCTTGACGATTCTAAGCTGATTTATGGTGATCTCAAGCCTTCCTATTGATCCCAAACAAACATTATCAAATCAAGATTGAAGAAATAATGAAGATGATGAGTGCCTAGTTCGTTCGTGAAAGCTTTCGGGTGGATAGTTCTTACCAAGTGAGATGGTTAGTCATATTTAGGGTTTTTTTTATGTTGAACACTTTGTAATTAAATGTAACTAAAGGTTTTGATTGAGTTAAACAATTTGTTTATAAAGAAAGTTATTTGCTTTATCATCAGTTTTCGGTTTCCTTGCATCGTTAGCTCATTGAAACAAGTAGATAATTTAATATAGATGAATTGGTAACTTTGTGATTGAATGAGTCTTAAAAGATTGTTCCTTGGTTATCACTTCAATAAAAAGCTAAGATTTTAAGTCATGTTATGCAACCCTAAAGTATACTTGATAACCCATTGATCTTGTAGAACTTGAAACCCGGAAGTGATTGTTTCTTATTATTTGATCAAATTCATTTCAAAATTTGTTGCTTTTTGCAATTATGTTCATTAATTCATTCAAAGTTTTAATCTTTATTTCTAAAGTTTGTGTCTTTAATTTAATCGAGTCATATTGTTAAACACTTTCCACATATTCCCTGTGGAGACGACCTTACTTACCCTTATGCAATAAAGGTAGCTAAGACCGATGTATTAACTTGTTTTTTATCGAGTCTCGACAACCAGATCAGGTAACTATCATGAAAGTGCTGATCAAGGTGATCAACTTGAGATGGAGCTCATACCAGATCAGTTTGAAGATCCTCATATACTACACTCTCAAGTAATAGGTTCACAAGAAGAATCATCATCAAGGGGTCATTCTCAAGAGTATAATCTAGCAAGGGATTGACCTAGAAAGAATACAGTGCCTCCTACTAGATTTAGATTTAATGATGATATATCTAGTTTTGCATTTGCAATTGAAGAAGAAGAAAGTGTGTGTGAACCTTTAACTTTTACGGAAGCTATCAATCCTGATAATCAAGATAAGTGGCAGAAAGCCATGGATGAGGAGATGAGTTCTTTGCATAAGAATGAAACTTGGGTGATGGTGGTTAAACCTGAGAACCATAAGATAATAGATTGCAAGTGGTTGTACAAACTCAAAGAGAGCATTGATAGGATTGAAGCTCCGAGATATAAGGCAAGGTTGGTGGCCCAAGGCTTTACACAAAGAGCTGGTGTAGATTATACTGATATTTTTTCACCAGTTGTAAAAGCATACTTCAATCAAAATAATACTTTCTTTGGTAGCATCTAAAGGTTTTGAACTAGAGTTGTTAGATGTAAAAACTACAGTTTTACATGGAAATTTGGAAGAGAACATTTATATGAGGCAACCCATTGGTTATGTGATTGATGGACAAGAAAATAAGGTGTGTCTTTTAAAGAAATCTCGTTATGGATTAAAGCAATCTCCTAGGCAATGTTACAAGCGTTTTGATAAGCATATGATTAGTCATAGGTTTAACAAAAATCAGTATGACAATTGTGTATATTCAAAGGAGTACACCAAAAGTAACTTTGTATATTTACTACTATATGTGGATGATATGCGTGTGTGTTGTAAAGACAAGCATGAAATTGATGCCACTAAACAGATGCTCATGGATGAGTTTGAGATGAAGCAATTAGGAGATGCTAAGAAGATTTTAGGAATAAAGATTATAAGAGACAGGGCTGTGGGGAAATTGATGCTCTCGTAAAAGGCATATGTTGAGAAGGTCCTTACCAAGTTTTCAATGAGTCATAGCAAACCTGTGTTGATACCTCTGGCTTCTTATTTTAAGTTGTCATTGGGTGGGTGTCCTCAGACAGATAAAGAGAAAGAGAAGATGTCAAGTGTTCCTTATGCAACTGTACTTGGAAGCTTAATGTACCTTATCGTATGTACTAGGCCTGATTTGAGCTATGCAGTGGGAATGGTAAGTGGATATCTGGTAAATCCTGGAAGAGTTCACTAGGAGGCAGTGAAGTGGATACTTAGATACCTAAATGGTACTAACAATCTTGGATTAGTTTTTGGTAATAATTGTGATAATAGACTGGATGTAGTTAGATGTTATGTTGATTTTGATTATGCCAAGGATCTTGACAGGAAGATCTATCACTAGGTATACTTTCATGGTATTTGGTGGTTTAGTTGGTTGGAGGTCAACATTACAGAAGGTAGTTGCTTTGTCAACTACTGAGTCTGAATATATGGCCTTAACATAAGCTGTTAAGGAGGCCGTTTGGCTAAAAACCTTTGTTAAAGATTTGGGTGTAAGTCTTGAAGATGTAGTGGTATATTGTGACAATCAAGGAGCCATTCATCTTTCTAAGAACGAGGTTTACCATGAGATAACAAAACATATTAATATTCAGTTACATTTCCTAAGAGATGTGATTAATGAGAAAGTAGCACGGATAGATGAAGTTGACACTCGAGATAATGTTGCTGATATGATGACAAAGGCTTTACCTGGTTCAAAGTTTCAATATTGTTTGGAGCTGTTAAGCATTGGTTAACATTGATACTAAGGTGGAGATTGTGAAGTTTTAGTATTCAATGTTATATTTCTATGTGTAGTAAGTATAAGGGTAGTTCAGTGAACTTTCTTAGTACAGGGACCATTTACGTACATTTGTTAAATTCTTTCCTAATCAGTAGTTAGGGTTGTTATATAGGGAAGAGAGCGTGATTTCATTTGTATCATCTTCTTTGTATTCTTTGAATTCCATGGTTCACAGTATCAAGTTCTAGCTAATTGAATTCTTCAATTCTTGTGTACAATTGACTTCTTCGATAGTTATGAGTTGTTGTTATCGTGGTCATTTTCCGCATTCGTTTTTCAACAAGAAAAAATCAAGGTGAATAATATAAAGCAATTTTAATAATTCTTAGGACTTAATGTGCAGAACAATCAACAGGTATCAGCCCAAATTATAATATGCTTAAAGCAATAATTATTAGTAAATATGATATCACGAGAATAAATTAAAAGATAGAAACACAAGATCAATGAATAGATAAAGCAAATACCATGTAGCCGAGAAGAAGACAATTAATTTATGCAATTACAGTCAACCCACTACATATGTCTTGCTAAATGTGTTTTTTTAATCCACCCCAGCGTCGATGTCCCCTGAACTCGCCGGAAACGATTCTATCGTGATATGTTCTACAACAAATGGATAACGTTCACCAGATTGCTAATTTCAAAAACCAATATTGCGACCCTCCAATTCACACAATTAATCAAACACTTGGAGTGCACAAGTAAACAACCAATAAAGATGTAAAAAAAACTTGGTATGAACTAAAATCCCTGATTTTACATAACATCAAAACCCCAAATCACCATTGGTTAAAGGTAATTATATAAATGTTACATGATGCGTTTTGAATGAAGCATTAAACCAGTTGAATAGAATGAAATTGTTAATTCGTTCTAGATAAGCAAAACTTACCAACTAACTACTTTCAAGTTGGCCGGCCATGGCCATGGTGATTTCACACCACCGTGAGTACCATCAATTTAGAGGGAGAATGATATATGTGAAGATAGATAGATTTAGGTTTAAAGAAAAAAAAACTAGGAATGAGATTTAATAGAGAGAGAGCATGAGTGATTATAGGAAAATTTAATTAAGGAATTAACGTTAATTACATTTCTATCATTTATTATAAATTAAAACGAATATAAATCAATGGTTCTGACGATCTTTAAAAGTTCTTAAAAGATCCTGACTATATATATATATATATATATATATATATATATAGAGGGACTTTTAAATGAAAACTATTTTTTTATAAAAAACTAAAAGAACCAATTCTAGCCCAGGATTTAATAAACAATAGATGGTATTTGCAAGGGCAAATCAGTAATTTTCTATAGATTAAAGGAGGCGCACAAATTAGATTCAGGGGTAGTATTGGTATTTCATTACATTCTTGCAAACTGCCAATCAGAATTAGGGGAAGATGATTAAATTGAAAATTGATAGAGGAACAACGCATAAGTTTTGAAGAAATCAAACTGAACGCAGAGCAAAATCTGAAGTCCTTGAGGCGAAAATCAAACCATCGACCCGAATCCAGTACCGTTGGAAGCAGTAGAAACTCAAAAGGTATGTTCTTACCCAATCTTAGGGCAGAATTTCATAACATTAATTGTGTAGATGTTAAATCTAATTGTGTAGATGTTAAATCCAATTCAGTGGATGAATTGCTTATTCAAGTTCATATGCATAGCTTGTAAGATGGTAATCTAACATGGGCATAGTCAGAACAACATCAACTACAAAGGAAATGCTTCAAAATTATAAGAGCAAGTAACTTTGGTCTTATAAACGTGTCTTCCTTTTCGGTATAAATTGTACCGTACATTTTTAGTTTATTTTTTGTTTTGATATCCATGTCTTATTAAATTGTATAACTAGTCTTTAAGCTACTTCATATACTGATTGATATGTTAACACATGGTCTGAATTTTAAGGATGCTTTGATGATGAATAAACCAAGCAATATTAAAAGATAAAGATCTTGATAAGATTATTTGCATGCCCAAAGTTTTAGAAAATCTAATCATCCATATGAAGCAACAAATTGACTAATAATAAAGTAAACTGGCAAATGAATATTAGATGAAATGTTCTTGGATGTATGATTGATCTTCTTCACCTTTGCTTAGCTCTTTTTCCATGTATGTATGCAATTGATATGCTGTTTTTAAATATATTATATGAAGGTAAATAACAATAATTCATTTATGATTACATGTAATTTTTGTAAGTCGTCACCGTTGAAATCAAAGTTTTTAATTTTCTAATTCTAGACACTAAATTTTGTTTTATTTTGGTTGACTTTAACATTACATGATGTATATATTTCAAATCTACCCGGTCACTCTACAATGGCCTTCTAGACATGTATAAATCTCTACCTCATGATTGAAGACTAAGCATGTGTTGTATTATTTAACAAATTTGTTTTTTTATATATAACTCCAAATTGCACTATTGTAACTGATGTACTGGAATCTGTTTGTACGTTCTGATACTATTTTGATGATATTTGCTTTTAAAGATATAGTTCTTTATATTTTAGTGGTCTTTTGTAATTTTAGTTTTCTTTATTGGGTTTATATATCTTTCATACAAGCAATATTTTTTGAATTTTTTTTATTGTCATCATGTTTCAGTCTTGATAATAGATGCAATAGATTATGTTGTAATTGATTGCACATACGCACTTTTCAATAATGTGGATATGCACATATGCCCTTTTACACATATACACAATGCATTTTCTCATGTTGTGAACACCCTTTTGCTCATTAATTGCTCGACAAATTTATCTTTAGATTACCACTGTATAACGACCAATGATTTCTCCATTTTCTAGGTAACTAGTATCAACAAAAAATGATGTTGTAATCATCTACTCCTTCAGATCAAATGTCATCTCTACTAGCTTCAACAACAAGTACAACTTAAATATGGAACCATGAATTGGCATCATAACAGAATTCTCAAGATTGTAGAGATTTATAAACTCTCTTGTTATAAGCCATTTCAAGCATATGTTTCAAGAGCTTTTTTAATTTTCAGAAGCATTGGTGGTGTTTTTAAGCATAATTTGAACTACAATGGAAGCCTCAAGAACAACAACAAAAGCAACATTCAACACCATGTTGCTTGAATACATCAGCATGAGAGTCAACCTACTAGATAAACTCTGCAAAATTAGCAAGCTCTAGCTTTAGTCGTTTCAAAAATAGATGCAAGCAACATCCTCAATTGTGCAGCATGACACTCAGTCTTAGCAGTACTACTCTATAATTTGTAGTTAATCTAGTTGGTATATATATATTGAGGGGCTTTTAAATGAAAACTATTTTTTTGTAAAAAACTAAAAGAACCAATCCTAGCCCTAGATTTAATAAACAATGGATGGTATTTACAAGGGCAAATCAGTAACTTTCTATCACACCCTCAAAATCCATGTGCGGTGTTTTACTGCGAGGCGTGTGAACAAACCAGGATCTCAGTCATTAGTTACTCAGAACGACTCAATATGAAACATTCAAGCAAAATCAGAAGAAAAATCAGAGTTTAAAACTTTAAAACAGTGAGGAAGCGTTCAGTAAACAAGACAAACCAAAGTAATGCAACACAATGTAAAATGCGCAAACACGCGCCAACCGTTGTTCAAAACAAATACATAATTATTTCTATTGCAAAAACCATAATTGTTCCCAACAATGCTGACCCAAAATGCTGATCCGTGAGTGCTCCTAGGCTTTTCATTAACCACGACCTGAGAATAGCATACTAAAAAAATCAACATAATGGTTGGTCACTTCAAGAGTTTGCGTAAAACATAACAGTAACAGTTATAAAACATAAGAGTGCATTGAATTAGATAGCTAGTCTAATTTCACAAGTAATAATCGTAGTGATTTCGCGATCGAAGCTGACAGCGTCTCGTTTGATTGCCTCCCGTCACGACTTACTAGGTCGTGACCCATGTGTTAGGACAATATTACACCCATTTGACCTCGAGTCACACAGGTGGGGCTTGTCAAACCCAGTAGTACTACCCAAGATTTCCCGCTAGTTCCAATATTAACGATCCGAAAGTGTGAGGACTTTCATAGTATATCGCATTACATTACACTATACACAACTTATAATCAATAAAGCATTTCAGAACGAGTATGCCATCTCCCCCAAAAGAGAGTGTAAAATAAAGTGGGGCATGAACTCACCCGTTTGACCAGTTGGTGACATATTAATTGAAATCCCATTTAATCAAGCATAGCAACTCACCCTACATAGTTATCATACAAGTTGTTCACATATATCACTTCATCAACCACTTGCTCTACCAAGATCATCATACAACTTAGATTATCATACAACTCTTGCGAATCTAAAGTAGTCAACATGCTCAACACAATTATAATTACATCACAACTAGTACATCATACATAAAGTCTAATCATGCACAACATGCGATGTGAAGCCACTCACGACTTCACGCCCTAAACCCTGCCAATCCTACCAAGTAGGGGCCTCAGATTCGTACGCGTGTATGACGATCATCATCATATTATTCAATAAGATTCATGCCAACCAACATACCCAACAATGATCTATTACAATCCCAAGCATGATTCTATAATCTCCTAACATAATCCAGCATCATGTATAATCCATAAAAGTCCAAATTTTCCAATTGACCAATCAAGTATCCACACAATCCAAGTAACACATTTCACCACGTTAGACATCATCAATAAACATTCTAGCATAGCCCTAACATCATGAACATGCCCACTTTACCATATCCAAGGTTCTACATAAATAAAGTTTCCCTTTTAGGAAAGTAACATCCCAAAAGTAATCTAACGCTCAATTCAATCATGAATTCATCAACACAATACCTATTCAAGCTCATAACTATCATTTAAACATGTTCAACATCATCAAATCATCATAATTCACCAATCTTAATTCCAAAAGTTTCTACTTTTAACAAGGTATGAACTACATGATCAATTCTTGGATTTTTAGCATAATTATCATAATTCCAACATTCATACAACATCATTAGCATCATAACATCATCAATTCATCATCAAATTATCAAGTTCATGCACAAAAGTTACTATTATTAGTAAGGTATGAACTACGCATCTAAACCACGAATTTCTTGTATAATCCACGTAAACTAGCATCAATACAATCTAACTAACATCATACAATCATCAAACCATCAAAAATTCGACATTCAAGCATCCATTCGACTAGGGTTTCGGCCAAACATCAAAAACCATGAAAAACTTGTAAACATCTAACCTTTAAAAGCGTAATGGACAAGAATCGAAGTTTTTAACGTGTTGTAATCCTTGGAACTAACCAAAATCAATGATCAATTGCTTGTTCTTGAATTAAAATCACAAGATGTGTGTGTGTGTGTGTGGGTTGATCTCGGCCGAGAGAGGGTTAGGGGGAATTAGGGTTTGATTTTTGGTAAGTTTTATGTTTAGAAATATTACCTTTTAGCCCTTATTGTTTATATTTTATAAAAACTAATCTTTTAATACATTTTAAATAGTTTTTAACTACAAAATACAAACATAACAAACTAACAATAATAATCATGTGTAATTCCCATTAAACACAAAACACACGAAATAGATATAACGCGTTGCCACGCTACAAGGTAAAATTCACAAATAATATTTAAATCGCGTAAGCACATAAGCACAACTTAATTATCATATTATTAGTTAAATTATTATCTGTTTAACATTGTTAATTGTTATTAAGTCATCAACATTCAACGACAACTAGTGTGTGCTCACGACACGTGTATGCAAGACCTAACGGAACTAACAGAGTTTGGTAACAGAAAATTACCGGATGTCACATTATCCCCATGCTGAAAGAATTTTCGTCCCGAAAATTGCGTTACATGGTGTGTTCCATCACTAGTCTACTGTATAAAGTAATCGAGTGAGTTTCAGGTGAGTTGTCACATGATCCCCATGTTGAAAGAAATTTCTTCCCGAAATTTAATCAATACCTTCAGTGGCTGTCGTCGTCGTCGTTTTGAATAGCTGAGGATACTTAAGCTTCAACTGGTTCTCACGTTCCCACATGAATTCTGTCCACGTCTCGAGTTCCAACAAACTTTGACTATGGGTATCTTGCTTTGCTTAAGCGTCTTTACCTCACGATCCATCACCTCGACTGGTTCTTCAATGAAGCGTAATTGCTCATCTACTTGCACTTCCTCAAGAGGTACTACCATTGTTTCATCCGTTAAGCACTTCTTCAAGTTTGTGACATGAAATACATTATGGATTCCACTCAGCGAGTCAGGTAGGGCTAACCGGTAGGCCACCGGACCTATTCTTTCCAAAATCTCAAATGGTCCAACGTATCTTGGATTTAGCTTTCCTCTTTTACCAAATCGAATCATGCCTTTCCACGGTGAGACTTTCAATAACACGTTGTCACCGACCTGAAACTCCAAAGGTTTCCGTCGCTTATCTGCGTAGCTTTTCTGTCTGTCACGTGCTGCAGCCATACGGTTTCTTATCTGTACAACCTTCTCAGTGGTCTCGTGCACTAACTCGGGACCCGTTAGCTAGCTATCACCAATTTCAGCCCGGTGATCTACATTTTCGTCCATACAAGGCTTCAAAAGGTGTTGCCTTTATACTGGTGTGATAATTATTATTGTAAGAAAATTCCACCAATGGCAGGTGAACTTCCCAGTTATTCCTGAAGTCAATCACACAAGCACGTAGCATGTCCTCCAATGTCTGTATAGTACGCTCACTTTGACCATCGGTTTGCGGATGATAAGCAGTACTCATGTCTAATCGCGTACCCAAAGATTTCTGTAATGACTGCCAGAAGTGCGATGTAAAACGAGCATCGCGGTCAGAAATAATTGAGGCTGGTACACCATGTCTCGAAACTATTTCCTTCAGATAGAGTCGGGTTAACTTGTCCATTTTGTCCATTTCCTTTATCGCCAAGAAATGAGAGGACTTCGTTAATCGATCTACGATAACCCATATCGTGTCACTACCAGTAGGAGTCCGGGTAGTTTGGTAATGAAATCCATTGAAATTTGTTCTCACTTTCACATAGGAATCTCAGGTTGTTGTAATAGTCCAGATGGTTTCTGATATTCCACTTTTACTTTCGAGCAGGTCAAGCACTTGCTCACATATGTAGCAACATCCGCTTTCATGTTAGGCCATCAGTAGTGCGCCTTCAGGTCATGATACATCTTGTCGGATCCAGGATGTATAGATTACTTAGACTTGTGTGCCTCACTCATAACCAAGTCTCTCAGATTTCCATGCAAAGGTATCCAAAGTCTATCCATGAAATAACGAAGTCCATCCGCCTTTACTTCCAACTGTTTATCCATTTCCCATAACGATTCAGACCTAATTTTTTCTGCTTTAAGAGCTTCTGTCTGAGCCTCTCGGATTTGTTCAGGTAGCTATGTGCTAATCGTAAGTTGCAAAGCTCGCACTCGTCGAGGCTTAGCAGTCTCCTTTCTACTCAACGCGTCAGCGACTACATTAGCCTTTTCCGGATGATATTTGATAGCACAATCATAGTCGTTCAATAATTCTACCCAGCGTCTTTGCCTCATGTTCAATTCCTTCTACTCAAAAATGTGCTGAAGACTCTTGTGATTGGTGTAAATAGTGCACTTGGTGCTGACAAGTAATGTCTCCAGATCTTTAAGGCAAAAACTACCGCACCCAGTTCCAAGTCATGGGTGGTATAGTTCTTCTCATGTACCTTTAGTTGTCTTGAGGTGTAAGCTATCACTTTATCTCGCTGCATCAAGACACAACCAAGTCCTTGAATAGAAGCATCACAATAGACTACGAAGTCATCACTTCCCTCCGGTAACCCCAATATCGGTACGCTACACAGTTTTTGTTTCAGTAATTAGAAAGCAGATTCCTGACTCTCACCCCATTTGTACGTTGTTCCCTTGTGAGTCAAGGTTGTGAGAGGTTGAGCGATCTTAGAAAATCCTTTAATGAATCGCCGGTAGTATCCTGCCAGTCCAAGAAACTGTCGTATCTCGCTTGGTGTTTTGGGTACCGCCCAATTCTTTATTGCTTCAATCTCTGCAGGATCGACATGTATTCCTTTCTCATTAACAATATGACCCAACAATTGCACTTCACGTATCCAGAAATCACACTTGGATAACTTGGCATACAGTTGTTCCTTTCTAAGTAATTCCAAGATTAAACGTAAGTGCTCCTCATGTTCTTCCTCAGTCCTTGAGTAGTCAATATGTTATCGATAAACACAATAACAAACTGATCGAGATAAGGTCCATGAATACGACTGGTGCATTCGTCAACCCAAATGGCATGACCAAGAACTCGTAATGATCGTAACGTGTACGGAAAGCGGTCTTCGAGATGTCTTCCTCTCGAACTCTCAGCTGATGGTACCCAAACCTCAAGTCAATCTTAGAATAATAACTTGATCCTTGAAGTTGATCGAACAAATCATCTATACTAGGTAGTGGGTATCTATTTTTGATCGTAACCTTGTTTAGTTCTCTATAGTCGATGCACATTCGAAATGTACCATCCTTCTTCTTAACAAACAGAACTGGTGCTCCCCAAGGTGACGAGCTCGGTTGGATAAACCCTTTATCCAACAGCTCTTGTAGTTGAGCAGATAATTCTTGTAGTTCATTCAGAACTAACCGGTAAGGTGCTCTCGCAATCGGAGTGGCTCCTGGAGTCAAATCAATCTGGAATTCAACTTGACGATGAGGTGGTAATCCAGGCAGATCCTCTAGAAACACCTCAGGAAAGTCACGAACGACAGGGATATTCTCCATCCTCTTTTCTTCTGGTTGTTCATCAATAACGAGGGCTAATATGGCTAAGCGACCTTTCCGTAACAACTTCTGTGCTTTCATGAATGAGATGATGCCCATCACTGCACCACTTCTATCGCCTCCGACCGTAAGATTTTCTTCACCAATAGGGATTTGTATGATCTTCTCGTGATATACAACTTCCGCCTGCTTGTTGGAAAGCCAATCCATGTCTACTACTACATCAAAACTCCCTAGTGTAACAAGCATGAGATCTATGTCAAAGGTATGACCAGCAAGTTCTATCTTGCAATCCCTAAGGATATGCGTTATGTGAATCTGCTTACCATCAGCTAACTCTATAGTGTAGTTAGATTCTAATACTGAGGGCATATCACTTAAAAGTCTACTAAACTTAGTGGAGATGAAACTTCTATCGGCTCCAATGTCAAACAATACAGTAGCAAAATGACCGTTAACAGAGAATTTACCAGTAATAGTAGTAGGGTCATTTAGAGCCTCACCTGAACCGATAACAAAGGCTCTCCCTTTTGTTCCACCATTGTTACCACCGTTGCCGTTGCCATTGCCATTGTTGTTGTTGTTGTTGTTGTTGTTGTTGTTGTTATTGTTGTTGTTGTTGTTGTTCCCACCGTTGTTTGAACCATTCCCGTTCTTCCTCAACTGAGGACAGTTTCTCCTGTAATGGCCCTCTTTCCCACATTCAAAGCAGCCTTTGGGTGTTTCCTGGGATTGTTGTGGCTTTTTCATCAGCTCACCACGTTAGTCTTTTGCTGCATGTCCAATCTTTCCACAGCGCTGGCATTTGAAGTTGTCACATCTGCCCACATGATGATAGTTACAACGGTTGCACTTTGGGTGTCTCCCTCCGTATCTGCTTGCCCTTGGTTTAAGGGAGTCGTATGGTTGAAGCTTCTGTTGTTGTCAAACCTCTTCTATTGCTGATGATGTTGTTGCTGCTGAGGTTGACTGTTTGATGATGATCCCTTGTTGCCTGAGTCGTCCCATTTGCGTTTATTATCGGGCACGTTTGCCACAGCGCCCCGCTTGGGTAGTTTGCCTTGCTCCACCACTTGATCAGTAAGTTTGTGGGCTAGTCGGATCACCTGTTGAATAGTAGAGAGGTTTGCAGCAGTCACCATGCTCTGTATCTCCAGAACCAAACCGAGTAGATAAAGCTCAATCCGCTTAACCGGCATGTCGATTGACTGGGTTTGAGAATGATATTCTCGGTTGATGTGACTCAACCTAGGATCTAATATGTGGATTGAGTCAATAATATAGCAACGGAATTACTATATTAAAGAACATTAATTGCTGTAGTAAATGCTTGAATGTAAAAGAATCAAGAACAGTAGTAATTGTTGTAAAATATTATGGATATTACTGCTGAAGTCAAAAACTTACAAAGTTAGGGTATGTGACCCTATTTATAGGCGTATACATTACCTGTACAAAAGACTAAACTAACCCTGATCTATACAAGTGAATCTAGTCTAAGTACAAAATAAATATAAAACAGTGTAAGTTGTTCATCCGCATTAGTTCATGCAGATGAACAAGTCTTTATCAGCATTTGTGTTTGCTCACCCGCATTAGTTCATGCGGATGAATAAGTCTTGTCAGTATTTACTGTTGTTCATCCGCATGGACTAATGCGGGTGAACAATCTTTGTCCGCATTTACTGTTGTTCATCCGCATGGACTAATGCGGGTGAACAATCTTTGTCAGCATTTCTTTAGTTCATCCGCATGGACAAATGCGGATGAACACTTCTGTTCCGCATTAGTTGTCTTGATCCACATTTGTTAATGTGGGTGAACAAACACTTGTCCGTATTTGTTCACTAGTCATCCACATTAACAAATGCGGGTGCTTTATACTTGTCTTTTCTTGTCTTCTGTTGTCTTTTGTTGTTTTTCTGTAACTAATGTTCTCCAACCAGAACAACCTCCAACCACTTCTTGAGTTGGCAAGTATGATCCTTTCAGGGTCTAACAATACTCCCCCTAAGAATTATACTGCCTAGGTTCCTCAAGATTATGATGGAGTTGGTGGTTGTGAAGATTCTGGTTGGTCTTCTTGTGATGTCTTCTATTGGACTTTTGGGGATAAAGTTGCAGCAGCTTCTATTTGTGATTCAGGTTGTACCATTGAGGGATTGATAATGGCCTTGATCATATTGGAAAAGTCTTTTGCTTCTTTCATCTTTTCTCTACTCAGCACATGTATCTTCATCTCACTCATGGTGTAAATAGCAGCAAGGGGTATTTGTTTCAAAAGGTGGGTTCGCAAACTGAAATGGAAGATAACCCATCTCTATGGATCAGCAATGACCCATCAACATCAACCTCTAACTTGACAATATTGCCCATCTGCATTGGCACCTTTCTCTTCTTCCTTTGTTCCCTTTTATTGTTGATTCTGTCAAATGCTAGCTTCAAGATCTTAACACACTTCAACATAAACTCCAAATCATCTTCAGCAGCTTTGTTTTTTAGGGCTCTGAAGTGTCTTGTGAAGATATAGTGTATGTAAGACTCATCTAGCAGTCTCACCTCATATCCACTGAAAATTCTAATTTCAGGGGCTTCTTTTCCTCCCCATGTTCTTTCAATCACAAGCTTGTAAGTTTCTTCATCATAATAGACATTAGAAATAGGCTTTGACTTATGAGTGCCTGTAACCATCTTTCTTTTCAGACTTTCAGTTGGCTTTGCATACAATTCAGGGAATACTATTTCTTCTGCTTCTTTTGTTCTTCTTTTGACAAGTGGGTTATTGAAGGTCCTGTCTTTTCTTATGCAAATGGCTTTCAATGATTTGAAGTTGTTAGTTCTTTTAAACATCTTCAAAATATCAACAAATTCATATCCTCTGTACATGCCAGCAGGATTCACCAGATCAAGCTCAGCCAGTTCTTTCAGATCATGAACTTTCAATGCATTGACTAAGGTTGTATACTCAGTGAAGAATTGTACCAATCCTGATATTCTTTTCACCATGAACATATTCCAGTCGCTGTCATACCTCCAGGCAATGATTTTAACATCAGTCTTGCCACTTGGAGTAGACACCCCTCTGATTAATTTAGCAGTGGTTAGCCCTTCTTGGAGTTCGAGCTGAGAAGGCTCTATAAACCACTTTGAATTCTTGTGTAAGATAGGGGCCAGAGCATCTTTATCTTTAACTGTCAGTTGCACATCTTGTGCTGATGTTCTTGTTCTGGGCTTCTCGGCAATTACTTCTTATTCAATTGCCTTCAATCTGTCTTTCATTTCATTCTTCAATTTTAACATTGCAGCCCTTTGGGAATTGGTCTTCATGTTACCAAGTTTTTTTTTTGTAAACCCTTATTTGTTAAGATAGTCCTTCATTTCCCTATCAGACATACTATAGGATCAGGAAACATAGACTGTTCAGCATCTTTCTTTATTGTTTTTTAGATGGAAGCTATTGTCTTTTCAGCCTTTTCTTTTCAGAATCTTTCCTCATCTCATACTCTGTTACATATGATGGATCCAGCAGCTTTTCTGTCTTCTTTACTTCTTCTACAATCTCATCATAGGTCATGTTGAATACCATATCAGCTTCATAGCCATGATTGATAAGATACATAGCATGAATCATCAGATCATCAGTTTTGGCATTTTCAATCATGCTTTCAACAAATTGCTCAATAATAGCTGGGCTGGTCACATCATCATGTGACTTTTGTTGTTTGTTCTCAGAGTCTTCTTCATCCAGCATTATCACTTCCAAAGTATGCTGTAACTCTTTTTCAGCCTGCTCATGTTCATCCAAAAATTCAGCAATTGTTGCCAAACTTCTGGGATCATCTTTGGTTTTCTTTTTAGGTTGTTCTTCGTCAACCATAGGAAGTTTTCCTTTTGCCTTTTCTAACAAATACTTCCTTTTTCTTGTGTATGTTATCACTTTTGATCCTGATGATGAAGCTTCATCAGTTTTGCCTGCTGTTCTTGTTCAACAGCCTTAATTTCAGGAGGATTCTTTGCTGTTCAGCCTAACAGCTTCTTGTATGTTCAATTCAGCAGTTTCTTTTTTTTTAACTCATCACAAAGTCTTTTAATTAGACTTTGTTGTTCAACAGTCAGCACAACTGTAGGCACAGGCTGCATTCTTAACTCTTCTTCAATTGGCACAGGTTTTGAAGGAATTACTACAATAGAATCAGAGGGGGACCTTATGTATTTGATGTAGTCCCAAAACTCTTCATCTATGATTAATTCACTGGAAGAATACCTGTCCAAGTCATCAATCAATTCTTTCATAATAGTAGCATCTACAGATGAAGTTTCAGAATGAACCACTATTTCCTAACTGGATTCATCCCTGACTTCTTCTTCCTTTTCTTGTTCTTGTTGTTGTTCTGCTACTTGTTGTTCATTTTCATCACTAGATTTCTCATCCTTTTCTTTTATAATTTCATCTTTCAATTTCACAAGGAGTTCTAGTTCATCAACTCTTTTTGTTAAGTCATCATTTCTTTTTTTAGCTCATCAATTAACTCATTTTGAGACTCAATCATGTTTTCTTGTTCCTCCATTGCTTCTGTTTGTATGGCAACAGTTTCAACAAGCCCATACACTTCTTCTCTTGCCATTTCCAAGGATGATTTTAGTTTACTGATTTCATCATCCTTCATCCTCATCTCAGCTTCATACTTTTCTTTTGACTCCCTTTGTCCTTTTTCTTTTTCATCTAACTCTTGGAGTCTATCACTGAGTATCCCTGACCTCCTGTTTAATGTATTCTCCAGTCTAGACACTTTTGCCATCAGTTCGGATATCGTCTTATCTTTATCATCTGGTCTGTTTATTTCTGATTCAGCAAAGTTCTCAGAAGGAGCATCTTCAGAGACAATTTGTCTCTGTGGAAGAGGTGCAAACTGTTCATTATCTTCCTATCATCAGATGATTGAGAAGAGTCTGTGGAACTGGTAGATTCACCAAAACTTTCAAATACAGCAGCAGCTTCATGTGCAGGGCTTTCTTGTGATTCTTGATGAGTATGAATTGGAGAACATGATTGTGGGATAATGGGGTCAACCCTAAAAGGGGATAAATCAGCAGCTTCTTGTATTGTTTCACCAGAGTGAGGATCACCAATCAAAGGTGACACTGGTCTAATGAGTTCTTCAGATTCTGCATGCTCATCAACATGGTGTTGATCATGAACAGCGGCCTACTCCACTGATTGTTCTGGAGCTTCTCCTTGAACATTCACTTCATGAATTGGTTCCTCATCAGGAACATCAGCTGCCATTTCTTGTGCAGGCTCCTCAATAGGAACATCATCATGTAAAACAGGTGCTTGTTGTTATAATTGTTCCTCATCCATTGGCACATCATTTTGGGGATCTATTTATTGTTGCATCCAAGGTAAAAGTGGAAAGAAAGTACCACTATAGAAATTTCTTGGATCTCTCTTCTTGATGTACTTCAAAGATTTTGCATTATAATGAGGAATTTCAAGAATGGGACCTTCTAAAACCAGATCAGGAAAGGCTTCATTAATAAGACACTGAATGAATCTGGGATACATTAGAGCAGAGGGCACAGACCAGTGAAGATATAGTTAATGGTATATCATTCCACCCAGTTTTTCTTTTAGATAAACAGTGTTGGATATAATGAATGAGAAACCTCCACTGCAAATCTACCAATCCTTTCACTATCTGTTTTGCCTCAAATCCACCCTCATATCCAATGTCAGCAAAGAATGACATGACATCTTCTTTATCAAATTTAGTTGGTGAATCAGGTTCATCTTCAAATCTCAAGCATTATCTTATTGTTTGCTCAGAGATTATCAGTGTATGGTCAGCAGTTATTCTTCCTGAAATTACTTTTTCTCCATCATTGTCTACTACTTTTGCATTACCCTAAAATGATCTGATATAGTTCTCAAAGATCACTGGTCTAACTGTAATGGCATAGGCCACTCTGGTAGTGGCAATAAATCTGATCATGTCTCTGAGACCTTCTGCTTCAGGGACATCTGGATTAAGAAAACCACTGACATTGTGGAGCTTACTCCAAGTCAGGTTAGCCATTATGTAATCTGCACACAAAGAGGATGAATTAGTGAGAATTATGTGTGATTTGTTCAATTTTGACTTTTTAGGACAAAAATTAATTCTGCTTGTTACTGTTACATTAGGTTATTTGACCTAATTTTGATTTTTTTATGAATAACAGTTCAAAATTTTGTCTTTTTGTGTTAGGTTACACTGATTTTGATTGTGTTTTAACAGTTTGTTTTGATGTCAACATTGTTATAAACCAGTATCCCCTATTCATTGATGTTGTATGTGTTCTTAGAACCACATGAAATCTTTGATGTTTACACTGATCATTTGTTTTAATGAACTCGGTCATTCATCTAAATCCAGTGTTCTTGAGTGTATTTGAAGCATTTCACAAGATTAGGGTTCCATTTCAAGAAATTTTGTTTGACAGTCGAAGTATGTAAGAAACTGATAATCACCTTTTAGTTGACATCACTTCGATTTAACAGACAGTGTTGTTTGTTTTGATGTTGGATTTGAACAAAATGAAGCTTGATTAGTGTAGATTTGAACTCAGAAGAAGAATGGTTTTTTGGCACTCGACTCACTATAAAAGTTCACTCAAAAATTGAAAAGTAATAAATAACTCACATTAAATGAGCATTTATACTATATTTCATAAATTTTTTTTACAAAATTTTACAAGTGCAGAAAATTTTACTACTATAGCAAATGCGGTTACAGAATTTCAATGAGCGCATTCACTGTAGCAAATGCGGGAGAACAAATGACTTGTCCGCATTTACTGAGACAAATGCGGGTGACCAAAGTTAACTTATCAGCATTTCATGTAGCAAATGCGGGTGACCAAAGTTAACATCAGCATTTACTGTAGCAAATGCGGGTGAACAAAAGAGTTGTCCGCATTTACTATAGCTTATGCGGATGAACAATTTTTGTCCGCATTAGTTTACTTGTACAAAAAACATTTACCTGCATTGGTTAAATGACAGGGTTACCTTCACCCGCATTAACCAATGCACTTACCCGCATTAAATTTTGTACTTGTCAAAAATTAATGTTTTTGCAGTGGCTGAATCTGATTGGTTTGTATAGCTGCTTCTGATTTTATGAAGAGGAGTCTGCATTTTTGTTGTTTTATGAAGATTTTACAGATTCTGAGATTGTCAATTCTTACTTGGATTGTCATGTATCTTTGATGTGACACAGATTCCCAACTTGACTGATTTTGGAGCATATGCATCTTCTGAAGCTGATTATGGAGTAATTTCCATACAAGCACAATCATTTTGACAAAGTTGTCAATTTAATGTTTGCAAATTTCATGTTTTTGAAAATATTTCCTTTTAAATTTTATTACTCCCCCTAAAGTTTATATCCATGCGGGATAAAAACTTTAAATAAAATCTATAAAATTTTAGGACAATATTTTGAACTGTTTAATTGTTTTGCACTTTTGTTTGAAATTTTGGGATCATAACAATCTTATCTTTCATAAGTGCAAGTTGTCATGAACTTATTGATTGAAGGTATGTTTGTCCTCTTAAACTCATGCTTGGTTAATATTGTAATACATGTGATTTTTATCATGTTCTGATTTAATTAAACATTCAACATGAACCTCATACTCATAAGCATAGCAAGATCAACTATCCTCATGTACTGTATGGTAGAACTTTTTCACAACTTTCAATACCTGGTCATTTAAGTTATGAAACCTCATTCATTTTGGTAATGGGGATCCACTTTGGGATTCTTTTACCTGATCCTTATTTTGTTTGATCCACATTAGGATTCTTTTTGCTCTTCACTTTGGAAGGTGATCCACTTTGGGATTCTTTTATTATATTCTGTTTTATTTGTCACCCGTATTGGATGTGTTCCTCATTGAGAATCTTTTTGGATCTAGACATCAGCACTATGTGCTTGTTTCCCCAGGTCATTGCTTAGGAAAACAAAGGAGATACTAATGTGAATGAGATTCATAAGGTGTGATGACCTGGTGTGTTTAGGTTACTAAATATACATACACTTGGATAGGTCAGATACTTACATGCTCTTGAGATGATGCATTCACATTTGAATGTGATCTTTAGTTTATCACAGCATTTATCTTCTGTTCCAAGTTGAGCCTACCCACATATCAGGTAAGTCATGTCAGTCTTTCAAGATATTGAATTAAGCATAGTGAATGATATAACAACTGTAATTATATCATTTCCCATAAGAAGTACAAGTCAAGGACTTCAACAAAAATTGATTTCTTTTTGTAATTTTGTGAATTTTTTTGATGTTTTTGTAAATTTTTGATTTTTTTACTCAAGGTTAATCATGCCGATTGATTGGACTAAGAATTCAAACCGACTTGGGTCAAATACCTTAGTAAACAAATCAGCTAGCTGATTTTCTGTGTTAACCTGAATCAGCTTGATTAAACCTTTTTCAGCACAGTCTCTCAAAAAGTGATATCTAATTTCAATATGTTTTGTTTTTGAGTGCTGAACTGGATTGTTTGTTATGAAGACTGCAGCAGTGTTGTCAATATGGATTGGTGTTTGCAAGAAATTATAACCATAATCAAGCATCTGGTTTTGAATCCAGAGAACTTGAGAACAGCAAGCTGATGCTACAATATATTCAGCTTCAGCTGTTGATACAGAAACATTGGTCTGTTTCTTGCACTGCCATGACACCAGTATGGGACCAAGAAATTGACAACTACCAGATGTGGATTTTCTGTTGAAATTACATCCCCCGTAGTCACTTCGGTGTATGCATAGAGATTGAAGTCTCCATCCTTTGGATACCATAGTCCAAGAGCAGGTTTGCCCTTAAGATATCTGAATATCCTCTTGACTACATTCACATGAGATTCCTTGGGATCTGCTTGATACCTGGCACATACACAAACACCAAACATAATGTCAGGTCTACTGGCTGTTAAATACATAAGTGAACCAATCATGGATCGATAAAGAGTCTGATCCATAGATTTGCCATCTGTGTCTGGACCAATCTTCACTTTTGTATCAACAGGTGTTCTGATGGACTGACAGTCTGCAAAGTGAAACTTCTTCAACATTGATTCCGCATATTTTGACTGGTTGATGAAGATTCCACTGGATGTTTTTTGTACTTGAAGACCTAGGAAGAATGTGAGTTCTCCCATCGCACTCATCTGAAATTTTGAATGCATAAGATCTTCAAAGTCTTTGCAGAGTTGTTTGTTGGTGGAGCCAAATATGATATCATCCATATAAATTTGGACAAGCATCATCTCATTCCCTTTTCTCTTTCTGAATAAAGTCTGATCAATCTTTCCTCTTTCATAACCATGGTCAAGAAGAAAGGATGATAGAGTCTCATACCATTTTCGAGGGGCTTGATGTAAGCCATACAAAGCTTTATCAAGCTTGTATACCCTGTGAGGGAAATCAGGATCCTCAAAGCCTGGTGGTTGACTCACGTAGACTTCTTCAGAGATCTTCCATACAAAAATGCACACTTTACATCCATTTGATAAACTGTGAATTTCATGGATGCAGAGTACGCAAGAAAGAGTCGTATGGCTTCTAATCTAGCAACAGGAGCAAACACCTCGTCATAATCTATTCCTTCTTCTTGTGTATAGCCCTGTGCTATCAACCTTGCTTTTGTTTCTGATGACGATCCCTCTGTCATCAGTCTTGTTTCTGTATAGCCATCTGGTGCCGATAGGGTATTGACCTTCGGGAAGATCCACCATTGCCATACTTCTTGTTTCTTGAATTGTAGCAATTCTTCCTGCATTGCCTCAATCCAGCTATTGTCTTGAAGAGCCTCTTTAATGTTTTTGGGTACAGTTTGACACAGAAAACAAGAAAACAAACAGATGTTTGCAATACTTGACTTGCTTTGTGTCACCCGCTCATCTAAATCACCAATAATATTGGACGCTGGATGATTCTTGTGTGTCCTGGTAATTGGAATCAAATCACCAGTAATGGACACATCAAGATTGGACATTCAGATCATTTTGGTGAGAGGCATCTTGATGTTGTAGTGTGGGAGAGTGATGACCAGAATCAGAGGGTACAGCATCTTCAGCTTCAGCAGCACTCTGAATACTCTCATCATTTCCATCTCTGTTAGTATCAGCTGGTGCATGAGTTGGTTCTGAATGTCTCACTTCAGTTGAAGGTTCAGCTGAAGGAGATGGCATTGAACTGCGACCAGCATCTGTTGAGATACTTTCATTTTGTGTAACTTGCCGGATAGGATCAGCTTGTAATGGCACTTCTTCATTGTCTTGATCAGTAGAAGGAGGAATCATTGGGAAGTCTGTTCTTCTTTCAACTGACCCTGATGTTCCTGCATTTGACAAATTGAACTGATCAAAAGATCTTGTAAATGAATCAATATCAAACAACCAGTCAGGACCATTTGATGATTTGGGAAACAAATGCTCATTGAATTGAATATTTGTTGATTCATCAATGATGTTTAATCTAGGATTAAACACCCTAAAAGCCTTAGACACTGAGGAATATCCCACGAAGAATCCCTCGTCAGACTTAGGAGCAAACTTTCCTAAATGGTCTCTGGTGTTCAATATTGAGACAGGACAACCAAATGACTTCAAAAATCCAATGAATGGTTTTCTGTGAAAAAGAAGTTCATAAGGAGTTTTATTGTGTTCTTTGATTATCAGAGTTCGATTTTGTACAAAACATAAAGTGTTAACTGCTTCTGCCTAAAATGTAATTGGCAGTTTTGCATCAGCTAGCATTATTCTTGCTACTTCAATCAGTTTTCTATTCCTTCATTCAGCAACTCCATTTTGTTGTGGGGTACGAGCTGCACTGAACTGATGAACAATGCCTTTTTTGTGCAAAATGAACTCATGCTTTCATTTTTAAATTCCGTCCCATTGTCACTTCTAATAGATTTTACTTTTAAATCAAGTTGATTTTCAATTTTGGTTATAAAATCTATTATGATTTGGGGCGCCTCATTCTTATGAAGTAGGAAGAAGACCCATGTGAATCGAGTAAAGTCATCAATGATCACTAAACAATAATACTTCTTGCCAATACTCATGACGTGAGTCGGCCCAAAGAGATCCATATGAAGTAACTTCAATGGACAATTGTTAGTGTTCACAAGTTTTGGCTTATGAGATGATTTATGTTGTTTTCCTTTGAGACACGCGGTACAGTGGTCAACAAAATGAAATTCCTTTTGAGGAAGACCAATTACATGGTTTCCTTTGACCAATCTATTTATATTTTTAAAATTCTTGTGTCCTAAGCGTCTATGCCAAAGTTGTGATTCATCAAATGATGCTTTAGACAATAGACATGTCTCTTCTGATGGATGAGCAGAATTAAGGTTCAAGACATATGTATTATTCTTCCTCGGTGTCTTCAAGACAACCTATTCTTCAGGAATATGAAATCCTGGTTTCAAGATGTAGCAATGAGTGTCAATGAAATGAGTAGAATATTTTTCTTGTCATAAATCTAGGATACACTGAGTAGATTGAAGTTCAGCTGCCCGCAGTAATTGACTTTGTCAAAGCTCAGAATCCCATTCGTCACTGAACCTTCTCCAGTAATTCTACCGCCCTGTGAATCTCCGTCAAATGCCACAGTAGTTCCTTGAATGTGCTTGAAGTCATGAAGGAGGGAACTGTCTCCTGTCATGTGTCGGGAGCATCCACTGTCCACGTACCATAAGCTATTGGACCTGTATGAATGACCCTACAAGCACAAAAAGAACTAGTTAGAATGAGGAACCCAAGCCATAATGGTCTTGGGTTGTCCTTTGGCATCGATCACTGTTACTTCTTGATACTTTCCTCTTGTGTGTGTTTTAGAGGAGGATGATTTCAGCCCTTTTCTATTGTTTCTTTGAGGTTTTAGTTCATCAATTTCATCTGATATGTCAGAGGAGTATACAAACCTTTCCTTTTGATTTTTGTGCAAAGGATGAACAGATTTTTGTTTGTCAGAAATCACTTTGATTTTATACTTTTGATGAGAATTTAGTGATTTGTTCAGGTTTGCTGGATTTTTGTGTCTGACCTTGTCAGTTGGAACTGATGAAATGGGCTTGTTTTGTGAACTTTTCAATCCTTTTTTATAAAGTAACAATCAATTGTATTGTGATTGGTCATATCACACAATGAACAATATTTGTTAAAATGACAGTTTTTCGTTGAGTGATTGTTCATGTCACAGATAGAGCAGTACTCAGTGAAGTAGCACTCATCTTTTTTGTGATTGGTCATATCACAGAATTCACAATACATTTGATTGTCCTTTAATTTTGAAACAGAAGTCATATCAGTCTTTGGAGTGCCAACAAATTGTTTCACAATTCTGACTTGCTTTGTTTTTATGGACTGATGATGCTTCTTTCTGTATTCCCTTATTTCCCTATCGAATTGTTCTACCTGTTCTTTGTTAAATATATCATACCCACTTCCTTGTTTGATATTTGATGAAGATGGTGAATCAGATTTCACTTTGGATTTTTGAACAAAAGTGGTTTTTCCTTTGGTAACTACGGGAACTTTGGTTTTATCCTTGAAGTTCAATGAAACCCTGTCTGATTTGCTTGAATTTTTAGGAGGTATGATCTCATAATCAGATCTGCTTTCAGTAGATGGTTTCACTGAGCATTCAGCAGTGTGATTCACTTTAAGATTTTAAGGAACAAATTTTACAAAAGGCACAATTGATTTGACTGGGCTCTTTGGTTTCTTGATAACCACAGGTTTGTCTGAGCACTCTTTGATTTTGATAGGATGACCCAATCTGATTTTATCCTCATCAGTTTCAATGTAAACATCTAGTTTCTTTTGAGGATTTTTTGTTTGAGAAATCATTGATTTGGTTTCAATAATTTTAGATTCTTTTGTATCTGATTGAGTAAGTGACTCAGGCATAACAGTGTAGTTATCATTATATGGAGGAGGACAAGTTTTGTAGCCTATCCCAGCCATATCTTTATCCCCCTTTTGAGACACAAGTAACTCTTGCAGCTTGACAGATGAGAGCTGAAACTTTTCAAGTTTCATTTCAGTAGCTGATTGCTCAATTTTTTATTTGGTCAACAATTCAGTTAACCTCTCATTTTCAGCCACAAGTGTGTACTTTTCACCATGGAGTGTTTCCATGTCAGACAAGAGAGATTTGATTTTAACTTCATAAATTCTCATTTCTTGTTTTAACATCTCTGGTTTCACCTTTTCTTTTCTTATTTTATTAGCCAATTTGTGATTGTGTTCCCTGTACCCCTGTACTTCTAGAACACATTTTTCAGAACATAGATTGAATTTTACCTCAGATGGCATTGGGCTTGGTCCATCATTGATATGTGCCATAAGTGCATGATTCTGAAACTGTGGTTGAACTTCCTCAGCATACACGCTCCAATCACAAACTCCATCTTGTCTGATGACAAGTGCATTTGAAGTTTGTTGATTACTTCCTTGAGATTGAGGAGTCAGCAGAGGTTGTCTTTGCTGAATTAGTAGTTGCTGATTTTGTTGTTGCTGAATTGGCTGTTGCTGATTTTGTTGTTGCTGTGGATAAGAGTTGCTTGGCTGAAAGTTGGTGTTGTGTTGAGAAGCATGTTGGCCATGTGAGGGTCTTTGAAAATTTTTGTTGCTTCTTTTGGGAGAGTTACATTCCCGAGAGAAATGACCACTCATTCCACAGTTAAAACACTAAACTTTGGATTTGTCATATCCCAGCTTTGTATTCTCATTGAGACTCAGTTTCTTCCCTTTTTGAAAGAATTTCTTTGCTCTCATAGCAATCATTGCCATCTGCCATTGTAAATCCATTTCTTCAACATCATCAGGATCTATTTCTTCTAGATCTTCTTGAATCAGATGAGCTTATGTGAGTCTCACTACAAGGTAGGCTTCAAAGCTAGCAATAAAGGCATTGTAAGTTGCCTTTTGTTCTTTAGATTTTTGCTCATCATGCATGTTGTTAGGAGATACAGTGGGTTGGGCAGAAGATGGTTGTTTTTGAGGTTGTAGAGCAGCACAAAATCCTGTTGTTCTTGTTTGATCTCTTGATGACAGAAAGTCTTCTTCTTCAGTAACAAAGGAATTTTCAACAGAATGAGTTTCAGATGGAAACTTGTAAGCCTCAATGACTTGAGTTCCACTCAGATTTCTGCTCCTTTCATCAAGTTCAAGAGCCTTAATTTTTGCAATCATGATATCCAAGCTAGTACTCTCCAAATCAAGAGTATTCTTTAACATTGTAACATTCTGTTTCCAGCTTTCAGGCAAGCTGTACAGCATTTTCTTGTTTAGTTCCTTCTCCTTGTAAGTGACCCCCATAATTTCAAGGTCATTTACAAGTTGCACAAATCTGTGAAGCTGTCTGGAGATAGACTCTCCTTTGGTATGATGAAAATGTCTCATACTGATTTATCAACTTGTCTTTGTTAATTTCTGTAACTTCACTGCTTCCCTCACACATAATCTGTAGAGCATCCCAGACACCCTTAGCTGTTCCATATTTTTCTAATCTTTTCAGAACATCCATTTTCAGTGCTTGTGTAAGGATGGAATAAGCTCTAAGATCAATCTTGATTTTCTTATATTCTTCATCATCAAGAGTTAAATTGGGATCCTCAATGGGAATTCTTGCAGTTTTGTACTGAGCAGCTTGATCAGCATTTAGAGACAGTGGAATGTAGGGACCATTGCAAATAGATATCCAGTAGTCAGGATCTACACCTGTAATTTTGTTTCTAAAATGAATTTTCAACTGCTTAAACTCAGATTTGTGTTGAAGCATAGGAGGTTTAGATGCATGGCCAATTTCAGAATGATTATAGGAATCCATGTTAGTTAAATTGATTTTAACTTGTTGAATACTGTTTTAAGTTGACTTTAAGTTTGAACAGTGTGTTTTTCTTCAAATCTTCTGTTTTTGGTCAAGAACAGGTCTGTTAAGTTTAGATCTGTCGATTTGAAGGAGTTCTAAGTTCTTGATTTTATGTTGTTGGGTTCGACAGCAGCAGATCTGAAGATTTTGTACTTTGTGGTGTTCGATTACAGTATGTTTGTTTATCAGAAGAGTAGATCTTGCTGATGAACAACTCAGTCTATAGTTCAATCGATTTTCACCCAAAATCCGAGATGATTCTGTGATGAATTCAAGAGCCAAGGCTCTGATACCAATTGACTGGGTTTGAGAATGATATTCTCGGTTGATGTGACTCAACCTAGGATCGAATATGTGGACTGAGTCAATAATATAGCAGCGGAATTACTATATTAAAGAACATTAACTGTTGTAGTAAACGCTTGAATGTAAGAGAATCAAGAACAGTAGTAAATGTTATAAAATATTATGGATATTACTGCTGAAGTCAAAAACTTACAAAGTTAGGGTATGTGACCCTATTTATAGGTGTATACATTACCTGTACAAAAGACTAAACTAACCCGATCTATACAAGTGAATCTAGTCTAAGTACAAAATAAATATAAAACAGTGTAAGTTGTTCATCCGCATTAGTTCATGAGGATGAACAAGTCTACATCAGCATTTGTTGTTTGTAGTTAGCATTTGTGTTTGCTCACCCGCATTAGTTCATGCGGATGAATAAGTCTTGTCAGCATTTACTGTTGTTCATCCGCATGGACTAATGCGGGTGAACAATCTTTGTCCGCATTTACTGTTGTTCATCCGCATGTACTAATGCGGGTGAACAATCTTTGTCAGCATTTCTTTAGTTCATCCACATGGACAAATACGGATGAACACTTCTATTCAGCATTGGTTTTCTTGATCCGCATTTGTTAATGCGGGTGAACAAACACTTGTTCGTATTTGTTCACTAGTCATCTGCATTAACAAATGCGGGTGCTTTATACTTGTCTTTTCTTGTCTTCTGTTGTCTTCTGTTGTTTTTCTGTAACTAATGTTCTCCAACCAGAACAACCTCCAACCACTTCTTGAGTTGGCAAGTATGATCCTTTCAGGGTCTAACATCGATCATGCCTGGGCAAAGTGTTGCCAAATCCTGAGACCTTGTTGTGTAGGCCTCAATCTCCGATCCTTCCATCTTGAGCTGCCAAAATTCGGCTTCCAGCTTTTGAACTTCGCTACGAGGACAATATTCCTCCATCATCATTTCCTTGAATTCATCCCTTGGTAAAGCATTGGCGATTGCCTAACCAAGCATTTGTACTTGGGCATTCCACCACGAGAGTGCTGCGCCCTCAAGCGTCCCCGTGGCATACTTCACTTGATCTACTGCTGGACAGTTGCATTTGGAGAATACTGACTCGGTCTTCTCAAACCAACGTACGAGCCCTACAGCTCCCTCAGCTCCACTATACGTGTGGGGCTTGCAGTCTATGAACGCTTTATATGTGCACGCTGGTGGTCCTGTATTCAACGTTTCGGATTATTTAGTTCGATCAAATGGGTTAACCATCTAGTAGAAAAATTTACGCAGTTGATGACCAAGGTCATCATTTACCTCCAAATTGGGCAGCTTGCGTACCAACCTCTGCTTGCACATGTTGATTTATCAGGGCAGCTAATTCAGTAGGGTTCATGTTTATAGCACCGGTACCACGACCACCGGCACCACATCCACGGCCATGTCCACGTCCTCTACCTCTTGCGTCCATATTTCTCTTTACATTCTTAAATACAATAATGAGTAACATCCAACACAATAATCTTATTGAAGTACAGTAAATAATAAGAAATAATGAATTTACCACAACCACAACATTTATAACAAAAATAATAACCAAAGATAAATAAATTGTAAATGGTTCACAAAATATTTCATCAATGTCAAAATTTTAGTTTTTCAGTTGGGTGGGAAACAACCCTTCTCACATAGGTTTCAAAAGAAAAGAAACACTATATAGTCCAAGTCATATAAATGTAGAATCAATCCAGCACGTCCAATCCATCACTGTTCTCTTCCATCTCTGTTGGTTCTTCTTCCTCTGGGGCTTCTTTCGGTTCTTCTTCAAGGTCTTCTTCAATAGGATCTTCCTCAGGAGCAGGGGCTTCGGCAATCTGAAACGCCGCTAGCTGTGCCTCCAGATCAGCAAATCTATCATCGATCACTATGTTATGGTGCTCTTGCGCGTTCATACGCTCAGTAAGTGCTACAATGTTGCCTGCCAGGGTATGATGCCCACCAATGGTCATCGAGAGTCGCCCCTAAAGCGTCTCTACCTGGAAACGCAACTGACGCATCTCATATCATAAAGTGGAGTTCTTATCAGTGAGTCCTCTAATACGCTGCCGCTCAGTGTCTAGTGTAGCCACCAATGCTGCAAATGCCTGCTCATGTGGGATGTCTAGGGAAGGAAGATTAGGTGATGTAGAGGTTGTCGATGATCTAGTCCTGGGTCGAGTAGGAGCTACAGGTGGTACTCGCTCCCTGTAAACCATGCGGTGTATATAGGTAGGATAGAAGTTCCAGTTCTGCGGAGGATCGCGCTCGAGTAATGCGAATGGCCGATCCCAATCCATCTCTTCAGAGGGTTAAGGATGTCAAGGCCAGTCTGATCCCCTATCAGGTACAGGAGAAGGAGGAGGTGACTCAGACCATGCAGGTCTCTTGCCTAAATCTCTGGATGACGATGCCATGCTGCGAAGTACATGTTGCGTATGCCAATGAGTATACAGTAAGGAAATAAGTGACGAGTAACTAACAAACTATGTGATTATAGTCTAGTGTGTATGCAACCTAGTTCCCTATAATCAATGGCTCTGATACCAATCTGTCACACCCTCAAAATCCACGTGTAGATTTTTACCGCGAGGCATGTGAACAAACCAGGATCTCAGTCATTAGTTACTCAGAACGACTCTATATGAAACATTCAAGCAAAATAAGAAGCAAAATCAGAGTTTAAAACTTTAAAACAGTGCAGAAGCGTTCAGTAAACAAGACAAACTAAAGTAATGAAACACAATGTAAAATGCGCAAACACGCGCCAACCGTTGTTCAAAACAAATACATAATTATTTCAATTGCAAAAACCACAATTGTTCCTAACAATGCTGACCCAAAATGCTGACCCATGAGTGCTCCTAGGCTTTTCATTAACCACGACCTGAGAATAGCATACTAAAAGAGTCAACACAATGGTTGGTGAGTTCAAGAGTTTGCGTAAAACATAACAGTAACAGTTATAAAACATAAGAGTGCATTGAATTAGATAGCTAGTCTAATTTCACAAGTAATAATCATAGTGATTTCGCGATCGAAGCTGACGGCGTCTCGTTTGATTGCCTCCCTTCATGACTTACTAGGTCGTGACACCATGTGTTAGGACAATATTGCACCCGTTTGACCTCGAGTCGCACAGGTGGAGCTTGTCAAACCCAGTAGTACTACCCAAGATTTTCCGCTAGTTCCAATATTAACGATCCGAAAGTATGAGGACTTTCATAGTATATCGCACTACATTACACTATACACAACTTATAATCAATAAAGCTTTTCAGAACGAGTATGCTATCTCCCCCAAAAGAGAGTGTAAAATAAAGTACGGCATGAACTCACCTGGTGTGCACATGAATGATATTAAGGCTAACTTGAGAGAGAGAGGAAAGACAACCTTCAGAGGTTACCTAGAACACGAAAGTACATGAGTACGTGTACAGAGAATCATTAACAACCCTAAGTGCTTAATAAACACATTGACCAAAGGTTTTAGAAAACAAGACACATTTGACCCAGTTGACCCGTTTGACCCGTTAGTGACATATTAATTGAAATCCAATTTAATCAAGCATAACAACTCACCATACATAGTTATCATACAAGTTGTTCACATATATCACTTCATCAACCACTTGCTCTACCAAGATCATCATACAACTTAGATTATCATACAACTCATGCGAATCTCAAGTCGTCAACATGCTCAACACAATTATAATTACATCACAACTAGTACATCATACATAAAGTCTAATCATGCACAACATGCCATGTGAAGCCACTCACGACTTCATACCCTAAACCCTGCCAATCCTACCAAGTAGGGGCCTCAGATTCGCACGCGTGTATGACGATCATCATCACATTGTTCAACAAGATTCATGCCAATCAACATACCCAACAATGATCTATTACAATCCCAAGCATGATTCCATAATCTCCTAACATAATCCATCATCATGTATAATCCATAAAAGTCCAAATTTTCCAATTGACCAATCAAGTATCCATACAACCCAATTAACACATTCCACCATGTTAGACACCATCAATAAACATTCTAGCATAGCCCTAACATCATAAACATACCCACTTCACCATATCCAAGGTTCTACATAAATAAAGGTTCCATTTTGGGAACTTAACATCCCAAAATTAATCTAACTCTCAATTCAATCATGAATTCATCAACACAATACCTATTCAAGCTCATAACTATCATTTAAACATGTTCAACATCATCAAATCATCATAATTCACCAATCTCAATTTTAAAAGTTTCTACTTTTAGCAAGGTATGAACTACATGATCAATTCTTGGATTTCTAGCATAATTATCATAATTACAACATTCATACAACATCATTAGTATCATAACATCATCAATTCATCATCAAATCATCAAGTTCGTGCACAAAAGTTACTATTATTAGTAAGGTATGAACTACGCATCTAAACCATGAATTTCTTGTATAATCCACGTAAACTAGCATCAATACAATCTGACTAACATCATACAATCATCAAACCATCAAAAATTTGACATTCAAGCATCCATTCGACTAGGGTTTCGGCCAAACATCAAAAACCTTGAAAAACTTGTAAAAGTCTAACCTTTAAACGCGTAATGGACAAGAATCGAAGTTTCTAACGTGTTGTAATCCTTGGAACTAACCAAAATCGATGATTAATTGCTTGTTCTTGAATCAAAATCGCAAGATGTGTGTGTGTGTGGGTTGATCGCGGCCGAAAGAGGGTTAGGGGGAATTAGGGTTTGATTTTTGGTAAGTTTTATGTTTAGAAATATTACCTTTTAGCCCTTATTGTTTATATTTTATAAAAACTAATCTTTTAATACTTTTTAAATAGTTTTTAACTACAAAATACAAACATAACAAACTAACAATAATAATCACGCATAATTCCCATTAATCACAAAACACACGAAATAGATATAACGCGTTGCCACGCTACAAGGTAAAATTCACAAATAATATTTAAATCGCGTAAGCACATAAGCACAACTTAATAATAACATTATTAGTTAAATTATTATCTGTTTAATATTGTTAATTGTTATTAAGTCACCAACGTTCAACGACAACTAGTGTGTGCTCACGACACGTGTATGCAAGACCTAACGAAACTAACGGAGTTTGGTAACGGAAAATTACCGGATGTCACACTTTCTAAAGATTAAAGGAGGCGCACAAATTGGATTCAAGGGTAGTATTGGTATTTCATTACATTCTTGCAAACGGCCAATCAGACTTAGAGGAAGATGATTAAATTGAAAATTGATAGAGGAATAACGCATATTGAAGAAATCAAACTGAACGCAGAGCAAAATCCGAAGTCCTTGAGGCGAAAATCAAACCATCGACCCGAATCTAGTTCCGTTATTAGCAGTAGAAACTCAAAAGGTATGTTCTTACCCAATCTTAGGGCAGAATTTCATAACATTAATTGTGCAGATGTTAAATCCGATTCAGTGGATGAATTGCTTATTCAAGTTCATATGCATAGCTTGTAAGATGGTAATCTGACATGGGCATAGTCAGAACAACATCAACTACAAAGGAAATGCTTCAAAATTATAAGAGCAAGTAACTTTGGTCTTATAAACGTGTCTTCCTTTTCGGTCTAAATTGTACCTTACATTTTTAGTTTATTTTTTGTTCTGATATCCATGTCTTATTAAATTGTATAACTAGTCTTTAAGCTACTTCATATACTGATTGCTATGTTAACACATGGTCTGAATTTTAAGGATACTTTGATGATGAATAAACCAAGCAATATTAAAAGATAAAGATTTTGATAAGATTATTTGCATGCCCAAAGTTTTAGAAAATCTAATCATCCATATGAAGCAACAAATTGACTAATAATAAAGCAAACTGGCAAATGAATATTAGATGAAATGTTCTTGGATGTATGATTGATCTTCTTCACCTTTGCTTAGCTCTTTTTCCATGTATGTATGCGATTGATATGTTGTTTTTAAATAGATTATATGAAGGTAAATAACAATAATTCATTGATGATTACATGTAATTTTTGTAAGTCGTCACCGTTGAAATCAAAGTTTTTAATTTTCTAATTCTAGACACTAAATTTTGTTTTATTTGGTTGACTTTAACATTACATGATGTATATATTTCAAATCTACCCAGTCACTCTACAATGGCCTTCTAGACATGTACAAATCTCTACCTCATGATTGAAGACTAAGCATGTGTTGTATTATTTAACAAATTTGTTTTTTATATATAACTCCAAATTGCACTATTGTAACTGATGTACTGGAATCTGTTTGTACGTTCTGATACTATTTTGATGATATTTGCTTTTAAAGATATAGTTCTTTATATTTTAGTGGTCTTTTGTAATTTTAGTTTTCTTTATTGGGTTTATATATCTTTCATACAAGCAATATTTTTTGAATTTTTTTTATTGTCATCATGTTTCAGTCTTGATAATAGATGCAATAGATTATGTTGTAATTGATTGCACATATGCACTTTTCAAAAATGTGGATATGCACATATGCCCTTTTACACATATACACAATGCATTTTCTCATGTTGTGAACACCCTTTTGCTCATTAATTGCTCAACAAATTTATCTTTAGTTTACCACTGTATAACGACCAATGATTTTTTCATTTTCTAAGTAACTAGTATCAACAAAAAATGATGTTGTAATCATCTACTCCTTCAGATCAAATGTCGTCTCTACCAGCTTCAACAACAAGTACAACTTAAATATGGAACAATGAATTGGCATCATAACAGAATCCTCAAGATTGTAGAGATTTATAAACTCTCTTGTTATAAGCCATTTCAAGCATATGTTTCAAGAGCTTTTTTAATTTTCAGAAGCATTGGTGGTGTTTTTAAGCACTATTGGAACTATAATGGAAGCCTCAAGAACAACAACAAAAGCAACATTCAACACCATGTTGCTTGAATACATCAGCATGAGAGTCAACCTACTAGATAAACTCTGCAAAATTAGCAAGCTCTAGCTTTAGTCGTTTCAAAAATAGATGCAAGCAACATCCTCAATTGTGCAGCATGACACTCAGTCTTAGCAGTACTGTTCTATAATTTGTAGTTAATCTAGTTGGTATATATATATATAGCTTGTTGTTTGTCTTTGAACTTTTATAAACATCCAGACCATACGGGAAGTTATCTCCATCTCAATAATAATGTAGTTTGATTTGCTTTATTAAGACAATAACATACTATTTAATTATTTTGATCTATTGCAGAAGTTTTATTATATGGTATTATTGGTTGTTAATGGGAATTTAGGCTTGATGGTCTGTACTCTGTAGTATCAAACTCATGCTATAATTTTTGGTTAGGTAGCAAGTTATCGCATATTGTTGAATGTTCATATTTCATCTTGGTTATTTGTTGGTTTAAGTAGCAAGGATGGTGTCAACATCTTTTGTAGATCTTTTGGATAGAATTATAACTCTTTCCTAAAATAATTACGCTATTGTAGTTACAACTTTGCTCTTTATAACAATCCTATTTTATTTATATAAGTACTTTAATCTTTACTACTTAAAAATGTTTAATTATGTTTACTAACCTATGTTACTAACATACTGAGGAACTATGTATTTGCTTTTGTAGGATGTAATTTTGTTATATATTCTATATTTGAAGAGGCTGACATAGGCAATAAGTGCCTCACATTATTAATATACACTTGCGAGAGTTCGTGCATATAGTAATACAAGTTTTTCATAGATGAATTTATGCACATACACATCTATGCATATATGCATTTATGCACATACGTTTATGCATATATGCATTTATTCATATATACAATTATGCATATATGAATGACTGGTTTATATTTAAATTATTCGATTGCTTATACTTAAAACCACTTATGTATAACAATTGGTTAATTATTCAAATTTCTTATACAACTGATGATAGTTCTCAAGAATACAAATGCACCACATGATTAAGAACCACAAAGTATCATAAAACACGTCCTAAAATTGAGTTTAAACCAACTCTAAGACACAAAACACCTCTTGGCAATTTCGTGTGACGAACGAAGATCAAAATACAGTCCCCAAGCAGCCTTGAAACTCACCTACTAACGGGATCCTCTTTGAAATGAATCAACAACGCAGTAGAAACCATAGTCCTTTTCTTCGGAAACAGAACAAGAAGACATGATAAAAAACACAGCTTGAATCTAAGCAGCACCTTAGTGTATTTTTTGGGAACCATGTAGCTAAAAGAACTTCAAATAGCATCGACAACATAACTATATCAACATCTGAATCTGGGAACACAAAACACACCAAATAACAATAAATAAATTGAAATAAACCTAGATCGTAATATAAAAGCAAATTGCAAAGCACACCTAAAATGTATACGCACATTGATTAATCAGCTTGAGAAGAAAAAAAAGAACACACCCAATCAATGATCTGGTTTGCAAATACCAGTAGCTCTTAGACTCTTCATCTTGTTCTTGAACTTCAAAATGGGTTTTCTTTAATAAACTCAAACCAGTCACTGATTGTTCAAGGATTTCAAAAGTTTCTTCATTATTCATCCAAAAACTTATTCAATCATAATCCTAAACCCTACACCTCTAACTCGTTCAATAAAATTAGTAAGAAGATTAAACCGTATTAATAATCGACGTAAAAGCATATTGCCCAAAACAATAATAGTGAAGGGACTGTAGCACTTATAAAAAAATCTTTAAAAGTCGAATGGCATTGCAAACTTCTTATTTATAACATCCATGGCCTTCTTTGTCTAAATAGACATCTTTGAATTCTCTTAAAGATGATCCACTTGCCCTAGAAACTTTCGCTGGAGTCAAATATTAGACAGATGATAAAATATCGTTTGATTGTGTAGGATTATCTCATGATTAATTGGATATCATGAACCTTAAATGTTGATTTGCATAATCATGTTGTTGAATCGTAGGTGTTGAGATGCAATAATCGTAGGGTTTAATTGAAGAAGGAGGGAACAGTTAGAGATTTTGCAGCCCATTAGGTAGAATTCCATTTATTATATTACTTTTTTCCCTTTTGTGTAAGTTCTGAAATAAATAAAACTGATTTAATAAAAAAGTCTGATTGGCAGTTGTTGATTTTTTTGATTTTTTACAAAAAAATAATTTTCATTTGAATGGATCCCTACATATATATATATATATATATATATATATTAAATAGGAATATTAGATTTTAATAGTCCAAACTATTGACAATCGACCAATATTAACTCCAACTAATAATCTGACTAGATTAGTCTCAACATTTGATTTTGTTATTGATAACAGTCTCAGTCTGACTATTTGTTAACTCTATTAGTTTTTTTATGACGTGATGTATAACATAGTGACAATTAAAAAGATATAAATATATTACTCAATTCTTTTTTGTAAAAGATCATTCTTGAAGTTATTTAACGTGACGCTTTTGTCACTGGTTGAGCAGCTTGGAGACAAAAGACGCAAAAAGTGAGTAATATATTAATATTTTTTAATTTAGTTATATAATAAGCCATGTTATATGTCACTTCATGAGCCACGTCACGTGGTACATTATAAAAAACTAACGCAGTTACGAACAGATAGACTGAGACTATTATTGGTAACAAAATCAAATGTTAGGATTATACTGGTCAAATTATTAGTTGGGATTAATATTGGATAATAATTAATAGTTTGGATTATTAAAATCTATTTTTTCTATATAATAAATGAAAAGGGTTCAGTCACATGGTGAAATTTTAAGCTACATGTTGCCACTTGACACATTCTCAAAAAGCTATTGGTACGTGTCATTTTCTTAGCTTTTTTTAAATTGAAAAGAGAGTCATAGTTAAATTTTATTAAGTTTAGTTTTGCTTCTTGAGGTCTGACAAGAATAAACATTTTCATCCAAAAGATTATAAATATCAATTTACCTCCAAAAGTTTTCTAACTTGTTTTAATTTCAGTCTAAAAGTTTCATTAGTTGTTTCAACTTAGATCCAAACTTATAAAGCTTTTGGACTGAAATCGAAATAATTTACGAAACTTTTGAAGGTAAATTGATGTTTCAAATATTTTGAAAGAAAATAGTTATTTTTGTCAAACCTCGTGGAGCAAAATAGGAATTAACTCTTTGATTTATAATTCTTTATATTGACTTTAAAATTGAAATATGTATGACAAGCTTTTTTTAAATGGAAACAAAATCAATAATCTAAATCAACTATTTGAAACCCACATTTTATGCATACTATAATTGAAAATCGATTCTCAATATGTGTTTTACTTTTAAAATACTAAAAAGCGTCATTAATATATTCAAACAACATTGATTTAAACCAAAAATAACAACCGTTCACATTTTATTATACAATGTATTTTTTTATTAATTTATACAAATTAATCTATATTATATATTTTTAACCAATTCATAGTTTTTTGTTTTATCTAAGTAAACAAACTACTAAATTATCAAATTTGTATTTACAAATTATTTGCGTCATTCAATATTATTAAGCATTTCAAGTCAAACAGTCAAATTATTAATTTACATCATTTTGGTTTTAGTAAAAACTAATGTATATAATTTATAAACACAAACATTTTTACCGGATACATATACTATTTAAAAATAATCAAGTTTTAAATTCTTATATATCTCATAAATTGTTCAAATATACTAAACTGAATATATCTTCTACATAAAACCAACATTTTACACAACTATAATAATGTATTATGAAAATAATAATGTTAAAATCCTTTTTATTTCTCATACTTTGTTTCGTGATAATAATCATAGAGTTCTCTTTAATATTATTACAGTAATTTTTTAAAAAATACCGTATGAAAATGTAGCTGTGATTTATTTTTCATTTATAACGCTTATAATATTTTAATTTAATTTTTAAAACTCACATCCCTTTAATTAAAAAAATGATAATTCTTTTAATAATATAGTTTAATTTGTATGTAACCTTTAGCCCTTATAACAGTGATATTTAAAACTTCAAAATCTCATTACTATACTTTTGATGATTATATGCTTTTAAAAATCAATAAATATTAATAAGCAGTTAAACAACTCATTATTACTTCCCGTTTACACTATAATAATTGCATTAACCATCAATTTCGTCAATAACATCCTAAAATATTATTATATCAGTATTAACATGTATGACTATTAATTATTAGCTGACTTAATATATGTATTCCCTCAAAATATTAAAATTTTTAGAAGAATTAAAAATTTTAATTTTAAAATTATATTTTACGTAACTCAAAAATATTTTATTCCCTACATAATTTTCTTAAATAATCGGTCATATATTATTACCAGAATTTATACTACTTTGTTATATATATAGAGATTTATATTCTCATAAAAATACATCTACAATCGATTTCTTTGTTCTCGTTTTTGCTTTGACAATATATTATTATGGCATGCAGCTTAGTGAAAGGTTCTAAGTATTCTTTATAATTTATCATGTTTTATTCTACATTATACATTGACAAGATGCAGAATACATTTTAAAGATCTAATTAAAGATTATTTCTAACCATGATGCTAACGTTTATAGTTTTGCTTCTAATCTTATTTTTAATATTTATATTTGTCTATATCATCACACTATATATTTTGTTTAATCTGCAGGTTTTTTACAGTATTCGATGTCACTTTATTAGAAAATTTGATATAACATGTTATGATTTTACCATCAAGGTTCGCTAAGCGACCAATGTATAACAATCCATCATGCTTTTAATATATTAAATTTATACTCAGAGTTAATCATTATCAAAAGTTGGTATGTTTTTTAAACAACATGCTTTTACAAACGGACAACTGTATGTCGCATTATCAAGAGTTACAAAACCAGACAGATTAAAGCTGGTTATATTGGATGTGAATGTTGAACTTCAAGTACAACCACAAATGTCGTATATAAAGATTTTCACGTTTTATACGTTATAAACTTATATTTCATGACTAATACATTTTAAATGTATTAATGATAATTTTATTTTTTTAACCCGTATAACACACTGATCGTTAGACTAGTAAAAAAATATAATATGATAAATGAATATATTGTAGTTTAACGTGTAATTAAAAGACAATATGAGGCCTTTGATATTTTATTCTTATTATAAACGAAAATATCTAAAAAATCAATGGTTGAAATTTGCAACCACGATTAATAAAGCGATGATCTCAAAGAAATTCTGGATTGAACCAAGTGGAAGAGACGAGAGGCCAATAAGCTCTTGCTTTTTCTTTATCAAAGTCTACGTGGCAGATTATGGCCATTCTACGACACGATAGATATTTATTTTGATTTATGTTCCAGATATTTTGATTCATTTCATGTTACAATTAGCCTATTAATATAACTGTTCTTCTTTCCCACGAATCTATTCGTTTGGTAATCACCACAAACAAAAACCCTCTGTCTGCGTTGTCGCTTTCTGTAAAAGAAACATCGTTTGCCGGTGATCATGGCGGAGGTGTTAGTGGCCAGTGACGATGGCGATGGTGGTGGTGATTCGCCCACCACCACGACGAACAACTTTGTGAGGTGGGAGAAGTTTGTACCTAAATTGGTTCTTAGAATTTTGTTGGTTGAAGCTGATGACTCCACTCGACAGATTATCACTGCTCTCCTCAGGAAATGCAGTTATAAAGGTCTGATATTTTATGTTTAACCCCCTTGTCCTTCTAATTTTGTTATGTTATTGTAAATTAAACTCGATTAATGTTTAATTCAAGAAATCTTTGATGGATTCTTGCAATCAAGCATCGATCACTTGACTACTTGATCTCTATGTTTTGATTCATATTCTGATTTCAGTGCCGATTTAGTGATAACCCTTTTCGTTCTTTGTTTGATTTGCAAAAGTTTTAGAAGAATTTACTGATCAGAATTGAAATTTGTGGTCAATTGAAAATCTGCAAGCAGTTGCTGCTGTTTCTGATGGTCTAAAAGCATGGGAGGTGCTCAAAGCAAGGTCTCATAACATAGATCTCATACTGACCGAAGTCGAGCTGCCATCGATCTCAGGGTTTGCTCTTCTCACCTTGATTATGGAGCATCAAGTCTGCAAAAACATTCCTGTTATAAGTACAATTTCCTGTGATTTTTCTGTATAAAGAGAGGCTTGTATCGAACCTAGTTGTAACATTTGTTTTTGATTCTTCAGTGATGTCTGCACATGATTCGGTTGGCACTGTTTATAAGTGTATGCTGAAGGGTGCTGCTGACTTTCTGGTCAAACCTGTGCGAAAGAACGAGTTGAAGAACTTATGGCAACATGTTTGGAGGCGACAATCTGTGTGTGTTTTAATCTTTTCTGTTCTTCACTGTTTTTGATGGATCTCTAGTTGTCTACATTTATGCTAGTTTCTGATGTTAATTATCTTGACTGTTTAATTAGTCGACCATTGGCGGTAATGCGAACCAAGAAGAGAGTGATGCACAGCAGAAAGTAGAAGCTATGGCTGAAAACAATGCCACTAGCAACCATTCCAGTGGTTACATGGCTTGCATCGAAGTGGGAAGCGACACACAAGTAGTTTTTTTGTATAGTCAACTGTAACAGAACATAAATTGGGATTTTATTTGACCTTTTGTGGCTGCTGTGCAGAGTTCTTGCACAAAACCAGATATGGAACCTGATGAACCATCCATGGAACAACCGATGGACCACATAGACTCTGAAAGGGCTAACCAATTGGGGACTGAACCAAATGATCCAGAGGGTCATACGGCTAAAGCTGATACAAGTGGGCAAGAAAAGAACATGGCTACAGATGTCATTACTGGTAATGATTCTAGGGAAGCAATTGATTTGATTGGATCATTTGACAGTTATGCTAAGACCAGTTGCAGAAGCTTATCAAACTGTGGTGCAAATAAGATTGATCATCCTTCACCACTGTTAGATCTTTCACTGAGAAGATTTCACCCAAGTATCGCAGTGCATAAGTTCAGTGATGACAAGCACAGGTTGAAGCAGTCTGATGCCTCAGCTTTCTCAAGGTGAGCGTTGTCAATCTACTATCAGATTGGTGCATAAGTCAAAAGTCAAAATGGGTTCGGGCCAAAACGTCCTAGTTAGGGCATGTTGACAAACAGCTTCTTGTCCGGTTTCTTTTTTATATAATTATGCATCCATCATGATTATAAATTACATAGGATGTTCTACATATTAGAAATATGCTGCGGATTTCATTTCATTTGACCTATCGCCTTCTAGCTAGTTTTCACCTCTTTTAAAAAAATTGAAAAAAAAACCTCTACTTGACCCAGTCACAAGTAAACGGGTTGAAAGCGCCTCCAATCTGGCTGATTTCGAATATTTTGTATGCAGGTATATCAATAAGACACAATCACCGCCAACACCTGGATTTGTAAGTATTTCCAATCAACAAAAAGAACATGAAACCAGTTTAGAGAAACTGTCATCCAAGAGTCCTGTGGGGTATTTTTCTGATACCCATAGTGCACCAGTTGGAAGTTCTCAACATAAAATGATCAGTCTACAGGGCCATGCTGAAAGTCAAAGTCAAAGTCCAAACCAAAATCAACTCACTTCAGCAAAGGAACAGGTGTTTCTGGTTCCACTTCCAGTAAGGGATTCTAGAGTCGAGAATCCATGTGGCACATATGGTTCTGTGTTACCTACCCCATTTTGTGTACAACCTGGCTTATCGCAGATGCAGAGTCCATGTTCTTCAGGCCGTCACGAACCAAATATTCAAACAAATGCGTATTACATTCCCAATCCAGAAGCAAGATGCGAATCTCCAGAGCTGTGTAATACAACAGATGCCCTTGAAGATCATAGTGCAAGTGATAGTTTCTGTAACGGTGGGACAATAACAGGGCTCAACAGTGTAAGCGGTGGAAGCAATGGGAATAACATACATCGATCCATAGAAAGAGAAGCCGCGCTAAATAAGTTCAGAATGAAGAGGAAAGACAGATGCTTTGATAAAAAGGTAAACTGCCAGAATCAAATACATGCAAAAATTTTGAAGTATATATGTACATTTAAACTTACCAAAATTATATCAACAGGTACGATATGAAAGCAGGAAAAAACTAGCAGAGCAGCGACCTCGGGTGAAAGGACAGTTTGTTCGTCGGGTGCAAACAAATAATCCTTAACTTATGGAAACCAGTTCAGAGTTGACTACTACAAGAATCATAACTTGAGATTAACCGTCATGGTGATTGGAAATTTTACCTGTTGTATATATTGTTTTTATAGTTTCTTTTAGAACGCCGAAGAATCTAACAAGAACATGATCGTTTGTAATATAGAGTGTGGTAATGTGTTTTTAGCCTTTGATCTCGCATAAATGGCATGTGGTGGCCTCACAGGCGATGCTTGGTGTTTGACACTGCTCTGTTTCAAACCAAAAAATAAGAAACATTTATACATGAGCATGTTGAGATAGATGTGCGTACACACGAGACTGGACCGAATAAGGAATGAAGTCCTTAGAGCTAGATTAGGTGCGGCATGCATTTCAGACAAGATAAGGGAAGGAAGATTAAGATGGTTTGGATACGTGTGAAAAAGACAATTGACAGTATCAGTGTGACAGTATGGTGTGTTGAAAACATAATTGTAGAAGAAGGGAGGAGCAGGGGTAGACCGAGATTGACATGGATGAGTAGATTAGGTGGGATTTAGCGGACCTGCACCTTTATGAGAACATGATCAGTGTTAGGTCATCTTGGCGGCGTGGGATAAAGGCGGGTGATATACAAAGGAACGCATACATCTGTCATTTCCTTAGGATCTCCTAGCTCAGGTGTAGGATATAAAATATCCTTTTAGTAGATATGTGTTTGTGTGCTCTTAGCGGTACATGCCTTTAAATTCCTACTTACACCTTTAGTAGTTTACTTAGCTTAATTATTTTTATAGCGTTTATGCTCTTGTTGTCTTGAGTTTAACTAATTCTACTTGCCTTGCTTGCCTACTGCTGCTTCTAATTTGGTATGTTATATGTTTTTTTCTAAATCATGGATGCTTTATGTCACTAGTATCACCTTTTTGCAAGTTGACTGTCTCTCTGGACTCTGGGTGTGATCATTTTATTCTTTAGGTAGATGTAAGACTAGCACTCATCTCATCATTCACAGACCTCATTATTGAGCGAGATTTTACTGGGTATGTTCGTTTGTTTGTTTTATTCATAGCTGAGCCCTTTGTCCACTAAGTTTTCTTTGAACATGGAATCACTTACAAAAGGAAAGATTTAGAGTTCATTTAGGACTTGATGATCAGGTTAAAATAGATTATAGCGTATTGTATTGATATAAATTGTATACTGTTAAGAAACTAGAAATCTGATGCTTATTAACAAACAGGACAAATCAACCCAGAAAAAACATTCACAATACAAGAAATCTAAACATTCTAGACTTAATCATCATAAAATGATTGAGATATGAAGTTGGCATATATTGAATAAGCATAACACTTTCATACGAACTCACCTTTGCAACGATAAGGTGCAGTTTTTATATATCTACTCAAAAATGAAGAAGAAGACTAATGAATGTTGTTGAGCATCTAAGGAACCTGACTTGGAACATGGAACACTTGTAGAGGTAGCTCCTGTTTTTGCTATGGTTTTGAGTCAAACTTATTGGTTGCCACAGTTGATTGTTTTGTTTTCATTTATAACTATATCTATTCTATATAATTAGAGAAATTTGGTGTCACATGGCACTCTCCGATGCCTCCTAACCCTTATAGGCCGAACCAAACCAATAAAATAAAAACTACTATTGATAAGTCTACTAAAATAATAGAAGCTATACATAATTGTTACATAAAATTTAAAGGTTATAAATTCTCAGCTAGGTTATTTATTATGAACTTAGGATGATTTGATGTTGTGTTGGTGATGGATTGGTTGGCCACCTATAGCGCCAACATAAGTAGTCGAAAGAAGATGATTCATCTAATGACACCTAATGGTGGTCTAGTTATGGTTTATGATGATAAGCCTGGCTAGTACTAAAGATTATTTCGATAATTAAGGCTTAGAAACGTATGTAAAAGATGATTAAACAGGAACAAAATAGTTGACAAATCCGTCCGTGGTGTGTGACTTCCTTGATATGTTCCCTAAAGAATTGTCGGGAGTCAACTAGTCGGGAGATTGAGTACCAAATTGATCTGTTGTCTAGAGCTCAGCCGGCCATCAAAACATCATATTGTGTGGCTCCGTCTAAAATGAAAGAGCTTATATTCAGACTTCAAGGCCTTTTTGATAAAGGCTTCAACAAACATTTGACCTTAGGGTGCTTCGGTGTTATTTGTAAAGAAAAAGATTGAAGCATGCGAATTATATAGATTATAGAGAGTTAAACAATTTCACGCTAATCAACAATTACATGTTGCCTTGACGATCTATTTGACTAGTTGCGAAGAGCAAGTTGGTTTTGAAAGATCACTGCAGGTTATCATCAATTACAAGTTAAGGAGCAAAATATTTTAATGACAACTTTTCATACACATTATGAACATTACAAGTTTCTTGTGATATCATTTGTCCTGACAAATGCTACTACAACATTAGATTTGATGAATAGAATAGGCCGACTGACGGAAGAATCAATGATCGTTTTCATTGATAACATCTTAATCTCTCTAAAGATAAATGTGTTTATGTTTGTCACATACGAGAGCTATGGGAAACTCTAAAAGAAGAAAAGTCATCAAGTCATTTGGTTCACCAAACCCCACTTGACCTTTTTCTACGTACGAAAAATAACACATTTTATTTCGGAACTCAATTACCAACCGGTAAATGCCATCCATCTTGCCTGCATTAATAACAAACAGGTTTTGAACAAATTACTATGAGCATGAAACAAATCAAAGCAAGACCACAACATTGTGAAAAACCGATGGTCGATGAATGAATAGATCAGTCGCAAAATGGAAGTACTAGTAATAAAAAAATAATCGACAATAACAAACATCATAAAGATATTATATACAACATAGGAACACCATTTTCTACAATCTCAATCATCCAAGACTACGTGAATTAGCATCTACTAAGGTCTTGATTAAGATGACCTAAACTTGAATAATTTACATCATACACAAATAGATTTATTAAATATTTTGCAACTGAGAGCATTTAACTTGTTACAAAGGGGTCTGATGTTGATTGAGATATAACTCTGCAATGCCTGTGTGTAATGCAGCTCCAATGGGAAGAACATCTTCATCTAGAAAGAAATAAGGGGAGTGTGGGGAGTGAATTGAGCCGATAACTTCATTACGTATTCCAATTCCAAACATAACTCCAGGGATCACTTGCTGATAGAAAGCAAAATCCTCACCAGCCATGACCTTCTCAGCCACCTTGACTCCATGTGGACCAAGTACCAATGAACCCACCTGGTTCACATGGCTGTTTAAGGTGGCAGCGTTGATGGTGGCTGGATAAGGGGGGAATTCGTCTTCTTTCATGTTAACTGTACCTTCACATCTATGAACAGCTGCTTGTCCTTCAACCACCTGACAGAAACCACACTCAACTTACAATTTGATGTCATTAAACCGTTTGCAACTCTCAGCATTTTCACATTGCCGTTTTAATTTCACATTTTTACTGTTATTTAGAATCTAAACCTGGGGTGGTTAACACGGGTATCTCAAATAAATTTAACGAGAAGGGGGAGTGGATATGCATTATGGTAGTGATTCTTGATATCGTATAATCAAAATTAATATAGAAGTGATTATCTGACATTGAATAAAAAAATTCAATTAATCAGACTTGCTTCTCTCAAAAACCTAGACTACAGCTTCTGTTGTTAAGGGTGTTCTTTGATGAAGTTTCAAATCACATGAAAATACCATTTTAAGGTATCTTCTCTTCTCTTGGTGTAAGAACATCTAATCATTACCTAGCAAAAAGACTGCTAATTCTTTAGTGTATAACTCAAGTGCATACCTTAATTGTTGAATGTGAAGGAGAATTTCACAAGTTATAAGATAAATCTTCACTTTAATCTTCAACTACTTCCCATTTTGTTCTCAAAGATATCCACCCCTTATCCTTTTTATTTATAAGTTTTAGGATAACCCATCAACTAAAGGCAACTCTATACTTTTGCAAAAGATCATCAATACTAATCCTATATGACATGAATGAGTTTTAGATAAATCATAAATTACCAACCAGATTTTTAGGATTAAACATGTAAATTGTTCATAGGATTAAAGATTTTTCCAGCATCATCTTTGCATTTCGAAACTACAGTTATGTGTCATGATTGTTATCTTAAACTTGAGAAAAACCAACCTTTATATCCCTCTGCTTAGCCTATACTAGGTGCCAAGATCATAATTGTACACGTAAACAAACAAACATACCGAGTAATATCCTACTCATAAAGTAGGGTTTGGTGAGGGTGGGATGAGGGCAAACCTTATCTCTATCCCAGGAGATAGAGAGGCTGCTCCACATGAGACCCGACTCAGAAAAAACCCTTTTTTGTTTTAAAGTTCTGTCTTTTTTTTACATTACAAAAAAAAGTAACGTGAAGAATATGTTAGTATTATATGATAAAAAAGAGGAAAGAAAAAGGATCATGAACCACCTACAAACAAGTAATATATTTATACACATAGAAAGGAAAAATATCAGTGGCTTATGACATGTATAATGTGAAACTTTGGTACGTAGAAGATACCTCTTTTACCCTTTGCTGAAGACGTATCAAGCCTTCGGTTGTAAGACTCCTGAGTGTTCCCCCTAATTCAACATATGCTGGAATTACATTTAATGCCCCACCACCCTTAACATAAGTAACTGATAGCACCTAGACTCAATTCCAAATATCAGCATTAAAATGGTATATTTGTATAAAAATGAACGCAAGAGAAATTATGTGTCATATTAACCCAAGAGAATTACTCAGGTATTACAATTATTGATTTAATACGCATTTCAAGATCATATTTTGATTATTCTATATAAATTAGCACCCATAGATCAGGGGATTATGACTATCTTTTCATACTTTGCCTACAAGAGGATCTAATTACTGTATGATCTCCCTACAACTACTTTAGTACACAAACTATGCATGTCCAGTTTTGGTTAATTTCAAATCAAAGACTTGTTCAATGCTTTCTATAAAACTTCACCAGCTCGATTAGATTTTCTTTATGACAAGGTTATCCTAGGACATTCTTTGATCTTCACAAAGTTAATTTCCTTTATTCATCATGCACTTTCAGGTTGTATTCAAGAGTTTAAATCAATTTTATTGCATTCCAACTCATCCTATAGAGGTGCCGAATGAGCAGGTCGGTAACAGATCAAAAAAAGTTGAGTCAAAGCAGGTAATTTTATTGTACCATCTCAAACACTACTATACACATAAAAAGTAAAAAAAAAAAAAAAAGAAAGAAAAAGAAAAAAGACAGATTAATAATGAGTGGAATATGATTACAAAGACTATATTATATAATTCTTTAACAAAATGATTAGAAGGCTTATATGACTTAAAACCCATTTGACTAGTTATCATTTACTATTCAGTTATACAACAATTTCATGATTTGGATTCAACCATTTTAGTGTATGAAAGAAATGTTTGTGTTATGGAAACAAGAAAAAATAGTCGCACATACTTGACTTTCAAGAGGATCTAGTTCTCTGGAGATGAGTTGTTGCAAGGCCAATACAGTAGAAGATGCAGCAAGTATGGGGTCCACACTATTGTGTGGTACTGCAGCATGACCACCTTTACCTTGTATTCGAGCCACAAAGAAGCATACAGCAGCCAACATTGGTCCTGAAAGGGTGGCAATGGTTCCAGTAGGAATTGCAAAATCTATATGCATTCCAAATATGGCCTCCGCACCATCAAGTGCACCTTCCTTAATCATATACGATGCACCCGCACCTCCCTCCTCAGCAGGTTGGAAAATCAGTTTAACAGTTCCCTTAAAAGAAATTAAATAAAAATCATATAGCGGTTACTGACTCACTGAAATAAAATGGATGGGGTAGTCATGTAAACATTTCAAATCATTATTTATTAAAAAAAACATGCACTTTGTACGTGCCATGTATTACATAAATTTCCAAATAATTAGCATCCACTTGCTATCGCATAGTGCATACAAACATTGTGTAAAACTGGGGCGTTTAAATGTGTTTTAGAGGCGATTACACAATATCAATAAGAAAAACAAGATTATCACATCTATCGTAACAAACAGGTGTGAGATGAAAGTGTTTGGATGTAGTTTTGCCTTTTGAAGTTGTAATAATCAGGTTATCAAATGTTATTTGACAAATTAGAATTTTAAGGAACTAACAGATAACAAATGACAAGAACAGACTTATTGAGAAGTTGGTTTAACAAAGCATGCGAGAGGCCCTATGTGGTTCTAGAAATTGCATTAACGTATATGAAGCGATGCAATCTCGTGAATTGGCTTGAGGCGGTCACTCTTTGCACAAGGCACCGCTTCAAGTCGCTTTGTGTACAAAGAGATTGGAATAAAAAAAACAGACCGTGGAATATGCCAAAGGCAAAAATACACTCTTAACCTTATAAAATCACACGTATGTTCTATCATAGGAAATTAACCGTGTCATGCATAATGGGCCATGCAACCTAGTTAAATTTGTGGTGATGGACCTTGACCCTTGCACCATTCATTGGGTTCAGGATTAGTTGGCTTATGCGAGTCTGCATTTTGCATCTTCTAAATGATCATTGACACAAAAATCACTAAAAGGTTGTGAACTGTTATTAGTTTTTGTATCGATTGGATGATTGTAATTGCTAATTATGTATCTTATATTTGTGGAATGGTGTTGGATTTGTAAACTTTCTAAGCTTATTTTTTGGAATGTTATTGATTATTTTTATTTTTCATGTACATTTAATTTATATATATTTTTTGAATATCAGCGTGTTGCGTGCTTAAAGCTGGCAAATTCGACTCGGTCCCATGACCTTGTCGCCTCGGAAGACCAGTTCCTACATTGTATTCAAGGCTTGTATGAAGCTGATTATCTATAATCATAAACAAAATCTGTTTATCCAGACGCTAAGTAGTGATTATCACGACTTCAAACAATTTGTTTCAAATCACAACTCCAAACACCTTGGGAGTCAGTAAGCTTAACAGCTTAAGGTAAACGTCTGGTTTCTTCACCTAAGCATAAGAAATTGTTACATACCTTGAGATTGTCCTTTCTTTGATTAAGTAACTTAGCAGCACCAAGAAGCATGGTTGTGTGAGCATCATGCCCACATCCATGCATCACACCATCCTTTTTACTCTTGTGCTCCCATTCAGCCAGTTCCTACATTTGCATCACACATACATAAAAACTCTTACCATAGTCCACCCTCCCGTATAACAAATGATCATTTGAATTTAAAGGTCAAACTGGTACGGAAATCGTTACATGTTTGCACTGTTGAATACGTATCAAAATTGTACCTAAATTATCAAATGAAGCTGGAGAAAGAGTATACCTGCAAAGGGAGGGCGTCCATATCAGCTCGAAGAGCTACAATAGGAGGAGATCCTGTGCCAATTTGAGCTACAAAGCCAGTATGAGCAATCGGGTATGTGTATGAAATCCCAAGTTTTTGGAGCTCATGGCGAATAAGGGCACTGGTGTTGTGTTCTTGGAACCGTAGTTCAGGGTACTCATGGAGTTTCCTTCTGATTGAAAACAACCAATCTTTGTCTTGTTTGGCTTCGCTTAAAAGCTGTTTTCCGTAATCTTCATCATCGTGAACGGTTTGAATCGATGCAGGAAGCAGAACCCACAACAGCATCAGGATACTGAACCAACGGGAAACCAGAAGTTTAAGCATCGTTTAAACGATTTCTGAACGGCAGGGGGCTAGGGTTTGTGGGTTCATTTGAGAGGTGATAGAAATCACAAGTTTGATTCTTCCATGTTGTGAACTTTGTTTGTTAGTCAAGAGATGAACAGGTACAACATAGCATCCGTGGGAGGGTAGTAGAATCTGAACGGTGATACAAAAATATTATTTAATGAATCATAACCTTTTAATTATTAAAATATAACCTTATTGTTGAACCATTAATAGATAACATAGCCCTGTGTCACGATTCGTCAAAATGCAGATCGCAACCCCTTACTTTTAAGCGATTGGGGGCCCTTTCGAAGCATACAAGGCTGCCCGAAAGACTCAGGAACAGCCCACACAATTCTGCAGCAACATGGCAGCATTGGAAGACTCTAGAATATCCGACAAAAGACTAGAAAACGTGGCTCAAAGGGATGTCATGAAGAACTAACAAGTGCAGCCCTAAAGGACTCCGGAAATCTCTAGAAAACACTATCATGTTCAAGCCATGGAAAGATCATGAAATGAGCTAAATAGTTCTATGGAAATATCTAGTGCTAGATATTTCTAGTACATATATAAAATATTGTATACATGCATCTAGATATAGAACAATCTAGAATCCATGTAACTAGTATAAATAAGTTGGTGGTGCCTCATTTGCACACACCTAATATCACACCCCAACCTTAACGGCGGAAACATCGAGATGTAATGGTTAAGATTGTTCACCGCCACATAACGCTACCATTAAATATAAATATGATCATCATAAGATTTAAATAAACATTACATCCCAAAGTCTCAACGAAATAAAATAACAAAAGTTCAAGTTTCCAAGTTTCAAGACATATTATTTATTTTTCTAGGTCCAAATCCTAAGCGTAAGCATGCTTCAATAGATAATCATCAACCTTGTGCATTTCCTGAAACATGTTAAAAATAAAGGGTCAACTTTGAAAGTTGGTGAGTTTCCATGGGTTAGGCATACATATATTTATAAAAATTTACAAGTAGCAATTCATGTCAATGGTTACGAATAAAGCAAGTTTATAGATAACATATAGCTACAATCAAACCTTGACAGATTACAAGTTTACAATATTAAACGACTAGCTAAGTGTACTTGGTTCCCATAGTGCTCAAGAATACGACACTAGGAGCCGGCAATACCTAGGCTTTAGCACCAAATAGGCTTGTCAGGCCCATAGATCTATGACGTCGCCAGGCTAGCAATAGTTAATGATTGTCAACATATAATGTTCATCATATAAGGCTCACAATATTACAAATAACCATGACAAAAAGTAAAGATGAATTACATGTGCATTTACAAGTATCAAGATGTTTACAAGTGTAAGTTTATAAAGTTAACATGTTTCACCCCAAAAGGTGTGAAATAAAGTAAAAGAGAGGCATGGAAAACTCACTTGATAAATATATAAGATGATATCAATAAATAAACGGTGCTCCAACGATTCCTTTTACAAGTTACCTAACGTATATATTTCAAGATTAAGTTTAGAGGTAATATTAACGAATTAACGTGAACTAGGGTTTCAATGGGAATTTAGGGGTTTTATAAATAAATAGGGTTAGCTAATAAAATTAAATATATTTTAATCCAATGAAAAGAAATATCCCATTTAGGTAATTTAATATAGGGAAAAGAAATTAAATCCTTTATAATAATTTGTAAAGTTTAAATATATGATGTAAATAGATTTTTATAATTATTTAAAATAACATGATTAAACAATAATTAACGTGTTGGCCAATAATAATTTACTAATTTAAACTATTATTTAAAATCCATTTTATAAGAAATAATCCAAGAATAACCTTTGTTAAAATGTTTTATTAAAGAATATTTAATTATTTAAATTTAAAAATTTACAGAAAATAATTTGGTGTCCTTAAAAATATTTAAAGTTTACAAAAATAATTTTTACAATTATTAAAAAAATTTCATAATTTATTTAAAGGCTGAAAAGCCTTAAAAAAAAGTTTGAGGGTGCCCGGGTTCGAACCCGGGACCTCAAGGATGGCATGGGAGTGGTTTACCATTAGGCTAGGGCGCCTATGCCCGATAGAAGATTGGTTTTAATTCTTAAAAACACAAATTCAAAGAAAACCCCAATTCCACATAAACCCTAGATTCGATTTCAACCTAATTGAACATGAATTCGAATATAATTCCTGTAATAAACATAGGGCTTTTGATCCTCAAAGAAAACCGAGTATGTGTGTGTGTTTAATTACCCGAAAGATGTGAGAAATCGATGCTACAAGTCGAAGAACAGTCGCAACCAAGGTTTGGTAGTGTTCGTGATGCAAACGTTGATATTATCCAAATTCGTTGCACAGGAAGATTCCAAGGATCTTGATGAACAAAAGCCCTCTGTCAATTTCAGTTAATATCGACAGAATGGTGATGAACACTAGCGTTGTAGTCGCGATGAAGAGAGGGAATTTTTCGAGTGGTTCCAGTGTGTTTCAGGTGGAATTGAGTTCGATAGTCGCTTAGGATTAGTTAAACATTCGATTAAGATACATTTAATTTGATTATTATTGAGTTTTAATGTTCGAACGGCTCTATGATTAAAAGCTTCCGTTACTCGGATTGTTTTGGGCTCCATAACCGTTGTTTAACTCAATTAAATGTCATAATTGTGTTCGAATCATATTCACGAACCGGTTAGAACCGATTGGGTTCGGAATTTGAATGAGATTAGTGGGTTTCGAACCTTGCCGGAGTCGGCCGGAGGGTGGCCGGTCTCTTGGCCGGAATTACGGGGTGGGGGGGGGGGTTTGGTTTGAGTTTTAAATAGTTTTACACCTTTAGTCCCTGCAGTTTTCATTTTATTATTTTATGTTTAAAACTTTCATTTTAAGTTTCCAATATGCCATAAATACCCCCTGAACTTATTTAGCCTTTAAGTTTTAAATGTTTTATAACTTTATCAATTGTTTAATTTTTATAAATTATTAATTATTATTATTATTATTTTTTATTTTTATTATCAAAACTTGATGTTTAAGTTTTATAATAATAAACACAAGTTGTAATTACCATTATTATTATTATTACTTAATAAATTAATTTATTAACTTCTAAATTAACTATGAAACAAGCATAAATTAGCCCTCAAAGTTTCATAAATGACATAAATAGTCATTACAAGAACAAAACAAGGGTAACTTTAATTTAACGAAAACACGAAAGGTTACAGTCTCCCCAACTTTTAAGAATTTCGTCCCGAAATTAAGATTGTACTATGCGAACAAATACGGGTATTTCTTCTTCATATGCTCCTCACGCTCCCAAGTAAACTCAGGTCCACGCTTATTTTTCCAATGAACCTTGACGATTGGGGTAGTAGTGGTCCTATTCTTCTTCATAATGCGGTCCATGACTTCAACGGGTTTCTCAACAAAATGTAATGACTCGTCGATCTGGATGTCATCTAATGGGACATGCAGACTTTCATCAGCCAAACATTTTCTCAAATTTGAGACATGGAAAACAGGATGAACCCCGCTAAGATCGGAAGGTAGTTCCAGTTTATAAGCCACTTTCCCAATCCTTTTCAGGATCTTCAAAGGCCCTACAAATCGTGGGGTTAATTTACCCTTCTTCCCAAAGCGAACGACTCCCTTCCATGGTGAGACTTTAAGAAGAACCATATCCCCAACTTGAAATTCCAACGGCTTGCGTCGTTTATCGGCATAGCTCTTTTGTCGACTCCTAGCCACTTTAAGGTTCTTGCGAATCACGGAGACTTTATCGGTCGTTTCTTGTATGAGCTCAGGACCAGTGATGAAATTTTCACCAATGTCAGTCCAGCAGATTGGGGAACGACATTTATGACCATAAAGCGCTTCGAAAGGTGCCATCTTGATACTCGAGTGGTAACTGTTATTATACGAAAATTCCGCGAGAGGTAAATGCGTATCCCAGTCACCACCAAAGTCAAGGACACAAAGACGTAGCAAATCCTCTAAGGTTTGAATGGTTCGCTCGGTTTGACCGTCCGTTTGAGGATGGTAAGCCGTGCTTAAATCCAGTTGAGTACCCCAAAAGTTCTTGCATAGACGAACAAAAGTGCGAAGTGAAACGAGCGTCACGGTCGGATATGATATGCAAAGGTATGCCATGACGACTCACAATCTCATCAATGTATATACGAGCTAACCTTGACGTTTTGTAAGTGTCACGTATGGGTATGAAATGTGCCGACTTGGTCAATCGGTCAACGATCACCCATATGCTATCATGACCACGAGAGGTGCAAGGTAGTTTGGTTATGAAGTATATGGATACGTGTTCCCATTTCCATATGGGAATCTCGGGTTGTTCAAGCAATCCACTAGGATGTTGATGTTCGGCTTTAACCTTCGTACACGTAAGACACTTAGTTACGTAAGTTGCTATGTCTTTCTTCATTCCAGGCCACCAGTATTGACCACACAGATCCATATACATCTTATCGGAACCAGGATGAATTGAGTAACGAGTTTGATGAGCTTCATTCATGATAAAGGTATGAAGATTATCACGGTTTGGAACCCAAATTCGATTCAAGAAATACTTCAACCCATTGGGTTTCGTTTCTAGTTGAGCTCGAAGGTTGTACTCCAATTCCTCTCCTATTTTTCCTTCTTCTTGAACCGCTTGTTGAGCCTCCATGATTCAAGTCTCGATGTCATTCTCAATCCTCAAATTTTGCAGCAGCACCATAGTCTCGATAACATCCAGACGAATCTCAGTATCAAATTCTCCCAAGGTCGATCATGAATTTCTTGAAACGAGACCATCTTATTATGAATCTTACGACTTAGTGTATCGGCTATGACATTTGCCTTTCCAGGGTGGTAACGAATGTCACAATCATAATCACTAATCAACTCAACCCAATGTCGTTGTCTCATGTTAAGATCCTTTTGATTGAAGACGTGTTGTAGGCTTTTGTGATTGGTGTAGACTATACATTGTGTCCCATAAAGGTAATGCCTCCAAATCTTTAAGGCAAAAACCACAGCACCAAGTTCAAGATCATGTGTCGTATAATTCACCTCATGGACCTTCAATTGTCTCGATGCATATGCTATGACCTTTCCTCGTTGCATGAGAACACAACCAAGGCCTTGTTTAGATGCATCACAATATACGGTGAAATCATCGTTTCCATCGGGAAGGGTCAAGATAGGAGCATTACACAACTTGTGCTTTAATGCTTCAAAGGCTTCCTCTTGTTCAGACCCCCACTCGAATGGTTTATTCTTTTGGGTCAAGGAAGTAAGCGGCTTCGCGATTCGAGAGAAGTTGGCAATGAAACGTCGATAATAGCCAGCAAGACCAAGGAAAGAACGAACTTCGGTTAGAGTTGTGGGAACACACCAATTTTTCACAGCTTCCACCTTTGCAGGGTCAACGTGAATTCCTTGACTATTCACCACGTGTCCTAGAAATTGGACCTCCTCAAGCCAAAATTCGCACTTTGAGAACTTTGCGTATAGTTGTTCTTTCTTCAATAGCTCAAGAACTTGTCGCAAGTGATGTTCGTGATCGGTTTTGGACTTGGAATAGATAAGTATGTCGTCAATAAAGACAATCACGAACTTGTCTAGATACGGCTTGCATACTCGATTCATGAGATCCATAAAAACAGCAGGAGCATTTGTTAAACCAAAGGGCATAACCATGAACTCATAGTGTCCATATCGAGTCCGGAATGTAGTTTTTGGGATATCATCATCATGAACCCGTAATTGATGATAGCCAGAACGTAAGTCAATCTTTGAGCAAATAGCAGCTCCTTGAAGTTGGTCAAAAAAATCATCGATGCGAGGAAGAGGGTAGCGGTTCTTGATGGTAAGTTTGTTAAGCTCACGATAATCGATGCACATACGAAATGATCCATCTTTCTTCTTCAAGAACAGAACAGGTGCCCCCCAAGGCGATGAGCTAGGACGGATAAAGCCTTTGTCGGACAGTTCTTGAAGTTGACTAGCTAGCTCTTGCATTTCCGATGGTGCAAGTCGATATGGTGACTTGGCCACGGGGTTCGCTCCCGGAATCAAATCAATCTTAAACTCGACTTCTCGCACGGGAGGTAGACTACTAAGGTCATCCGGAAAAACTTCAGGAAAGTCTCGTACAATCGGGACATCCTTAAGGTCTTTCCCTTTGACTTTCGTGTTGACCACGTAGGCCAAGAAAGCCATGTAATTCTTGCTTAGGCATTTTTGGGCTTGAGTACACGACATGAGTTTGAGTCCTTTGGAGGATTTTTCACCGAATACTTTCAACGTATCCCCCGAGGGTAAAGGAATTCGTATGCACTTCTCGAAACAAATAATTTCCGCATGATGTTTGGCTACCCAATCCATGCCAATGATAACGTCAAAGCTTCCAATTTCATAGGAATAAGATCGATAAAGAAATCATGCTCTTTTAGGCTCAAAATGCAATCACGAATAACGACATCAACGGTGATGGGTTCTCCATCGACGACTTCGACAGTAAGAGGTCTTTCTAATTTCGTAGGTGGCTTAGCAAGTATAGGCTCAAATTCTAACGAGACAAAACTCTTATCGGCTCCAGAGTCAAATAGAACGTAGGCATAAGAATTATTAATAAGAAACATACCTGTTCAGATTTAAAGATGTTTTACGATACAGGTAAAGCAACAAAAGAACTTAGATCATAAAGTTAGGGTTGGATTTGACATACCATTCACCACATCATTGTTTGCTTGTTCTTGATTTGCATTGATATTGAAGGCACGTCCTCAAGCTGGTGGTACATTACCCGCAAGACGAGGGCATTGTGGGTGAAAATGACCAGGTTCCCCGCAGTTGTAGCAAGCACGATTAGCAACTAACGCGGCATTATTTGGTGCACGGTGACAAGTAGCCACCAAGTGTCCATACTTACAGCACAGTGTACAGATGCGGCATGGGGTATTACCCGCATGATGGTACCTACAGACATTGCATAATGGTAGAGGACCAGTGTAGGCTCTAGCAGCAGGTGCTGGTGCAACAGGAGGGGGTTGTCTTTGAGGTACCTTGGGTGTAGCCACAGCAAAATTATGCGCCGGTGTGAACTTTTGTTTCTTGTTGTTGTAAGACGGTTCATTCTTACTCTACTTAGCTGCTTCAGGGACCGCCTTTTCAGTCTTTTTAGCACCTTTGACAGACAAGGTGCCCACTCGAATATGGTTTTCAGTAAGTTGAGCGGTGATGGTAATGGCATCTTCCAAAGTTGTGGGTCTACTTCCCACCACAGCATCTTGGATTTGAGGTGGCACCCCCTTGATGAACTTCTCAATGTTCTTAGGAACAGTGTCAACCATGTGAGGCAACAGGATGCTCAACTCGTGATGCCTAGTTGAATAGGCCAAATGATCTCCACCATCTTGCTTGAGATTCCAAAACTCCTCCTCCAGCTTTTGCAGCTCACTTCTCGGGCAGAACTTTTGGATGGCAATGTTCTTGAATTCTTCCCAAGTTAGTGCCAACACAGCATCAGCACCATGATTCCTCTTCTCACTATTCCACCACGTAAGTGCTCTTTGTTGAAGAACACTTGTGGCATAACGGACTTTGAGTGCCTCGGGACACTCACAGTTGATGAAGGTGTTCTCCATGCTTTCAAACCACTCGAGAAGTCCAGTGGCTCCTTCCTTCCCACTAAAGCTAGTGGGTTTGCACGAGTTGAAATGCTTAAACGTGCAGGTTTGGTTGTTTCTTCCTTGATTGGCACTATTCTCTCCTTGCCCATTTCCATTAGTGTTGTTACTAGTGTTGGTCATCAGGGTGCTACTCAGTTCGGCAACCATGGTCGGAATGACAGCAGCCATTTGACGGGCAATCATGGCGGCTAATTTTCGGTCGGAACTACCACGCTTTCCATGATGACGAGACATGCTGGATACAAAGTAAGTTAGTCATAGAAATTTAGAGGTAGAAGATAATAAATCAAGCAAAGATTATTCAAGACTTGTAAAACACACAAGGAATGATTCCATTTGGTAACGCATTACCATTTGGAAACGTTGACATGTCAAGGTGAGTTAACTCCAATTGCCTTAGAAAATTATGTATATTGCCTATAGTTTATCACTCATCCCAGAAATCCCCAGGTAAGCATAACTAGTCCCATGGGATTTATGCGAAATGCTTACCTTAGCCCAAAGGCTTTTTGCCAGGAAATCCAGAATACAGGTGTCTATGTGCCACACAATATTTTTTTAGGTTCATGGAATTAAAACCTTGATGAGATTTTCATAGTTTAGACATGAAGTCTAAAGAATTAAACCCTTCGATATAAAGCTTACGTTCCCACGTGTCGTCGAGAATAAGTTTAAGAGATTTCATCGTCGAGAGAATAAAGGATTAAGAATAAGTTTTAGGGGAGACAAGGCAACCAAGTTTCTCAATTATAAGGCAATCCTAACTAAAGGCATCAAGTTGCACATTAAGAGGCCCTCCTAAACAAGTAGCATTATGTAGCATGCAACAAAATATATTACAAGATCATAAAGATTTTTCCTATGAGGTTCATGCATCAACTATAGTCTAGGTCACCATTTCTAATAACCTAAATCCCTATAGTTATGGGCTCTGATACCAATCTATCACACCCTAACCTTAACGGCGGAAACGTCGAGATGTGATGGTTAAGATTGTTCACAGCCACATAACGCTACCATTAAATATAAATATGATCATCATAAGATTTAAATAAACATTACATCCCAAAGTCTCAACGAAATAAAATAACAAAAGTTCAAGTTTCCAAGTTTCAAGACATATTATTTATTTTCCTAGGTTCAAATCCTAGGTGTAAGCATGCTTCAATAGATAATCATCAACCTTATGCATTTCCTGAAACATGTTAAAAATAAAGGGTCAACTTTGAAAGTTGGTGAGTTTCCATGGGTTAGGCATACATATATTTATAAAAATTTACAAGTAGCAATTCATGTCAATGGTTACGAATAAAGCAAGTTTATAGATAACATATAGCTACAATCAAACCTTGACAGATTACAAGTTTACAAGATTAAACGATTAGCTAAGTATACTTGGTTCCTATAGTGCTCAAGAATACGACACTAGGAGCCGGCAATACCTAGGCTTTAGCACCAAATACGCTTGTCAGGCCCATAGATCTATGACGTCGCCAGGCTAGCAATAGTTAATGATTGTCAACATATAATGTTCATCATATAAGGCTCACAATATTACAAATAACCATGACAAAAAGTAAAGATGAATTGCATGTGCATTTACAAGTATCAAGATGTTTACAAGTGCAAGTTTACAAAGTTAACATGTTTCACCCCAAAAGGTGTGAAATAAAGTAAAAGAGAGGCATGGAAAACTCACTTGATAAATATATAAGATGATATCAATAAATAAACGGTGCTCCAACGATTCCTTTTACAAGTTACCTAACGTATATATTTCACGATTAAGTTTAGAGGTAATATTAACGAATTAACGTGAACTAGGGTTTCAATAGGAATTTATGGTTTTTATAAATAAATAGGGTTAGCTAATGAAATTAAATATATTTTAATCCAATAGAAAGAAATATCCCATTTAGGTAATTTAATATGGGGAAAAGAAATTAAATCCTTTATAATAATTTGTAAAGTTTAAATATATGATGTAAATAGATTATTATAATTATTTAAAATAACATGATTAAACAATAATTAACGTGTTGACCAATAATAATTTACTAATTTAAACTATTATTTAAAATCCATTTTATAAGAAATAATCCCAGAATAGCCTTTGTTAAAATGTTTTATTAAAGAATATTTAATTATTTAAATTTAAAAATTTACAGAAAATAATTTGGTGTCCTTAAAAATATTTAAAGTTTACAAAAATAATTTTTACAATTATTAAAAAATTTTCATAATTTATTTAAAGGCTGAAAAGCCTTAAAAAAAAGTTTGAGGGTGCCCGGGTTCGAACCCGGGACCTCAAGGATGGCATGGGAGTGGTTTACCATTAGGCTAGGGCGCCTATGCCCGATAGAAGATTGGTTTTAATTGTTAAAAACACAAATTCAAAGAAACCCCCAATTCCACATAAACCCTAGATTCGATTTCAACCTAATTAAACATGAATTCGAATATAATTCCTGTAATAAACATAGGGCTTTTGATCCTCAAAGAAAACCGAGTATGTGTGTGTGTTTAATTACCCGAAAGATGTGAGAAATCGATGCTACAAGTCGAAGAACAGTCGCAACCAAGGTTTGGTAGTGTTCGTGATGCAAACGTTGATATTATCCAAATTCGTTGCACAGGAAGCTTCCAAGGATCTTGATGAACGAAAGCCCTCTGTCAATTTCAGTTAATATCGACAGAATGGTGATGAACACTAGCGTTGTAGTCGCGATGAAGAGAGGGAATTTTTCGAGTGGTTCCAGTGTGTTTCAGGTGGAATTGAGTTCTATAGTCGCTTAGGATTAGTTAAACATTCGATTAAGATACATTTAATTTGATTATTATTGAGTTTTAATGTTCGAACGGCTCTATGATTAAAAGCTTCCATTACTCGGATTGTTTTGGGCTCCATAACCGTTGTTTAACTCAATTAAATGTCATAATTGTGTTCGAATCATATTCACGAACCGGTTAGAACCGATTGGGTTCGGAATTTGAATGAGATTAGTGGGTTTCGAACCTTGCCGGAGTCGGCCGGAGGGTGGCCGGTCTCTTGGCCGGAATTACGGGGTGGGGGGGGTTTGGTTTGAGTTTTAAATAGTTTTACACCTTTAGTCCCTGCAGTTTTCATTTTATTATTTTATGTTTAAAACTTTCATTTTAAGTTTCCAATATGCCATAAATACCCCCTAAACTTATTTAGCCTTTAAGTTTTAAATGTTTTTATAACTTTATCAATTGTTTAATTTTTATAAATTATTAATTATTATTATTATTATTATTTTTATTATCATAACTTGATGTTTAAGTTTTATAATAATAAACACAAGTTGTAATTACCATTATTATTATTATTACTTAATAAATTAATTTATTAACTTCTAAATTAACTAAGAAACAAGCATAAACAAGCCCTCAAAGTTTCATAAATGACATAAATAGTCATTACAAGAACAAAACAAGGGTAACTTTAATTTAACGAAAACACGAAAGGTTACACCTAAGTTTCGTGTAACTCAAAACCTTGTACTCGTAATACAAGCTTAATACTTGTGTTGTAATACACATCACGAGCATTCTACTAGCATACTACAAATCTAACGTTCCCCTACAAAGACTTCCGCTGCATAAACCGTTCATTTGAGATCAAAAAGGCTGACTTAGAACGAATCTAAGTGCCGCACGTGAACTGAACAAATCAGTCCATGACAAGTGGTATTAAAGCTAGGTTGATTTATTGGGATGGCATCTAATCCAAAAAAAGTTGTAGTTGCAAGCGTTGCCGGAGACGAGACCTGTGGGCGGGAGGATACTCGTAAAGGTGACAAGAGGACTCGAAGCATGTCTAAAGACTTGGTTGCAAGCATGGACAAAAGAGTTGAAGATGTCGAGACAGCATTGTCCGAATTCAAAAATGAAATTGATGAATTCAAGGCTGAAGTTGATATCTTCTAAACACACACTTACGACTCTTTGCAACATGTTGAGTCGTTAGGCAATGACTTCAATGAAATGAGAAGCGATCTCAAACTCGCCCTCTCCTTGATAAAGAAGGAGATGGAAGAGGCATTCACAAGGGAGTTGGGTCAACTCAAAGCCAACTTTGAGAGAGAAATCAAAGACTTGCAAACCGAACTAAGTGTTTGCAAGCGTGCACTAGCAACTGGAGGTGACAACATAATCAATGCCTCTACAAAGGTAGACATCCCCAAACTATCACCATTCGTTGGCAAACGAGAGGCGAGGGTTGTGGATGACTTTCTTTGGGAGATGGAGAAACACTTTGAGGCCATCGATATTGTCGATGACGCCAAGAAGATAAAGACGGTGACTCTTTACTTGAAGGAGACCGCAGCTTTATGGTGGTGACGAAAGCACATGGAAATGGATAAAGGTACATGCACCATACAAACCTGGACTGATTTCATAAAAGAAATCAAGAAACAATTTTATCCGGAAAACGCTGAACACGAAGCAAAGATCCGGCTTCGCAATCTAAAGCAAAAAGGGTAGCATCAAGGACTACGTCAAAGATTTCACTACCCTTGTGCTAGAAATTCCGGACTTGTCACCAAAGGACTCTCTCATATACTTCATTGATGGCTTACAAACATGGGCAAGAACCGAGCTTGAACGAAGAAATGTTCAAGACCTGTCCTCAGCCATCATTGTTGCTGAAAGCTTGACCGACCATAATGAAATGCGATCACAAAAACCCACCATTATGGAGGATAACGAAGGAAAAGGTAGGGGAGCGAGACCCCACAATTATAACCAAAATCAAAATCGAAGAGAAGATAATCAACGACCACCAAAATATGGAAAGGAGGGGCAAATAATCAAAGGCTGTTTCCTTTGCGATGGACCGCACAATGCGCGGGATTGTTCGAAAAAGGCTAGACTAACAGCCTTGATCAGATCTGATGACGAACCATCAGAACCAGAGGAGGTTCGCCTAGGAGCAACGCAACTTCAACTACTTAATACTTTAAGTACAGTTGAAGGCAAGCCCTTGGTGATGGCAAACCAATCAAACCCAACCACAATCAAAGACAACTCGAAGACAAGATCAAAGGGTCTTCGGCTCGTAAACATGGAAATAAAGGGGCAACTTGTGAAAGCGTTGGTTGACACCGGAGCAAGCCATAATTTCATCTCACCTGAAGAGGCTCGAAGACTTGGCTTAAGGATCACCACGCAAGAAGGATGGATCAAGGACGCCTCCGGGAACGCCAAACCGATAGAAGGAGTAGCATGGGGCGTTAAGACAAAGATCGGTACGTGGGCAGGGAAGTTGCACTTCTCAGTCGTTCCACTAGACAACTATGATATCATACTGGGAATAGACTTCTTCCAAAAAGCAAAAGCCTGTCCAGTAACATTCCTAAACACCATGTACATCATCAAAGGAGATCAGGTGCACACAATTACCTTGGAGCCGGATACAAGGCGTCAAGGCAAAACCATCTCTATTTTGCAACTCATGAAGACAACTCATGGGGCATCAAGGCAACATGACGAGGACGTCGTGGCATTAGGTGGGGGAGAATGTCACGACCCGCCAAAATGCAGATCGCAACCCCTTACTTTTAAGCGATTAGGGGCCCTTTCGAAGCATACAAGGCTGCCCGGAAGACTCCGGAACAGCCCACACAATTCTGCAGCAACATGGCAGCATTGGAAGGCTCTAGAATATCCGACAAAAGACTAGAAAACGTGGCTCAAAGGGATGTCATGAAGAACTAACCAGTGCAGCCCTAAAGGACCCCGAAAATCTCTAGAAAACACTACCAAGTTCAAGCCATGGAAAGATCATGAAAGGAGCTAGATAGTTCTATGGAAATATCTAGTGCTAGATATTTCTAGTACACATATAAAATATTATATACATGCATCTAGATATAGAACAATCTAAAATCCATGTAACTAGTATAAATAGGTTGGTGGTGCCTCATTTGCACACACCTAAGTTTCTTGTAACTCAAAACCTTGTACTCGTAATACAAGCTTAATACTTGTGTTGTAATACACATCACGAGCATTCTACTTGCATACTACAAATCTAACGTTCACCTACAAAGACTTCCGCTGCATAAACCGTTCATTTGAGATCAAAAAGGCTGACTTAGAACGAATCTAAGTGCCGCACGTGAACTGAACAAATCAGTCCGTGACACCTAAGTGACTTTTGTTCGGTGACTAAAAAATCTATTAAACTTGGCCTAAACAAACAAATTCTTGAAAAGATCCACATGAGCTAGCCATGTAAAAATAGTACTCATATGTTTTAAACATGTCAAGTCCAACAAAAAAAAAACACAAATAAAAAAGCTTGACTAAAGTTAACTTAAATAGTGTGACTAAGATGGTCAACAAATAAAGTTCACACGATAAAACTCTAAATTCACTTCTCTAGCCTTCATTCTGTTCTAATCAATTTTTCTCATATTAGCTCGTATGTTTGTGAGTTTGATGTGTGAGATTTTGCTCATCGGTGTATATTTGTTCCTTAACTACCTCCATTCTCTTTCATTGATTTCATGTAGCCCTAGGTCTCCCTTCTTAGGCAACATGACATCAGTTTCCGTTGAGTTTCAACCGATCTTCATATTTGAGGGACGTGATTTATTGTTCCATTAAATTTTCACGACCATGTCATCTTTATTTTTAAATTACTAACAATAGTTTTATGTTTAACAATTTTGTAAACAAAAAACAGATTCTAAAAACAAAGTACATAATACTAATAAAAAATATTAACGTTGAGAATTTCAATAATAATTAAAATACGTAACTAATTAAAAGACATGCATAATAATAATTGAAAACCATAATATATAAATACAATAGCAGCTAAGAAAACTAAAGTGTGACGATATGTTATACGAAATTCAAGTTAAGCTTGTTGTGCGTTTCGTGATAGTGTAACCGCCTTCCAATAGGCTTTCTTTTCTTTTCCTTTTTTTTCTTTGCATCTTTTAATCCGATAGCCGCTTGAAACTCATTTACATTGAACTCACAAATCGATTGGCCTTCATCCTCTAAGATCATAATATGTAGACTGAAGCATGCGTACATAACAAATCGTATTCTATGAAGCTTCCAAATCGTTAGCTATTCTTTCAAATAATCATTTGCTCAACTGCCTAAAAAAACTCTTCATCATAGATGGCGCTGTTAGTGAAGTAGCCATTAATCAATGACCGTGAGCCACTTCACGAGCTCTAATCGAGACGGCTATTATCTCTCAATATATCAACTAAAGTGACACCGAAAACAACAGGTGCTACACTTTTCAAATCGGAAGAGGTGAATTATAGGATATCCAGGAAACAAATATTAAAATGTTTGAATGTTAGCATGGTTTACAAATACTTTGGATTGTGGGTTATTTGTAATTAATTAATTATTATTTTTTTAAATGAAGTTGTTGGACAACCATAAGACCATTGCCCTCATGTGATCATTGCCACTTCTCATGGAGTTCTCCGTGCCATGTCGTCACACTTGTGGACAGGCATGGGTGGTGTTTCATGGCGTAGTTTTCACTACATTAGTCCATGTCTAGTTTTAAAGTTCCATATTAGTATTGGAGTGTAGTTCTTCCTTCTTTCTAAGCACCTTCTTTCCATTTCATTTGGTTGTAAAGAAATTAATAAACATTATATTTATGTTAAATTATAAACAGAATGAGCAATGTTGGGTACAACTATTTCTACGATGGATACAACATGTGCTTGCTGTTAAGAAATAAATTATTATCATTATTATTATTTATTGTCCCATGTTATTATCTGTATTTATCTTTCAAATTGTTTGCAGCTAGTCAATATTGGAGGTTGTTGTAAACCCATGTAAATCTCCTAGTCTACCTGCACCCTCATCGATATATACCGTAAACTTTGGATTGAATTATAATATAACAATATTTCTATCATCTTCTACCTTGCAACTCTCTGATCCTTTACATGGTATCAGAGCTTGGCTCAAACACATCCTCACCTCTCAACTCACCAACTTCTTCTCCTCCCTCAACTCCATCAAACATCACCATGAGTAATGAAGATAACTCATCCCTTACCATCAATTAGTCGATAAAAGACCTAACTATGGTAATATTCCCTGCTGTTCTCAAACTCACATTCACCAATTACTTAGGATGGAAAACTCAAATCGAAGCATTACTCTATGGGCTCGATCTATACAAGTTTATTGATGGCAGCCATCCGGCTCCTCAACCTATAGTCAATCCTACTGATGGTACTCGTGTCCCTCACAAAGATTTTCCTCAATGGTTTCGTCAAGATCGTCTCCTTTTTCGGTGCACTCGTTGGAACTCTCTCACCTCCGATTGTGCCACTCATCACCAATGCTTCTTCCTCACGTGAAGCATGGCAAATCTTGGCCACCACCTATGCATCGCCTTCCCGTGGCCATATAAAACAGCTGCAACATCGCCCCAAATCTGCCACCAACTATTTCCATACCTTCCTTTAACCGAACATCGCAGGTCAAAGGAGCTCAAGTACATACGATGAATACCACAACTAACAGCAACTCTGCCACCAACTGGCTATTCGATAGTGGAGCTTCTCATCATATCACAAATTACTTGAACAACCTTTCCCTCCATGCTCTGTACGATGGCACAAAAGAGCTCATTATCGGTCACTGTTCGTCCTTACAAATTACTCATATTGGTTCTCTTATTATTTCTACTTCACACACATCTTTTATTCTAAAAAATGTCTTATGTGTTCCTTCTCTTTCACGTAACATTATCTCTATATCTCGTTTGTGCCTTGATAACAACTTTCTGATTGAGTTCTACTCTTTTGTCTTTGTCATTAAGGATCGGGACTCGAAAACTCCACTCTTTCGAGGCACGACAACTCGCGGGATATATGAGCTTCACTCCTCCAACCCACCCTTGGCTTTCACCATGCAACGGGCAGTCGGTTCCATGACTTGGCATCATCGTCTTGGCAATCCAAATAACAAATCTTCATGCTTTTGTCGTCATATATTTCATTTAATTCTAGTTTTATTGACAATTGTAACTCTTGTCATATTAATAAAAGTCATCGATTGCTTTTTTCCGCTTCTTCTATTTCTTCGAATGCTCCACTTGATATCATATTTTCTGATGTTTGGTGTTCACCAGTTACATCCTTTGATAACCACAAATACTATATTATTTTTGTGGATCACTTCACTAAATACATTTGGTTATATCATTAAGACAAACATCTGACTGACTTTCCATCTTTATTCGCTTCCAAACCTTAGTTAAAAATTATTTTCAACGGAAAATCAAACAATTATTTTCCGACAATGGTGGCGAATACGCCAAGATTCGTTCTCAACTTTCTTCTTGTGGTATATCTCATCTGACATCACCACCTCACACACCCTAACACAATGGTTATGCCAAACGACGCCATCAACATATTGTTGAAACCGGACTGACCCTTCTTTCACATGCTAACTTACTTGTCACCTTTTAACCCTTTGTTTTTACCACAACTGCATATCTTATCAACAGATTACCCATTCCTACTCTCAACAATTTCTCACCTTTCTCTTGGCTATTCCTTAAACAACCAAACTACATAGTTTTGGTTGCTTATGTTACCCTTGGTTAAGCCATATTCATCACACAAATTTCATGCACGTTCCACGCCTTGTATCTTTGTTGGCTATTCTCCGACTCAAAGTGCGTACTATGTATTTGATCCCCAATGCTCAAAAACATACTCTTCCCGCCATGTTGTTTTTATTAAACATGAATTTCCCTACCATGCACTCACTACCAAATCACAATCACCCACCCCTCATTCCTCCCATGCATGGCTTCCCTTCTTCATTCCCATTTCACAACCCACACCCCCTACTTCAGATTCCCCCATGCCTACCCATCTACCCCCACATTACCCTCCCTCTATCGATCCCACACCCACCTTGCATTCATCCCCTCCCCATATCTCTACTGAATCTGTTCCACTTTCTAACCATCCTCCCTCGCCAACTTCTATACTCACCAAACTTTCCATTTGTCCTAACCTAAAGCCAAATACCCGATATCATAACTCTCAATTCCTTCTTTACACTAGTACTTCCACTGCCCTCTCTGAACCACCCACATTTCTCCATGCTTTAAAGCATCCATCATGGCGAAAGACCATGCAGGATAAGTTCGACGTGCTCGAACGAAACCACACTTTGTCCCTTGTTTCCCCCACACTTACGCCTAATCTTGTTGGTTGCAAATGGGTATTTCGAACAAAATACAAACTAGACGGGTCTGTTGAGCGCCTAAAAGCTCTCCTCGTTGCCAAAGGCTTCCATCAAAGACCCGGGGTTGATTATGTTGAAACCTTTAGCCCGGTTATCAAACCGGCTACACTTCGTCTTGTCCTTTCCCTAGCTGTTTCTAATAATTGGTCCATCTGTCAACTTGACATTAATAACGCATTCTTACAAGGCACTTTAAATGAAGACGTGTACATGGCCCGACCACCGGGATTCATCAATCCCTCGTTTCGCACCCATTGCATTATGCACACGTATCTTATTCTGGTACTTTTTTCAATCTTGTATAATCGTTTGATGCAGATGTGTCTTAACGTGATAGGTTGTGTGTTATGAGTAAAGGCTATGATGAAAAAGAGATTAGCATCTGTTGTTTGGCGTGGCATCACTATAGCATTGTAAACACAACCGATAAAATGTTCTGAGCCTTGGCTACTGATCAAGCTAATTTTTCTACATCGATTGTCGTGTATGTAATAAGCGGTAGTCAAATACACATTCCATTGTTGTTCGTTAAAAATCGCTCATCACGCGACTTCGAAAACACCTAGTTCAATCAATTTCTACAATAAAAAAGAATGTGTGGAATTTGAAATTGAATAATATCAATTAAATTTAGATTTTTTTAAGGATAACTTTAAATTAAAGTTTTTTTTAATCATTCTAAACTCACTTAACTTTCTTTATGTGTTTTGATCCTGTGTGCTTTTTTTTATAAACGTAATTTATAAATTTAAGTGAGACAAGTAAAACATGTATATAAATCTTGTTTTAGTGATTATTTTTATCAATTAAACATAAATTAAATAATTATGAAACTTGAATATTATTTACTAAAATTATCTTATCACGTTCTATTTCCTTACCAGTAGCAAAATTCATGTATATTTTTATTTACCTCCCTTGACTTTGAAAGATTTGGACGTTTATAAAATTATCATGTAGGATAAAAACACCTTCTGATCCAAAAGTTAAAACTTTAAAGAAATAAAAAATTAAGTGACTTCAGTAGAACAAATGAAAACCTTGGGTGTTATTGAGTGAAGCTTTCTCTTTTGACTAAGAATAATTAAAAAAAAAAAATACATTCAAATCGTATAAAAAGACAAATTCTTGATCCACTAAGGGCGCTTTGTTGAAATGAAACATAGTATTTCTTATAAAGATTGATATGTTCAAGTCCTTTGATAAATAAAAAGTGTTAAGAGTTAATAACACGGTTAGTGCTTTTGGAATAACTATACTGCGGGATTGGTCTCAACCTTTAAGAAATCACAAGCTTAACCCCAACTGTTTGCGAAATCATAACGAAAATTATCTTTGAAGCTGATAACTACTAATTTTTCATGTTAGCTTTTATTAAATGATCAAAATACTTTTACGTTAAAAAAAGTAAAAAAAAAAAAGTAAAAGTAAGACCCACTTGAATGTTCATCTCCTTCAACCCTCTCTTCCTTTTCATTAATCACCACATTTCTCGTCAACCGCCGTCAAGGACGAACTTATTAAGGGAGCAAGGGTCGCCCAGGGCCCCCTTGAACTCTCGTTCCGAATTGTAATTTTTTTTCCATCATTGTATGTAGGGGATGCTACAGAACGAAAATTAAGATGCCACTCAAATTAAAAAAAAAAGCTCAAATTAATATAAGATTAAAAACCCAAACAAAATTAAGATTAACTTGTATAAGGTATTCTTTTAATTTTTTTTTTAGTTTTTCACTTTTGATTTTAAATTTTAAGGTGTATGAAATTATGTGCAGTCGTGCAAATTCTATTTGTTTATCACATGAGTGATGAAATTACATCTTAGGTTAGTGTTTATTTGTAGTTTTAGTTGTTCATTGTTAGTGTATTTGTTTACATTTTGTTGTTATAAAATTAGGGATTGAAACTTGGAAGATGAACGGGGGCGGATCTAGTGCTTAGGCACGAGGCCACCCTCACCACATGAACTTTTTTTTAATGGTATATACATGATTAAATCTCAATCGATCCCTATAAAATTATGAGACCAACCCTAAAAAGAAGTTTATACGACCCTTAAGAAATTTTGAGATCAATCTAATTATTATGAAACGACCCATAAAATAAGTAACAAATATAAAACAATTAGTTTGAATAACTAAGTCATTTATCTTATTAGCTAATTATTTAATAGATTAATTATTACATTACTGATTAGTAGATTATTGATTATTAGATCATTGATCTAGACCCTTGTTTATAATTTAATTATTTTTATTACAGTTTTTTATATAATAACAGTTATCTATATAAATATATATTTAATATATCAAGTAAAGATTATATAAAAAACTTCATTTCGAGAGAACTCGATACATAAAGGCTCTTACTCAAGCACGTGTATTAAATGATAAATAGCATAAGCTTGAGCGTGAGCTTGTTTAAGCTCGGTTCGATCCAAGATTTTGACAAGCCGATCCCAAGTAACTCACGACTTCGCTTGTCTCATTTACACCCCTAGTGTTGAATATTATTTGTTTTAATTTGATCGAGTTTTTTTGTATTCTTGTTGTGTGATCTGGTCTGACCCGAATCGGATCGTATCAAAATGATTCAATAATTAGAAATAAAGAACTGACCCTTAAAACTTTCCGACCCCTATATATAATTTTCTAGGTACGTTATTGAAGATGAAACCTTTTTTTAAACAAATTATTATTGGCAAATTTTTTTTTTCTGAATGTACCGTACTTACTTTTAATTATTAAAATAAATGTACCGCACCCATTAATACTTCATTGTTGCTTAAAAGAGAGGGATAAAAATACCATTGCACACACAGTTAACTGGTAAAGTTAACGGCCTTCCAAGTTAAGAACCCCTTACATCATGATCTCGTAATATGAATGAACCACGTGGACCAACCATATAGTTAACTCTAGTGTTAAAGTGTGTAAAAGTTTGTCATTAAAAAAAAAAAAGAAAAAACTAAATGAGTTTTCATAGCATTGTGATCCCAAATTACATTTTCTTGAAAAGATGCATCACACGACTAACTATTCTCACTAGTATATAACCCACACCATACCATAACCCCCTCGGTCTGAAAACTATCTGATTGCCTAAAACACAGTCCTTGTTCACAGATGGCTTCATGTCTTTATGCCTTTCCACAAAGCAACAAATCCCGCACACAAGCCCGTTACAACCAGCACCGCTGGACTCGAAGTTAACGCTGTCTTGGCTCTACAGATCAACGATGGCACCTCAACCCGAACCACATTTGAACCAGAGTCCTGGCCCGCAATCTCACCGGTTGAATTTCCCTGCTATTTTCAATTCAGATGTTAGATGCTGCTACTCTGCCACAAATTTAAACACCATCTAGAACGAAAAAAAAAACACACACCTCGCCAGATTTCTCCTCTAGACTATCTTGATATGTGCCTGAAACCAGCGGGTGGTTCTGGTTAGCGGATCGCACCTGTAGTTTCCTCTGAAAACGAATTCTTCTGTTTGCAGTTCCTTGATGAGGAAGGCTAGCAGGCTTTTTTATTGTGACACCACTGTCCTCTAAAAGAGAGTGATCCACCTCGGTCAGTGAAGATTTTTCTTCGTTGGAGCTCAACTCTGCTAACTGTTTCCTTCTCATTGATCTTAGTATCGCCCTCATAGGAAGTTTTCTGGATGCAGTTCCTTGGAACGGGAAAGTAGGAAGCTTCTGAAGTTGACGCGTTCTTATTTTAATTCCTGGTACAAAATCATTGTTGTTGCTAGATTCAGTCTCTTGGACATGATCCAACTTTATAAGAGGTTGACTTGTGCAAGCGTCCGTATGACTGGTAGGTTCAACAGCTATGCAATCTGGTTCGATCAAGACATGGTCCAAAAAGTCTAGAAACTCCCAATTTGTCCCATATTGATACTGCAGCACATCATACGTGATGCTTATATTAGTGTTATCGATGTAGGGAGATCCAAACTCTAATTTCGTTTGAGAATGAAGAGGCGAGAAGATTTTTGAATCCATCTGGTTTGTTATCGGATTACCAAGATGACCTTGCAGAGCCTCTACTAGATCAACATCTTGCTTCAAATTAACAAACAATATTAGAAACAAAACTTTATATAGTGATTTTATTATTTCAAACCATAAATGCAGCATACCATCTGATGTTCTGATTTGCATATTTCATGCAAATCAAGATAATCCATAGGATCATCGACAACTGCACAACTATTGTTGCTTGAAGGTTGCACAGTCAACAATGGAGTAACAGGTTGCGACGCTACAATCGAAGGGGCAGAGGAAACCATATGATCGACTACGTTTGAACTCCCAAAATGTTCGTTCTTTTCGTCATGTTTCTTGAATAAACGACAAAGTACAAACGGGCTCTGCAAAAGGCAAATCAAAAGAAGCAAAACACGATGTTTAAAGCAAAGCTAAAATCTTAAGATTTCAGCTGAACTTATTGATCATTCCTATTTTGGATAACCATAAATTAAGGGATAAAGTACAATAAGACCAAACTGTACACTATACATCCTCTCCTAACAAAATGATCAAATTATACCTGCACCTAATAAATAACCCAACACTGTAAATACAATAAGACCAAGGCTATCTTGAGAATACTTTAGTGAGTAGAAGAAAACATACCCTTATAATATAAAATCAGTAACTTATATATAAAAAGTTTATAAATGAGTTTAAAAAAGATTTGGGAAGACCAAATAAAAATTGATTTAAATTTTACAAACGCACCCTATAATATAAAGTCAATAACTTTCTTTATAAAAAGTTTATAAATGAGTTTAAAAAAGATAAAGGGAAGACCAAATAAATTGGTTTAAATTTCAATAACGGACAATAGGTGAGTTTGTCAAGAGCTTAATGGTTTGAGTTGTTTTAAAAAATATATATAGTTTTTTTTTGAGAGAATATATTTATATCATATGTATATATATTTTTAAAGAATTACGGGTCCGGAGATTCGGTCCTGTGTCGTTGTCCACCCCGTCACCGTGTAAAACAAATAACCATAACTCGTAGCTGGATCTTTCCTTCGTGTCACGACACGGAAATGTTGCAGTTAAACCATTAAGCTAAAAAAGAAGATATCGAGCTAAAACAACCCAACTCAAAAGAGTGGCGCAGCGTGAAAAATCTTAAATCATAAGCAAAAAGCTAACACGTCTATTATGACCTCTAATGTCAAAGCAAGCACACAACATTTAAACATTATCATTTTTCTACCTAAACTCTAACATACCCATACCGATAAGCAAGCAAACAATCTCCATTAACATACCTGTCCAGGATGAGTACCATCGAGTTCGTTATCAGTAGCAGAGTACTCATGAATCACCCAATTCGTCCTCACACCTTTGGGAGCCCGACCAACATAGAACACCAGCGTCTTCTTCCTCCCGATCACACGACTCCCCCCAGCCCCAGCCCCAGCCCCAACGCTCTTGCTCTTGATCCTTCGGTCTTTCCCCGTAGCCTTCCAGTACCCAGCCACCGTCGCACGGTTCAACCGATCTCCGTTTTGGTACTTGCGATCTTTCGGGCAGAAGTAGAACCACTCGTTATCGATCGACTCCATCACCGACAAATCTGACTCCAAACCAAATCATTATTATACAGAATTTACGTAATTAGTAGCTAATTAAAATGCATCTAATCTAATCACATACCGGGTAGGTCCCATGGTTCCTTCTTGCAGACGTCAATTTCGCGAATACAACGAACTTCGTAGTTGTTACCGTTGATTTTTAGCCTTAGGTAGTGATTGATTAGCTCTTCGTCTGTTGGACGGAATCGGTAGCCCACTGGAAGAATTGGGAGAGAGATGGCATCCATTGTGTAGTTTGATTTTACGAAGGCTGTTGATGAATTTATGAAGTGGGTACCTTGGGTTTCATGTTGAAAACAAAGTGAAACTGATTAAAAAGCAGTTTTCTTAAAGTATTTAACACTTAACGATTAAGGAAATACAGTGTGGAATGCAAAGATGACACGCGGTGACTTATGACGTGTCCTTGTACATCCTAGCATCATGTTACCTTGGGAATTGAACCTAGTGTCACATAATAAAGGTGCTAAAATGGTTTTTTTTTTTTTTAACGGCCAACTAATTAAAGCCCGGCTACCCGGGGTACCCCAATGACGAAAAGGCACTCCATACGTTCGTGATCACAGACAGCGCTGGGTAGCCCAAGCCCACCAACCATCAATTCCAGGGAAAACCCGTCACCCGAAGGCCCACTGCTGTAAAACCCGGCTCACCAACAACATTTTGTTGCTAGTAGGACTCCAACTCACAACCTACCCTAGAGGAAGTCATGAGGCTACCACTCAACCAAATGGTTGATGGTGGTGCTAAAATGGGTTGCTTATTTTTTGTATATCACTATATTAGGGTGAAGGAACTGGTGTTTAAAGGTACATCGCGCGGTGACGGGTTGCTTTAAGTATTCACCAAGCTACGGTGGAAGCCGCTAATATTTCTAAAGGTGTTTTGTTAGTGGTGAAGCTAGAACTTCTCAATAGGGTTTAATAGAATTGTTTTAAACTACAGTTAATTACACGATTGGTTCATGTGGAATGCTCATATTGCAGTATTAGTTTCAACTTTTGAAAAATTACATTATTGGTCCAACTGTTTACCAAACCGTAACACTATTGGTCATTGACACTAACTTCTGTTAAGTTTTTTGGTTAAGTGAAAGTAAAAATACCAAAATGCCCCTAAACTACAAGACAAAATTAAAACACACACACACACACACATATATATATATATATACATATATATATATATATTAATTAATTAATAAATGTGGGAAAACAACTCACCGGATACAGCTCACTGGAAACAGCTCAATCCGACGCCATATCGTCGTTGGCGCCATCACCGTTGCCGGTGGTTAGACTGTACGGATCACTGTCAACACCAACAACATCCTACATTCGATTCGCTTTGTTATACAAACCCATAACTGAACTCTTAATCCCATCAGAAACCACCGATTTCGGATTCGAATCTCCGGTGATACAGTACGGATCCGACGTAAGATCGGGGTCATCCGCCACCATCATCCAATATCTCGACATGAAGTTTCCGGTGCCGGAGCTGTTGAGCAATTGGAGCACTTACGGCGGTGCGACGGTGTCAAGTGGTGTGCTAGTGGAGGTGCGGCGGTGGCCGGTGACGGAGGACAAAGGTGGAACTGAAGATCAATGATGGAGATGATGGTTTTGGGTCTGTATACACACACACACACACACACACACACACACACACACATATATATATATATATATATATATATATATATATATATATATATATATATATATATATATATATATATATATATATATATATATACATAAAGGAGGGATTCTAAGAAAACCACATTGTTTTATGAAAACTAGAGAAAACCAATGAAACCAGTCATATAATGTATAGATTTTTTTATCACCACCCTGTATATATGTGTGTATGTGTATATAGACAAAGGTATGAGTCAAATGAAAACCATAACATAGTTTTATATATACGTCACACATAGGTTACGTATAACTAACCATTTTTCATTCGGCATAGTGTTACGTATACGTAAGAATCTTCATTCTCGTATTTATGTTTAACATATATGTAACAAATACTTAAATAAACTTTAAACTATTAAATGAACAAAAAAGTTATGAATTATGTTATTGGTTTTCGTGGTTTTCTTTGGTTTTCGCATAACTATTGGTTTTCTCAGGAACCTTTCACATATATATATATATATATATATATATATATATATATATATATATATATATATATATATATATATAATATATATATATATATATATATATGTGTGTGTGTGTGTGTGTGTGTGTGTGTGTGTTTTAAATTTGTCTTGTAGTTCAGAGGCATTTTGGTATTTTCACCTCCACTTAACCAAAAAACTTAAAGTTAGTGTCAAGGATCAATGGTGTTATGGTTTGGTAAACAGTTGGGACCAATAATGTAATTTCTCAAAAGTTGGGACTAATACTGCAATATGAGAATAACACAAGGATCAATCGTGTAATTAACTCTTTAAACTAACTAACATACATCAGTTAATTTTTCTAATCGGTACGTCGGTTGGTAATTGTGATCTAAATTGCTTTATTTTCAACACTCGTAAAAATATCTTTCTTAGCATAATATAGCAAAGATTCTATGAGAAACATATCACTTATCTTGTTGCGTAAATCAATCTTGATAAACTTCATTGTAGAAAAAGATATATTGACTATAATTGTTGCGACAGGTAAGACCAAAGCCAACTCAAGTAATCAATACGCTAATTACCCTATAGTTAATAAACGAAGGCGATGAATAGTATTTTAGGATTCCCAGCCATTGGTTTATAGATCTAGGGCGGTAATTTTTTGGCTGGCTCCGACTTCCTTTTTAGTGCTTGGCAGTGTGGGCGTCGGGAGAAGAAAGCGACTATCGCCCCTCTGCCGCACCATGACAGCTACTACAAGTCCATCGCAGCAAGTACAAGTAGGAAGAAATAGTTGCAGCATTCAAAATGTCATCATTCAGTTCAAAAAACTTCTCGCCGATTAAACGGCCACCGTAGGTGGCCTTGACGTAGACCAGTCGGCGGCAACGTGTAATTGTGGTTTCTGAGTTCATCACCGACTTTAAGCTTCAGTACGTTTCCAACAAATGGAGGTCAGATCTCGAATTAAAAGGTATTTTAAACAGTATAGATTTTGGGGGTTTTTGATCTATAGATTTGGGTGGTAATCAAACCCCTAATCGTTCTTGATCCGACATGTATCATTTAGAACTTCTATTATTATATGCACCTGTTTACATTTACATTTAGTATAAATTGTATATTCAAGTGTTCTTCTCATATTGTTGCCATTGGTGTTTATACTTAAATTCTCTATATTTGTGAATTTTGGTTGCAGTCCCAATTAGGTGTTCTTGATTTTGGGTATTTGAATAGCTCAATCCGATAGTTAAAAGATGAAGAAACAGATAGTTGCAACGATCACATCATGTATTCAATCTACAAATTTTTCATCACATTTTATAAACATATAAATTAAAAGGCAATGAAAGTAATTTCGATAATCTTATATAAAAATTTACCAAGTCCTTGTATGTTGCATAATCTTGCACCTGATTGTATTATTCATCTTTAGTTTTTTAGTTTCATTCATTGGACAATGTTGCATGACTCTTTTGTTACAAGTGTTAGCTAAACAGGCAGTTGTAGCCAATGTTATGAGCAAGAACAAACGTAAGACAAAAGAGGAAGAAACATGTCAAAGGTATGCTTGGGAGAGAAGAACAAGTGTTATATTCAAGTAGATAATGTAGACCATATATCCAACCTCCATAAAACCTTGACTATAATACTTAATACATCAGTTTCGTGGCACATTAGCAACCTAATTCTAGACAACATTGACACCAAAGCAGCTATGAAAATGAAGCTACATGGGTGTCAAAACAATCTTGAAAAATACAACATATTTGCGAACTAAACAGTCCAATATTAATGCTACAAAAAAGCCCTAAAATTGTAGTATGATTGTTGATTAAACAATTAACAAAATGCAGTGAAAAGGTGTTAAAAAAGACCACAAATTGTAGAAAAAATAACATATATTTGTAAAAAAGACTAAAATATTCTATGTGATAGTGTTCCAACCGGCCTTCAAAGTATGGCCGGCTGTAGGATGTAGTATAAAGTATCTCAGGTACCAGTCCTTAGGACTAAGCTTTGTAACATTTGTAAAACACTTAAGATCAATATATAGCATTCTTGAAAACCAACTACTTGTGTTCTTAGAGTGTTGTTACTTGTGTTCATTGTTTTAATTTAGCCGGTTCCCTATTTGATCTGTTAAGTGTTCAAAATCTCTCTAACCTTGTGAAACTGTTACATTGACCCCCTTCATCGATCCTGAAATTGGTATCAGAGTGTTTTAGGCTCTTGATTGTAAGATCTGACCATCTTTAATCCCTTCAGTTTCACAAAACACTTATCAGCTCAAATAGCAGTTCTCACTAAGGCTGACATGGAAACCAGTACCATGACAAAATCTCCACTGATCACTCCTGATGACTTTGAAACTTGGTGCCAACGAATGAAAGGGTTCATCAAGTCTCAAGACAGCAGGATGTGGAGATTTGTTGTCTCAAGACCTTACATCCTAAGCACCTCTTCAGACACTGCTGGAGGTGGGATGATTTCAAAGAAAGTGGATGACTATTCTAAGGAAGATTGGAAGAAGATTGACATAGATCAGAAGGCCATGACCGCTCTCCAAACTACTCTTTCCAACTCTATATACATAGGCTTCAAGAAATGAAAACTGCTAAACAACTCTGGGATGCACTGAAGCTTATGTATGAGGGGTCTGATGAAGCTAAAGAAAATAAGAAGGACCTCATGAAGCAGCAGTTTGAGAACTTCACCTGCAAATCAGGTGAAACTATAACTCAACAATATGTTAGGTATGTTAAGATTATAGATACTCTCATGGATGTTGGAGTTAAGCTTGAGAATAGGGACATTGTGAGGAAGTTCATGTTCTCTCTTCCCAGACAATGGACTCACTACTATTTGGCCATTAAAAGAACTGAAAACTTCTCAACCTTTACTCTCACAAAGCTGTATGGTATCTTTAGTGGCTACTAGATGGAGATGAATGTGCAGAATCCATCAAGCAGCTCTTACAACAATCAACAGAGTTCAGCCCTCCATGTGATTGAAAAGAATAGTAGAGAATGCAAGACCAGGGAGGGGACCAATGTAATAGTTTCACAAAGGTTGTAGAGACTTAACACACTTAACAAATCAAATAGGGAACTGGTTATATTGAAACAAAAAACAAACTATAAAGAACACAAAAGAACACAAGCAGTTGGTTTTCAAGAATGCTGTATATTACTCTCAAGTGTTTACAATTGTTACAATTGCTTGTCCAATGGACTTGTAGCATAAGATACTTTATACTACATCCTACAGCTGGCCATACTTTGAAGGCCAGTTGGAAACACTAATCTAGACAACAAGATCAATGTAAAGTCAAAAGGCAGATTGCCTTTTGACTAGTGACTATGACATGCCATAGCTCACATCCTAATATATTACAAAAGGGATAAAAGTACATAAGTAGAAAGTTACAAACGCTATAACCATAGTCTACAGTTAACGAAAGTATGGACTTTTCACTAACTCATATAAGTTGGTAAGTATTCAGAGATGGCAACAGAAAGTGGTCCAGCTTTGTCAAAAATGAGTCAGAGAAAGCATGTCTTCTCTGTCTTTAAAAGAAACCAGTCTCTTGGCTTCGGAAGACTTTGTCTTGGACCTTCGAAAGTTTTCATCTTTGGCTTCGAAAGAAATGGTCATTTTACTTTAGAATATTTTATACTTAGTGTATTTCATTGAGTTGTATCAAATCTTCCGAAGTAACTTCCCTGTACTTCACATGTGCATGCTGAGAGCTTTTTGGTTGCACAGCCTCTAAGTATAATCCTTACAGAGAACCACAATATCATCTTATCTAGCTATCCTGACAACTCATAAAAGGGCCCTTTCATCACCTTTCCTGAGACTCCAAGGGAGAGCAACATCCAGGGAAGCCCATTCCAAGAGATAAGCTCATCTCAAGCCTTTGTGTCTGCTAATGAAAATTGTGGCAACTTTCAATTCACTATTCTCACTTATAGAGCCAAGAAGTTCTACTAGAGAACTGGAAGAAAGCTTCCTAGCAATGTATCCTGTGGAAAGTTTGGACTGGATAAAAGCAAAGTGAAGTGTTACAGCTGTAACCAGATAGGACACTTTGTTAGGGAGTACAAGACACCAAGGACTAATTGTGGCCAAGCACAATACAGACCAAGCTATACTGATGCAGCTCCTAGGTCTAAGAAGCCAATCCAACCAAAACAACAAGCTGCTATTACTGTTGAAGAGGGAGGCTTTGATTAGAGCTTTGAGGTAGAGGATGTTTCTTTAAATCAAACGTTGATGGCTGACCATGAAGAAGCCAAGGTATTAGTGTCACACCCCAAAAATCGCAGCAGAAAGTCATGTGATGTGGTTGCTAAATCAATATTTCAAATTCAATGAGCTTGAATCTTAGGATTTATTATGTTCATGACCTAGAAATTCAAAGTTAAGATAGGTGGATGTGTGTGAATCAAAGAATACAAGAAGCAGATGATAATAAGTAGATGATTTCATTGATGTTGATGAACAAGTTACAATGAAAAATCAAATACAAAGATGGATGAAGATCAAACCCACCCAAAGGAGAGGATTTCTCCTTGGGTGGTGATTCACACCATCAAAAACACACACACAAGAATCATACTTACAAAAATGCACTAGTGGGTCTATTTATACTATTGTTACATCATGATCTAATTTTGACTTTTTCTTTTTGTCTTGATATTGACTTTGTCATTGTTGAATTGTCTTGTATTATTGTTCTTGTTATAATCAACTTGGTCTCTGAACTTGTATAATGAGATCTTCAGTCGACTGTGATTATCATTTGGTAAGCTTCAGTTTAACTAATTGTTGAACCCAACAATACTCCCCCTAAACTGATGCTTGCCAAACTCTAACTTTGAAGATCTTCTCTGTCACATGTCTTCTTGATCAACTAATGTTCTGACACAGTTCATTGTAGTTCTCCCCTTCAGATTAAGCTTCTCCTAATATATTTCTAACAAAGGATAGAATCTCTTTGAGAATACATAGTGCATTGGATATGGGCCTATCACTTTTGGATTACTATTCATATCACACTTAAAGGATTTGAATATATTAGGCATATGATGAGGCTTTGAACTTCAATAAACAGCATCAGGAACATAATTAATCTTGAAAACACTTCCGCTCTTTGAATCTCTAAAATAACTTGATAATTTCATTCTTTAGTTGACTGTCATTTCCCTTGATTAAAGTCTATCTAACTGTTCCACTCAGTAGATAGACACGGGTGCAAAACATCATCATAGAATATGAATCCAAGTATTTCAGAATGAGTATCTGACGGTTGTACAAATCCTTATGTAAATCAATGATTACATTACCAAAGTTGATTTCTTCTTTTGTTTTGAATGCTCAAAATGGATGTGCCTGTTGGTTGCAAATGTCCGCATTCATAATAATGTCTTTTTCTTGTTTGTTTTTGTTATCTGTTCATCATCTTTTGTTGTTGGATGAAATGCATTTGAAGTTAACTCATCTGCATATGGTGAATAACTCATCAGCATTTGGTCACTAAAACATCTGCATCTTTTACGTGTAACCTGATGCACCCGCATTAGTTTACAAACCATCCGTAGTTGTATAGTTACCATCCGTATTTGTATGTATATCATCCACATTTTTTGATAATGCATCCGTATTAGTATAACTACACATCCGCATTTGTTACAATGTTAGTTAATGCATCCACATCTCGAATAACTCATCCGCATTTGTTAACTTGAATGAATAGATCATCAGCATTTGTTTGAATGAGCATTCGTATTTGTATCAATGAGCATCCGCATTTGTTTGATCAACTCATTCGCATTTGTGTGCTTGAGTTGAACAAAAGTGCATCCGCATTTGTATACATGATCATTAGCATTTCATACATAACATGTAGCCATAATTGTTGACTGCACATGCATATCATCCAGTGCCGCAATAACATTCCACTCATTAATGAGCATTAAATGTTGTCGGTTGAATGTCTTTTATTGAATCTTGGGCAGCCGCATTTCTTTCTAATGTATATCCACAATCACATGCGACATCCGCATTTGTGTTTTGTCGAATCAAATCAGCTTTCAATAAATGATTCACAAGGATACATATGGCAGCCTCATTAGTTGGATCCCCAAGCACAACACGTGTGCGTTTTTACTAAACAAAATTAAATGCATTCAGTTGGGTTGGAGCAGCCGCAATAATGTTCTTGAAATCAATTGCGAACTCAGTTTTGGTCGAACACTGATTCAGGATTTCATACAAATCAGGAACTTTCTTGATGAAAAACATGAATCAATGATGAATCATCATCGATTATGAACCACAAAGTTGACTTTAACCCTGATTTGCTTGAAACCCATCAGATTTTGATGATGATTTTGATGAACAACAACATTGTCTCCATTTTCTTCATTTTTCTTCATTTTTGATAATAATCTTGTTCAGATGCTTTGAGTATTGAATAGATAATTAGTAAACTGACGAATCATCTTCAATTCGTATGATACTTGAACAGATTTGTTGATTTTTCTTGTGTATGATGAACAGATGGGGGTTTTGATGAATAGTGACTTTGTTCTTTATTTTTGTTGTTTCTTCTTTGTTCTTGACATCATAAAGTTGAAACTAGATCTGAAACTTAGATGAATCCAGCAACCAATAGCTCTTACCATTTTGCTAAATCAATATTTCAGATTCAATGAGCTTGGATCTTAGGATTTATCATGTTCATGACCTAGAATTAAGATGGGTGGATGTGTGTGAATTAAAGAATACAAGAAGCAGATGATAATAAATAGATGATTTCATTGATGTTGAAGAACAACTTACAATGAAAAATCAAATACAAAGATGGATGAAGATCAAACCCGCCCAAAGAAGATGATTTCTCCTTGGGTGGTGATTCACACCATCAAAAACACACACACAAGAACCACACTTGCAAAAATGCACTAGTGGGTCTATGTATACTATTGTTACATCATGACCTAATTTTGACTTTTTCTTTTTGTCTTGATGTTGACTTTGTCATTGTTGAATTGTCTTGTATTATTGTTCTTGTTGTAATCAACTTGGTCTCTGAAATTGTACAATGAGATCTTCAATCGGCTGTGATTATCGTTTGGTAAGCTTCATTTTATTTAATTGTTGAACCCAACAGTGGTGGTGACAAAAGTTGGAATTTTACCAACGATCATAGTCAAACGTTAACAAAATACAAGTTGGCTGTTAGTAAATAAGGTTTATCATACTCTTAGTCATAAAGTAGAGTGGAGTTCAAACATAGTTAACAACAAAACTTATTTAGTTGTGAAAATAAAAAGTTTTTTACAAAATATCACAACAAGTAATCAACAGACACGTTTGACTTCCCAGAACATATTTCCATTATTTCCCAACCAAGCATACTTACAACCCTGAAAAGCATAAAGAGTAACCGGTCAACATAAAGTTGGTGAGCGTTTGGGTTTTTAAATCATAAACATTTAGTTTTTGAAAGCAATATGATGTACACGAGATAATAATATAATTATCATAGACTAGCTAGGTACTATGATTAACTTTGGTCATAAGTCCATAATCAAACCAAGAAACACGTCGTTGTCCCACAACAGTCCAAACAAATAAACTCCCTTGCTAGAACCTGACCAGAGCGACTGATCGCGAGAGCAGGCCTTTCTAACCCGATAGATCTATCGATGTAAGTCTGTGGCTTCCTCGAGGCTAATGATTATAGGGGAATTTAGGGGATCATTAGTATACACATATACTACTAACCCAACTTATACCATCATAACAGTATATATAATCCCATTTACCCATCATATTATAAAATTATGCCTTTCCCCCCAAAACCGTTAGATAAAACAATGTTTAAAATGGGGCCAAAGAACTCACCTTCGAACGCGATTAAGTAACAGATCGAGGGTGTCTCGCACCGATAAGTCAATATCCTAAACACGAAAGATTTAATTAATAATCGAAGAGCATGCTCATAAGAATGCTGTTCACCCAACTTACTTGTTTTAAAAGTAAGAATGTTTTTTTAATTATTAATCAAAGTTTTGAAAGACTAGTTGATGACTTGTAAAAGTTCATTATTTATTTAAATATCTTACTAAAAAAGATAAGGCTTAAATTATATATGGCAGATAAAATATACTTACCTTATCATCTAAAGACAACGTTCAACACGTAAAGCTTAATGCAGGATCAGTGTTTGTCTCACAACACAAGATATTCTCACAAACTCACTTAATATCACTCGGGTTGATGAAGCAGAATCTCTACTAAGTTCACAAGTAATATAATAAGTTAATGAATTACTTCTCAACTCAGTATTACAAGACTCTTACAAGCATGGTTACTAAGTTATATGGAGAAACTATATATACTACTATCTACAACCAGTTATACTTGGAAAACCAGCTGGAATTTACAACTAGACAAATACTACATTGCTAAAAGTAAAGCATCTAAAATAAAGTAATAATATCCTAGATTAGGTAGTCATGACAGGTCCATGACTTACCTTTTGTCAGTAACTAAGTATGGCAATTGTACTAAGTTGAGAATGGTGAACAGTGGATTAAAGTATGGTCAACTACATGGGCGTGGTAAAGCGCCATGCAATATATCAAAGTTGCAGCAGGCTGTCAGACAGACCATACTTATGTTCACTGGTTTATAGTTGGTTCTTCCGAAGGTAAATGGCTTCAGAAGAATAAATTCTTCCGAGGTCATTTTGGCTTCAGAAGAAACAACTTCTTCCGAACTTTTGCAAGTCTTCAGGACTTTATTCTTCGAAAGACTTTGTCTTTGGATCTTCTAAGTTGTATAACTTGGAAGGAGAAAAACTTGGTCTCGGAAGACCGAGTTCTTCCTTTGGAAGTTCTTCATACTTTGAGATTCAGAAGATCTCTGACTTGGCTTTGGAAGAGCAGCTTTGTCTTCAGAAGACCATTTCATTTTAGTACTTCAAAATTCTTTTAAGTGTTGTTTTGGTTGCACCAACCTCATCTGATCCAACAAACTCCCCCTAGGTTGATGCTACCAAAACGTCACTTCTTCTTCCTCCTTAAGTTCTTCAACACCATGGACATCAGATATGTGTCTGTCTCTTTGTTCTTCCCTGATGTAGTGGTGAGGAGTTTGTACAAGTCATCCGTTGATAGTAGATCTAATCTGTTGCTCTGGATGACATGTATCCTCTGTTGTGTCCCCCTAAAAAGAGTTAGTTGATCGGAATTATAGTCATATTCCCATCTAACTATGGGTTCAGAAGTCGGTCCCTCAACCATCTACAGGAATGTTCTTCCTTTTCTGGTTGCTCCTTCTTCTTCTTCTTCCTTTGCCCTCATTTTCAACTCTTCTTTAGTTTTGGCTTTTATTGTAAGCTCGTTAACATGAAGACTGCTCAGATGATTCCTTATGTGAGCAGCAATCTAAGAGTTGGAGAGATTGGAGAATGGTCTCTCTGCTAACTCAGTAATATCAAATTTGCTAGAGTGTAACAAAGCTGATGTGTCAAGTCTGGTTACTTGACCATTCTCTCTTTGCACAACAAAGGTGTGTGTAGCTTCATCGAACTTCCACTGGCCAATTGGGCTTCTAGGATTGAGGGGATTAGTTGGTAGCTTGTCCCCTACTCTTGTGTCCAGCAGAGTCACCAGTCTCCTTCTTAACTTCTTCTCTTCTTCTAACTGGGCTTCTAGAAGTTAGAGAGCTTGGTCCAGTGTTCTCCTTGGCAGATCAAGGAATGCATCTCTTATGAGGGAACAGGAAGAGCCATTAATATATTTTAGTTTAATTGACTCTTCCTTACAAGAGATGTCGCTCAAGATAGTGCAGTTTGTGAGTTTTCCTTTCAATTCCCTGAACTCTTCTAAGGTCAGGGGCTTAGAAGGTTCAGAGGTTGGTTTGGGTAGAGATTGGGTTTTAGGTTGTGTTTTGGGTTTTAGGATAGATGGTGGTGGTGGTTGTTGAGAAGCAGGGTGTGAAGGTGTGGCTGATGGTGTTGGTTTAGGGGTGTAAGGTTCAGTTGTTGGCTCAGTTTTGATAGAGAAGGGAAAAGGTGTGGGCATAGGTTGTGATTTAGGTATTGGTTTGGGTTTATGAGTTGGTTTAGGTGCCTTCCTCTGAACACTTTGCCTTAGAGGTACCTCCTATGTAAGATCATTTGAAGATTATGAGGCTGATGCAACCAACAAGCCAAAACAACCAAGTCTTCCATGCATGCACTAAGAAACAAAGATGAACTAGCTTGGGAAGTCTTACACTCTCAAATGTGTTTAAGTGTCAGATCTTCCGAAGCTAACAGTTTAGAAGGAGTTACTTCGGAAGTTTCACACTCAAACAAAAAAAATATTCTAAGTGTGAAATCTTCCGAAGCCAAAGACCAGCATCTTCCGAAGCCAAAAATGAAATCCTCCGAAGCTTCAGAGACAAAGTCTTCCGAAGCTGTGAAGACTGATTTCTTCAGAGGACAGAGAAAATATGCTTTTTCTGAATCAACTTTTGATAAAGCTGACACACTTTCCGCTGCCTGCTCTGGTGGTTCACCTACTTTACACAAGTTGGTGAAACTTTCATGCTTTATCAAAAAGTAGGAATGGTCTTTGTCTGTAACTTACCTTACTTGTTCCTGTAGACTTCTTGTATTAGGAAAAGTCAGTGAGCTATGGCATGTCATAGTCACTAGTCAAAAGGCAGTCTGCCTTTTGACTTTAGAGTGATCTTGTTGTCTAGATTAGTCAAATCCCAACTGTCTTTACATGTAAGTGACGATTGTAGGTTGTAGTATAAAAGTGTCTCAGGTCCTTGTAATTTCTTTATGCTTTGTAACACTTGTAAAAGAACTTGAGATCAATATACAACATCCTTGAAAACTAATCTTGTGTTCTTGTGTTGTTCTTAGTTCTGTCTCTCTAATTTACTTGTGTTCTTAGTATCATCTGTCTCTAGTTACCAGTTCCCTATTTGAATTGTTAAGTGATCTAAGATCTCTCCTCAGTGTGAAACTAAGTGTTAAGTACCCTTACCCCGGTCCTGCAATTGGTATCAGAGCATTCCAGGCTCTTGATTGTAAGATCTTACCATCTTTAATCCTCTTAGATTCACACATCACTTAACTCTTCAAATGACAGCTATCTCTAAGGCTGATATGGAAACTGGAACTATGAAAAAGTCCCTACTGATCACTCTTGAGGATTTTGACACTTGGTGCCAAAGAATGGAAGGCTTCATCAAGTCTCAAGATTCCAGGATGTGGGAGTCTGTTGTCAATGGACCTCATGTACCATGCACTTCTTCAGCTGCTGCTGGTGGTGGCATGATATCAAAGGAGAAGGCTGAGTTTTCTGATGAAGACTGGAAAAGGATTGATATTGATCAGAAAGCCATGACAGTCCTTCCAAACTGCTCTTCCAAACTCCATCTACAGAGGTTTCAAGAAGTGCAAGACCGCTAAACAGCTATGGGATGCACTGAAACTGATGAATGAGGGGTCCAATGAAGCCAAGGAAAACAAGAAGGACCTCCTGAAGCAGTAGTTTGAAAACTTCACCTTCAAGACAGGTGAAACCATAACTCAACAATACTTCAGGTATGTTGAGATTATGGATACTCTGGCTGATGTTGGAGTAACTATTGAGAACAAGGATATTGTTAGGAAGTTCATGTCCTCTCTTCCCAGACAATGGACACACTATTGTGTGGTCATTAAGAGGACTGAAAACCTCAAGACCCTTACTCTCACTGAGTTATATGGGATACTCAGTGGATACCAGATGGAGATGAACATGCAAAATTCATTTGGTAACTCCAATACTCACCAGAGTTCAACCTTTCATGTGGGTGAAAGGGATAGCAGAGAACCATAGCATCATCTTATCTGCTACCCTAAAACTTCATAAAAGGGTCCTTTCATCACCTTCCCAAAGACACCCAGAGAGAGCTACATCAAGGAAGTCCCTTCCAAGAGACGAGTTCCTCTCAAGCCTTTGTCTCTACTGATGAAAGTTCAGGCAACTTTCTCTTCACTCTTGAAGACCTGGACTGTATCCATCCAGATGATCTGGAATATATGGAGATAGTCCAGTAGATGGCTCTTCTCATTCACAGAGCCCAGAAGTTTTACAAGAGGACTGGGAGAAGGTTTCCTAGCAATGCAGCCAGTGGTAAGTTTAGGCTAGACAAAAGAAAAGTAAAGTGTTACAACTGTAACCAGATGGGACACTTTACCAGAGAATGCAAAGCACATAAGTCAAATGGTGGCCAAGCATCATCCAGGCCAAACTACACTGAAGGAGGGCACCAGAATAAGAAGCCAAGACAGCAAGTTGCAGTTGCTATTGAAGAAGGAGGCTTTGACTGGAGCTTCCAAGCTGGAGATGCTTCTCCAAATGAAGCACTCATGGCTGACCATGATGAAGCCAAGGTATTATAACATCTTTGCTCTCCTGAATGTATTGCTAAAGTAAACAGATACAGGTCCTACAACCTAGAAATGAGATTTGATATTGAGTCCTTAAACATTTTAAAAGCTGATTTTAAGAGAGCTGAAAATGATTATAAGCTTAAAATAAAAGATTTAGAGAAAACAATTTCAACTCTTAAACATGAGCAAACAAACTACAAGACTTAAATAAAAGATCTTGTTACTAAGTTGACTGAATGCTAGGCTGAGCTTGTGATCAGCAAAGCCAAGGAAGAAAAATGTGTTCTTGAAGAAGAGACCTTCAAGAACATAATATCATCATCTCTGCATGCAAAAGTTTGTTATCAGAATAAGCAGGGATTGGGATTTTGTGAGATAGCTCCTCCACACACCCTACTATCAGTAAGATCTCCAAGGTGTGGAACTGGTCAAGACGAGCTGCCCTCTATAGACCCCAGTGATGAAGAGGATGAAGAGGAGATGGTGAGGAATGACTCTGAAATGAGTGAAGAGAGTCAATCCAAAAAGGGTCACCATACTCCTGAGGAGAGTAAGAAGGCTGGTATGATAAAGACAAAAAGGAAGAACTTGATCAAAAGAGCAAAGAGAAGATCAAAGAAGGCTCAAAAGATCAAGGCCACTTTTGAACCCAAGCAGAAACAAGTGTTCATCTCTGCAGGGTTTGAAGTGGTAAAGGCTGAGGAATCAACTACAAACTCTAGTACCAGGAGTTTTAGTACAGTTCCAACTCATTCCAGCAAAGAGAAGGCTGAATTGCTGTGTACCACTGCTACACAGTCTGAACCATCCTCCTCCAAGAGCAAGTCTCTCCCTAAGAGAATTGCTGCATCATCTGTGAAGAAGAAGCTGGAGAAAGAAAGTGTTCAAGTTCAGTCTTGCTCTCAGAAGAAGACTCCTAGAAGGAAGCAAATGGAATGCATCATATGTGATAGTACTTCCCATCTGGCTAAAGATTATATCTACAATCCCAAAAGCACTATTCACATGTTTAAAGAGAAATATTCTAGGAAGATGAAGGAAAAGATAGCTTCGAAAGGAAAATTTGTTTCCTTCGGAAGCTCCAAAATGAGGAAGGTGAAAAATTGCCTTCGGAAGAAACTTTGGTCTCGAAAGAAAGGAATACTTCCGAAGTACTGAAGCTTACTGCAGTGAAAGCAAGATCTTCCGAAGGTCCAGTCTCCAAATCTTCGAAAGCTGAAAAAGCTTCTGAAGCTTTGAAGGTCAAGCCAAATTTTCCAAAGGTGGTGTGGAAGATGAAGGAAGACCGTGTGACTGAAGATTCTTCATCAGCAACAGCAAATGATCCTCAGAACCTGAACATAGGATCACTTACTGTCTCATTGTCTTCAACTCATTTTAACAAGCCCAAGACCAATGAGGCTTGGGTTTCCAAATGTAACTAAATCATATCTTTTTATGCAGGGACAGCCAAAGGCAAACAGAAATGTATGGGTCATTGATAGTGGCTGCTCCAGGCACATGACAGGTAATAAGTCCTTACTTTAAACTTTGAAAGATTTGATGGAGGACCAGTTTCTTTTGGAGGAGATGTAGGAGGTTACATTACTAGCAGGGGCAAGGTTGCAAATGGTAAGCTCAGTATTGAGAAGGTAAACTTCGTCAAGGAGCTTGGATACAATCTTCTAAGTGTGTCCTAATTTTGTGACAAAAAACATCACATGCTCTTTACTGAGCATGAGTGCATTGTTCTCACGCCCGGGGTTGACATTCCTCAAGAGCATATTCTACTCAGAGCCCCCAGGAGAGGGAACATGTACAAGATGGATCTGCAGGAAACATCTCCCTCTAGAGAAGTTTCTTGCTTTCTATCTAAAGCAAATAGTGATGAATCTTTCCTTTGGCATAAAAGAATATGCCATGTAAACTTTAAAAACATGAATAAATTGACTAAGAATGATTTGGTAACTGGAATGCCAAAGAAAGAGTTTACAAGTGATGACCACTGTGTTGCATGCCTGAAAGGGAAGCAACACAAAGTGTCTCACAAGCCAAAGGAAATGAATTCTATCACTACTCCCCTACACTTGTTATATATAGATCAGTTTGGCCCCACTAGTGTATGAGTCTAGGAAGGACCTCTTATTGTTTAGTGATCACAGATGACTTCACAAGATTCACTTGGGTCTTCTTCTTTAGAACTAAGGATGAGACTCTTGAGATCTTGAAGAACTTCATTCTGAAAATTAAGAATCAATGTGATCACAAGGTCAAAACCATAAGATATGATCAGGGAACATAATTTAAAAACCAAATCCTTGATACATTTTGTGATGAAAAGGGTATTTTAAGACAATATAGTGCTCCCAGGACTCCTCAGCAAAATGGTGTTGCTGAGAGGAGAAACAGGACACTTATTGAGGCTGCTAGAACCACGTTGTCTGACTCTAAACTGCCTATCACCTTCTGGGCAGAGGATGTCAACATAGCCTGCTATATGCAGAATAGAGTTTTAGTAGTTAAGACTCATGGTAAGACTCCCTATGAGTTGTGGCACAAAAGAAGACCATTCATTGGTTTCCTCAGGTCATTTGGATGTCCATGCACCATCTTGAATACCAAAGATCAAGTGGCCAAGTTTGTTGAGAAATCAGATGATGGACACTTTATTGGATACTCCTCTCAAGCTAAGGCTTATAGAGTATACAACCTCAGAAATAGAGTCATTAAAGAGTCAACCAATGTGACTTTCAATGAACACACACCCAGTGTGAAAGGTTCTGGTCCGGATTGGCTGTTTGATCTTGATTTAGTTACCAACTGTTTTAACAAGTCTTGTGAGAATGTTTTAGGATCTACAGATAACAGATCAACAGAAGATCCTGATCCAAGATTTGAGCTAAAAAGACCAACCAAGAAGGCTACTTCAGCTCCAGTGGTGACTAACCCTGTAATTGAGGCTCCTATCAGCACAAACATGACAAATACTGCTGATTCAACTGTTGTGCCTTCAAATTCCAACTTAGAGGATCAAAATTCAGGAGAAGGAACTTCTAATGCAGGAGGAACTAGAGGTGGTGACAGTGATCAAGAATTTCTTGATGCTGATAACCACTCCATTGAAGACAACATTAATGATATCACACACTCATTGGATCAAGTTTCTCTTGATAAGTGTGCTGATGTGGTGGGAGACACCTCATTGCCAGATCTGAATTTCTCAAATTTAGATCTGTCTAACCAACTTGCTGTGATCCCTCAACTTCGGATCCACAAGTCACATCCCACCACAAACATCATTGGAAATGTTGACTCAGGGGTAAGAACAAGAGGACAAACTCATGATAGCCATGTTTGTCTACATTCTTGTTTCTTATCCCAGATAGAGCCGAAGAAAGTTGATGAGGCTTTGAAGGATGGAAGCTGGATTGAAGCTATTCAAGATGAGCTGCTTCAAATCAGAAGACAGAAGGTATGGAACTTGTGCCCTCTTCCTCAAGGGAAAAGTGTCATAGGAACCAAATGGGTATTCAGGAACAAAATGGATGATAGAGGGATTATCATCAAGAACAAGGCTAGACTGGTTGTCCAAGGATACACTCAAGAAGAAGGGATTGATTACACTGATGTCTTTGCTCTAGTTGCAAGACTTGAAGCTGTAAGAATATTCCTGGCTTATGCTGCATCCAAGGATTTCAAGGTCTACCAGCTTGATGTGAAATGTGTTTTTCTCTATGGGGTGATTGATAAAGAAGTTTATATCAAACAACCACCTGGCTTTGCAGAGCCAGATCATCCTGATTATGTTTATATGGACTGCATCAAGCTCCAAGAAAGTGGTATGAGACACTATCAACATACCTCTGTCAACATGGATACAAAAGAGGTACTATTGATGGGACTCTTTTCATCAAAGAAACAGGGAATGACACACTGTTAGTTCAAATATATGTAGATGACATCATCTTTGGTTCAACTAATCCAAAGCTCTGTAATGACTTTGAGATGCTGATGAAGAATAGATTTGAAATGAGTGCCATGGGTTTCTAGGAATTCAAGTGAAGCAGGTTGAAGATGGCATCTTCATTAGTCAGTCAAAGTATGTACAGGACATACTTATAAGATTCAAGATGACTGACTGTAAGGTTGCAAAGATTCCCATAGCCAGAAACCACTCCCTTGGTCCTGATCTTGAGGGGGAGTGTGTTGGTGAACATCTCTACAGGGCTATGATTGGGTCACTTATGTACCTTACTACTGGCAAGCCTGATATTATGTTTGCCACATGTATATGTGCAAGATGTCAAGCCAACCCCAAGATGTCACACCTAATCACTGTCAAAAGGATTCTCAGATACCTCAAAGGTGCTCCAAATCTAGGCCTTTGGTATCCAAAGAATTCAGACTTTAATCTCTATGCTTATACAGATAGTGATTATGGTGACTGCAACATGACTGCAAAGTCCGCATTTGGAGGATGTCAATTCCTTAGTGGAAGGATAGTCTCTTGGAAATGCAAGAAGCAATCCTGTGTGTCTGCATCAACTGCTGAAGCTGAATACATTGCTGCTGCAAGCTGCTGTGCTCAAGTGCTTTGGATTCAGAATCAGATGCTAGACTATGGGTTCAACTTCAAGGAGACTCCCATCCACATAGACAACAACAGTGCCATCTCTATTACAGAGAATCTTGTGCAACACTCAAGGACCAAACACATCAACATCAGGTATTATCTGATTAGGGATAATTTTTAAAAGGGATTTATCAAACTAATGAAAGTTAACATAAATGAACAATATGCTGATCTGTTCATAAAGACATTTGATGAACAGAGATTTAAATATCTTGTATCAGCTATTGGGATGATTAACTTTGAATAGATTTTCTTTAATAACTTAATCAACTTTGTTTCTTAAAATTGTATGTCCTAAGTTGTCTATTAAATCACCTCATAAGCCCAGTTCTCTTTGGAAGAAAACTAACTTTTAACTGATATTCCTTAGATTTGTGAAAATTTATCTTCAGAAGAACTCAAATTGCCTTCGGAAGAAATTTATGTCTTTAAATCATTTAACAGCTTATCTAAGATTTACCTTCGGAAGAAATTCTTGGAGTATCTTCCAACGCATAAATTTGTATATAAGCACTTAAATGCATTCAAAGAACAAATATCTTCCGAAAGCAACTAAGTCTCGGAAGACTTATTTACTTCTTCCGAAGCCAAATTTTCAAAATTCTTTGAAATATCTTCCGAAGCAAAAACTGCCTTCGGAAGCTTTGCTACAAAGCTTCCGAAGCCAAAATTGTCTTCTGAAGTTTTTACAAATTCCAAGAAAACTAACTTTTCGGGCGCACTTTTTCTTAAGTAGGACCCACTTACGGATTTCAAAGTTTTTATTTTTGTCATAACTTTGTCTCAAATCCACAGCATATATCTTCCGAATGGTTCTATTTCGTCTCTCTACTCTCACTAATCCTTACCCTAAATTTACCCCCAAATTTCATCTTCTTCTTTCTTTCTTCACTGTAAAGCTTCCTCAAATGGCCAACCTTGATCATCACAACGACCCTGATTTTTCCATGCACCTACACAGGCAACACAATCAAGTTGCCTTGTTACACTCTGAGAAGGATCCAAGCTTCTCAGATGTGTGTAAGTACCTTTCTTCATTGCACTACTTCACCTCCCTTACAATTGATCCTCCTCTCTATGAGGATCAGTTGCTTGAGTTCTGGAGGACCTGTCAAGAGGTCACCATGGACGGGGAGAAGGCACTGTCGGCTACAGTGCAGGGAAGGATAGTTTTCATCACTCCGGCTATCATAAACACCCATTTGCAGCTGGATGATAAAGCAGGTGAGCTGTCCTTTCCCAAATCTGATGTCAACTACTCCTTTCAGCAGATGGGCTATGAAGGTGACTTCTCAGTCAAAACCTTCAGGAAGGGGAAGGTCTCATCTCAATGGAAATACCTCCTCCATGTCGTCATTCACAACCTTTCTAACAAGCATGGAGGATGGGATCAAGTTCCAGAAGGCTTCTCCTTTATAGTCCATGGGATGGTATAAGGGGTCAAGTTTAGGTACTCTCAATTTGTATATACTAATTTGCTTGCAAACTTAGACTCCTTAGAGTATTACATGTTCCCTAGGTATGTTCAACACATTCTTAACTGAGAGTTGGGACCACAGTTGAGGGGAACAGGTAATATTCTTAAAATAGGACAAATGAGGCTTGACATCTTCAAAATCTTAAAGAAGCCAACTGTTGGCTTCTTTAGGGTAGAAACAGCCCTTGTCCCAAAAATGTTTGAGCTTATTGCTCAGGGTGAAAACCTAGCAGCACCAGCTAGTGTTGAACCAACACCCTCTACCTCTCACCCACCTCAAACACAGCCTACCATCACCATCACCTACAAAAGAAAATCCCAACGAACCCCTGCACTTGCTACTAAGTATGTACAGGCCCCCATATCAGAACCCATATAGGAGGAAGTGGAATCTCGAGCTCCCACTTCCCCTGAGGAGCAGACCACTCCCATCTTTCCAATAATCAGTTCTGAGGTTCCTCATGCTTAAGCTGATGAGCTCATTACCCAAACAACCTCTAACCTTCATTTCGAGTCTCTAAACTCAAGTGATCATCCTTCAGGGGACTGCTACCATCCCCAACCTCTTTATCTAAACCGCCCCATTCCCAGCCTTGACTTTTATTCTGATGAAGATTTGGGCTTCAGTGAGTACCATTAGTCTCTCCTCTCTTCCCACACTCAAGGATAGATGAGTACTCCTGCTTTCCTCATCTCTAGCCTACATCAGCAAACCTCTACTGAGGTGTATCATCCTGAACTTATTCAATAAATCCATATGGCAGAGGCTATCACTTTTGCAAGTGATAACTTCACTAGGACCTCTACCATGGCAACCCAGCCTCTTAACACTTCTCTGGAAGTTGTCATTGGGCAAGGAAACTCCAGTAGCCAAGAAACGCATGCTGGTGGTGAGGAAGAAGACTTAGGTCCAATTCTCTCATCCCCCAATGATTCTTCATCTCAAGATGAGGGGAGTCTGCAACAAAACGTGCACAAACTATCATATCTTTGCACCTCTTTTGTTTCAAAGATATCTCACCTGGAATCTCAGGTGACTATCCTACAGAAGAGGGTCAGTGACCAGCTACTTGAGATCACCGATCTCAAGGGCAAGTTAGCTGAGAGACCCATGAGGACAACTCATCCAGGTCCATAAGAACCTATGGATGTCATGGATCAATCTCCCAGCTCACCTATGCAAGAGGGTGATGCTACCAAAAAAGGGGAGGAAATTCTAACAATCACATAACCTGGGAGTTCTTCCCAAAGTATGGACATAAAGGAATCACCATCCTTTCTTGCAGATGTTCATACTCAGCAACCTCCTCTAGTCAGTGATCTATATTTGCTCATTCAACAACTATTTGAGGAGGGAATACCAAGAGCAATGTCTGCCCTTTCTGAGAACCCAATCTGGGGTTGGGGGTATGACAGTAATAGGAGAGCTCTTGTGATCTCTAGAGCTTAGGGTCAACTAGAAGTTTTCAACATTTCACACCTGAGTTACTATGAGAGCATCATCTTGGTAGATCTGCCACTTGTCAACCCACGCAATAACAGACAAGCAGTAAGATTGGTAGAAAGAATCTAAGACAGGGTGCTAGAGGAGTTTAAATTAAGATCAAAATTATATAGACAGAGGCTAGCAGGTGAGATCTTTGGTCAACTGGATGTTGAGGTAGACCCTGAGATTAGCTTCAAAGGGAAAACCTTTACTGAAGGCCCAGAGGTTGATCCTGTGAACCTTGAGATAGGATCTCCCTCTGCACCCATTACCCTCAGTGAAACACCAGCTGGTGATGGTGTATCACAACCTCTCTCTGGCCAGAGCTTGACAGCTGAACCAAGCAATAAAGGCCAAATCTCTCTCCAGCCTGAGTCACCAAAGCCTGTGGTCGACAAAAGCAAAAGAAAAATGACTCCTGAGGAGATTGAGGAGGAGAAGATAGAGAGGAAGAGGAAGCTGAGGGGAGAGAGTTCATGTGGTTCCCCTGGATTTATGGAAGCTGCAATCAGGGATGCCCCCAGGCTAAACACTCAGGAAGATGAGTTAAGGGAAGCCAGGCTAAACTACCTGGGAACCAAAAACTATAATGTTGATGAACTCATCTCTCTGCCCTTAGATGAGCTGAATGAACACAGAGCTATCAAAGGAGAGGAGGGAAGCAGAGGATCCAACATTGCTCCTCAAGCACAAGGAAGAAATGAGGCTGAAAAGACTCTACAAGAACATTCCTATCCTTTCCCCAGTTCAAGAAAGTCCTGAGCCAGAGACTGTGGCCACTGAACAACCTCAGGTAGCAACTGAAGAAGAAAGACTAAAGATGATCAGCTACCTAAGTGCCGCAGGTCTCTATCAGGCAGATGCACTTCTTCCCTTACCATATGAATACATAATATTTGAATACAACAAGCAGATGGAAGAAAAAGCTAAAAGAGAAAAACAAGCTGAAAAGAAAAGATTAAGGGAGGAAGATGCAAAGTCAAGGGCCATCATCCACAAAATCCAAAAGAAGTCTGCTGACAGACAAAGGATGATGAGCTTCTTGAAGCTGTATGGATTCTTCGAAAGGAGGCTTGGCCCTATGTCTCTATCCATAATGGATGAGCATATCAGGGTAATCAAGCAGAAGATAAAGAAGGGAGAGCTGGTGGACTTGCATTCTCCACCAAGTCTAACTCAACCTGAAGTTGAGGTGAAGGTTAAACCCACTGAGATAACACAACCTGAACTTGGAGCTGCATCTCAGCAAACTTTATCTTCTGATCCACAGCAGGGTCCTCCTCTTACTCCTTCTGAACCTACGAGAGAGGAAATCCCAACTGAGGGGGACTTAACTAAACAAACTGGTACTCAAGACCAGTCCTCTCAGTTAAAATCATCAGGGAGAAGAAAAAGGATGGCCAAAAGATCAGCCTCAAAGAGAAAAAGAAGAAAGGCATCCACCTCCCAACCTTAGGGTGAGTCAAAGCATCCTGAGGGAGTGCATGAAGAGGTCTCTCAACAAACTCCAATTATAGTAGATCCTCTTACTGTTGGAAGACAAATTATGTCATGGTCTTATGATGAAGATCAAGACAGATGGTATGTTATAAGAGATCAGGAAGGCAGGCATGTCTATTCTTCAGAAGACATGCTCAATCTTCCTCTGCATGATCTCTTTGACATGAGAAGATTCTATGTTAGTCTGAAGATCCAGACCTAATGATGAAGAAAGGTATGCTGAGGATCCTAATGTTGACTATCAAAATCTAAAGAACTTCTCTGTTTTGGTAGCATCAGCCTAGGGGGAGTTTGTAAGATCATCTGAAGATTATGAGGCTGATGCAACCAACAAGCTAGAACAACCAAGTCTTCCATGCATGCTCTAAGGAACAAAGATGAACTAGCTTGGGAAGTCTTACACTCTTAAATGTGTCTAAGTGTAAGATCTTTCGAAGCTAATAGTTCAGAAGGAGTTACTTTGGAAGTTTCACACTCAAACAGAAAAAAATATTCTAAGTGTGAAATCTTCCGAAGCCAAAGACCAGCATCTTCCGAAGCCAAAAATGAAATCTTCCGAAGCTTCAGAGAAAAAGTCTTCCGAAGCTGTGAACACTGATTTCTTCAGAGGATAGAGAAAATATGCTTTCTCTGAATTAACTTTTGATAAAGCTGACACACTTTCCGCTGCCTGCTCTGGTAGTTCACCTACTTTACACAAGTTGGTGAAACTTCCATGCTTTATCAAAAAAAAGGAATGGTCTTTGTCTGTAACTTACCTTACTTGTTCCTGTAGACTTTTTGTATTAGGAAAAGTCAGTGAGCTATGGCATGTCATAGTCACTAGTCAAAAGACAATCTACCTTTTGACTTTAGATTGATCTTATTGTCTAGATTAGTTAAATCCCAACTGTCTTTACATGTAAGTGATGGTTGTAGGTTGTAGTATAAAAGTGTCTCAGGTCCTTGTAATTTCTTTATGCTTTGTAACACTTGTAAAAGAACTTGAGATCAATATACAACATCCTTGAAAACCAATCTTGTGTTCTTGTGTTGTTCTTAGTTCTGTCTCTCTAATTTACTGTGTTCTTAGTATCATCTGTCTCTAGTTACCAGTTCCCTATTTGAATTGTTAAGTGATCTAAGATCTCTTCTCAATATGAAACTAAGTGTTAAGTACCCTTTCCTCGATCCTGCATCCTGCCTTCTTCCTAAGCAAATGTCAGCCTTGATGTGATTCACATGTAGCTGTAGGGTCTTCATAGACATAGGACCCACCTGCCTTCTAGTGAATCCATGGGCTTTAAGGTAGGCTTTCATCCATTCCTTATCACCTTCAATCTTGGCTGCAACAAGTTTGCCTCTTCCTCCATCTTCTTCTTTTCTTTCAACTTTTCCCTAGGAGCATTCTTCCTCTCCTTGTTGATTTGATCTTGTTCTTTGTGGAAAAGAAACAAGATCATGCCATAGTCATGAGGAGCTAGCTCCTTCTGAGAATAGCCTTTTGTATTGAGAAAGGCTATCCTCTACGTTCTTTCTTCTCTTATCCTCCTCTATGGCCAACCTCGCTGCCTTCTCTTTTTCCATTTGTAGCAAGGTTGCCTTCTCCAACTTCACAAGCTCATCAAGTGGGAGTAGAAGCATTTCTTCATTATCTACTCCCAGGCTAATGAGCCTGTCTATGACCTCCACTCTCCTCTGATTATTGATACTTTCTTAAGCGGCTGCTATTGCTTTGCTGCTTGCAGCCAGCAGCTTCTCAGTATCAAGTTTTCCCTTCTTCTTCAACTTTTCCAACCTTTCCTCTTCTAGAAGCTCTTCAGTAGTGAGATTCCTCTTCCTTTAAGGATCAAAAGAAGATTTAGCCTTTGGAGACTCAGGCTTAGAGGATTCAGGTTGGGGAGAGGGGGTTTGAACTTGTGGTGCATGGGAGATTGGGGTTGTAAGAAAGTCCTCACTATTGACCTCAGAATCCAGGTCAAGAATGGCCTCTGTGTTAAGCAGGTCATCGGACAAGGAATATAGTTCAATTATTCCTTCTGCAGCTTGTATTTCTACTTCGGAAGTAATTAGAACTGCACTACCTATCCCTCTTAAGTTGGTTGCTGGGCCATCAGTCTGTATCTCCCCTTTGAAGTTAATCTCAGGTTTAATAGAGACCTTAGGTTGACTAACTTCCTCCTTAGAGGTAGGTGGTGCACTCACCCTTTGAAGCTCTTCAGCTCTAAAATAGGCAATGGCAACATCAGGGGAGGGTTGTTCAAGTGAGAAGCTTATTAGAAATTTGGTTAAAAATTCGTAAAGGTCAATAAGCATCCTTGGGTCTACTTAAATAGTAATAGGAGGGGGTTGAGGAAAGATGGTTGTAGGGTGTTGTTGTATGGGATAGAAAGAAGAAATGGCATCAAGGGAAGTAATGGCAAGGTTGGGTTCCATTTGAGTTGATATCTTCTCTAAAGAGTGAGCAGATATCTCCTCATCATGCCTTTGTTTCTATACATTCTCCCCCTTTTTGGTAGCATCATCTTGAGAAGTAGATGAGCTGGAGGAAGAACTTAAAAAAACCTAAATTGGTACATGCCTAAAAGACTTCTCAATTTGTTTCTCAGCTAGTTGAGCCTTGAGATTTTCAATCTCAAGTTGCTAAGTGGCAAACCTATCTTCTAAAGTCTTAACCTTTAAATCAAGGTTTGAGACTTTAGAAAGTAGGTCTCTGATAGTGAGTTGCAGACTACCCTTATCTTCTTTTGAAGAATCATCAGGAGAAGGGATAACATACCTAGTATGTTCACCCTCATCTCCAGCAGTGGTTTCTTGGCGCCCTGGATACCCTTGCATACTGATGTCTCTTTCAGAGGCATCAATTAGAAAGGTTGCCATAGATTCAGTCTCGTTGATGTTACCACTGTCCTGAGAGGCTAGTGAAACACTCTTAGTAGTGGCAGCTGAATCTACATGAATCACCTCCACACCGGGTGGACTCACCTCAGTTTGGTCTAGCTGATGTGGGCTAGATATCAGAGGTTCCCTGGGGCGTAATTGATCTTAAGAGTGGTGAGGGAGATCAACATCATGGCCCTGATGGAACATGATATCCTCATCAGGTCAGGTTAAAAGGTCAAGAAAGTATAGGGAGGTTATATCTAGTGTCCAGGGATGTTGGTCAGCACCTAATGACTCTTTAGCAATAACAGTTGAGCCAATGATATGGCTATCCCTTTTTGGCTGCTCAGGGGAGTGTTGAGACTCACCCTAAGGGCTTAAGGCTTTGGTAGTGGGCTCGTCAGGTTGAGATTGAGGAAACTCAACACTGACATTGAGGTCAATGGTGGAGGATGATTTGAGCTCTGGCTGAGTAGGAGCCCTGAATTCCCCTCTAGCCTTTTTGGTTTGAACAGAGAGGACTTGATCAATCAGAGTAGATTGATCAAAGGTTCATTTGGGGAATCTTTTGTAAGTAATTTTGATTGGGTGGGAGGAAGTAGATGGTAGCATAGTGGTGGTGTCTGGTGTGGGTTCATCACCTGCTAGGTCTGCAGGGTTGTCACCAGGAGCCATTGGCTCAAGCATACCTGGAAGAAGATCAGTGATCCTTCCAGTGAAGTTGGTGGACACCTTCTTCAGAGTCTTGAAGATGCCAAACCTCATGTGAGGGACCAGTAGAACATTTGCACATTATAGTTTGTCCTGGTCTAACTCATAGTTGATTATGTGCTGTATGAACCGGGGATACATATAGAATTGATCCCGGGTGAGATTACCTCGTAGATTGTTTAGCATAAATCTTGAGTAGTTGAATCGTAGGCCCTTTACCAACCCTTGGACTAGGAAGCCTAGATCATATGGGATTTGATCCCATCCCCCTAACTTGTTGGATTGGCAGTGTAGGATGATATGCAACAAAAAGTTCCAATTGTAGGAGAAATTGAACTTGTAGACCGTGGATTTGCTCATATCTTCGCCATATCCTATCTGAGTGTAAGTATTCTCTAACTCAGACTTGGGGAATTTAGTAGGGGCTCCCTCATCATGGAGTTCCAGATGCTCCCTGATGGTAGTTTCACTTATAATGATCTCCTGTCCGCAGACCCTTGATCGAATAACTTTTTCATCATTTAGGGTTTCACAACGACCATGGCCCAAAAATTGGCCAGATGGTTTGAGTAGATGGAAGGGTTTACGGTAAGGACTGTGAAGTATACGGACTGTGACAGAAATTGAACAATAGGGACAAAATCGTTATCTTTTGAAGAATCAAGGAAGGGACTAGGTTATGTTGGGGATTCAAGGCCATTATTCGAAGAGTACTGTTTAATTGGGGAATTGAGAGTGAGTGAAGAAGAAGATTGAAATTTTGGGCTTTGGTAAAGAAAGTAAAGAGAGAAAGAAGAGAAAGAGAGTCGGAAGGTTTTTTTAAATAGGGGGTAAAAAACCAAACCGATAAGGTGAGAAGATGGGTGAAAGGATGGTTTAGGTTTCGATTTAACTAGGGCGGCAAGGTAAACTATTTAAAATATTCCGACAATCATCAATAAAATCTTACTTTTTATAGAGTGGGGCCCAAATATTTCCATTACACAGTACAAGTTTTCTTCCGAGGGTAAAATTGCTTTCGAGAGAAAACACTTGTGTTTCTCAGTATTGTCTTCCGAAGCAATTTTTACTTGCGAAGGCAAATAATGACAAATTGCTTCCGAGAGTAAAACCTTCTTCTGTGAAAAGAAGTTAATAAGCTTCGGAATTGAATTTGATCTATGATCAAATCTTCTTCCGAGGCTAAAAGCTCTTCGGAAGAGAATACTTATGCATAGGAATTTCTTCGGAAGATGGATAAAGATCTCTTCTGAGGGTAAATTTCTCTTCGGAAGAGTTCATACTTAGAAATTTTGAAGAAAACCTTTTTGTAACAGAGCTTAGATTGTATTTAGACAACATAGACAAGACATATTTTTAAAAGGTTTTCAAAAGAAAAGGACTATTCAATGTTGATCATCCTAATCGCTATGATTAAAAAATTAAATCTTTGTTCATCAAAGGCTTTTGTGAACAAGTCAGCATATTATTCATTTGAATTCACTTTGACTAGCTTGATTATATTTTTCTCATGAATATCTCGAATGAAATGATACCTGATGTCAATGTGTTTTGTGTTGGAGTGCTTGACTGGATTTTCTGTGATAGAAATGACACTCTTGTTGTCTATGTGGATAGGAGTCTCAATGAAGTTGAAACCATAATCTAGCATCTGATTCTGAATCCAAAGCAGTTGAGCTAAGCAGCTTACGATAACAATATATTCAGTTTCAGCAGTTGATGTGGATACACTTGATTGCTTCTTACATTGCCAGGAAATGATCCTTCCACCAAGAAATTGACATCCTCCTGATGTGGATTTCTTGTTGATATTATAGCCACCATAATCACTGTTAGTGTAACCATAGAGGTTAAAGTCCTTATTCTTAGGATACCAAAGACCTAGTTTGGAAGCTCCTTTGAGGTATCTAAGAATTCTTTTGGCAGCAATTAGGTGAGACACCTTTGGAACAGCCTGATATCTTGCACAGATGCAAGTTGCAAACATGATATCAGGTCTACTTGCAATAAGATACATTAGAGATCCAATAATTGCCCTGTACTAATGCTGATCAGTATCCTACCCCTAGGAATCAGGACAAAGATTGTGATTTCTAGGTATAGGTGTCTTGGCTGGCTTATAATCTTTCATCTCAAATCTTTCTAAGATGTCCTTGACATATTTAGATTGATTGATGAAGAGCCCTTCTTCCACCTACTTCACTTGAATTCCAAGGAAGAAGTCCATCTTTCCCATAGAACTCATCTTGAACTTCTTTCTCATGATGCTTTCAAAGTCCTTGCACATTTGGTCATTTGAGGAACCAAATATGATGTCATCAACATAGACTTGTACAAGCAGCATGTCCTTCCTAGACTTCCTTATGAATAATGTTTTGTTTATTGTGCTTCTGGTATAGCCACTCTTGAGAAGAAACTGAGACAGTGTCTCATACCAAAGCCTAGGTGCCTGATGTAACCTATAAAGAGCTTTATCAAGTTTGCACACATAGTTGGGGTGCTGTGGGTCTTCAAACCCAAGTGGCTGGCACACATAGACTTCTTTGTCGATATCCCCATACAGAAATGCACATTTGACATCAAGTTGATAGACTGTAAAGTTCTTGGATGCAGTAAAAGCAAGAAAGATTCGCACAGCCTCAAGTCTTGCAACAGGTGTAAAGACATCTGTGTAATCTATGCCTTCCTCCTGTGTGTATCCTTGAACAACAAGTCTTGCTTTGTTCTTGATGATCAATCCTCTATTATCTCTTTTGTTTCTAAACACCCACTTAGTGCCAATGGGGACTTGGCCAGGTGGTAATGGACATAAGTTCCATACCTTTTGCCTCTTGAATTGAAGCAAATCCTCTTGCATTGCTTCTATCTAGTTATTGTTCTTGAGGGCTTCTTCCACCTTCTTTGGTTCCATCTGAGAGAGAAAGCATGAGTACAAGAAGACATTCCTATTATGGGTTTGACTTCTTGTTTTCACACCTTCTGAGACATCCCCAATGATGTTATCAGCTGGATGACTGTTGTGTATCCTGAGCCTAGAAATCACATCTAGTTGCATAGATAGATCCAGGTTTGAAAAGGTTTGCTCAAGATTTTGAACACCATGACCAGCTGATGTCTCACACTTATTCAATGAGGACTGATTCAATGAATGTATGACAGCATCAATGGTATTTTGCTGAGAAGCAGCATCAATAGTTTCCTGTTCCTCCAGATCACTATCTTTATCAGCTTGGTGTTGAGTACTTGAGTTTTCAGCTGTTGAGTTTTGAGGCTCAGTAGGCTGACAACTTATTGAAGCTCCATTGTTTCCTGAGATATTCAAGCTTTTAGGACTTTCAGTTGAAGGAGCTTGATCTTCATTTCTTCTTGGAGAACTTGGAATAGGCCTTGGTGACTCAAACATTTGGTCTTTATAGGGGTCACTTTGAGTTCCTGTTCCAGCTGAAACATTCTCATAAGATGGTTTAGAATAGTTTGAAAACAATTCTAAATTGAAGATATAATCAGGGCCACTGCCCTTAACACAAGGAGTGTGCTCATTGATAACAATGTTGGATGATTCCTCAAATTGTTGATTTTTGATATTATAAACTCTATATGCAATATAGGTTGAGGAATATCCAACAAAGATAGCATCATCAAACTTTTCAGCAAATTTTGCTAAATTGTCCTTTGTGTTAAGTATGGTGCACCTGCTACCAAAGGACCTAAGAAAGCCAATGAACGGTGGCCTCTTGTTCCATATCTTATAAGGGGTCTTTCCATGGGGCTTAACAACGAGAACCCTGTTCTGCACATAACATGCAGTGTTGACTACCTCTGCCCTGAAAGTTAGAGGCAGTTTTGAATTAGCTAACATAGTTCTTGCATCCTCAATAAGTGTCATGTTCCTCATCTCAACAACACCATTCTATTGAGGAGTTCTAGGAGCACTATATTATCTGGCAATCCCTTTTGAGTTACAAAGTGAGTCAAGAACTTGATTCTTAAACTCAGTCTCTTGATCACTTCTAATGATTTTTACATTGTGATCTATTTGATTTTCAATTTTAAGAATAAAAGATTTTAGAGTTTCAGCAGTCTCATCTTTAGTTCTTAAAAAGAAAACCCAAGTAAATCTTGTGAAATCATCAACAATCATAAGGCAATATGATTTCCTTCCAATACTCATTATACTTGTAGGACCAAAAAGATCCATGTGCAATAAGTGTAATGGGGGTGGTGATGGAGTTAACCTCTTTGGATTTGTGAGAAACCTTGTGTTACTTTCCTTTTAGGTAGGGAAACACAATTATCTTTATAGATAAACTCCTTTTTGGGCACACCATATACCAAATTATTTTAACCAATTTATTCATGGTTTTGAAATTAACATGGCACATTCTTTTATGCCAAAGAGTTGACACATTACCATTTGCTTGGAAAGAAAGCCCGATACTTCACCTAGTGGGGAAGCATTGTTCGTATCCAGCTTGTACATATCCCCTATCCTGGGAGATCTAAGAAGCACCAATTCTTGAGGAATTATCATCCTGGGTTTAAGGATGATGCACTCATGTTTTGTGAAAAGCATTTGGTTCTTTTGATTATAGAATTAAGAAACACTTAAGAGATTGTGTTCATGCTATTTGACAAAGATACTTTGTCAAATTTAACTTACCATTAGATACACTACCTCTACAAGAAATGTATCCTCTGGCTTCACCTCCAAACTGAACAAGACCTCCATTAAAGTGTTCAAACTGTTATAGGAGAGATCTGTTCCCTGTCATGTGCCTGGAGCATCCACTGTCCATAATCCAAACAATTCCATTCTTGTCATGTGGATGTCCATGCACATAAGGTAAAATGATTAGTTACTATTGGAAACACAAGTCTTATTGGTCTTGGGTTCTTTCAATGCAGACGATATAATTAAATCAAAATGTATGCATGGGGGTTCAGTTATGGTTCAAGAAGAAGAGGGTTGGGCTGCAACATCTTTTTTGATCTTCCATTCCATCCTATGGTTAATCAGTGTAGATGAGCCTGAAGAGGCTTGTGCAGCATAACTTGCTTCTGATGCTTCTTTCTTCTCGGAAGAAGTTGTCACCACCTTTTCTTCCGAAGCAGTCTTCTTCTCGGAAGGTTTCAAAGGATTCTTTTTATTACTTTGTTTGTTCTTTGGCTTGTCTTCCAAAGCTATTTTCCTTTCAGAAGAAAGAGTTTCTTCCAAAAGCAACTTGGCTTTCAAAACAAGCTTTCCTTTTCTTAACACTTGGACCAATGGTAAGGTCCAAATATGAAACCATCCTTGACTCCTTTCTTAACATTGGATGCATAATGTGTGCTTGTTGGATTATAGTAACAATCTTTAGCCATGTGGTTATGCAGACCACAGATTATGCATTCAATGTTATTCTTGATGGGGCATGTTAACTATTCTTTCTTGCACTTCTTTTCTTCTTCAACAGCCTTCCCCTTCAATTTTTGATCCTTCATCTGGATAGGTGTGCTGGAACTACACTCCTTTCCTGAATAAGGATTTCTAACCACTTGAAATCTGGCTGAGATGAATACTCCCCTTTGCTTTGGGTCTATCTTCAACTTTGACTCAGCCACCTTCTTGGTAGTTTTTCTTGCTGCCCTGATTTTATTCTTTCTGGCTTTGGTGGTTAAGGGTTGATCATCAACTGTTGGGATGAGATTTTCTACCTTATCCTTCCCTGTGGTGGTTTCCATAATTGCATTATTCTTCTGCTCTTTGGTTAGTGAGTCAGTAGATGGAACCTCTTGCACATCACTACCACATCTTGGCTGTCTAATAGACACAAAGGAGTGTGATGGAGCAATTTCATTGGTTCCTAACCCACTTTTGTTGTGATAGCACACCTTTGAGTGGGAGGATGATGCAATGATGTTGTTGAAGTTATGCTCTTCAATTGCATACTTCTTGGCTTTAGCCTCAACTATCACTAGCTGGGCTTGAGTCTCAATCAACTTGGAGATTAAATCTTTTATTTGAGCCCCGTAATTTGAGTGTTCATGTTTTAAAGAGGACACAGTTTTCTCTAACTCTTCTATTTTGAGTTTGTAGTCAGGTTCTGCTCTCTTAAAATCAGATTTTAGTATGTTAGAGACTCAATATCAGATTCAATTTCCATGTTATTGTCCTGATACAATTTAACCCTAGCAATATAGGCTGGAGTACAGAGGTGTTCGTATACCTTAGAGTCTTCAGTTCCAGCCATGAGACCTTAAGCAGGAGTAACATCTTGCACTATGAAGCTCCAATCAACTTCATGAGCAACAACTGTAGTTTGCTACCCAGTGGATTTGGTTGCAGCTTTAGTGGTAGCAGGATGTTAAGAGGCCTGAGTTGCTCCAGGATTAGATCTAGAAGCTTTTCATTCCCTTGCAAAGTGACCAAGCTGGTTGCAATTGTAACACTTGGCCTTTATCTTGTCAAACCCAAATTTGCTATTGGTTGGGTTTTAAGGGGACTGCCTTCCAGTTCTTTTGAAGAACTTTTTTGCTCCATAGGTCAGGAGAGCCATTTGTTGGACAATGTCCATGTATTCTACATCATCTGGGCTGAAACATTCCAGATCATCAAAACAGAATTGAAAATATCCATAACGCTCATTCCCTGAAACAAAAGCACAACTATCCTGGAAAGGATTTTGTTGAGCCTGTTGAGACCTTGGTGTCTCAGGGAATGTGATGTATGGCCCAGAGGAAGATGATGGCTGTTAGGGGTTTGAACCTTCAGCAACATGTAGAGCATTGCTAACAGGAAGGTTTGAGGGTCTGTTCATCTGATGGCTTTTTCTGAGTTTCCATCACCATATGGTATCTATCAAGGATTCCATATAGTTCAGTCATAGTGAGAGTGTTGAGTTCTCAGTTCTCTTGATTGAGACACAATAGAAAGTCCACTCATGAGGAAGTGCACTCATGAACTTTCTTACTATGTTTCTCTTCTCAAGAACCACTCCCATAGACTGAATAGAGGTGATCAAGTCCATGTACCTTAAGTATTGTTGGCTCAAGGTCTCACTAACAATATATGTGAAGTTCTCAAACTTCTGCTTCAGCGCATCTTTCTTGGACTCCTTGGATTCAGCAGAACCAGGGTACATCAGCTTCAAAGCATCAAGAGTTCTTAGGCAGACTCGCATTGCTTAAAGCCTACCATTATAGAGTTTGGTATAGCCGTAAGCAAAATAGTCATGGCTTGCAGTCAATGTTCATCTTCTTGAAGTCTTCATCAGAGTAGTCTTTAACAACCTTCTCAATCATGGCACCATTACCAGCTGGGGATTCCACCTTTGGTTGGTATGGACTATGAGTAACTGATCTCCACAAGCGGCTATCTTGATACTTGATAAAGCCTTTAATATGTTTGCACCAGGTTCCAAAGTCATCAGGAGCGATGATAAGAGCCTTGGTTATGGTTCACATCTCAGACTCAGAAAATTTCTGGTTAAGAGCCATTTGAGTGAAGTGAGTGAGTGTGAAGAAAACAAGGGTGATTTGGGATGGTAAGATCTCACAATCAAGAGCCTAAATAGCTCTGATACCAATTGCAAGATTGGTGTTTGTCTCCCAACACAAGATATTCTCACAAACACACTTAATATTACTCGGGTTGATGAAGCAGAATCTCTACTAAGTTCACAAGTAATATAACAAGTTAATGAAAACACAAACACAAGAAAGGGTTTTCAAGATGCTTGTATATATTACTTCTTAACTCAGTATTACAAGACTCTTACAAGCATGGTTACTAAGTTACATGGAGAAACTATATATACTACTATCTACAGCCGGTTATACTTGGAAAACCAACTGAAATTTACAACTAGACAAATACTACATTGCTAGAAGTAAAACATCTAAAATAAAGTAATAATATCCTAGATTAGGTAGTCATGACAGGTCCATGACTTACCTTTTGTCACCAACTAAGTATGGCAATTGTACTAAGTTGAGAAAGGTGAATAGTGGATTAAAGTATGTCAACTATATGGGGGTGGGAAAGCGCCATGTAGTATATCAGAGTTACAGTAGGCTGTCAGACAGACCATACTTATGTCCACAGGTTCATATTTGGTTCTTTCGAAGGTAAATGGCTTCGGAAGAATAAATTCTTCCTAGGTCATTTTGGCTTCAGAAGAAACACCTTCTTCCGAACGTCTACAAGTCTTCAGGACTTTATTCTTCGGAAGACTTTGTCTTTGGATCTTCTAAGTTGTATACTTTGGAAGGAGAACAACTTGATCTAGGAAGACTAAGTTCTTCCTTCGGAATTTCTTCATACTTTGAGCTTCGGAAGATCTTTGACTTGGCTTCAGAAAAGGAGCTTTGTCTTCGGAAGACCACTTCTTTTTAGTACTTCAAAATTCTTCTAATTTGGTTGCACCAGCCTCATCTGATCTAACTGACTCAACTATGGACTTTGGTACCAGGGGTCCTAGTTCACGCTCAAATCATCCTTGTCAAGAAAAGAAGGTCGTTCAAATGTGCACCACTACTGCACAGCCTAAACCATCCAGTTCCAAGAGCAAGCTTCACCCTCAAAGCCCTACTGCATCATCTATGAAGATGAAGAAGGAAGTGGAAAAAGATCAAGCTCAACCGTCTTCTCAAAAGATGTTCCTTAGAGGTAAGCCAGTTGAAGGCATCATGTGTGGTGGTCTACTCATCTTGCTAAGGATTACATCTACAATCCCAAGAGTACCATCCCCATGAAAAAGAAGAAATCTTCTAAAAGGAAGAAGAAGAAGAAGAAGACAGCTTCGGAAGGAAAGTCACTTTCCTTCGAAATCTCCAAGGTGATCAAGATGAAGATAGGTGGAAAATTGCCTTCGGAAGAAAATTTTGTCTCGAAAGAAAGGAATGCTTCCGAAGCACTGAAGTCTACTGCAGTGGATACGAAAACTTCCGAATGTTCAATCTCCAAAACCTCTGAAGTCTTGAAGGTCAAGTATAGTCTTCCTAAGATGGTGTGGAAGATGAAGGAATACCATGATATTGAAGTTTTTTCATCAACAACCAAAGATCTTCAAACCTTGAATATAGGATCAATAACTGTTGAACTCTCTTCAGTTCATCTTGATAAGCCCAAGACCAACAAGGCTTGGGTTTACAAATATAACTAACCGTCTCTTTCTGTGTAGGAATAACTGAAGACCAAGGGAAATGTATGGATCATTGATAGTGGCTGTTCCAGGCACATGACAGGCAATGGCTTTTTGCTTCAGAACTTTGAGAAAATTAATGGAGGGCTAGTTGCTTTGGGAGGAGAATCAGGTGGTTACATTACAGGATGGGGCAAGTTCACAAATGGTTAACTTAGTATTGAGAAGGTAAACTATGTTAAGGAGCTTAGGTATAATCTCTTGAGTGTATCTTAATTTTATGACTAGAGACATAACATGCTCTTCATTGAGCATGAGTGCATTGTTCTCAAGTTCGGGGTGGTCATTCCTCAAGAACATATCATTCTCAAAGCCCCAAGGAAAGGGAACATGTACAAGATGAATTTGTAGGAAACCTCCCATCTGAAGAAGTTTCTTGCTTTCTGTCTAAAGCCAATAGTGATGACTCTTTTCTTTGGCATAAAAGAATATGCCATGTAAACTTTAAGAACATGAATAAATAATTAAGAATGATTTGGTAACTAGAATGCCAAAGAAAGAGTTTACAAGTGATGACCATTGTGTTGCATGTCTGAAAGGAAAGCAACACAAAAAAAAACTCCATCACTACTCCCATACATTTATTACATATCGATCTCTTTGACCCCACCAGTGTAATAAGTTTAGGAAGAACTTCATATTGCCTAGTGATCATAGATTACTTCACAAGATATACTTGGGTCTTCTTTCTTAGAACTAAGGATGAGACCCCTGAAATCTTGAAGAACTTCATTCTAAAAATTGAGAATCAATGTGATCACAAGGTCAAGATCATAAGATGTGGTGAAGGAACTAAATTCAAGAACCAAATCCTTGATACATTTTATGATGAAAAAGGTATTACAACATGATATAGTGCTCCCAGGACTCCTCAGCAAAATGGTATTGCTGAGAGAAGAAACAAGATACTTATTGAGGCTGCAAGGACCATGCTCTCTGACTCTAAACTACCTTTCACCTCTGGGCAGAGGCAGTTAACACTGCCTGCTATGTGCAGAACAGAGTTTTAGTAGTCAAGACTCATGGTAAGGCTCCTTTTGAACTGTGGCACAAAAGGAGACCTTTTATTGGTTTCCTCAGGTCATTTGGATGTCTATACACCATCTTGAATACCAAAGATCAGATAGCTAAATTTGTTGAGAAATCAGATGATGGACACTTTATTGGATACTCTTCCCAAGCTAAGGCATATAGAGTATACAATCTCATAACTAGAGTAATTGAAAAATTATCTAATGTGGCCTTTAATGAGCACACTCTCAGTGTGAAAGGTTTTGGTCCAGATTGGCTATTTGATCTTGATTTAGTTACCAACTGTTTTTAACAAATCTTGTGAAGATGTTTCAGGATCTACATGTAGCTTATCAATAGGTGATCCTGACTCGAGATTTGAGCTGAGAAGATCAATTGATAGGATTCCTTCAGCTCCAGTGGTAAAAAACCCTACAGTTGGAATTCCTGTCAGCACTACCATGATAAACTCTCCAGCTGATACATCTGAGGTGCCAATAAATTCCAGCACTGAGTCATAAAACTCTAATAAAGGGTTTTCTAATGTAGGAGGAGATGGAGATGGTGAAAGTGATCAAGAATTTCATAATGCTGACAACCTCGCCACTGAAGACAACATTAATAATGTCACACACTCATTGGATCAAGTTTTTCTTGATAAGTGTGCTGATGTGGTAGGTGATACTCAATTACCAGATCTGAATTTCACTAACTTAGATCTGCCAAACCAAATTGCTATGATTCCTCAACTGAGAATCCATAAGTCACATCGCACCATAAACATCATTGGAGATGTTAAGACAGGGTTGAGAACAAGAGGACTAACCCATGATAAAAATATTTGTCTGTGCTTCTTGTACCAGATTAAGCCAAGGAAAGTTGATGAAACTTTGCAAGACGGAAGTTGGGTTGAAGCAATATAGGAGGAGCTGCTTTAATTCAAGAGAAAAAAGGTTTGGAACCTATGCCCTCTTCCTCATGGGAAAAGACCAATAGGTACCAAGTGGGTCTTTAGGAATAAAAAGGATAATAGAGGACTTGTCATCAAGAACAAGGCCAAACTAGTTATTCAAGGATACACTAAAGAAGAACGAATTAACTATACAGATGTTTTTGCTCCTGTGGCAAGACTTGAAGCTGATAGGATATTCCTTGCTTTTGCTGCAACCAGGATTTTAAGTTCTACCAACTTGATGTCAAGTGTACATTATTATATGGAGTGATGGATGAAGAAGTGTATGTCCAGCAACCACCTGGCTTTGCAGACTCAAACCATCCTGATTATGTCTACAAGCTTGACAAAGCTCTTTATGGGCTGCATTAAGCTCCAAGGAAGTGGTATGAGACACTATCACAGTATCTTGTCCAACATGGCTACAAGAGAGGTACTATTGACAACACGCTCTTCATCAAAGGAACAAGGAATGATTTGATGCTGGTTCAAGTTTATGTAGATGACATCATCTTTGGGTCAACTAATCCAAAGCTCTGCAAAGACTTTGAGAAGCTAATGAAAGATAGATTTAAAATGAGTGCCATGGGGGAACTCGATTTCTTTCAAGGAATTCAAGTGAAGCAGGTTGACAATGGCATCTTAATAAACAAGTCAAAGTATGTACAAGGCATACTAACTAGATTTCATCTGACTGAGTGCAAGGTTGCAAAGACTCCTATAGCTAGAAACCACTCCCTTGGACCTGATCTTGAGGGGAATGTGTGGATGAACATCTCTACAGGGCTATGATTGGGTCTCTTATGTACCTCACAACCAGCAGGTCTAATATCATCTTTGCCAAATGCATCTGTGAAAGATATCAAGCCAACCCCAAGATGTCACACCTGGTTGCTGTCAAGAGAATTGTTAGATATCTCAAAGGTGCTCCTAAGCTTAGCCTTTGGTATCCAAAGAATTCTGACTTCAATTTGTATGCCTATACAAACAGTGACTATGGTGGATGCAACATGAATGCAAAGTCTACATCTGGGGGTGTCAATTCCTTGGTTGAAGGATTGTCTCATGGCAATGCAAGAAACAATCCTGTGTGTCTGCATCAACTGCTGAAGCTGAATACATTGCTGCTGCAAGCTGCTGTGCTCAAGTGCTTTGGATTCAGAATCAGATGTTGGACTATGGATTCAACTTCTAAGAAACTCCCATCCATATAGACAACAACAGTGCTATATCTATTACAGAGAATCCTGTGCAGCACTCAAGGACAAAACACTTCGACATCAGGTATCATTTCATTAGAGATAATTTTGAAAAAGGATTAATCAAACTAGTCAAAGTTAACACAAATAAAAAATATGCTGATCTGTTCACAAAAGCTTTTGATGGACAAAGATTCAAATATCTTGTATCACCTATTAGGATGATTAACTTTGAATAGATTTTTGTTAAACTTAAATCAATTATATTTCTAAAATCAGTGTGTCCTAAGTTGTCTATTTTATCATCTTCATAAGAACAGTTTTCTGTGGAAGAAATTTTTTTTAAATGATATTCCTTAGATTTTTGAAAATTCTAAACATATTTTCTTTCGCAAGATATCAAGTTGTCTTCGGAAGAACATTATGTCTTCAAATCAAATAACTACTTATAAGACATTTACCTTCGGAAGAAATTCTGATATATCTTCTGAAGCATAAGTATGCTTCTAAGTACTTACATGTATTTGAAAGACAATTTTCTTCTGAAAACAATTAAGTCTCGAAAGATTTATTCTCTTAAGAATAAAACTTCCAAGTCCTGATTTCTTCCAAAACCAAACATGTCTCGGAAGCAAAATTCTCTTAAGTATTTTTCTTTCGAAGCAAAATTCTCACAAATCTTACGAATATCTTCCGAAGCCAGTTTGGCTGCGAAAGCTTTTCTTAAAACTTCCGAAGACAAAAATACCTTCCGAAGATTTTCGAATTCCAAAAAAACTACCTTTTTGGGCACTTTTTAAAGGTGGGACCGACATTCCGATTTTAAAGTTTATCCTTTTGCATTAACTTTGTCTCGAATCCATTTCATATATATTCTCTCTCAACGGTTTCCCTCTTTCACTATCTTCTTCATCTGAAAATTTTCTAACCTAAATTCAACCACAAACCGCACTTGTTCTTATCTTCCATCACAACAAATCTACCTCAAAATGGTCAACCTTCATCATAGAAACCAACCCGATTTCTCCATGCAACTTCACAGGCAACATAATCAAGTTGCTCTATTGAACTCTGAAAAAGATCCTGGTTTCTCAGAGGTTTGTCACTTTCTTACCCTATCAAACTACTTCACCTCCCTCACCATGGATCCTCCACTCTATGAGGATCAGCTGTTGGAATTTTGGAGGACCTATCAAGAGGTCACCATGGATGGGGAGAAGGCACTATCTACCATAGTGTAGGGGAGGAAAATCTTCATCACTCTAGAATCCATAAACTCACATCTAAGGCTGGATGATGTCGAAGGTGATTTGTCCTTCCCCAAATCTGTTGTTAACCATACCTTTGGTCAGATGGGCTATGAAGGGGACTTGTCCGTTAAGACCTTTAGGAAAGGGAAGGTTTCCTCTTAATGGAAATACCTCCTCCATGTCGTCATTCATAGTCTATCCAACAAGCATGGAGGATGGGACGAAGTTCCAGAGGACCTTTCCTACATAGTCCATGAGATGGTTCAGGGGGTCAAGTTTAGGTATTCACATTTTGTGTAAATTAATTTGCTTGCAAACATGGACTCCTTAAAATATTACATGTTCCCTAGATATGTCCAACACATTCTCAACTGTGAACTGGGCTCACAGTTGAGGGGAATAGGTAATGTTCTAAAATTGGGATAGATGAAGCCCGACATCTTCAAGACTTTGAGAAAGCCAACTGTTGGCTTCTCAAGGGTAGAAACAGACCTTGTCCTAACAATGTTAGAGCTCATTGCTCAAGGTGACAACCTAGCAGCACCAGCTAGTGTTGAACCCATAGCTTCTACTTCTCAACCCCCTATACAGCCACAAATAGCCATCACCTACAAAAGAAAACCCAAACGAACCCCTGCACATGCTACTCAGTTTATGCAGGCCCTTATATTACCACCCACACATGAGGAAGTGGACACTAGAGCTCCCACTTCTCCTGAGGAGCAAACCACTCCCATCTCACCAATGATAAGTGCTGAGGTTCCTCATGTTCAGCCTAATGAGCTAACAACGCCCCAAGCCTTAAGCCTTAACTCAGAGTCTCAACACTCTAGTGAACAACCTTCAGGGTACAGTTACTATCCCTAGCATCTTGATCTAAATCAATCCATTCCAAACCTAGAATTCTATGATGATGAAGACATGAGATTCAGTAAGTATCATGAGTCTCTCTTCTCCTCCCCTTCTCAAGGAGAGATGAGTACTCTTGGTTCTCCTATGTCTAGCTCACATCATCTACCTACTACTAAGGTGGATCTTCCTGAACTTGTTTAAAGAGGTCCATATGGAAGAGGCTCTCACTTCAGCAAGTGATTACATCATTAAGACCTTGACCATGGCAACCCAGCCCATTGATACTTCACTTGAAGCTGTCATGGTGCAGGGGAAATCCAGCGGCCATGAACAAAGAGCTGGGGATGAGGAAGAAGACTTAGGTCCTATTCTCTCATCCCCCATGATTCTTCTGATGAAGATGAAGGGAATATAAGACTAAAGGTGCAAAAGCTGACTCAAAGATGCACCTATTTCGTCTCTAAGGTTAGTCACTTGAAATCTCATGTGACTACCTTGCTAAAACAGGTCAATGATTAGCAACTTGAGATTTCTGATCTCAAGGAACAACTAGCTGGGAGACCTTTAAGGAGGACTCAACCAGGAACACAAGAACCTATGGATGTGACAGACCTAACCCCTAGCCCACCTATGCAAGTGGGTGATGCTACCAAAAAGAGGAAGAAAGTCCAAGCAATCACAGAACCTGGGAGTTCTTCACAAGGTATGGACATTGAGGATTCACCAACCTCACTTGCGATTGTCCATACTCAAAAACCTCCTCAAGTCCATATTGATGTGGAGTCACTCATTCAAAGTCTGTTTGAGGAGGGTATTCCAAGAGCTATGTCTACCCCACCCCATGATACTAAGAATGAAATACTTGGGTGGAGGTATGATGCTAACATGAGAGCTCTAATTAGACTTCAGGGGCAGCAAGAGGTTTTCAATTTTCAGACCCTGAAGTTTTATGACAGTCTTCATCTAGTCCACATGCCACTTGCCAATCCTAGTCAAAACAGACAAGCTGGCAGACTGGCTGAAAGGATTCAAGATAGGATTGTTGAAGAGTTTAGAGAAAGAAGAAGACAAAGGCTAACAAGCAATGTCATTGGTCAACTGGATGTTGAGGTAGAACCTAAGATTAGCTTCGAAGGGGAAACCTTCACTAAAGGACTAGTGATAGACCTTGTGAACCTTGTTACAATAACTGCTTCAATATCATCAACCCTCAGTGAGGCACCAGCTGGTGAAGGTGCTTCACAACCTCTCTCTGGCCAGAGCTTGACTGCTGAACCAAGTAACGAAGGCTAAAACTCTCTTCACCCTGAGTCACCAAGGCCTGTGCATGACAAAAGGAAGAGGAAGATGACCTCTGAGGAGATCGAGAAGGAGGAGAGAGAAAGGAAGAGGAAGCTAAGGGGAGAGAGTTCAAGAAGGTCTCCAGGGTTCATGGAAGCTGCTATTAGGGCTGCCCCCAAGCCAAACACTCGGATGATGAGTTGAGGGTAGCCAGATTAAACTACCTGGGGACCAGGAACTACAACATAGATGAAATCATCTTTCTTCCCTTAGAGCAACTAAATGAACTGGCAGACACAGAGCTGTTAAAGAAGAGGAAGGAGGCAGAGGATGCAGAATTGCTCCTAAAAATAAAGGAAGAAATGAGACAGAAAAAGCTCTACAAGCATGCTCCTATCTTCTCCCCGATTCAGGAAAGTCCTGAGAGAGAGGCTGTGGCAACTAAACAACCTCGGGTCGATAAGGAAGTTGATAGACAAAACATGATTAGCTACCTGAGTGCCACAGGTCTCTATCAGGCATCTGCACTTCTTTCCTTATCATATGAATATGTTGAATTTGAGTATCTTAAGCAGCTGGAGCAACAAGTTACCAAAGAATGAAAGGCTGCTAAGAGAAAAATGAGGGAAGAAGCTGCAAAGTCAAGAGCCATCATCCAAAAGAGTCAAAAGAAGTCTGTTGGTAGGCAAATGATGATGAGCTTCTTGAAGCTGTACAGATTCTCCAGAAGGAGGCTTGGTCCAATGTCTCTATCCACTATGGATGAGCACATTAGAGTGATCAAGCAGAAGATTAAAAAGGGAGAGCTTGTTGACTTGCATTCTCCACCAAGTCAAGCTCAACCTGAAGTTGAGGTAAAGGTTAAACCCACTGAGACAAGACAACCTGAGCCTAGAGCTACATCTCAGCCAACTTCATCTTCTAATCCATAACAGTGTCCAAATCCCTCTACTTCTGACCTTGTGAGGGAAGAGGACCCAATTGAGAAAGATACAACAAGTCAACCTGGTGCTAAAGGCCAGTCTTCTCAGTTAAAGACTTTAAAGAGGAGGAAAAGGATGGCCAGGAAGAGTATTCCTAAGAAGAAGTCAAAGGCATCCACCTCTACACCTCAAGATGAGTCAGAGCATACTGAGGAAGTGCAAGAAGAGGCTGCTTAACCAACTCTAATTCAAGTAGAGCCTCTTGCAACTGGAAGACACATCCTGTCCTAGACTTTTGCTACTAATCCAGATAGGTGGTATCTCATCAGAAATCAAGGAGGTCAAGATGTATATTTCTGGCAAGATATGCTTGATCTTCCTCTACATGATCTCCATGACATGAGAAGATACTATGAGAGTCTAAGGGAACCTGACCAGATGATGAAGAAAGGTATGGTCTTAATCCTAATAAGAACAGTCAACATCTGAATAACTTCTCTTTTTTGGTAGCATCAGTCTAGGGGGAGTTTGTAAGGTTATATTAAAAGGCTGATGCAACCAAAGAAGCCAAAACAACCAAGGAGCTTTCTGCATGCATGCATATACAAGGTAGAAGTTACTTAGGAAGTTTTACATTCATCATAGAAATTATTCTAAGTGTAAAATCTTTCGAAGCCAAAGATCAAATCTTTCGAAGCCAAAGATGAAGTCATCCGAAGCTTCAAAGACAAAGTCTTCCGAAGCCAATAAAATGAAGACTGATTTCTTCTGAAAACAAAGAAGACATGCTTTCTCTGATGTATTTTTACGTAAAGCTGACTTACTTTCCACTGCAGCTCTGAAGACTCACCAACTTATACAAGTTGGTGAAAAGGTCCATGCTTTAGTAAACTGCAGATTATGATTTTGAGTCTGTAACTTCCTACTTTGTACTTTTTATCCTTTTTATAATATATTAGGATGTGAGCTATGGCATGTCATAGTCACTAGTCAAAAGACAATTTGCCTTTTGACTTTACATTGATCTTGTTGTCTAGAGTAGTGTTTCCAGCTAGCCTTCAAAGTATGACCGGCTTTAGGATGTAGTTTAAAGTATCTCAGGTCCTTGTATTTCTTTTTATGCTTTGTAACACTTGTAAAAGAACTTGAGAGCAATATACAGCATCTTTGAAAACCATACTTATCTTTTTCTTGTTCTTAGTATTGTTTTATTATTTACTTATGTTCTTAGCATCATTTATATAAGCCCGGTTTTGTAACGCCCGAAACTTCGGTAAAATAAAAAGAAAATAAAAGTATCAAGAAGAAAGCAAAAAGAAGCCAAAGATGAGGGGTGTTTTGTGTAAAAGTACACAAAAGTCAAAAGTTCACTTTATATGGGCATGGCTGCCCATATCACTCCTGCTGCTACTGTGTTCAACCGAATCAGAAGAAGAAGCTGAATTCAATTTCTCTCAGTTTCAAGGAGAAGAAGAGGCTGATTCTCGCTTGTGGTTAGTGTTCTTTGTATTTTATGGTTCGGTTTGTTGGGTTTTGACCATGAAACCGATTTATATGTGTTTATGTGTTTTGTTGTCTGTTTTTGCTTGTTTTAGGAGTTTGAACTCTTGTGCACACGAGTTTGGAGGATTTTTGCTTGTTTGCTGCACTAGGTGAGTTCTAGACCCCGGTTTTATGTATTTTAAACTTCTTTGGGGCTGAAAATGCATGTTTAAAAGGTTTTATAGCTGTATTATGCTTTATCGTATGTATATGGGTGATTGTGTTTGTGCTTTATGGTGGTTTATGTGATGTTGATGCTGGTGATGTTGAGTATAAGCTTTGAACAGATGGATAAACATGTTTGGTTAGGAATTGTTGGTGTTTTCATGGTTTTATGCCTGCTCTAGATGTTAAGCATGTTAGATCCATGATAAGGATGTGTTTGATCAAGGATTGGGGACTGAATAATTGCATAAGTGCATTTGCAAGTCGGTTAGTTCATCCGCATTTAAGTACTTGCTCATGCGCATTTGTTTGTTCATCCGCATTTGTAGTTGCTTATGCGGCCAAGTGTTCTTCCGCATTTCTTTTGTTCATGCGCATTTGCTACAGTGTTCATGCGCATTTGTTTCAGTCATTCGCATTTGTTCTACCAGCATTTAGTTGGACACTTGGAATAATCTGAAGACTTTCATCCGCATTAGTATTGTTCATCCGTATTAGTATTGTTCATCCGTATTAGTATTGTTCATCCACATAGTATTGTTCATCCGCATTAGTACTGTTCATCCGCATTTGTCTAAGGACTTAGGATTTTTCCGAAGCTTGGGAAGTAGAATGTAGAGGGTAAGTTCTGGAATGTTTTGCTGGTTCATGTTTGTTGTGGTGTTGCATGTTGTGGGCTGTTGTTGATGCTTTATACTATGTATAATATGACTTTGCGTGGTGTGTTTATATTCGTATGCGTAAAGTATTATCGTAAAGAAAGTGAAAGATTAATGTTAATAAAGAAGTGAAACATAAGAAAAGTATGAAAAGTCTTGCAAGCAAAGTTTGAGGTGAGTGACTGTGTTGTCACAACAGACTTGTATGCCAAAGTTGAGGTGAGTGACAGTGTCATCACAACAGACTCGTAAGCCAATGTTGAGGTGAGTGACTGTGTGTCACAATAGACTCGTAAGGGGTTTAATCCATGAGATTGACTCGAAACATGTCGTGATGCTCACTCCGGTTCTGTGACGGTCTCCGGACATGAGGCGGGAGTGTGCAAAAAAGACGGGGTCCTTATCGCGTACCCCGGTACTGTTGGTCTTCGGACATGAGTCTGGTATTGCATGAGACAGGATCCAGATTATAGTGAAAGATAATGAATGGATTCATGAGCTAATAAAAGATAATTAATTCTATACCTTGATGTATGTATGATGAATGCTCACGTGTGAAAGTAAAGGAAGTATTTTATTGAAAAGGATATTTTCATATATAAATCCTACAAGGTATTTTAAACGTTTTAAAACTAGAACTCACCCTGTAACGCTGACTTTTATGCATTTTCAGTTGGCAGGTAATTGTTGCTGAGGATGGCATGCGGGGGAAGCTACTCGGCAGGGCAAGATTGGCATCCATTCATCTTTAATGATATTGTTGTTTTGTAATGCAATCAAATAGGGTCTTTTGTAATTCAAGAAAACAATGATGTATTGCTTAACAACGTTAATTATTAATAGAATGAATGGTTTTTATTAACTTAATTCCGCTGCAATATTTTATGAAATACGTGATGTTTAATGTTTTATGCTATGATTGACCAACTGTGAGGTCTCCGGGAACGGGGCCTTACAAGTTGGTATCAGAGCCAAAGTTTAAGAGAAATAGGTAAATATTTTCAAAACCTAAACTTAAACTGAGAATGGGACGAAAGGAGGGATGCCAGCCCGAGTAGCTACGTGCCATCAGGTAATTCTTTTCTTAATGTTAACCGGTATTATGTGCGTGTGCTATTTGATTTATGTGCTTTTAGTAGATTTGAATACTGATGTAGTCAGGATAGGAAATGCTTGGGGGATGAAGAGTAAAGTAAGTGGCCAATCACAACTGGCCACTGTAATTAGGGACTTACTATACTTGACATAAACTGAGCTATTACCTTGAATGACCGTGTTGGTGTTTGAATCTTATAGTGTTAGAGGATGGCTGGAGGTAGATCATCTAAGGCTTCTAGAGGTGGAACACGGGGTGGTAGTGCTGGTAGGCCACGAGCTGTAAAGAACAAGACAAGAACTGCAGAGACGGCTCCTGGTGAGCCTGGGATTCATCACCCGGAGGGCAGAGATGAGAGTACCAATCTGAGGGCCTCAGTGAAAGAGGCAGTGGTGGAGGAGGTTCACCAAGTCATGCAGACTATCCTACCGTCTGTCGTGACTGAGGTGATCCGGGCTGTATGGAAGGATAAGAGGAAAGAAAAGGAGGAAGAGAGAAGGGCTGCTGCTGGGAGAAGGGAGAATGAGGGAGATCATGATGATAAGGAGGAGATGAATGTTGAAAGGGGAGCCTCCAGTGATGAAGAAGACGTAGAGGTGCGGGAAACCGTGAGGGGATGCAGCTACGGGGCATTCCAATGGTGTAAACCCCCTACTTTTGATGGCAACGGTAACGCTGCTACTGCCCACCGCTAGGTTAGAGAGATGGAGGCAGCGTTGGATATTAGTGAGTGCAGGGAGGGTCAGAAGGTGAAATCCGCCACTCACTCATTTGTTGACTCGGCTCTGTGTTGGTGGGACAATATTGTCCAAGCCGAGGGCAGCAGGGCCATCGGGAGGATGAGATGGGGAGATTTGAAGAAGTTGGTTGTTTAGGAATTCTGTCTATATAGGCGAGGCTGGTGCCGGATCAGGTGACGCCGGTGTCGAGGAAGATTAAGAGGTATGTGCAGGGATTGCCGGCTGATATCCGTAGGAACTTGATTGTTTCCCGACCAAGCACTTTTAGGTCGGCAGTGGATCTGGCTGGGAGGCTTTACGATGAGAGAGTGTCGGTGGTTGAAGTGAAGAAGACAGGTGGTGGTGACAAGAACTGGAGTGGGAAGAGGTTTAGGCGTGGTGGTTTCACCCCAAACAACAAGATGATAAAATGGATGACCGAAGAGTGGGGTCATCAAGCTTGGGGGTGAAGAGTTGTGGCAAATGTGGGAAGGAGCACAATGGTGAGTGAAAATAGGGATCGAATGAATGCTTCAGATGCGGGAAGTCTGGTCATATAGCGAGGGATTATAAGGTGGCGAAGTGCTATAACTGTGGCGGGACTGGCCACAGGAGCCATGAGTGCAAGAGGCTAAGAGCTGAGAGCTCCGGGGCCAAGAAGGGGACTGAAGAAGGTGGACAGAGGGCAAGTGCTAGAGTCTTCACAATGACCCTGGAGGAGGCCAGGGTGGATCCCGATGTCGTGTCGGGTATGTTTCTAGTAAACTAAACTTATGCCACTGTATTGTTTGATTCTGGTGCTAGTAGGAGTTTTATTTCTGCTGCTTTCTGTGCTAAGCTGCCTGTTAGTAGTAGAAGAATTGATGAGTCATTTGATGTAGAAACTGCTATTGGTAAGTCTACCAGAATTTCTGATGTGATTGAGGATTGTGGCATAGAGTTAGAAGGCCATAGGTTCTCTGCTAAACTATTTGTGATGCCCCTAGGTGGATTTGATGTATTTCTGGGGATGGATTGGTTGGCAGCCTTTGAGGAGAACATCGTGTGTTGCAAAAAGATGATTCGACTAACAGCGCCCAATGGAAGTTCTGTAACGGTTTACGGTGATCGAGTTACTACAGTTTCGAAGGTGATTTTGATGGTGGGGGCTGAGAATTGCATGAAACGCGGATGTAGTGCCTACCTGGCTTATGTGAAGGATGTGGACGCATCAGTACCACAATTGTCCGACATGCCAGTTGTGTGTGATTTTCCAGACATGTTCCCAAAAGATTTACCAAGCGTGCCACCGGACCGTGAGATCGAGTTTCAGATCGATTTGATACCCGATGCTCAACCCGTTGCCAAGGCACCGTATCGATTAGCTCCAACTGAGATGAAGGAGCTGATGGTTCAACTATAGGAGTTATTGGACAAGGGCTTCATTCGACCGAGTATCTCTCCTTGGGGTGCTCCGGTTTTGTTTGTTAAGAAGAAAGACGGTAGTATGAGGATGTGCATAGACTACCAGGAGCTAAACAAGTTAACAGTGAAGAATCGATATCCCTTACCGAGAATAGATGACTTGTTCGACCAACTCCAAGGTGCCAGCTAGTTCTCACGAATAGATCTTCGATCTGGTTACCATCAGTTGAAGGTTAAGGAGCAAGACATTTCTAAGACAGCTTTTCGTACGCGTTATAGACACTACGAGTTCCTCGTTATGTCTTTCGGTCTGACTAACACGCCAGCTGCCTTTATGGATTTGACGAATCGAGTGTGTCGGCTGATGTTAGATAAATCCGTGATTGTATTTATTGATGATATCCTGATTTATTCGAAGAGCGAAGAAGAACATGCCTGTCACATACGCGGGGTATTGGAGACACTTAGAAGGGAGAAGCTTTATGCTAAATTCTCTAAGTGTGCTTTCTGGTTATGTGAAGTTCAATTTTTGGGTCACGTGGTTAATGTTAAAGGGATCATGGTGGACCCGGCGAAGGTTGAGGCAGTAATGCAATGGAAGTCTCCAAAGACGCCATCCTAGATTCGCAGTTACTTGGGTTTGGCGGGCTACTACCGAAGGTTTATTCAAGACTTTTCCAAGATAGCCTCACCTTTGACTAAATTGACTCGTAAGGAGGTGAAGTTTGTGTGGGGACGAGAACAGGAGGATGCTTTTGAGGAGTTAAAGGCAAGATTTACTCAAGCTCCTATTTTGACATTACCCAAAGGGAGTGAAGACTTAGTGGTGTATTCGGATGCCTCCTATTCGGGACTGGGTTGTGTGTTAATGCAACATGGGAGAGTAATAGCCTACGCGTCCTGACAGTTGAAAACCCACGAGGTCAATTATCCCACGCATGAGTTGGAGCTCGCAGCTGTGTTCTTTGCATTAAAGATTTGGCGGCATTACCTGTACGAGGTGAAATGCACAATCTTCACGGACCATAAGAGCCTAAAGTATTTCTTTAAGCAGAAAGATCTCAACATGAGGCAGAGGAGGTGGTTAGAGCTGATTAAGGATTATGATTGTGAAATCCAATACCATCCGGGTAAAGCCAATGTAGTGGCTGATGCCCTCAGCCGAAAAGAGAGACCCGAGCCAATCCGGGTGAAGGCTTACCAATTGGTGATGACCGCTGTCGTGATGACACAGGTCAAAGAAATTCAGGATGAGGCATTGAAGGAAGATCGCCTTAACTCTGAAAGGATGAGAGGTCTAGTCACGAAGTTGGGAGAAAATACCCACGAAGTTAGAACCCGCTTCGTGCGGATGTGGATTCCCCGCTACGGTGATCTACGGGGACGAATTATGGACGAAGCTCATAAGACTCGATACTCCATTCATCCCAGTGCCACTAAGATGTATCAAGATATGAAGAAAGACTATTGGTGGCCGGGTATGAAGCGCGATGTAGTGGAGTATGTGAGTAAGTGCCTTACTTGCTTACAAGTGAAGGCAGAGCATCAAAAGCCATACGGGAAGATCCAACCGTTGGATATACCCGAGTGGAAGTGGGAGCACATCACCATGGATTTCTTCATGAAGTTACCATGTACGGCAAGGGGTATGATGCAATTTGGGTAATAGTTGATCGTTTGACAAAGAGTGCTCACTTCCTACCAATCCACGAGGCGTATTCATCGGAGAGGTTGGCGGATCTGTTCATCAAAGAGATTGTAGCTCGTCATGGTATGCCAGTGTCTATCGTGTCGGACCGTGACACTCGATTCACATCGAAGTTTTGGAAGAGATTCCACGATGCGATGGGGACGAGGCAACACATCAATACGGCTTACCATCCTCAAACAGATGGTCAGTCTGAGAGGACAATTCAATCGCTCGAGGACATGCTCCGAGCATGTGTGATTGACTTCGGAGGAAGTTGGGATGATCATCTACCATTGGCAGAGTTCTCATACAACAACAGCTATCATGCCAGCATTGGCATGCCACCTTATGAGATGCTATATGGTAGGAGATGTAGAACACCCGTGTGTTGGGGAGACATTGGGCAGAAAGAGTTGGGAAGCGTGGAGGTAATCGAGGCTACGAATAAGAAGCTAGAAAAGATCAAAGCATTTATGAAGGCAGCTAAGGATATACAGAAGTCGTATGCCGATAAGAGGCGTAGGGGAGGTGGCCTATCGACTAGAACTGCCTGATGAGCTAAGTGGAATTCACCCGATGTTCCATGTATCTCATCTGAGAAAATGCTTGGCCAATGAAGATATGATTGTGCCACTGGAGGATATCAAAGTGGATGAAAGGCTCAATTATGTGGAGCAACCAGTGGCCATCTGTAGGAACCTTTGAGGTTATGAGGCTGATGCAACCAAAGGATACCAAAACAACCAAGTCTTCCAACATGCACTAAGGAACAAAGAAGAACTTGCTTCGAAAGTTTTACACACTCAAGTAAAATGCTAAGTGTAAAATCTTCCGAAGCCAATGTTTAGAATAAACTACTGAGGAAACTTTACACTAAGTGTCAAGTCTTCCAAAGACAAAGAGTCAACTCTTCCGAAGGTTAAAGATGAAGTCTTCCGAAGCTCTGAAGACAAAGTCTTCCGAAGCTGAATAAAAATAAGACTGATTACTTTAGAAGAGAGAGAAAAAACACTTTTTCTGTCAACTTTATCATAATGCAACCTTCTGTCCGCTGCATGCTATGGTGGTTTACCAACTATCATAAGTTGGTGAAACTTCCATGCTTTATGATAAAGTAGATAAGGTCTTTGTCTGCAAGTTTCTGTATTTGTTTCTTTTTTGGCTTTTTGTAATAGGAAAGTCAGTGAGCTATGACCTATCATAGTCACTAGTCAAAAGGCAATCTGCCTTTTGACTTTAGGCTGATCTTGTTGTCTAGATAAGTCACATCCAATCGTCATTTTGCATATTGACGGTTGTAGGTTTAGTATAAAGAGTCAAAGGTTCTTGTATTTCAAATATCAGTGCAAACACCTGTGATAGAACCTAAGAAACAATATACTACTTCCTTGAAAATTATTTCTTGTGTTCTTGCTCTTACTTTACTTGTGTTGTGCATTGTATCATCTGTTTAAAAGTTCTAAGTTCCCCATTTGAATTGTTAAGTGATCCTAAAGATCCTCCTAAGTGTGTTAACTAAGTACAAAGTCCCTTTTTAACGGTCCTGCATTTGGTATCAGAGCATTCCAGGCTCTTGTTTGCAAGATCTCACCATCTTCAAAACCTCTTAGTAACACACATTACTTAACTCTTCAAATGGCAGCTATCTCCAAAGCTGATATGGAAACTGGAACAATGAAAAAGTCCCCACTGATCACTCCTGAGGATTTTGACACTTGGTGTCAAAGAATGGAAGGCTTTATCAAGACTCAAGATTCTAGGATGTGGGAGTCTGTTGTCCATGGACCTCATGTACCATGCACCACTTCAGCTACTACTGGTGGTGGCATGATACCAAAGGAGAAGGCTGACGTTTCTGATGAAGATTGGAAAAGAATTGATATTGATCAGAAAGCCATGACAGCCCTCCAAACTGCTCTTCCAAACTCTATCTACAGAGGTTTTCAAGAAGTGTAAGACCGCCAAACAGCTATGGGATGCACTGAAGCTTATGTATGAGGGTTCAAATGAAGCCAAGGAGAACAAGAAAGATCTCTTGAAGTAGTAGTTTGAAAACTTCACCTTCAAAACAGGTGAAACCATGACTCAACAATACTTCAGGTATGTTGAGATTGTGGATACTCTGGCTGATGTTGGGGTGACCATTGAGAACAGGGATATTGTAAGGAAGTTCATGTCCTCTCTTCCAAGACAATGGACACATTGTGTGGTCATTAAGAGGACTGAAAACCTCAAGACCCTCACTCTCACTGAGCTGTATGGGATACTCAGTGGATACCAGATGGAGATGAACATGCAAAATTCATCTGGTAACTCCAACACTCACCAGAGTTCAGCCCTTCATGTGGTTGAAAGGGATAGCAGAGAACCACAACATCATCTCATTGCTACCCTGAGACTTCACAAAAGGGTCCTTTCATCACCTTCCCGGAGACACCAAGAGAGAGCTACATCCATGGAAGTTCCTTCCAAGAGACAAACTCCTCTCAAGCATTTGTTTCCACTAATGAAAGTTCAGGCAACTTTCTCTTTACTCTTGAAGACCTGGACTGTATCCATCCAGATGATCTGGAATATATGGATATAGTCCAGCAGATTGCTCTTCTCACTCACAGAGCCCAGAAATTCTATAAGAGGACTGGGAGAAGGTATCCTAGCAATGCTACCAGTGGCAAGTTTGGGCTGGACAAGAGCAAAGTCAAGTGTTACAACTGTAACCAGATGGGACATTTTGCTAGAGAATGCAAGGCATCCAAATCAAATGGTGCCCAAGCCTCATCCAGGCCAAACTACACTAAAGGAGGGCACCAGAATGAGAAGCCACGACAGCAAGCTGCAGTTGTTGTTGAAGAAGGAGGCTTTGACTGGAGCTTTCAAGCTGAAGATGCATCTCCAAACCAAGCACTCATGGCTGACCATGATGAAGCCAAGGTACTTGAACATCTTTGCTCTCCTGATTGTATTGCTAAAGTAAACAGATACAGGTCCTACAACTTGGAATGAGATCTGACATTGAGTCCTTAAATATTTTAAAAGCTGATTTTAAAAGAGCTAAAAATGACTATAAACTTAAGATAGAAGATCTAGAAAAACAGTTTCAACTCTTAAACATGAGCAAACAAATTACAGGACTCAAATTAAGGATCTCATTACCAAGTTGACTGAATGCCAGGCTGAGCTTTGATCAGCAAAGCCAGAGCAGAAAAATGTGTTCTTGAAGAGGAAACCTTCAAGAACATGATATCCTCATCTGTGCATTGAAAAGTGTGTTATCAGAATAAGCAGGGACTGGGATCTAGTGAGATAGCTCCTTCACACTCTCTACTATCAGTTAGATTTCCAAGGTGTGGAACTGGTCAAGATGAGCTTCCATCCATAGACCCCAGTGATGCCAAGTTGACTGAATGGCAGGCTGAGCTTGAGTTCAGCAAAGCCAGAGCAGAAAAATGTGTTCTTGAAGAGGAAACCTTAAGAACATGATATCCTCATCTGTGCATGAAAAGTGTGTTATCAGAATAAGCAGGGACTGGGATCTAGTGAGATAGCTCCTCACACTCTCTACTATCAGTTAGATCCAAGTGTGGAACTGGTCAAGATGAGCTTCCATCCATAGACCCCAGTGATGAAGAGGATGAAGAGGAGAAGGTGAGGGATGACTCTGAGGTGAGTGAAGAGAGTAAATCCAAAAAGGGTCACCATGCTCCTAAGGAGGAAAAAGAAGCTGGTTTGAGCAAAACCAAAAGGAAGAACTTGATCAGAAGGGCAAAGAGAATATCAAGAAAATCTCAAGAGGTCAAGACCACCTTTGATCCCAAACAGAAACAAGTATTTGTCTCTGCAGGGTTCAAGGTGATAAAAGCTGAACATCCTGCCAAGAATTCTAGTACTAAGAGTTCTACTTCAGCTTCAACTCACTCCACCAACAACAAGAAGATTGATCAGCTGTGTTGCACTGCTACACAGCCTGAACCATCCATTTCTAAAAGCAAGCTTCACCCTAAGAAGCCTGCTGCATCATCTGAAAAGGTGAAAGAGGAAAAGGAAAGTGTTCAAGCGCAGTCTTCTTTGGAAAAGAAGGCTCTCAGAAGAAAAGATATAGATTGTGTTATGTGTAGTAGTACCTCACATCTGGCTAAGGATTGTCAATACAATCCAAAGGGTACTATCCACATGATCAAGAAGAAAACTTCTGAGAGGAAGAAGAAACAAATAGCTTTGAAAGGAAAATATGTTTCCTTCGGAAGCTCCAAAATGAAGAAAAAGGCAAATGAACCATTGTCTTCGGAAGGAAAATTGGTCTCGGAAGAAAGGAATGCTTCCGAAGTACTGAGGCCTGCTACAGTGAAAGCAAGATCTTCGAAGGATCAGTCTCCAAAGCTTCTGAAGCCACAAAAGCTTCCGAAGCATTGAAGGTCAAGCCCAATCTTTCAAAGGTGGTGTGGAAGATGAAGAAGACCATGTGGCTAAAAGTTCATCATCAGAAACAGCAAATGATCCCCAAAGCCTGAGCATAGGATCTATTACTGTTTCATTGCCTTTAACTCATTCTAATAAGCCCAAGACCAATGAGGCTTGGGTTTCCAAATGTAACTAAATCATCTCTTTTTGTGCAGGGACAGCTAAAGACCAACAAAATATCTGGATTGTTGATAGTGGCTGCTCCAGGCACATGACTGGCAATGAGTCCTTGCTTCAAAACTTTGAAAGGATTGATGGAGGACCAGTTGCTTTTGGGGGAGATGCAGGAGGGTACATTACTGGCAGGGGCAAGGTTACAAATGGTAAGCTCAGCATTGAGAAGGTAAACTTTGTCAAAGAGCTTGGATACAATCTTCTGAGTGTGTCCCAATTTTGTGACCAAAAACATCATATGCTCTTTACTGAGCATGAGTGCATTGTTCTCAAGCCTAGGGTTGACATTCCTCCTGAGCATATTTTGCTTAGAGCCCCCAGGAGAGGAAACATGTACAAGATGGACTTGCAGGAAGCATCTCCATCTGGAGAGGTTTCTTGCTTTCTATCTAAAGCAAATAGTGATGAGTCTTTTCTTTGGCATAAGAGAATGTGCCATGTAAACTTTAAAAACATGAATAAACTGATTAAGAATGATTTGGTAACTGAATACCAAAGAAAGAGTTTATAAGTGATGACCACTGTGTTGCATGCCTGAAAGGGAAGCAACACAAAGTGTCTCACAAGCCAAAGGAAATGAACTCTATCACTACTCCCCTACACTTGTTACATATGGATCTGTTTGGCCCCACCAGTGTAATGAGTCTAGGAAGGACCTCATACTGTTTAGTGATCACAGATGATTTCACAAGATTCACTTGGGTGTTTTTCCTTAGAACTAAGGATGAAACCTCTGAAATCTTGAAGAATTTCATTTTGAAAATTGAGAATCAATCTGATCACAAGGTCAAAATCATAAGATGTGATCAGGGAACCAAATTTAAAAACCAAATCCTTGATACATTTTGTGATGAGAAGGGTATTTTAAGATAATATAGTGCTCCCAGGACTCCTCAGCAAAATGTGTTGCTGAGAGGAGAAACAGGACACTTACTGAAGCTGCAAGAACTATGTTGTCTGACTCTAAGCTGCCCATCACCTTCTGGGTAGAGGCTGTCAACACAGCCTGCTATGTGTAGACCAGAGTTTTAGTAGTTAAGACACATGGTAAGACTGCTTATGAACTGTGGCACAAAAGGAGACCATTTATTGGTTTTCTCAGAACATTTGGATGTCCTTGTACCATCTTGAATACCAAAGATCAAATAGCTAAGTTTGCTGAGAAATCAGATGATGGACATTTTGTTGGATACTCTTCTCAAGCCAAGGCTTATAGAGTATACAATCTCAGAACTAGAATCATTGAGGAGTCAGCCAATGTGACTTTCAATGAACACACACCCTGTGTGAAAGGTTCTGGTCCGGATTGGCTATTTGATCTTGATTTAGTTACCAACTGTTTTAACAAATCTTGTGAGAATGTTTCAGGATCTATGGATAACAGGTCAACAGAGGATCCTGACCCAAGATTTGAGCTGAGAAGACCAAACAAGAAGACTACTTCAGCTCCAATGGTGACTAACCCTGTCATTGAGGCTCCAATCAGCACAAGCATGACAAATACTGCTGATTCAACTGAATTACCCTCAAAGTCCAGTTCAGAGGCTCAGAATTCAGGTGAAGGAACCTCCAATGCAGGAGGAATGGGTGGTGGTGACAGTGATCAAAATTTCTTGATGCTGATAACCACTCCATTGAAGACAACATCAATGATGTCACACACTCATTGGATCAAGTTTCTCTTGATAAGTGTGCTGATGTGGTGGGGGACTCTTCTTTGCCAGATCAAAATTTCTCTAATCTTGATCTGTCCAACCAACTTGCTGTGATTCCTCAACTCAGGATCCACAAGTCACATCCCACCACAAACATCATTGGAAATGTTGACTCAGGGGTGAGAACAAGAGGACAAACTCATGATAGCCATGTTTGTCTACATTCTTGTTTCTTATCCCAAATTGAGCCTAAGAAAGTTGATGAGGCTCTAAAGGATGGAAGCTGGATTGAAGCAATGCAAGAAGAGTTGCTTCAAATCAAAAGACAGAAGGTGTGGAACTTGTGCCCTCTTCCTCAAGGGAAGACTGTCATAGGTACCAAGTGAGTATTTAGGAACAAGAAGGATGATAGAGGGATCATCATCAAAAACAAGGCTAGACTGGTTGTCCAAGGATACACACAAGAAGAAGGAATTGATTATACTGATGTCTTTGCTCTTATAGCAAGACTTGAAGTGTAAGGATATTCCTGGCTTATGCTGCATCCAAGGATTTCAAGGTCTACCAGCTTGATATGAAGTGTGCCTTTCTTTATGGGGTGATTGATGAAGAAGTTTATATTAAACAACCACCTAGGTTTACAGACCCAGATCATTCTGATTATGTCTGCAAGCTTGATAAAGCCCTTTATGGACTACATCAAGCTCCAAGAAAGTGGTATGAGACACTATCAACATACCTCTATAATCATGGATACAAAAGAGGTACTATTGATGGGACTCTCTTCATCAAAGATACAGGGAATGACATATTGCTAGTTCAGATATATGTAGATGACATCATCTTTGGTTCAACTAATCCAAAGCTCAGTAATGACTTTGAGATGCTGATGAAGAATAGATTTGAAATGAGTGGCATGGGGGAACTCAATTTCTTTCTAGGAATTCAAGTGAAGCAGGTTGAAGATGGCATCTTCATCAGTCAGTCAAAGTATGTACAGAACATGCTTACAAGGTTCAAGATGACTGATTGTAAAGTTGCTAAGACACCCATAGCCAGAAACCATTCCCTTGGTCTTGACCTTGAGGGGGAGTGTGTTGATGAACATATCTACAGGGCTATGATTTGGTCACTTATGTATCTTACTGCTAGCAGGCCTGATATTATGTTTGCCATATGCATATGTGCAAGATATCAAGCAAACCCCAATATGTCACACCTAATCACTGTCTTAGATATCTCAAAGGTGCTCCAAATCTAGGCCTTTGGTATCCAAAGAATTAAGACTTTAATCTGTATGCTTATACAGATAGTGACTATGGTGGCTGCAACATGACTGCAAAGTCCACATCTGGGGGTGTCAGTTCCTTGGTGGAAGGATAGTCTCTTGGCAATGCAAGAAGCAATCCTGTGTGTCTGCATCAACTGCTAAAGCTAAATACATTGCTGCTGCCAGCTGCTGTGCTCAAGTGCTTTGGATTCAAAATCAGATGCTCTACTATGGATTCAATTTCAAAGAGACTCCCATCAATATAGACAACAACAGTGCCATCTCTATAACTGAGAATCCTGGGCAGCACTCAAGGACCAAACACATCAATATCAGGTATCATCTGATTAGGGATAATTTTGAAAAGGGCTTGATAAAACTAATCAAGATTAACACAAATGAACAATATGCTGATCTGTTCATAAAAGCTTTTGATGAGCAGAGATTTAAGTACCTTGTATCAGCCATTGGGATGATTAACCTTGATTAGGTTTTTCTAAATAACTTCATTAATCTTACTACCTAAAATTGTGTGTCCTAGGTTGTCTATTAGATCACTTCTTAAGCCCAGTTCTCTTTGGAGGAAAACAAATTTTCAAAATGATATTTTTAGAGTTATGAAAATTTACCTTCGAAAGAAATAAAATTGCCCTTGGAAGAAATTTACAGCTTATCTGCCAATTATCTTCAGAAGAAATTCATGAAGCATCTTCTGAAGCTTAAGTTGAATATAAGCTCCTAAATACATTTTAGAATAAATCTCTTCCGAAGGAAATTAAGTCTCGGAAGACCTGTTTATCTCTTCCGAAGCCAAAACTTTCAAAACTCTTTGAAATATCTTCCGAAGCAAAATTGCCTTCGGAAGCTTTTTCTGAAAAGCTTCCGAAGCTAAAATAACCTTCGGAAGTTTTGCAACTTCCAAGAAAACTACCTTTTTGGGCTCTTTTTTTCTGAAGTAGGACCCACTTACGGATTTTAAAGTTTATCTTTTGCTTTAACTTTGTTTCAAATCCTGTGTATATCTCCCCAAACGGTCCTATCTTCATCTCTCTACTCTCATTTTTCCTTAACCTAAAATTACCCCAAATTCATCTTCTTCTACCTTCCTTCTCTGCAAAGCTTCTGCAAATGGCAAATCTTGATCGCCGAAACGACCCAGATTTCACCATGCATCTACACAGGCAACACAACCAGTTGCTCTGTTAAACTCTGAGAAGGATCCAAGCTTCTCAGATGTTTGTAGGTATCTTTCTTCGTCTCATTATCTCACCTCCCTTACGATTGATCCTCCCCTCTATGAGGATCAGTTGTTTGAGTTCTGGCGGACCTGTCAAGAGGTCACTTTGGACGGGGAGAAGGCACTGTCTGCCACAGTGCAAGGGAGGACACTGTTCATCACTCCAGCCATCATCAACACCCATCTTCAGCTGGATGATGAAGAAGGTGAAATGTCCTTCCCAAAAGCTGTTGTCAACCATTCCTTTGAGCAGATGGGATATGAAGGTGACTTCACAGTCAAGACCTTCAGGAAGGGGAAGGTCTCATACCAGTGGAAGTACCTCCTCCATGTTGTCATCCACAGCTTGTCTAACAAACATGGAGGATGGGACCAGATTCCAGAAGACCTCTCCTTCATTGTCCATGGGATGGTTCAAGGGGTCAAATTCAGGTATTCTCAGTTTGTTTTCACAAATTTACTTGCAAATTTGGACTCCCTAGAATATTACATGTTTCCCCGGTATGTTCAACACATTCTCAACTGTGAAATGGGACCACAGTTGAGGGGAACAGGTAATGTTCTTAAACTTGCACATATGAGACCCGGCATTTTCAAAATATTGAAAAAGCCAACTGTTGGGTTCTCAGGGGTAGAACACCCTTGTCCCAAAAATGTTTGAGCTCATTGCTCAGGGTGACATCCTAGCAGCACCAGCTAGTGATGAACCAACACCCTCTACCTCTCAACCACCATCAAGGCCTACCATTACCCTCACTTACCAAAGAAAATCCAAACGAACCCCTGCACCTGCTATTGAGCATATGCAGGCCCCCATATCACAACCCACACAGGAGGAAGTGGACACTAGAGCTCCCACTTCCCCTGAGGAGCAAACCACTCCCATTCTGACACAATCAGTGCTGAGGTTCCTCATGCTCAGTGATGAGCTCACACCTCCTCAAATAGCCTTAAGCCATCACTCTGAGTCTCAACACTCTGGTGATCAACCTTCAGGGGAAAGCTACCATCCCCAGCCTCTTGATCTTAATCAACCCATGCCCAGCCTTGACTTTTACTCTGATGAAGATTTGGGTTTCAGTGAGTACCATGAATCTCTCCTCTCCACCCACACTCAAGGTGAGATGAGTACTCCTGCCTCACCCACTTCTAGCCCACATCAGACACCACAAACTGAGGTGGATCTCCTTCAGATTGTCCAGGAGATCCATGTGGCAGAGGCTTTCACTGTTGGTAGTGATTACATCTCTAAGACCTCAACCACGGCAACCCAGCCTCTTGAAATAGAGCAGGGGAAATCCAGCAGCCAAGAAACCTATGCTGGTGATGAGGGAGAAGACTCAGGTCCAATCCTCTCATCCCCTATGATTCTTCATCTGAAGATGAGGGGAGTCTGCAACAAAAGGTGCACAAACTTTCAAACATGTGCACCTACTTTGTGTCCAAGATAGCTCACCTGGAATCTCAGGTGACTATCTTGCAGAAAAGGGTCAATGACCAGCAACTTGAGATCACCGATCTCAAGGGTAAGCTAGCTGAGAGACCAATGAGATCAACTCATCAGGTCCACAAGAACCTGTGGATGTCATGGATCAATCTCCCAGCTCACCTATGCAAGAGGTGATGCTACCAAAAAGGGGGAGAAAATCCTAACAATCACAAACCTGGGAGTTCCTCTCAGAGTATCGACATAGAGGACTCACCATCCTCTCTTGCAGTTGTCCATACTCAGCAACCTCCTCTAGACAGTGATCTACATTTCTTAATACAACAACTATTTGAGGAGGGAATACCAAGAGCAATGTCTGCCCCTTTTGAGAACCCAATCTGGGGTTGGGGGTATGACAGTGAAAGGAAAGCTCTTGTACTCTCTAGAGCTCAGGTTCAACGAGAAATTTTAAACATTTCAAACTTGAGTTTCTATGAGGGTATAAATCTGGTAGATCTGGCACTTGTCAACCCAAGCAACAATAGACAAGCTGCCAGACTAGACAGTAGAATTCAAGAGTGGGTGCTGGAAGAATTCAAAAGGAGATCAGAACTATATATACAGAGGCTCACAGTTGAAGCCTTTGGTCAACTGGATGTTGAGGTGGACCCTAAGATTAGCTTCAAAGGGAAAGGCTTGACTGAAGGCCCAGAGGCTGAGACTGTGAACCCTAAGACAATATCTCCTCTAGCACCCCATACCCTCAGTGAGGTACCAGCTGGTGATGGTGCATCACAACCTCTCTCTGGCCAGAGCTTGACTGCTGAATCTAGCAATGAAGGCCAAAGCTCTCCTCAGGCTGAGTCTTCAAGTTCAGTACTTGACAAAGGCAAAAGAAAACTAACTGCTGAGGAGATTGAAGAAGAGAAAAGAGAGAGGAAGAGGAAGCTGAGGGGAGAGAGTTCAAGTGGTTCCCCAGGATTCATGCAAGCTACAATTCTGATTGCCCATGTTCCAAACACTCAAGAAGATGAGTTAAGGGCAGCCAGACTTAATTATCTGGGGACCAGGAACTACAACATAGATGACCTCATCTCTCTCCCCTTAGAGGAATTAAATGAACTGGCTGACACTAAGTTGTCAAGAGAGAGGAAGGAAGCTGAGGATGCAGCCTTGACCCTCAAGCATAAAGAGGAAATGAGAAGAAAAAGAATATACAAGAATATTCTTGTCCTCTCCCCAGTTCAAGAAAGCCCTGAGTCAGAGGCTGTGGCTGCTGATCAACCTCAGGTAGTTAATGAAGAAGAAAAGATAAAGATGATCAACTACCTGAGAGCCACAGGCCTCTACCAGCCACATGCACTTCTTCCCTTGCCATATGATTACATACTATTTGAATACAACAAGCAGCTGGAAGAGCAAGCCAAAAGAAATAGGCAAGCTGCTTGAAAAAGGGAAAAGGAAGAAGCTGCCAAGTCAAGAGCCATCATCAAGAAAAGCTAGAAAAAGTCTGCAGATAGGCAGAAGATGATGAGCTTCTTGAAGCTATATGGGTTCTTCGGAAGGAGGCTTGGTCCCATGTCTCTGTCCATAATGGATGAGCACATAAGGGTGATCAAGCAGAAGATTAAAAGGGGAGAGCTTGTGGATCTCCACTCACCATCAGAACAAGCTCAACCTGAAGTTAAGGTAAAGGTTGAACCTACAAAGACAACACAACCTGCACCTGAAGCTACACAACAGCCAACTTTATCTTCTGATCCACAACAAGGTTCTCCTCCCTCTCCTTCTGAACCTGGGAGAGAGGAGATCCCAACTGAGAGGGAATCCACTGAAGAACCTGGTACTGAAGACCAACCCTCTCAGTTAAAATCATTTGGGAGGAAAAAGAGGATGGCCAAAAGAAGATCCTCTAAGAAGAAGAAAAGAAGAAAGGCATCCACCTCCCAAACTCAGGATGAGTCAGAACATCCTGAGGAAGTGCATGAAGAGGGCTCTCAACCAACTCCTATCATAGTAGAGCCTCTCTCTGTTGAAAGACCAATTCTATAATGGACATTTGCTGAAGATCCTGATAGATGGTATGTCACTAGAGATCAGGGAGAACAACATGTCTACTTCACTAGTAACATGCTTGAACTCCCTATGCATGATCTCTATGACATGAGAAGGTACTTCATGGGTTTGAAGAATCTTGATCTGCTAATGAAGAAAGGAATTCTAAAGATTCTCATGTGGACTATCCCAGTCTGAAGACCTCTCTGTTTTGGTAGCATCAGCCTAGGGGGAGTTTGTAGGAACCTCTGAGGTTATAAGGCTAATGCAACCAAAGAATACCAAAACAACCAAGTCTTCCAACATGCACTAAGGAACAAAGAAGAACTAGCTTCGGAAGTTTTACACACTCAAGTAAAATGCTAAGTGTAAAATCTTCCGAAGCCAATGTTCAGAAGAAACTACTGAGGAAACTTTACACTAAGTGTCAAGTATTCCAAAGCCAAAGACTCAACTCTTCCGAATGTTAAAGATGAAGTCTTCCGAAGCTCTCAAGACAAAGTCTTCCGAAGCTGAATAAAGATAAGACTGATTACTTTAGAAGAGAGAGAAAAGACACTTTTTCCGTCAACTTTATCATAAAGCAACCTCCTGTCCGCTGCATGCTCTGGTGGTTCACCAACTATCATAAGTTGGTGAAACTTCCATGCTTTATGATAAAGTAGATAAGGTCTTTGTCTGCAAGTTTTTGTATTTGTTTCTTTTTTGGCTTTTTGTAATAGGAAAGTCAGTGAGCTATGGCCTGTCATAGTCACTAGTCAAAAGGCAATCTGCCTTTTGACTTTAGGCTGATCTTGTTGTCTAGATTAGTCACATCCAACTGTCTTTTTGCATATTGACGGTTGTAGGTTTAGTATAAAGAGTCAAAGGTTCTTGTATTTCAAATATCAGTGCAAACACCTGTAATAGAACCTAAGAAGCAATATATTATTTCCTTGAAAATTATTTCATGTGTTCTTTCTCTTACTTTACTTGTGTTATGCATTGTATCATCTGTTTAAAAGTTCTAAGTTCCCCATTTGAATTGTTAAGTGATCCTAAAGATCCTCCTAAGTGTGTTAACTAAGTGCAAAGTCCCTTTTTAACGGTCCTGCACCATCATAGACAGGATGGAGAAGAGATTGAGAAATAAAGTGGATCCACTCGTACGTGTGCAGTGGAAACACCGGAAGGGTTCGAGTCTACGTGGAAGACGGAGGATGAAATGAGACAGCATTACCCATAGTTATTCGAAGAGTGACAGGTTTCGGGGACGAAACCTCTTTAAGGGGGGTAGACTTGTAACGCCCGAAACTTCGGTCAAATAAAAAGAAAATAAAAGTATCAAGAAGAAAACAAAAAGAAGCCAAAGATGAGGGGTGTTTTGTGTAAAAGTACACAAAAGGCTGCCCATATCACTCCTACTGCTACTGTGTTCAACCGAATCAGAAGAAGAAGAAGCTGAATTAGATTTCTCTTGGTTTCAAGGAGAAGAAGAGGCTGATTCTCGCTTGTGGTTAGTTTTCTTTGTATTTTATGGTTCGGTTTGTTGGGTTTTGACCATGAAACCGATTTATAAGTGTTTATGTGTTTTGTTGTCTGTTTCTGCTTGTTTTAGGCGTTTGAACTCTTGTGCACACGAGTTTGGAAGAGTTTTGCTTGTTTGCTGCACTAGGTGAGTTCTAGACCCTGGTTTTATGTGTTTTAAACTTCTTTGGGGCTAAAAATGCATGTTTAAAAGCTTTTACAGCTGTTTTATATTTTACCGTATGTATATGGGTGATTGTGTTTGTGCTATATGGTGGTTTATGTGATGTTGATGCTAGTGATGTTGAGTATAAGCTTCGAACAGATGGATAAGCATGTTTGGTTAGGAATTGTTGGTGTTTCGTGGTTTTATGCCTGCTCTAGATGTTAAGCATGTTAGATCCATGATAAGGATGTGTTTGATTGAGGATTGAGGACTGAATAATTGCATAAGTGCTTTTGCAGGACGGTTAGTTCATCTGCATTTAAGTACTTGCTCATGCGCATTTGTTTGTTCATCCGTATTTGTTGTTGCTTACGCGCCCAAGTGTTCTTCCGCATTTCTTTTGTTCATGCGCATTTGCTACAGTGTTCATGCGCATTTGTTTCAGTCATTCGCATTTGTTCTACCATCATTTAGTTGGACACTTGGAATAATCTGAAGACTTCCATCCGCATTAGTATTGTTCATCCGCATTAGTATTGTTCATCCGCATTAGTATTGTTCATCCGCATTAGTACTATTCATCCGCATTTGTCTAAGGACTTAGGATTTTTCCAAAGCTTGGGAATTAGAATGTAGCGGCTAAGTTCTGGAATGTTTTGCTAGTTCATGTCTGTTGTGGTGTTGCATGTTGTGGGCTGTTGTTGATACTTTATACTATGTATAATGTGACATTGCGTGGTGTGTTTATATTCATATGTGTAAAGTATTATCGTAAAGAAAGTGAAAGATTAAGGTTAATAAAGAAGTGAAACATAAGAAAAGTATGAGAAGTCTTGCAAGCAAAGGTTGAGGTTAGTGACTGTGTTGTCACAACAGACTCGTAAGCTAAGGTTGAGGTGAGTGACTGTGTGTCACAACAGACTCGTAAGGGGTTTAATCCATGAGATTGACCCGAAACATGTCGTGATGTTCACTCCGGTTCTGTGACGGTCTTCGGACATGAGGCAGGGGTGTTGCAAAAAGAGACAGGGTCCTTGTCGCGTACCCCGGTACTGTCGGTCTTCGGACATGAGTCGGGTATTGTATGAGACAGGATCCAGATTATAGTGAAAGATAATGAATGAATTCATGAGCTAATGAAAGATAATTAATTCTATACCTTGATGTATGTATGATGAATGCTCACGCGTGAAAGTAAATGAAGTATTTTATTAAAAAGGATATTTTCATATATAAATCCTACAAGGTATTTTAAACATTTTAAAACTAGAACTCACTCAGAAACGCTGACTTTTATGCATATTCAGTTGGCAGGTAATTGTTGTTGAGGATGGCACGCGGGGGAAGTTACTCGGCATGGCAAGATTGGCATCCATTCATCTTTAATGATATTGTTGTTTTGTAATGCAACGAAACAGGGTCTTTTGTAATTCAAGAAAACAATGATGTATTGCTTAACAACGTTAATTATTAATAGAATGAATGGTTTTTATTAACTTAATTCCGCTGCAATATTGTATGAAATGTGTGATGTTTAATGTTTTATGCTATGATTGACCAACTGTGAGGTCTCCAGGAACGGGGCCTTACAGGTTTCCTATTTGATCTGTTAAGTATTTTAACACTCTCCTCATTGTGAGACTGATTATATTGACCATTACTTAACCGGTCCTGCAACCTTCATCTGCATAATCTCTATAACATGAGAAGATACTTTGAGTGTTTGAGGAATCTTGACCAACTAATGATGAATGGAATGGTATTGATTCTGATGAGTACTGTCAATAGATAAAGATCAAGACTCAAAGTTATCCTCCAATTTTGGTAGCATTAGCCTAGGGGAAGTTTGTAAGAGTTATACTTAGAGGCTGATGCAACCAAAGAGCTCTCATCATGCACATCTGAAGTATAAGGAAAGTTACTTCGGAAGATTCGATACAACTTAATGAAATTCAATAAGTATCAAATCTTCTGAAGCCAAAAGACCATTTCTTTCGTTGCCAAAGATGAAGTCTTCCGAAGCTTCACCGAAGCCAAGAGACTGATTTCTTTCAAAGACAAGGAAGACATGCTTTCTCTGACATGCTTTTAACGAAATCTAAACCACTTTTCGCTTAAGTTGGTGATAAGTCCATACTTTTGTCAACTGTAGATTAACGTCTTAGAGTCTGTAACTTTCCACTTTTTACTTTTATCCTTTTTGTAATAGATAAGGATGTGAGCTACGGCATATCATAGTCACTAGTCAAAAGGCAATCTGCATTTTGACTTTACATTGATCTTGTTGTCTAGATTAGTGTTCCAACTAGCCTTCAAAGTATAACCAGTTGTAGGATGTAGTATAAAGTATCTCAGGTACCAGTCCTTAGGAATAAGCTTTGTAACATTTGTAAAACACTTGAGAGCAATATACATCATTCTTGAAAACCAACTACTTGTGTTCTTAGTGTGTTCTTACTTGTGTTCATTGTTTTAATTTAGTTGGTTTCCTATTTGATCTGTTAAGTATTCTAAATCTCTCCAACCATGTAAAGTTGTTGCATTGATCCCCTTCACCAGTCCTGCCCAACATACTATACTCCTTACACTGTGCTAATAAGCGACCCTGTAGTTAGAAACTCCTACCTATATCAAATACAATCATCCATTATGCTTTTTGTTGCACCTTCTGAGGCAACCATGGTTAAAAGTGTAGAATACTTGAAATCATACTTGGATAATCTAAGAGTCGTGAAGATCACTTTTAGATAGAAATTATTCGGTGGTTCACCCGAATAAATCAATCAGACGAGAACAAGAATTAGTATGATTTTTGTGTGATATTCATGAACCAGAAGAAAGAACAGAATGACCAATCTCTTTTGAAATCAATATTTGCAGGGAAGGGGAGAAAACTGCCAGTGGCAGTTTTCATATCAAAATATTACACTTTTTTCCCTTAAGTTTCACATGTGAAATTTTCGTAACTGTCGCCCCTTGGACCCCGCTCCCAGGGGCGCTGCCCTCGAAACCCCACCAAGGGGGCGTTGCCCCCTTGGAACCCCCATTGCTTAGGGGCTTTACCCCTAATAAGGTTTTTAATTTCAAAGATTACAATAAACTCAAACAAGTGTGCACTCCCACACCTCCTGACTTGTTTGATGGATGTTATGATTAAATTGATCGTTAGTCAATCCAATTACACTAAAATATCTAAACAAAAGCACTATAATAAGGCAGATAGCTAAGGTGGTAGCTAAGGGGGTCATGAAGAGCAAAAGTGTGTGATTAAGCTTTTGGATCATTTCAAAATTCTAGATGAAACGAGTAGTACTTTTGTATGGTTTTTGAGCATATGGGTGATAACCTGCAGGCTAAAACTGAAATGACCTGTACTTCTCTGCTTCACCGTAGTCCGCACTTATCCAGGTATGGTCCATACTAAGATTGTTGTGGTTGCTTGGGTGACCTTAAACAGAAGAACAACTGGTCTTCACAATAAGTTGATGCACTATTTGTTGTATATTTGATCTAATTTATATCTTTAGGTCCATACTTCACTTGGTTTGATGTAGAACCTGGCCCGAACAGTGCAGGTGGGTCATGATAGAGATGTCGATGAAGATGAGTTGTTGTTCATCAAGAATACCTGTGTTTGGGTGTGTTGTTACGGTGTTCTATTACTGTGCCTATGATTGGAATGCAAGACTCGTGTTGGTTGTCATGGCTTGGTAGTTGTTTGTGGCATGTAACCACAATCGGATAGTGGTTTTGAGCATAGTTACTACTAGATTATTGTAATTATAAAGTGTTTATTGTTTCGGTTTCCATTTGGTCGTGACTATATTCGAAAAAATTTCTCTGTTACTATGGGTTGCAGAAGTGATTGGAATTCAATTATGAGCCAACTATTTAGTCTGTGATGCAAATACGGCTATAATACATTATCGAGCCATGGTTTAAGGTTGGTTTATCACACACGCAACGTGAATGTAGGATTTTAACGAGTTCATATTTAATATGGTATTTCATCTTAATCATTTTCTTTTATTTGCAAGTTCTCTGATATCACGGAGACGAGTTCAAACATTATTACTTTTCATATCTGAAATATATATGTCAAGTTAAATCCTTAGTTGACATAATTCATAACCACTAAAATCTTTAGAATATAACTTGCCAAGCCGTAATAACTTCTCATGATCAAAATTTTAAAACGAACATCTAGGATCAAGGCATGTTGTACACATAAGCAACTCCGAGTTTAACTAACTAAAGCATTCATTCATCTTATTAAGAAAATCAACAACCTAAATCATGTGAAGAAATGAAAATTGTCTCTAACAAAAAAACGTAATAAGCTAAACGCTGTTGTTTAAAATTGTCTCTAACAAGAAATGAAAATTGTCGCAAAGAAATTGTCTATGGCATTTTTAAAGATGATACACAAGTGTTAGTCACATGAACTACCCAATAAATCGTGAATCACTTATCCACCATCATCTACATATCTCAAAATCACCACCATTTGCTCCTTTATAGAAGAATCTCACGACTCGTCAATCAGAAGAGAAAAGATTTTTCCTTTAACCTTATTCACAATATTGTTTCTTACCTCCGTAGAACAAGCATTAACAATTTCCTTTTGCATCTAGGTGAAGTCAACTGATGATTTCAAGAAGCTTTTGAATTAAACACTTTATTTACCTCATCAATTTGCTCAGAATGCCATTTGTTAAGTACAAGAAAATTACCTCCATTATTAGAACTTATAGACTCATCATGTCCACGAAAGAAAACCTTGTTTTAAAAAAAATTGAATCACAACAATAATGGTTAACCGAACTAGATAATCAACTTCATCTTGATTATATTGTTATGCAGGGCCGGAGTTGAGGAGGGGTGGGTTGGGCGAATGCCCTGGGCCCAATCTCCCGAGGGGCCCAAAATTTTTAATTTTTATTATATAGTATATATTTTAAAATAATCACATTATACAGAATTGAGTTAAACCATTAATATCAAACCCATTTTAAATTAAGCCCATTTGATCTCTATTTTAAAACTAAATAACACTAGTTAAATGGTCCCAAAATATTAAAAAAACAGCCATTAGGGCCATTTATGAACTAGCAGCCAACGGGGGGTAAATATTCCAAATCAAATTTTTTTAAGTTATTTATAAAAAAACATAAATCAAATTTTTTGAGGCAGTCAATTTACTTAAGGTCTTCTAATAGCTAATAAGCCAGGCATGGCACAAAGGTTTTTGATACTGCTATTAGAGAAATAAACAAGTTGATTGAATAATTCAAGGGATATAGAGAAACTGGGTTCTTAGATGCAATTGATGAAGCTAAGAAGATTGATATTAAAATGAGTATTGATCCAATATTTCCACAAAGACGTCCAATTCTAATGAAAGAACATTTTGATGAAATATCTAATGAGAAATATGTTTCATCTTTAGCTGAAGACGGTTTTAAAGTCAATTATTTCTTATATATCGTTGATCAAAGCTATTGCTTCATTTGAAATAAGATTTTACCTTCAAAGACTATGAAAAAATTATTTGAAAACTTGTTTCTTAACAAGTGGAGGAAGTTAGAAGATAAAAATCTTGAGTTGAGTTGTTGTGTTCTTGAGGATGCACTCAAGTCCATAAAAGATTGGATATTGATGGAATGAGGTTTATATGGAATTGACATTATTTGACACATTACGAACCAATGAAGTTACCAACCCTATAGATACTTTGAAACATCTTAAGCAACTCGTCTGTTTCCCAAATGTAAGCATTGCATATAGAATACTACTGACTATTCCAGTGATTGTGACATCTGCAGAGACAAGTTTCTCAAAAATAAAGTTATTAAAATCTTACTTATGATCAACAATGTCATAAGAAAGACTCAACGATTTGATACTTATAGCTGTTGGGAACGAAATATTAAACGATATGGATTATGAAGATTTGATTAATCAATTTGCTATAAAAAATTCTAGAAGATCTGCATGAGTTATCAATTAATTATTTATCTGCAGTAGTATGTCATTTTGAAACTATAATTTTGTTATGTTCTTTGCTATATAGTTTTTTTCCTTAGTAATGAATTTTAAAAATTTTATTTATTTTGACGTCCATTTTTCTAGCTCGCCCTGGACCCTAATATCCTTAGCTCCGGCCCAGTTGTTATGACATTATATAGCTCAAATTATACCTTTGATCTTTAAATGATTTGAACTGAATTCTAGCATTATTATGTCCACTATTCTAACCCATTCATGATCCTAAAAATTTTCAAATGCATTTTTCTAATTCCCTCAATGTTTGTTACAAGTAGGGAACAAATAGCACCAAAAATAAATGTTACATCTTACAAACACTATATGCTAACCAACAAAATGGTCAAACCATGTTTTCTTGAAATTTTCCATTCGTCCACAAAATTCCTTTTTAGGAAAAATTTGACATTTTGGTTGACAAGGGCCATCGTTATGTGTAGTTTCCTTACTTTCCCTCGAATATTAATTGAATAATCATTTAGTGGTTTACGCAAGCGCAGTTCATCAACTTTTCATCTTCTGATAATTCAACTTCTTATTAACTTCTATTATTATTTTCATTAATATTTAACGGATTTGATGGAGATGTATTTCTACATATAAATAAACCATGCAAGCAATTATAACAAATAATTGTATTAAAACAATAAATCCTATATTAGAAAAATTAAAAAGTAAAATAGTAATATCAAAACTTAAAACTTGTGCTTACTTCATATTCAATTGATATGATAAACGAACAAATAAAAATAAAGTGAACATGTAAACAAAGGTCCTGTTATCAATATATCTAGATAGATATCTGGTAGCCTAGAATACGGTTTGTAAGAGCCTTCATGGGCCGTATGGCTTGACAAATTCTGCACCATGTCTAATCGGTCATTTACTGTAGTCACGGGCCGTGTTTTAGGCCAAAAGACTTACGACCCATAAAGGCCTTTACGACCCATTTCCGTTCCTCTTAACTGATCGTATTGTTCTTTACCAGCCGTATTTATTTATTCGAACTGAATTTTTATTTAACTTTATCATGAAACCATATAATATTCCTCAATCAGCGTGTAATTATGCATTTATTAATTATTTGATATGACGTAATATTCCTCGATATGTGTGGCAATCATATGGCATGATGTAATATTCCACAAAAATCTACTATATAAACTCTTATATGTTAATTCAACATATCGATCAATTCTATATTCATTTCACTGTTTAATTGATAAAAACGTAACGTTATCGATATAAATCTAGGACAAAAACTAGTTTTTCAATGACAAGGATTCTAACTATTACAATTATGAGGATTCTAACAACTACAATGATGAAGTTTCTAAGTATTAAGGCCAGTACGGGTCGAACTATGACAGTGATGGCAGCGAGTATAAAAGTGATGATGGTGGTGATAAGAACGATAATAGAAGTGATAGTTATGAAAAGAGAGGGTCATACTACACGAATCAGGTATAACATAAATTATTCTTAGTAGTTTTCACATCTACTGAAGTCTAATTATACAATCTGAAATCATCAGCTGTTCTTGTCTCGTGATGAGTTGGTTGATTAGGCATGTAATAGAGGATGTGAGAGTGATTATGTTCTTGTCATGAAATGAATCAGGAGAAACAGAAGCGGTGTGGTTGTGAAAATATGGCTGAAATGTGATCTCGGTGACGTATACAAAGGACAATCACCCTTAGAAAGACCGACATTAAGAGAAAAAAACTATCACTTTGAACTACAAAAGCAATATGACTTAAACAAAGGTGGCTGGATAATTGTGGTTACAGATGAGACACATAACTATAAACCTGTTGAACACCTCGAGGGGCATGCTTACACAGTAAGACTCGCTGCAAAAGAGCTTGGGTTGGTGAAGAAATGGAGAGACCAAAATATAGTGCCTTACATACTACATTTTCCACGCTCTCAATAAAAAATGATTATGTCAAGTTCAGGAAACCTAAACCTATGGACGGACAAAGAGTAGGCAGCTTAGTAAATTCTACCTTGAACTTTTAGGAACTATTCTATTGATCGGGCAATCATTAATTTTTTAGGACCATGAACGTGCCGAATACCATAACAGTTGTGGTAATCACCAATTGGTTTGATGAGATCTCGACATTTCACACCATTTACGAACAATGTTTACGATAACCGCAATATGGTATGCAATCACACTGATATTATGAAGATGGTTCAAGAACAATACCGGGTCACACTCGTTACAACTTAAAACCATATTGTGGCTTGAAACTTTTTTAAAAATCAACAAAACTAAAATTGTAATTTTCAATTGTATTTAAGTATCTTTATGAAATATCTATTTGCTTGTACTAATAATCTTTATTTTTTTATTATTAAAAACTAGAAATTTACATAATAAAATCATATTACATCATTACATTTTGTGTCTTGCATTTCATCTGCCATAAAATAATATAACTTTATGAAAAAAGTTATAATTGGTGGTGAGATATGAGAGAAAATGAAAATTTTTAGAAGATTATTAATTATCTAGCATTTTTTAAAGTCAAACAATTTTAGTATTCCTAAAATAGCATTTTTTTAATTAAATCCTTTAAATATTATTTAATTACAATTTTGTCACTAATCAATCCTAACCATAGATCAAAAAAATCAAAGGTTATAAAGTTTTTATGGTTTTTAATTATAATTAGGTTTCATTGGAACTCTCCCCTATATATATATATATATATATATATATATATATATATATATATATATATATATATATATATATATACACGTATATACGTATATATATATATATATATGTATATACACGTATATACGTATATGTATATATATATATATATATGTATATATACGTATATATGTATATGTATATATACGTATATATGTATATGTATATATACGTATATATGTATATACATATACATATATATATATATACATATACATATACTATACATATACATATATATACATATATATATATATATATATATATATATATATACATATACATATATATATACATATACATATATATATACATATACATATACATACATATATATATACATATACATATATATATACATATATATATATATATATATATATACATATATATATATACATATATATATATATACATATATATATATATATACATATATATATATATATACATATATATATATATAGTCAGGATCTTTTCAAAACTCTTAAAGATTACGAGAACTATGATAACTAATCGAAGTCATTGATTAATATAATTATTATTTTATATTTAATTAATTTTAAAGGGTAAGATGTAACTTTGTAACACCCCGAATTTTATTAAAAAAGAAAACGAAAAGAAAAGAATTCTGAAAGAAAAGTAAATGGGCACAAGATGAGGGGTGTAAGGTATAAAAGTGCCAAAACTTTAATATTTTAATAATAAAAGAATCATGGCCGCCCCATAAAAGCAAATCTGCTTTTTGGCTCCCGGCCAAAGCAGAAAGTGGAAGAAAGACTTGGGTTTTGAGAAGAAGAAGGGAAAAAAAAGCTGCAAAAGGTTAGTTCTCGGGTTTATATTCGGTTATAGCTTAGTTTGCAGCTTGTAACCGAATTCTTGACGTTTTAGAAGGTTGTTCTCGGGATTTTGAAGCTGAAATCGCAGGTGGAGGTGTCTTGTTTGAAGAGCTTTCAGGTGAGTTTCTAGAACCCCTCTTTTACAGATTTTAAAGTGTTTGGGGCTATTATGCATACCGAGTAAAAGGTTTTTAAAGATAACCATATGTTTCAGCTTTTTGTTCGATGTATGTGTTGTGGTTGTGTGTTCTAGGCTTGTTTATGGTTAGTATGGTGCTTGGTAAGTTTTAGATACCCTTAGTATGTTAGATCTATGTTTGGATGGTGTTAGAATGATGTTCGGGTGAATTTGGCAGTGCTAGGCATATTTCAGAATGTTCTCATGTGCCCAAGTGTTATGTGCCTAAGTGTTCTCATACGCCCAAAGGTGGTGCGCCTAAATAGTGCTAATGCGCCTGCATAGTGCCATGCGCCCAGGAAGTGTGAAATTGGCTAAGGGTGGGTCATGCCCCCGAACAGTGGTTCATGCGCCCAGAAAGTGAAAACGATTAAGTGTGGGCCATGCGCCTGCATAGTGCCCATTCACCCAGAATTGTTTCTGTGGCTAAGTGTTGGGACGCCCGAACAGGGCTCATGCGCCCAAATAGTTCCCATGCGCCCAGAAGCTTTTATACTTAGAATTTTCTGCTGATGAGCCTAGAATGTTATGTTGTGCCTAGTTTTGGACTTAGGGCTTTCTTAAAGGCTTTAAGAAGTGATATTTGAGGATAGGTTCTGTTATTGATGGGTTGGCTTATGTTTGATGTGTGCATGATGGTGTGATGATGTTTATGATGTATGGGTGTATGTGTTGTCTTTCTTCGTTAAACGGTTTTCAAAATGTATGTATTATGTTTTCTAATACTATGTGTATGATGTTATGGCTTTACGTGGTTTAATGTATGGCTATGAATGAACGTAAAGTATTATATAACGAAGTGAAAGATAACAATAATGAAAAGTGGAACGTAATAATAGTCTTGCAAGCAAGACTGAGGTGAGTGATTGTGTGTCACAAAAGACTCGTAGGCCATGGTTGAGGTGAGTGACTGTGTTGTCACAAAAGACTTGTATGCCAGGCTGAGGTGAGTGACAGTGTGTCACAATAGACTCGTAAGGGGTTTAATCCAAGAGATTGACCCGAGTGATGTCCTTGTAGCGTACCCCGGTACTGTGTTAGTCTTCGGACACGAGTCGGGGGTTTGTTTACAGGCCCCGGCACAGTATCAATTTTCGAGCACGAGTCGAGGGTATTACATGAGACAGGATTCAGATTGAAGTCCTTGTGGCTCGAAGGGAGTCTTTGTGACTCGAAGGTAGTCCTTGTGGCTCGAAGGGAGTCTTTGTGACTCGAAGGGAGTCTTTGTGGCTCGAAGGAAGTCTTTGTGACTCGAAGGGAGTCTTTGTGACTCGAAGGGAGTCTTTGTGGCTCGAAGGGAGTCCTTATGGCTCGAAGGGAGTCCTTGTGGCTCGAAGGGAGTCTTTGTGACTCGAAGGGAGTCTTTGTGACTCGAAGGGAGTCCTTATGGCTCGAAGGGAGTCTTTGTGACTCGAAGGGAGTCCTTGTGGCTCGAATGGAGTCTTTGTGACTCGAAGGGAGTCCTTGTGGCTCGAAGGGAGTCTTTGTGACTCTAAGGGAGTCCTTGTGGCTCGAAGGGAGTCTTTGTGACTCGAAGGGAGTCTTTGTGACTCGAAGGGGATCCTTGTCGCGTACCCCGGTACTGTCGGTCTTCGAACATGAGTTGGGGGTATTGCATGAGACAGGATCCAGATTGAAGTGAAAGATAATGATGAATGTACGAATTGAACAATGATGAAGATAATAATAATATTATCAATGTGTATGTATGATGAGTGATCGCATACGTTTACGAAGGATATGTTTTAAAGAAAGTAAAATATTTTATTTATAAAACTAGAACTCACTCAGCGCCGCTGACTTTTTGTATGCATAATAGTTGGCAAGTATTTTGTTGATGCTGAGGAGTTGCAGGCATGGATGCATACGCTACTGGGGACGTTTTGAGGCTGGCATCCACATTTTGGACATGTTATTGTATTTTGAAATGTAAATGATTTATGTAATGAGATAACATGTTCTAATTATAAATGAAAGTTATTAATTTTCGCTGCAAAGAAATGAGTATTTTAAATAATTTATGCGATGACGGTCCATCTGTAAGCGTCCCGGGAACGGGGCCTTACAAACTTAACAAATAATTGATTTTTAGTTTCTTGATTTGTTGCTCCTCATTAATAGCAAAATTCAAAAGAATTTCAACCGTAAATAATTTCCTATTCAAACTATATTAATATCAAATTCTTTTGAAAAAGAATCAAGATCACAATTTCACTAGTTTCTTTAATCGTAATCGAGAATAATGGGAATAAAGTTTCTTTCACCATAACATTGCAAAACAACATGCAAATGGTGGTTTTAGGGTGGATTATTACTCACATGCTTCACAATTAAAATGATAGCTTCTCAAATGCATATGAGTTCTTCTTGTTTTAATATTTGAACAAAGTTATAAATTGCGATATTCAATGGTTATTTCTTGATTAATTACCATAAATATACATCACACGAGACATTTCTTTTGTTGGAGTTCTATCAGTTTGATAGGGGTTTGAACCGTTTTGCATCTTTACAATTGATTAAGGTATTGATCCTCTTACAGACAAGGACAATGATGAAGATGATGATCAAGTTCAATACTCGATAATCCTATTAAGGTTTGTTCTTGATGTATAATTGTAGTTTTTATTATATGAAAAAACTTTTGAAACTTCTAAAAGTTGTAAAGTTGTACCGCTTACATATATGTATACATATTTATGTATATGTAAACCGATATATAAACTTTTTTACATATACGTAATCATATATGTAAACTTTTTTTACACCAATTTATTTTTGGCTCTACAAACTATCATTTTTGATGCTGAATTATATTTAAAAAATTCTTCAAGTTTTGCAACATAATGAGAATTCAATAGTAATATTGATCTATGAGAACAACAAAATATGTTATATCTTTTAACGGAAAAAAATTAAAACAACCTAGTAAAAGAATATTAAATTTCAGTGTAGTTACATTTATATAAACACCCAATAAAAAAATTTTGATTATCTAATAAAGTAAAAGTTAAATAAAACTAGAATTAAATCTGGCATCTAAAATATCATAATAGTTGTTTAAATTTAAACATCATTGGCTTACATAATTCATATGAACCATTGTTTGATACAATTTCTAAAATGAAATCCAAATACAATGTAAAACTAAAAAGTTAATCCAAGCATTATTATCTAACTAAAATGTTTTGAACTGCCAAACTGTTTCAACATCCTAAATAATATGCCCCATCATCATACTTTATTCATGACCTCCACATCTATCGACTCCTTTATCTTTATATACTTGGGTGTGTTTACATCCGATAACAATATATAGGATGCGCATTTCACTTTTTGCTTCTTCAATTGCACGTCATGTCTTTATCCTTCTTTGATTAACTATGTACATTAGTGTAACTATGATTAGTAGTGTACATATTTATAACGTATGTTCTTTTACATATATGTAAAGCTGGTTCATAGGCTTAATTATGAGATAGGTTTACTATATTTTATTTTAATAAACATATGTAGCTGGAACGAGAAATCATTAGTCATATGTAAACCTATAGTTTAATTTTACATATACGTATATCTTTCAACCACCCTGATACTGGTTTAATGTCTCATACATGTAAACATCATCTATTACGTATATGTATATTTTTGTATTAATGATCAAACATGTGAGTAACAACACTTCAAACTATATATAGAATCACTACCAAGCTTGTTATATTTTCAATTTTAATGTCAAACTACGCCCCATAACATTAATTTCAATTTTAAAGTTGCACATATGTACTTAACAAATAGATTTTCAAACTACAAATCAAATCTCTATCAAACTCTTCACATTTTAAATAATATCATTTTTTTTCATTTTTACACACATAAATATATCTTTTGGAACCACATATATACCCATCTGATTCTACTTCAATCCCTACTTATATTTCACACTCAAAACAAGCTACTTTTTCCAAACCTATTTTGTTTCGTTTTTCGAATCAATGTACAATAATTATCTTTTTGTAAATTTAAATAAATTTACTAACCAAATAAACATAAAAATTTAGATTATTATTGTTTATTTATTAGAGGGGAGTAATATTCAACATTTTTGCACAATTTTACACACACTTGTGCAGTAAATTGTGATTTAAACAAGAATAACAATCGATAAACTATTCTTTGTTTTATTGTTTAAAATAAATGATCAACTATTCTTTGCTTTCCTGTTTAAAACAAATGAAGTACCTAGGTTATTACATACACATAAACATCAAGAACCCCTATGAGTAAACTGTACATTACCTTCGTACGATTTTGAAGCCTTAATCGCCTGTTGCTTTCTTCTTCAACTCATCTTCAATCGTTGACTGTTAAACATAAAATATTATTTTAGGTTCCAAAAACGCTAGTCCTTTCCATTGGTTGAAAGTAATTTTATTTAAATATTGACTTTTTCTCTCATTTGGAATTGATTTAGTGAGAAACATATGAAATATTTCCAATACTTAGAGAGTTTTCAAAAACTAAATGGTATAGTATTACTGATACACTCTTTATGCTTAAATTACAAAAATAAATGATATATTAAATTTACATTTTTATCCTTTTTAATCTTCACCATTGTTCAATATAATCAATGGTTAATAGTAGTTTTGCAAGTTTTCATTCTAAGGATGGTTCTGAAAAGAGTCAAATCATATATATATATATACGTATATATATACGTATATGTATATAGATATATACGTATATATATACGTATATGTATATAGATATATACGTATATATATACGTATATGTATATAGATATATACGTATATATATACATATACATATATATATATATATATGTATATATATATAAATATGTATATATATGTATTTATATATATGTATATATATGTATGTATATATATATATATATGTATATATATATATATGTATGTATATATATATATATATATGTATATATATATATGTAGGATCAAGATGATTATCATAGAGGCTGATTCTAACTAAATATCTCTCAGCATGCACTGAAGTATAAGGATGTACTTCAGAAAATTTGACAATGTACAAAAAAATAACTAAGTATCAAATCTTCTGAAGCCAAAGACAAAAATCTTCCGAATCCAAAAGTGAAGTCTTTCGGTGCTTAAAGAAAAAACCTTCTTAAGCTTGAAGACTGAACTCTACCGAATACTAAGAAGACATGTGTGTTTGATATACTTTTGATAAAAATAGAAGACCTTTTCGCTATCAGCTCTGAAGACTTATCAACTTATATAAGTTGGTGATTACATTTTTACTTTTGTCAACTGTACATCATGGTTTCTTTTTTGTAACTTCCTACTTTAGTACTTTTATTTTTATTATAATATAATAGGATGTGAGTTATGGCATGTTACAGTCACATGTCAAAAGGCAATCTGCCTTTTGACTTTACATTGATCTTGTTGTCTAGATTAGTGTTCAGCTGGCCTTCAAAGTATGGCCGGCTGTAGGATGTAGTATAAAGTATCTTATGTATCAGTCTTAGGACTAAGCATTGTAATATTGGTAAGCACTTGAGAGCAATACACATCATCTTTGAAAACCAATCTTTGTGTTCTTGAGTGTTCTTACTTGTTATTCTTAGTTTCACTGCCTGGTTCCCTATTTGATCTAGTAAGTATGTTTAGTTGATAATCTACAACTGTGAAATTGTTATGAACCATAAACTATACTGCAATTGGTATTAAAGCTTCTCAGGCTCTTGATTACAAGATCTCACTATCTTGAATCACTATTTAGTTGCATATTCACTTACTTGCTCAATTGGTAGCTCTTTCTAAAGATGATATGGAAACCGGCACAATGACTAAGTCTGATCACTTCTGATGACTTTGACACTTGGTGCATGAGAATGGAAGGCTTTATCAAGCCTCAAGACAGCAAAATGTGGAGATCTATAGTCTCTGGACCTCACATCCCAAATACTACTTTAGCAGCTGCTGGAGGTGGGATGATACCCAAGGAAGTGGTTGATTATTCTGAGGAAGACTAGAAGAAAACAAACATTGATAAGAAATCCAGGACTGCTCTTCCCAACTCCATCTACAAAGGCTTCAAGATGTGCAAGAGTTTCAAAGAACTTAGGGATGCACTGAAGTTGATGTATGAAGGATCTGAGGAAGCTAAGGAGAACAAGAAAGACATCATGAAGCTGAAGTTTGAAAACTTCACCTACAAGACAGGTGAAACTATGACTCAACAATACTTCAGGTATGTTGAGATTGTAGATACTCTAATGGATGTTGGAGTCAAACTTGAGAGCAGGGATATAGTGAGAAAGTTCATGTTCTCTCTTCCTAGACAATGGACGCACTACTATATGGCCATCAAAAGAACTAAGAACCTCTCTACCATCACTCTTACTAAGTTGTATGGTATCTTGAGCGGTTACCAAATGGAGATGAACATGCAAGATCCTTCTACCAACTCATCCAACACCCAAAAGAGTTCATCCCTTCATGTGGTAGTAAAGGATAGTAGAGAACCACAACATCATCTCATCTGCTACCCAAAAGGTCCTTTCATCACCTTTAAGAGACACCTAGAGAGAGCTATACTCAAGGAAGTCCATTCCAAGAGTCCAGCTTTTCTCAAGCCTTTGTGTCTTCAGATGAAAGTTCTATCAACTTTTTCTTCACCCTTGAAGATTTTGACTACATCCATCCAGGTGATCTAGAATACATGGAAATAGTCCAGCAGATGGTTTTTCTCACTCACAGAGCCAAGAAGTTCTACAAAAGGATAGGGAGGAAGTTCCCAAGCAATGTGTCTAGTGGAAAGTTTGGGCTGGAAAAGAGCAAAGTAAAGTGTTACAAGCGTAACCAAATGGGCCACTTTGCTAGGGAGTGTAAGGCACCAAGAACAAATGGTGTCCGTACACAATCCAAGCCAAACTACACTAAGGCAGCTCCAAGAACTGAGAAGCCCAACCAACCAAAGCAGCAAGTTGTAGTTACAGTTGAAAAAGGAGGCTTTGATTGGAGCTTTTAGGTAGAAAATGTCTCCCCAAACCAAGCCCTGATGGCATATCATAATGAATCAAAGGTATTGGAACATCTTTGCTTGCTTGAATGCATTGCTAAAGTTAATATGTACAGTACCTACAACTTGGAAGTAAGATCTGATCTTGAGTCCTTGAATATTTTAAAAGCTGATTTTAAAAGAGCTAAAAAAGATTATAATCTTAAAACAGAAGACTTAGAGAAAACCATTTCTACTCTAAAACATGAGCATACAAACTACAGGTCTCAGACTAAAGATCTTGTTACCAAGTTAACTAAATGTCAGGCTGAGCTTGTGATTAGCAAAGCCAAGGCAGAAAAATATGTTCTTGAAGAGGAAACCTTCAAGAATGTTATATTTTTATCCTTGTATGCAAAAGTTTGTTACAAGAATATGTAGGGACTTGGATCAAATGAAATAACTCATCCATACATATTACTATCAGTTAGAGAACCAAGGTGTGGAACTTGTGAAGATGAGCTACCACCTATTGATCCTATCCTAGAGGAAGATGAAGATGAAAAGGATATAGTGAAGGATGAACAAGAAATGAGTGAAGAGGTTCATTCTAAGAAGGGTCACTATATCCCTAATAAGAAGAAGAAACCAAGGATGGCCAAGTCCGTAAGAAAGAACTTGATCATGACTACAAAAAGATGGTCAAAGAAAGTGCAGGAGATCAAGCCCACCTTCAACCCCAGGAAAAAACAAGTTTTTATCTCTGCTGGGTTTGAGGTGAGGAAGACTAAAGACTTAATCAAGGACTCTAGTACTAGGATTCCTAGTTCAAGTCTAAGCCATCCTGGTAAGGAGAAAAGGTTGAATCAATATGCACCACTACTACATAAGCTAGACGATCCGATTCCAAAGGCAAGCTTCACCCTTAGAAGCATGCTGCATCATCCAAGAAGATAAAAAAGAGTTGGGAAGGGATCAAAACAAACCTTCTCCTCCAAGGACAAGACTCTTAGAAGAAAGCCTATGTAATGTATCATGTGTGATGGTACAACTCATTATGCTAAGGATTGCATTTACAATCCTAAGAACAACACACTCTTCATTAAAAGAATAAGGAATGACTTGATGTTGTGTGGCCATCAAGAGAATTGAGAACCTCTCTACCCTCACTCTCATTGAGCTGTATGGTATCCTAAGTGGTTAAAAAGAATAGCAGAGAACCATAACATCATCTTATTTGCTACCCTGAAAACTCACCAAAGGGTCCTTTTATCACCTTCCTGGAGACTCCTAGAGAGAGCTATACTCAAGGAAGTCTTTTCCAAGAGCCCAGCTCTTCTCAGTCATTTGTGTCTTCAGATTAATGTTCTGGCAACTTTCTCTTCACCCTTGGAGACCTAGACTGCATCTATCTAGATGATCTGAAATACATGGAAATAGTCCAACAGATGGCTTTTTTAACTCACAGAGCCAAAAAGTTCTACAAGAGGACAATGAGGAAGTTCCCAAGCAATGTGTCAAGTGGAAAGTTTGAGCTGGACAAGAGCAAAGTAAAGTGTCACACTTGTAACTAAATGGGCCATCTTGCTAGGGAGTGTAAAGCACCAAGAACAAATGGTGGCCATACACAATCTAGGCCAAACAACACTGAGTCTGCTCCAACATTTAAGTCACAAGCCATTTTCATCTTTTTTTTAAAACGTTCATAACTTTTTTTCATAACATTATTTTTTCAAAAAGATTTCACCATATTGATATACTTTTTAAAAAAAATTGTCGAACCGTTATTTACACATTTGTAATCTGGTTATACACATGTGTAATACCGAATTTATACATGTGTAAATCCGGTATTGCACATATTTAAATTGAATTTCTTAAAAAAACGAGTTTTTTTAGTTTTTTATAAATTTTTTTTAATTTTTATTATGAAAGAGGGAAACGAGAAAAACAATTTTGTGTTTTTATTTTTTTATTTTTATGTTATTTTTCATTTTATACTTTTTTATTATATTTTTGTTAGTTACAATTTAATCATTGAAAACTAGTGACTCATATTGTTTTCTAGAGTTCTTATAAAAAAATAAGTTATAATTTAAACCCTCCCCTATATAAATATTTATTAGGATTAGATTCAAACATTTTGTAGCCTAAAAACCACAGGAAGCAACTTAATTATGCCACGTGACATAAGTATTAATTACTCATTGGGGGCATTATTGTCATATACAAATTAGGTTATTTATGTAATTTCCTAATATCATGTAACCATTTATTATTTTACTTATTAAATGTTGATTAAAAAATCATATAACTATTTATAATATATTGAATTGAAGTTGAAACATAAATAAGTTTAATACATATATCATATATACTAGTCCAAAACATTACTATATGATATATTTACGTATTTTTACATAATAGCACATTACATCTGGCCAAAATAGCAAAATATATATCTAGAGTGACACAACATATGTAGAAAATAGCACATGGTAGCGCTATATTTATTAATTGTTTTTTGGCATTATAAAGTGATGTTTTGACGTTTATGATGTCGTAATTTTATTAAGTGCTAGTGTTTTTTTTAATAACTACAGTTTTTGGGACTTAATAAGTCTTATGTTTATTTTTAATGAGTGTTATTTTGGCATTATGAAGTATTATTTTTCCATTTATTAAGTGTTATTTTCTCTAGTTAATAATTTTCGTAAACATGATAATAGCACTCTACGGAATGTATAATAACACATTTATGTTACACATCGTCGCACTTTTTCTTTATTGTTAGCTTTTTTGCAGTCGGTCAATATTATTTTTTGTTGTTTTTTTTGGTATGATTGTCTAATAAAAAAGGTTAAAATATTTTTTGTATATTATAATAGTATTTTCGTAATTGATCAAAGCTACTCTTGTATGTTCTTTAAAGTAGCACATTATTAAACTTTTTTATAATAATGCCGTGTAACTTATAATAACACTAAGTAATTTTTAGTATGTAAAACTGTAGAATAATAGCACTATGTTATATTCAATAGCTCAAGTGTATAGCATATTTTATGAACTTATCTATTAGACGTCATTTAAAAAATAAAATATAGTAATATTATACAATTATGAAAGATTAAAAAATATCTAATTTTTTAGTATATATATATTTTCTAAAATATGAAAAATACACGTAATTATTTTTTAAAAGGTTGAAGAGAAAAAGTCATCTTCAATCGTTGATTGTCAAACATGAAAGATTATTTTAGGTTCCAAAAACCCTATTCCTTTCCGTCGGTTGAAAGTGATTTTATTTGAATATTGACTTTTTCTCTCATTTGAAATTGATTTAATGAGAAACATATGAAATATTGCCAATACTTAGAGAGTTTCCAAAAACTAAATGGTATAATATTACTGATATACTCTTTATGCTTAAATTACAAAAATTAAATGATATATTAAATTCACATTTTTATCTTTTTAATCTCCACCATTGTTTAGTATAATCAATGGTTAATAGTAGTTCTTTAAGTTTTCATTTTAAAGATGGTTTTGAAAAGATCCTAACCATATATATATATATATATATATATATATATATATATATATATATATATATATATGTGTGGTAGGGTTATATATAGGATTGATCAACTGAAAACCACTCTTTTAATAGAAAACCATAAAAACTAAGTTTAACCAATCAAAATTTTTTATTTTAAGTTTTTCTTTTTATTTAAAAAGGTTAATTAGGTCATTTGTTACTCTCTAAATTTGGTAATTATCTACTTTATCGATTCCATTACTATCCTATTTAATTTCTTTATTGAATAATATATTCTTCTATATCTATCATCAAATCCTTCTTCTTCTCTCATTCATATAATTTACAATAGATAATGTATGAAAAATCAAAAGATGAATCAAGACAATGGAAAAAGAAAAAGCCACACACTTATTGAGTGTTTCATCAAGCTTCATGAATTTGATCAAATTGATTATATAGGCTTCAAAAGTAAGATTCATGTGACTTTCATACATGTTTTCATTATGATTTTCAAAAAAATCACATCAAGAATTGGGAGAAACTATTGATATTTTGTACATGTAAAAACACACAATAGTATGTGTGTTCTTGGTATTTTTATGATGAAGAAGATGTTTTTTTGTATATGAAACTTGAACTTGAATTACGTATATGTAACAGGTCATCTAGTTTTCTTGATTTGAGATTTGTAAATGAAGATATGTACATGTAAGTGGATCATTGAAGGGGAGAACACCAACAACATGATGAGTTACATATGTAAACTACAGGTTATGTAACTGGTATGTGTTACATATATGTATCTTAAAGTGTTACGTATATGTAAGTTGTATGAAATACACAATATATGTAACTAGGTAACATATATAGTTTACATTATTAAGTTTAAAATTATGATAATTTTTCTCATTCATATTCTCTATTTTTTTGTTTACAATTGTATCATCATATGTGTGTTTTCGTATATGTAAATCATAGATGTATAGGAACAAACTATGGTAAACACGAAAAAGTGTGACTTACGTATACGTAACCATGGCTTATATCGACAGGAACATATACATAAATACAACTTGAATACATGTCAAAAATTACGAATTGATTTTCACTTTAAAGTAAAAAATGAAAAATATTTTATTTTTATAGATTTTAATAAAAATAGGAAAGAGATGAAAGGAAAGAGAGA